>OW119933.1:76983347-77583347 GCA_933210815.1 Meta bourneti | reverse complement strand
TGGCCGGGGTTCGATCACCGGCATGGAAAGGGCGGTTCCATGGTGTAATGGTTAGCACTCTGGACTCTGAATCCTGCGATCCGAGTTGAAATCTCGGTGGAACCTTTTCTTTGTGAAATTGTGACAGATATATTTTATTAGTCATTAAAAACGTCCATTGCAAAAGGAAAAACAGAAAACGTTATCTGCTCTGTATCCTCTTTTTCTTATATTTTTATAAATTAAACTTGTTTCAAATGGAAATATGCAAAGCGAAATTTACTTATAGTAAATCCATGAACTATTACACTTTTGCGACAAATGAATCCCATGTGGTCCAGTGGTTAGGATACCTGGCTTTCACCCAGGTGGCCCGGGTTCGATCCCCGGCATGGGAAGGGCGGTTCCATGGTGTAATGGTTAACACTCTGAATCCAGCGATCCGAGTTCAAATCTCGGTGGAACCTTTTCTTTGTGAAATTGTGTCAGATATAATTTATTAGTCATTAAAAACGTCCATTGCAAAAGGAAAAACAAAAATGTTTATCTGCTCTATCCTCGTTTCTATTATTTTTATAAATTAAACTTGTTTCAAATGGAAATATCAAAGCAGAATTTGCATATCGTAAATCCATGACCTATTACACTTTAGGGACAAACGAATCCCATGTAGTCCAGTGGTTAGGATACCTGGCTTTCACCCTGGTGACACGGGTTCGATCCCCGGCATGGGAAGGGCGGTTCCATGGTGTAATGGTTAACACTCTGAATCCAGCGATCCGAGTTCAAATCTCGGTGGAAGCTATTCTTTGTGAAATTGTGACAGATATATTTTATTAGTCATTAAAAACGTCCATTGCAAAAGGAAAAACAAAAAAGGTTATCTGCTCTGTATCCTCTTTTTCTTATATTTTTATAAATTAAACTTGTTTCAAATGGAAATATGCAAAGCGAAATTTACTTATAGTAAATCCATGACCTATTACACGATTGCGATAAACGAATCCCATGTGGTCCAATTGTTAGGATGCCTGGCTCTCAACCAAGCTGCCCGGGTTCGATTCCCGGCATGGGAAGGGCGGTTCCATGGTGTAATGGTTAGCACTCTGAATCCAGCGATCCGAGTTCAAATCTCGGTGGAACCTTTTCTTTGTGAAATTTTGACAGATATATTTTATTGCTCATTAAAAACATCCATTGCAAAAGGAAAAACAAAAAAGATTATCTGCTCTGTATCCTCTTTTTCTTATATTTTTATAAATTGAACTTGTTTCAAATGGAAATATGTAAAGCGAAATTTACTTATAGTAAATCCATGACCAATTACACTTTTCCGACAAACTCATCCCATGTGGTCCAGTTGTTAGGATACCTGGCTTTCACCCAGGTGGCCCGGGTTGGATTCCTGGCATGGGAAGGGCGGTTCCTTGGTGTAATGGTTAGGACTCTGAATCCAGCGATCCGAGTTCAAATCTCGGTGGAACCTTTTCTTTGTGAAATTGTGACAGATATATTTTATTAGTCATTAAAAACCTCCATTGCAAAAGGAAAAACAGAAAACGTTATCTGCTCTGTATCCTCTTTTTCTTATATTTTCATAAATTGAACTTGTTTCAAATGGAAATATGTAAAGCGAAATTTACTTATAGTAAATCCATGACCAATTACACTTTTGCGACAAACGAATCCCATTTGATCCAGTGGTTAGGATACCTGGCTTTCACCCAGGTGGCCGGGGTTCGATCACCGGCATGGAAAGGGCGGTTCCATGGTGTAATGGTTAGCACTCTGGACTCTGAATCCTGCGATCCGAGTTGAAATCTCGGTGGAACCTTTTCTTTGCGAAATTGTGACAGATATATTTTATTAGTCATTAAAAACGTCCATTGCAAAAGGAAAAACAAAAATGTTTATCTACTCTATCCTCGTTTCTTTTATTTTTATAAATTAAACTTGTTTCAAATGGAAATATTAAAGCGAAATTTGCATATTGTTTATCCGTGACCTATTACACGATTGCGATAAACGAATCCCATGTGGTCCAGTGGTTAGGTTGCCTATCCCTCACCCAGGTGGCCCGGGTTCGATTCCTGGCATGGGAAGGGCGGTTCCATGGTGTAATGGTTAGCCCTCTGGACTCTGAATCCAGCGATCCGAGTTCAAATCTCGGTTGAACCTTTTCTTTGTGAAATTGTGACAGATATATTTTATTAGTCATTAAAAACGTCCATTGCAAAAGGAAAAACAAAAAAGGTTATCTGCTCTGTATCCGCTTTTTCTTATATTTTTATAAATTAAACTTGTTTCAAATGGAAATATGCAAAGCGAAATTTACTTATAGTTAATCCATGACCTATTACACGATTGCGATAAACGAATCCCATGTGGTCCAGTGGTTAGGATGCCTGGCTCTCACCCAGGTGGCCCGGGTTCGAATCCCGGCATGAGAAGGGCGGTTCCATGGTGTAATGGTTAGCACTCTGAATCCAGCGATCCGAGTTCAAATCTCGGTGGAACCATTTCTTTGTGAAATTGTGACAGATATATTTTATTGCTCATTAAAAACATCCATTGGAAAAGGAAAAACAAAAAAGATTATCTGCTCTGTATCCTCTTTTTCTTATATTTTTATAAATTAAACCTGTTTCAAATGGAAATATGCAAAGCGAAATTTACTTATAGTAAATCCATGACCTATTACACTTTTGCGACAAATGAATCCCATGTGGCCCAGGGGTTAGGATACCTGACTTTCACCCAGGTGGCCCGGGTTCGATCCCCGGCATGGGAAGGGCGGTTCCATGGTGTAATGGTTAACACTCTGAATCCAGCGATCCGAGTTCAAATCTCGGTGGAACCTTTTCTTTGTGAAATTGTGTTAGATATAATTTATTAGTCATTAAAAACGTCCATTGCAAAAGGAAAAACAAAAATGTTTATCTGCTCTATCCTCGTTTCTTTTATATTTATAAATTAAACTTGTTTCAAATGGAAATATCAAAGCAGAATTTGCATATCGTAAATCCATGACTTATTACACTTTAGGGACAAACGAATCCCATGTAGTCCAGTGGTTAGGATACCTGGCTTTCACCCTGGTGACCCGGGTTCGATCCCCGGCATGGGAAGGGCGGTTCCATGGTGTAATGGTTAACACTCTGAATCCAGCGATCCGAGTTCAAATCTCGGTGGAACCTTTTCTTTGTGAAATTGTGACAGATATATTTTATTGCTCATTAAAAACATCCATTGCAAAAAGAAAAACAAAAAAGATTATCTGCTCTGTATCCTCTTTTTCTTATATTTTTATAAATTGAACTTGTTTCAAATGGAAATATGTAAAGCGAAATTTACTTATAGTAAATCCATGACCAATTACACTTTTCCGACAAACTCATCCCATGCGGTCCAGTTGTTAGGATACCTGGCTTTCACCCAGGTGGCCCGGGTTGGATTCCTGGCATGGGAAGGGCGGTTCCTTGGTGTAATGGTTAGGACTCTGAATCCAGCGATCCGAGTTCAAATCTCGGTGGAACCTTTTCTTTGTGAAATTGTGACAGATATATTTTATTAGTCATTAAAAACGTCCATTGCAAAAGGAAAAACAGAAAACGTTATCTGCTCTGTATCCTCTTTTTCTTATATTTTCATAAATTGAACTTGTTTTAAATGGAAATATGTAAAGCGAAATTTACTTATTGTAAATCCATGACCTATTACACTTTTGCGACAAACGAATACCATTTGATCCAGTGGTTAGGATACCTGGCTTTCACCCAGGTGGCCGGGGTTCGATCACCGGCATGGAAAGGGCGGTTCCATGGTGTAATGGTTAGCACTCTGAATCCAGCGATCCGTGTTCAAATCTCGGTGGAACCTTTTCTTTGTGAAATTGTGTCAGATATAATTTATTAGTCATTAAAAACGTCCATTGCAAAAGGAAAAACAAAAATGTTTATCTGCTCTATCCTCGTTTCTTTTATTTTTATAAATTAAACTTGTTTCAAATGGAAATATCAAAGCAGAATTTGCATATCGTAAATCCATGACGTATTACACTTTTGCGACAAACGAATCCCATGTAGTCCAGTGGTTAAGATACCTGGCTTTCACCCTGGTGACCCGGGTTCGATCCCCGGCATGGGAAGGCGGTTCCATGGTGTAATGGTTAGCAATCTGAACTCTGAATCCAGCGATCCGAGTTCAAATCTCGGTGGAACCTTTTCTTTGTGAAATTGTGACAGATATATTTTATTGCTCATTAAAAACGTCCATTGCAAAAGGAAAAACAAAAAAGATTATCTGCTCTGTATCCTCTTTTTCTTATATTTTATAAATTGAACTTGTTTCAAATGGAAATATGTAAAGCGAAATTTACTTATAGTAAATCCATGACCAATTACACTTTTCCGACAAACTCATCCCATGTGGTCCAGTTGTTAGGATACCTGGCTTTCACCCAGGTGGCCCGGGTTGGATTCCTGGCATGGGAAGGGCGGTTCCTTGGTGTAATGGTTAGGACTCTGAATCCAGCGATCCGAGTTCAAATCTCGGTGGAACCTTTTCTTTGTGAAATTGTGACAGATATATTTTATTAGTCATTAAAAACGTCCATTGCAAAAGGAAAAACAGAAAACGTTATCTGCTCTGTATCCTCTTTTTCTTATATTTTCATAAATTGAACTTGTTTTAAATGGAAATATGTAAAGCGAAATTTACTTATTGTAAATCCATGACCTATTACACTTTTGCGACAAACGAATACCATTTGATCCAGTGGTTAGGATACCTGGCTTTCACCCAGGTGGCCGGGGTTCGATCACCGGCATGGAAAGGGCGGTTCCATGGTGTAATGGTTAGCACTCTGGACTCTGAATCCTGCGATCCGAGTTGAAATCTCGGTGGAACCTTTTCTTTGTGAAATTGTGACAGATATATTTTATTAGTCATTAAAATCGTCCATTGCAAAAGGAAAAACAGAAAACGTTATCTGCTCTGTATCCTCTTTTTCTTATATTTTTATAAATTAAACTTGTTTCAAATGGAAATATGCAAAGCGAAATTTACTTATAGTAAATCCATGACCTATTACACTTTTGCGACAAATGAATCCCATGTGGTCCAGTGGTTAGGATACCTGGCTTTCACCCAGGTGGCCCTGGTTCGATCCCCGGCATGGGAAGGGCGGTTTCATGGTGTAATGGTTAACACTCTGAATCCAGCGATCCGTGTTCAAATCTCGGTGGAACCTTTTCTTTGTGAAATTGTGTCAGATATAATTTATTAGTCATTAAAAACGTCCATTGCAAAAGGAAAAACAAAAATGTTTATCTGCTCTATCCTCGTTTCTTTTATTTTTATAAATTAAACTTGTTTCAAATGGAAATATCAAAGCAGAATTTGCATATCGTAAATCCATGACGTATTACACTTTTGCGACAAACGAATCCCATGTAGTCCAGTGGTTAAGATACCTGGCTTTCACCCTGGTGACCCGGGTTCGATCCCCGGCATGGGAAGGCGGTTCCATGGTGTAATGGTTAGCAATCTGAACTCTGAATCCAGCGATCCGAGTTCAAATCTCGGTGGAACCTTTTCTTTGTGAAATTGTGACAGATATATTTTATTGCTCATTAAAAACGTCCATTGCAAAAGGAAAAACAAAAAAGATTATCTGCTCTGTATCCTCTTTTTCTTATATTTTATAAATTGAACTTGTTTCAAATGGAAATATGTAAAGCGAAATTTACTTATAGTAAATCCATGACCAATTACACTTTTCCGACAAACTCATCCCATGTGGTCCAGTTGTTAGGATACCTGGCTTTCACCCAGGTGACCCGGGTTGGATTTCTGGCATGGGAAGGGCGGTTCCTTGGTGTAATGGTTAGGACTCTGAATCCAGCGATCCGAGTTCAAATCTCGGTGGAACCTTTTCTTTGTGAAATTGTGACAGATATATTTTATTAGTCATTAAAAACGTCCATTGCAAAAGGAAAAACAGAAAATTTATCTGCCTAGTATCCACATTTTCTTATATTTTCATAAATTGAACTTGTTTTAAATGGAAATATGTAAAGCGAAATTTACTTATAGTAAATCCCTGACCTATTACACTTTTGCAACAAACGAATCCCATGTGGTTCAGTGGTTAGGATACCTGGCTTTCGCCCAGGTGGCCCGGGTTCGATCGCCGGCATGGGAAGGGCGGTTCCATGGTGTAATGGTTAGCACTCTGGACTCTGAATCCAGCGATCCGAGTTCAAATCTCGGTGGAAACTTTTCTTTGTGAAATTGTGACAGATATATTTTATTAGTCATTAAAAACGTCCATTGCAAAAGGAAAAACAAAAAAGATTATCTGCTCTGTATCCTCTTTTTATTTTTATAAATTGAACTTGTTTCAAATGGAAATATGTAAAGCGAAATTTACTTAGAGTAAATCCATGACCTATTACACTTTTGCAACAAACGAATCCCATGTGTTCCAGTGGTTAGGATACCTGGCTTTCACCCAGGTGGCCGGGGTTCGATCACCGGCATGGAAAGGGCGGTTCCATGGTGTAATGGTTAGCACTCTGAATCCAGCGATCCGTGTTCAAATCTCGGTGGAACCTTTTCTTTGTGAAATTGTGTCAGATATAATTTATTAGTCATTAAAAACGTCCATTGCAAAAGGAAAAACAAAAATGTTTATCTGCTCTATCCTCGTTTCTTTTATTTTTATAAATTAAACTTGTTTCAAATGGAAATATCAAAGCAGAATTTGCATATCGTAAATCCATGACGTATTACACTTTTGCGACAAACGAATCCCATGTAGTCCAGTGGTTAAGATACCTGGCTTTCACCCTGGTGACCCGGGTTCGATCCCCGGCATGGGAAGGCGGTTCCATGGTGTAATGGTTAGCAATCTGAACTCTGAATCCAGCGATCCGAGTTCAAATCTCGGTGGAACCTTTTCTTTGTGAAATTGTGACAGATATATTTTATTGCTCATTAAAAACGTCCATTGCAAAAGGAAAAACAAAAAAGATTATCTGCTCTGTATCCTCTTTTTCTTATATTTTATAAATTGAACTTGTTTCAAATGGAAATATGTAAAGCGAAATTTACTTATAGTAAATCCATGACCAATTACACTTTTCCGACAAACTCATCCCATGTGGTCCAGTTGTTAGGATACCTGGCTTTCACCCAGGTGGCCCGGGTTGGATTCCTGGCATGGGAAGGGCGGTTCCTTGGTGTAATGGTTAGGACTCTGAATCCAGCGATCCGAGTTCAAATCTCGGTGGAACCTTTTCTTTGTGAAATTGTGACAGATATATTTTATTAGTCATTAAAAACGTCCATTGCAAAAGGAAAAACAGAAAACGTTATCTGCTCTGTATCCTCTTTTTCTTATATTTTCATAAATTGAACTTGTTTTAAATGGAAATATGTAAAGCGAAATTTACTTATTGTAAATCCATGACCTATTACACTTTTGCGACAAACGAATACCATTTGATCCAGTGGTTAGGATACCTGGCTTTCACCCAGGTGGCCGGGGTTCGATCACCGGCATGGAAAGGGCGGTTCCATGGTGTAATGGTTAGCACTCTGGACTCTGAATCCTGCGATCCGAGTTGAAATCTCGGTGGAACCTTTTCTTTGTGAAATTGTGACAGATATATTTTATTAGTCATTAAAATCGTCCATTGCAAAAGGAAAAACAGAAAACGTTATCTGCTCTGTATCCTCTTTTTCTTATATTTTTATAAATTAAACTTGTTTCAAATGGAAATATGCAAAGCGAAATTTACTTATAGTAAATCCATGACCTATTACACTTTTGCGACAAATGAATCCCATGTGGTCCAGTGGTTAGGATACCTGGCTTTCACCCAGGTGGCCCTGGTTCGATCCCCGGCATGGGAAGGGCGGTTTCATGGTGTAATGGTTAACACTCTGAATCCAGCGATCCGTGTTCAAATCTCGGTGGAACCTTTTCTTTGTGAAATTGTGTCAGATATAATTTATTAGTCATTAAAAACGTCCATTGCAAAAGGAAAAACAAAAATGTTTATCTGCTCTATCCTCGTTTCTTTTATTTTTATAAATTAAACTTGTTTCAAATGGAAATATCAAAGCAGAATTTGCATATCGTAAATCCATGACGTATTACACTTTTCCGACAAACGAATCCCATGTAGTCCAGTGGTTAAGATACCTGGCTTTCACCCTGGTGACCCGGGTTCGATCCCCGGCATGGGAAGGCGGTTCCATGGTGTAATGGTTAGCAATCTGAACTCTGAATCCAGCGATCCGAGTTCAAATCTCGGTGGAACCTTTTCTTTGTGAAATTGTGACAGATATATTTTATTGCTCATTAAAAACGTCCATTGCAAAAGGAAAAACAAAAAAGATTATCTGCTCTGTATCCTCTTTTTCTTATATTTTATAAATTGAACTTGTTTCAAATGGAAATATGTAAAGCGAAATTTACTTATAGTAAATCCATGACCAATTACACTTTTCCGACAAACTCATCCCATGTGGTCCAGTTGTTAGGATACCTGGCTTTCACCCAGGTGACCCGGGTTGGATTCCTGGCATGGGAAGGGCGGTTCCTTGGTGTAATGGTTAGGACTCTGAATCCAGCGATCCGAGTTCAAATCTCGGTGGAACCTTTTCTTTGTGAAATTGTGACAGATATATTTTATTAGTCATTAAAAACGTCCATTGCAAAAGGAAAAACAGAAAATTTATCTGCCTAGTATCCACATTTTCTTATATTTTCATAAATTGAACTTGTTTTAAATGGAAATATGTAAAGCGAAATTTACTTATAGTAAATCCCTGACCTATTACACTTTTGCAACAAACGAATCCCATGTGGTTCAGTGGTTAGGATACCTGGCTTTCGCCCAGGTGGCCCGGGTTCGATCGCCGGCATGGGAAGGGCGGTTCCATGGTGTAATGGTTAGCACTCTGGACTCTGAATCCAGCGATCCGAGTTCAAATCTCGGTGGAAACTTTTCTTTGTGAAATTGTGACAGATATATTTTATTAGTCATTAAAAACGTCCATTGCAAAAGGAAAAACAAAAAAGATTATCTGCTCTGTATCCTCTTTTTATTTTTATAAATTGAACTTGTTTCAAATGGAAATATGTAAAGCGAAATTTACTTAGAGTAAATCCATGACCTATTACACTTTTGCAACAAACGAATCCCATGTGTTCCAGTGGTTAGGATACCTGGCTTTCACCCAGGTGGTCCGGGTTCGATCGCCGGCATGAGAAGGGCGGTTCCATGGTGTAATGGTTAGCACTCTGGACTCTGAATCCAGCGATCCGAGTTCAAATCTCGGTGGAACCATTTCTTTGTGAAATTGTGACAGATATATTTTATTGCTCATTAAAAACATCCATTGGAAAAGGAAAAACAAAAAAGATTATCTGCTCTGTATCCTCTTTTTCTTATATTTTTATAAATTAAACCTGTTTCAAATGGAAATATGCAAAGCGAAATTTACTTATAGTAAATCCATGACCTATTACACTTTTGCGACAAACGAATCCCATGTAGTCCAGTGGTTAAGATACCTGGCTTTCACCCTGGTGACCCGGGTTCGATCCCCGGCATGGGAAGGCGGTTCCATGGTGTAATGGTTAGCAATCTGAACTCTGAATCCAGCGATCCGAGTTCAAATCTCGGTGGAACCTTTTCTTTGTGAAATTGTGACAGATATATTTTATTGCTCATTAAAAACGTCCATTGCAAAAGGAAAAACAAAAAAGATTATCTGCTCTGTATCCTCTTTTTCTTATATTTTATAAATTGAACTTGTTTCAAATGGAAATATGTAAAGCGAAATTTACTTATAGTAAATCCATGACCAATTACACTTTTCCGACAAACTCATCCCATGTGGTCCAGTTGTTAGGATACCTGGCTTTCACCCAGGTGGCCCGGGTTGGATTCCTGGCATGGGAAGCGCGGTTCCTTGGTGTAATGGTTAGGACTCTGAATCCAGCGATCCGAGTTCAAATCTCGGTGGAACCTTTTCTTTGTGAAATTGTGACAGATATATTTTATTAGTCATTAAAAACGTCCATTGCAAAAGGAAAAACAGAAAACGTTATCTGCTCTGTATCCTCTTTTTCTTATATTTTCATAAATTGAACTTGTTTTAAATGGAAATATGTAAAGCGAAATTTACTTATTGTAAATCCATGACCTATTACACTTTTGCGACAAACGAATACCATTTGATCCAGTGGTTAGGATACCTGGCTTTCACCCAGGTGGCCGGGGTTCGATCACCGGCATGGAAAGGGCGGTTCCATGGTGTAATGGTTAGCACTCTGGACTCTGAATCCTGCGATCCGAGTTGAAATCTCGGTGGAACCTTTTCTTTGTGAAATTGTGACAGATATATTTTATTAGTCATTAAAATCGTCCATTGCAAAAGGAAAAACAGAAAACGTTATCTGCTCTGTATCCTCTTTTTCTTATATTTTTATAAATTAAACTTGTTTCAAATGGAAATATGCAAAGCGAAATTTACTTATAGTAAATCCATGACCTATTACACTTTTGCGACAAATGAATCCCATGTGGTCCAGTGGTTAGGATACCTGGCTTTCACCCAGGTGGCCCTGGTTCGATCCCCGGCATGGGAAGGGCGGTTTCATGGTGTAATGGTTAACACTCTGAATCCAGCGATCCGTGTTCAAATCTCGGTGGAACCTTTTCTTTGTGAAATTGTGTCAGATATAATTTATTAGTCATTAAAAACGTCCATTGCAAAAGGAAAAACAAAAATGTTTATCTGCTCTATCCTCGTTTCTTTTATTTTTATAAATTAAACTTGTTTCAAATGGAAATATCAAAGCAGAATTTGCATATCGTAAATCCATGACGTATTACACTTTTCCGACAAACGAATCCCATGTAGTCCAGTGGTTAAGATACCTGGCTTTCACCCTGGTGACCCGGGTTCGATCCCCGGCATGGGAAGGCGGTTCCATGGTGTAATGGTTAGCAATCTGAACTCTGAATCCAGCGATCCGAGTTCAAATCTCGGTGGAACCTTTTCTTTGTGAAATTGTGACAGATATATTTTATTGCTCATTAAAAACGTCCATTGCAAAAGGAAAAACAAAAAAGATTATCTGCTCTGTATCCTCTTTTTCTTATATTTTATAAATTGAACTTGTTTCAAATGGAAATATGTAAAGCGAAATTTACTTATAGTAAATCCATGACCAATTACACTTTTCCGACAAACTCATCCCATGTGGTCCAGTTGTTAGGATACCTGGCTTTCACCCAGGTGACCCGGGTTGGATTCCTGGCATGGGAAGGGCGGTTCCTTGGTGTAATGGTTAGGACTCTGAATCCAGCGATCCGAGTTCAAATCTCGGTGGAACCTTTTCTTTGTGAAATTGTGACAGATATATTTTATTAGTCATTAAAAACGTCCATTGCAAAAGGAAAAACAGAAAATTTATCTGCCTAGTATCCACATTTTCTTATATTTTCATAAATTGAACTTGTTTTAAATGGAAATATGTAAAGCGAAATTTACTTATAGTAAATCCCTGACCTATTACACTTTTGCAACAAACGAATCCCATGTGGTTCAGTGGTTAGGATACCTGGCTTTCGCCCAGGTGGCCCGGGTTCGATCGCCGGCATGGGAAGGGCGGTTCCATGGTGTAATGGTTAGCACTCTGGACTCTGAATCCAGCGATCCGAGTTCAAATCTCGGTGGAAACTTTTCTTTGTGAAATTGTGACAGATATATTTTATTAGTCATTAAAAACGTCCATTGCAAAAGGAAAAACAAAAAAGATTATCTGCTCTGTATCCTCTTTTTATTTTTATAAATTGAACTTGTTTCAAATGGAAATATGTAAAGCGAAATTTACTTAGAGTAAATCCATGACCTATTACACTTTTGCAACAAACGAATCCCATGTGTTCCAGTGGTTAGGATACCTGGCTTTCACCCAGGTGGTCCGGGTTCGATCGCCGGCATGAGAAGGGCGGTTCCATGGTGTAATGGTTAGCACTCTGGACTCTGAATCCAGCGATCCGAGTTCAAATCTCGGTGGAACCATTTCTTTGTGAAATTGTGACAGATATATTTTATTGCTCATTAAAAACATCCATTGGAAAAGGAAAAACAAAAAAGATTATCTGCTCTGTATCCTCTTTTTCTTATATTTTTATAAATTAAACCTGTTTCAAATGGAAATATGCAAAGCGAAATTTACTTATAGTAAATCCATGACCTATTACACTTTTGCGACAAATGAATCCCATGTGGTCCAGGGGTTAGGATACCTGGCTTTCACCCAGGTGGCCCGGGTTCGATCCCCGGCATGGGAAGGGCGGTTCCATGGTGTAATGTTTAACACTCTGAATCCAGCGATCCGAGTTCAAATCTCGGTGGAACCTTTTCTTTGTGAAATTGTGTCAGATATAATTTATTAGTCATTAAAAACGTCCATTGCAAAAGGAAAAACAAAAATGTTTATCTGCTCTATCCTCGTTTCTTTTATTTTTATAAATTAAACTTGTTTCAAATGGAAATATCAAAGCAGAATTTGCATATCGTAAATCCATGACTTATTACACTTTAGGGACAAACGAATCCCATGTAGTCCAGTGGTTAGGATACCTGGCTTTCACCCTGGTGACCCGGGTTCGATCCCCGGCATGGGAAGGGCGGTTCCATGGTGTAATGGTTAACACTCTGAATCCAGCGATCCGAGTTCAAATCTCGGTGGAACCTTTTCTTTGTGAAATTGTGACAGATATATTTTATTGCTCATTAAAAACATCCATTGCAAAAAGAAAAACAAAAAAGATTATCTGCTCTGTATCCTCTTTTTCTTATATTTTTATAAATTGAACTTGTTTCAAATGGAAATATGTAAAGCGAAATTTACTTATAGTAAATCCATGACCAATTACACTTTTCCGACAAACTCATCCCATGTGGTCCAGTTGTTAGGATACCTGGCTTTCACCCAGGTGGCCCGGGTTGGATTCCTGGCATGGGAAGGGCGGTTCCTTGGTGTAATGGTTAGGACTCTGAATCCAGCGATCCGAGTTCAAATCTCGGTGGAACCTTTTCTTTGTGAAATTGTGACAGATATATTTTATTAGTCATTAAAAACGTCCATTGCAAAAGGAAAAACAGAAAACGTTATCTGCTCTGTATCCTCTTTTTCTTGTATTTTCATAAATTGAACTTGTTTTAAATGGAAATATGTAAAGCGAAATTTACTTATTGTAAATCCATGACCTATTACACTTTTGCGACAAACGAATACCATTTGATCCAGTGGTTAGGATACCTGGCTTTCACCCAGGTGGCCGGGGTTCGATCACCGGCATGGAAAGGGCGGTTCCATGGTGTAATGGTTAGCACTCTGGACTCTGAATCCTGCGATCCGAGTTGAAATCTCGGTGGAACCTTTTCTTTGTGAAATTGTGACAGATATATTTTATTAGTCATTAAAAACGTCCATTGCAAAAGGAAAAACAGAAAACGTTATCTGCTCTGTATCCTCTTTTTCTTATATTTTTATAAATTAAACTTGTTTCAAATGGAAATATGCAAAGCGAAATTTACTTATAGTAAATCCATGACCTATTACACTTTTGCGACAAATGAATCCCATGTGGTCCAGTGGTTAGGATACCTGGCTTTCACCCAGGTGGCCCTGGTTCGATCCCCGGCATGGGAAGGGCGGTTCCATGGTGTAATGGTTAACACTCTGAATCCAGCGATCCGTGTTCAAATCTCGGTGGAACCTTTTCTTTGTGAAATTGTGTCAGATATAATTTATTAGTCATTAAAAACGTCCATTGCAAAAGGAAAAACAAAAATGTTTATCTGCTCTATCCTCGTTTCTTTTATTTTTATAAATTAAACTTGTTTCAAATGGAAATATCAAAGCAGAATTTGCATATCGTAAATCCATGACGTATTACACTTTTGCGACAAACGAATCCCATGTAGTCCAGTGGTTAAGATACCTGGCTTTCACCCTGGTGACCCGGGTTCGATCCCCGGCATGGGAAGGCGGTTCCATGGTGTAATGGTTAGCAATCTGAACTCTGAATCCAGCGATCCGAGTTCAAATCTCGGTGGAACCTTTTCTTTGTGAAATTGTGACAGATATATTTTATTGCTCATTAAAAACGTCCATTGCAAAAGGAAAAACAAAAAAGATTATCTGCTCTGTATCCTCTTTTTCTTATATTTTATAAATTGAACTTGTTTCAAATGGAAATATGTAAAGCGAAATTTACTTATAGTAAATCCATGACCAATTACACTTTTCCGACAAACTCATCCCATGTGTTCCAGTTGTTAGGATACCTGGCTTTCACCCAGGTGGCCCGGGTTGGATTCCTGGCATGGGAAGGGCGGTTCCTTGGTGTAATGGTTAGGACTCTGAATCCAGCGATCCGAGTTCAAATCTCGGTGGAACCTTTTCTTTGTGAAATTGTGACAGATATATTTTATTAGTCATTAAAAACGTCCATTGCAAAAGGAAAAACAGAAAAAGTTATCTGCCTTGTATCCACATTTTCTTATATTTTCATAAATTGAACTTGTTTTAAATGGAAATATGTAAAGCGAAATTTACTTATAGTAAATCCCTGACCTATTACACTTTTGCAACAAACGAATCCCATGTGGTTCAGTGGTTAGGATACCTGGCTTTCGCCCAGGTGGCCCGGGTTCGATCGCCGGCATGGGAAGGGCGGTTCCATGGTGTAATGGTTAGCACTCTGGACTCTGAATCCAGCGATCCGAGTTCAAATCTCGGTGGAACCTTTTCTTTGTGAAATTGTGACAGATATATTTTATTGCTCATTAAAAACATCCATTGCAAAAGGAAAAACAAAAAAGATTATCTGCTCTGTATCCTCTTTTTATTTTTATAAATTGAACTTGTTTCAAATGGAAATATGTAAAGCGAAATTTACTTAGAGTAAATCCATGACCTATTACACTTTTGCAACAAACGAATCCCATGTGTTCCAGTGGTTAGGATACCTGGCTTTCACCCAGGTGGTCCGGGTTCGATCGCCGGCATGAGAAGGGCGGTTCCATGGTGTAATGGTTAGCACTCTGGACTCTGAATCCAGCGATTCGGGTTCAAATCTCGGTGGAAACTTTTCTTTGTGAAATTGTGACAGATATATTTTATTGCTCATTAAAAACATCCATTGCAAAAGGAAAAACAAAAAAGATTATCTGCTCTGTATCCTCTTTTTCTTATATTTTTATAAATTGAACTTGTTTCAAATGGAAATATATAAAGCGAAATTTACTTATAGTAAATCCATGACCAATTACACTTTTCCGACAAACTCATCCCATGTGGTCCAGTTGTTAGGATACCTGGCTTTCACCCAGGTGGCCCGGGTTGGATTCCTGGCATGGGAAGGGCGGTTCCTTGGTGTAATGGTTAGGACTCTGAATCCAGCGATCCGAGTTCAAATCTCGGTGGAACCTTTTCTTTGTGAAATTGTGACAGATATATTTTATTAGTCATTAAAAACGTCCATTGCAAAAGGAAAAACAGAAAACGTTATCTGCTCTGTATACTCTTTTTCTTATATTTTCATAAATTGAACTTGTTTTAAATGGAAATATGTAAAGCGAAATTTACTTATAGTAAATCCATGACCTATTACACTTCTCCGACGAACTCATCCCATGTGGTCCAGTGGTTAGGATACCTGGCTTTCACCCAGGTGGCCCGGGTTCGATCGCCGGCATGAGAAGGGCGGTTTCATGGTGTAATGGTTAGCACTCTGGGCTCTGAATCTTGCGATCCGAGTTCAAATCTCGGTGGACCATTTTCTTTGTGAAATTGTGACAGATATATTTTATTACTCATTAAAAACGTCCATTGCAAAAGGAAAAACAAAAAAGGTTATCTGCTCTGTATCCTCTTTTTCTTATATTTTTATAAATTAAACTTGTTTCAAATGGAAATATGCAAAGCGAAATTTACTTATAGTAAATCCATGACCTATTACACTTTTGCGACAAATGAATCCCATGTGGTCCAGTGGTTAGGATACATGGCTTTCACCCAGGTGGCCCTGGTTCGATCCCCGGCATGGGAAGGGCGGTTCCATGGTGTAATGGTTAACACTCTGAATCCAGCGATCCGTGTTCAAATCTCGGTGGAACCTTTTCTTTGTGAAATTGTGTCAGATATAATTTATTAGTCATTAAAAACGTTCATTGCAAAAGGAAAAACAAAAATGTTGATCTGCTCTATCCTCGTTTCTTTTATTTTTATAAATTAAACTTGTTTCAAATGGAAATATCAAAGCAGAATTTGCATATCGTAAATCCATGACCTATTACACTTTTGCGACAAACGAATCCCATGTAGTCCAGTCGTTAAGATACCTGGCTTTCACCCAGGTGGTCCGGGTTCGATCGCCGGCATGAGAAGGGCGGTTCCATGGTGTAATGGTTAGCACTCTGGACTCTCAATCCAGCGATTCGAGTTCAAATCTCGGTGGAAACTTTTCTTTGTGAAATTGTGACAGATATATTTTATTAGTCATAAAAAACGTCCATTGTAATAGAATAAACAAAAAAGATTATCTGCTCCGTATCCTCTTTTTCTTATATTTTTATAAATTGAACTTGTTTCAAATGGAAATATGTAAAGCGAAATTTACTTATAGTAAATCCATGACCAATTACACTTTTCCGACAAACTCATCCCATGTGGTCCAGTTGTTAGGATACCTGGCTTTCACCCAGGTGGCCCGGGTTGGATTCCTGGCATGGGAAGGGCGGTTCCTTGGTGTAATGGTTAGGACTCTGAATCCAGCGATCCGAGTTCAAATCTCGGTGGAACCTTTTCTTTGTGAAATTGTGACAGATATATTTTATTAGTCATTAAAAACGTCCATTGCAAAAGGAAAAACAGAAAAAGTTATCTGCCTTGTATCCACTTTTTCTTATATTTTCATAAATTGAACTTGTTTTAAATGGAAATATGTAAAGCGAAATTTACTTATAGTAAATCCCTGACCTATTACACTTTTGCAACAAACGAATCCCATGTGATTCAGTGGTTAGGATACCTGGCTTTCGCCCAGGTGGCCCGGGTTCGATCGCCGGCATGGGAAGGGCGGTTCCATGGTGTAATGGTTAGCACTCTGGACTCTGAATCCAGCGATCCGAGTTCAAATCTCGGTGGAAACTTTTCTTTGTGAAATTGTGACAGATATATTTTATTAGTCATTAAAAACGTCCATTGCAAAAGGAAAAACAAAAAATATTATCTGCTCTGTATCCTCTTTTTATTTTTATAAATTGAACTTGTTTCAAATGGAAATATGTAAAGCGAAATTTACTTAGAGTAAATCCATGACCTATTACACTTTTGCAACAAACGAATCCCATGTGTTCCAGTGGTTAGGATACCTGGCTTTCACCCAGGTGGTCCGGGTTCGATCGCCGGCATGAGAAGGGCGGTTCCATGGTGTAATGGTTAGCACTCTGGACTCTGAATCCAGCGATTCGTGTTCAAATCTCGGTGGAAACTTTTCTTTGTGAAATTGTGACAGATATATTTTATTGCTCATTAAAAACATCCATTGCAAAAGGAAAAACAAAAAAGATTATCTGCTCTGTATCCTCTTTTTCTTATATTTTTATAAATTGAACTTGTTTCAAATGGAAATATATAAAGCGAAATTTACTTATAGTAAATCCATGACCAATTACACTTTTCCGACAAACTCATCCCATGTGGTCCAGTTGTTAGGATACCTGGCTTTCACCCAGGTGGCCCGGGTTGGATTCCTGGCATGGGAAGGGCGGTTCCTTGGTGTAATGGTTAGGACTCTGAATCCAGCGATCCGAGTTCAAATCTCGGTGGAACCTTTTCTTTGTGAAATTGTGACAGATATATTTTATTGCTCATTAAAAACATCCATTGCAAAAGGAAAAACAAAAAAGATTATATGCTCTGTATCCTCTTTTTCTTATATTTTTATAAATTGAACTTGTTTCAAATGGAAATATATAAAGCGAAATTTACTTATAGTAAATCCATGACCAATTACACTTTTCCGACAAACTCATCCCATGTGGTCCAGTTGTTAGGATACCTGGCTTTCACCCAGTTGGCCCGGGTTGGATTCCTGGCATGGGAAGGGCGGTTCCTTGGTGTAATGGTTAGGACTCTGAATCCAGCGATCCGAGTTCAAATCTCGGTGGAACCTTTTCTTTGTGAAATTGTGACAGATATATTTTATTGCTCATTAAAAACGTCCATTGCAAAAGGAAAAACAAAAAAGATTATCTGCTCTGTATCCTCTTTTTCTTATATTTTATAAATTGAACTTGTTTCAAATGGAAATATGTAAAGCGAAATTTACTTAGAGTAAATCCATGACCTATTACACTTTTGCAACAAACGAATCCCATGTGTTCCAGTGGTTAGGATACCTGGCTTTCACCCAGGTGGTCCGGGTTCGATCGCCGGCATGAGAAGGGCGGTTCCATGGTGTAATGGTTAGCACT
Source organism: Meta bourneti (assembly GCA_933210815.1). Classification (NCBI taxonomy): domain Eukaryota; kingdom Metazoa; phylum Arthropoda; class Arachnida; order Araneae; family Tetragnathidae; genus Meta; species Meta bourneti. The sequence goes on along the minus strand of OW119933.1, from coordinate 77,564,786 downwards.
CTGGACTCTCAATCCAGCGATTCGAGTTCAAATCTCGGTGGAAACTTTTCTTTGTGAAATTGTGACAGATATATTTTATTAGTCATAAAAAACGTCCATTGTAATAGAATAAACAAAAAAGATTATCTGCTCCGTATCCTCTTTTTCTTATATTTTTATAAATTGAACTTGTTTCAAATGGAAATATGTAAAGCGAAATTTACTTATAGTAAATCCATGACCAATTACACTTTTCCGACAAACTCATCCCATGTGGTCCAGTTGTTAGGATACCTGGCTTTCACCCAGGTGGCCCGGGTTGGATTCCTGGCATGGGAAGGGCGGTTCCTTGGTGTAATGGTTAGGACTCTGAATCCAGCGATCCGAGTTCAAATCTCGGTGGAACCTTTTCTTTGTGAAATTGTGACAGATATATTTTATTAGTCATTAAAAACGTCCATTGCAAAAGGAAAAACAGAAAAAGTTATCTGCCTTGTATCCACTTTTTCTTATATTTTCATAAATTGAACTTGTTTTAAATGGAAATATGTAAAGCGAAATTTACTTATAGTAAATCCCTGACCTATTACACTTTTGCAACAAACGAATCCCATGTGGTTCAGTGGTTAGGATACCTGGCTTTCGCCCAGGTGGAGCCGGGTTCGATCGCCGGCATGGGAAGGGCGGTTCCATGGTGTAATGGTTAGCACTCTGGACACTGAATCCAGCGATCCGAGTTCAAATCTCGGTGGAAACTTTTCTTTGTGAAATTGTGACAGATATATTTTATTAGTCATTAAAAACGTCCATTGCAAAAGGAAAAACAAAAAAGATTATCTGCTCTGTATCCTCTTTTTATTTTTATAAATTGAACTTGTTTCAAATGGAAATATGTAAAGTGAAATTTACTTAGAGTAAATCCATGACCTATTACACTTTTGCAACAAACGAATCCCATGTGTTCCAGTGGTTAGGATACCTGGCTTTCACCCAGGTGGTCCGGGTTTGATCGCCGGCATGAGAAGGGCGGTTCCATGGTGTAATGGTTAGCACTCTGGACTCTGAATCCAGCGATTCGGGTTCAAATCTCGGTGGAAACTTTTCTTTGTGAAATTGTGACAGATATATTTTATTAGTCATTAAAAACGTCCATTGCAAAAGGAAAAACAGAAAACGTTATCTGCTCTGTATACTCTTTTTCTTATATTTTCATAAATTGAACTTGTTTTAAATGGAAATATGTAAAGCGAAATTTACTTATAGTAAATCCATAACCTATTACACTTCTCCGACGAACTCATCCCATGTGGTCCAGTGGTTAGGATACCTGGCTTTCACCCAGGTGGCCCGGGTTCGATCGCCGGCATGAGAAGGGCGGTTTCATGGTGTAATGGTTAGCACTCTGAGCTCTGAATCTTGCGATCCGAGTTCAAATCTCGGTGGACCATTTTCTTTGTGAAATTGTGACAGATATATTTTATTACTCATTAAAAACGTCCATTGCAAAAGGAAAAACAAAAAAGGTTATCTGCTCTGTATCCTCTTTTTCTTATATTTTTATAAATTAAACTTGTTTCAAATGGAAATATGCAAAGCGAAATTTACTTATAGTAAATCCATGACCTATTACACTTTTGCGACAAATGAATCCCATGTGGTCCAGTGGTTAGGATACATGGCTTTCACCCAGGTGGCCCTGGTTCGATCCCCGGCATGGGAAGGGCGGTTCCATGGTGTAATGGTTAACACTCTGAATCCAGCGATCCGTGTTCAAATCTCGGTGGAACCTTTTCTTTGTGAAATTGTGTCAGATATAATTTATTAGTCATTAAAAACGTCCATTGCAAAAGTAAAAACAAAAATGTTGATCTGCTCTATCCTCGTTTCTTTTATTTTTATAAATTAAACTTGTTTCAAATGGAAATATCTAAGCAGAATTTGCATATCGTAAATCCATGACCTATTACACTTCTCCGACGAACTCATCCCATGTGGTCCAGTGGTTAGGATACCTGGCTTTCACCCAGGTGGCCCGGGTTCGATCGCCGGCATGAGAAGGGCGGTTTCATGGTGTAATGGTTAGCACTCTGAGCTCTGAATCTTGCGATCCGAGTTCAAATCTCGGTGGACCATTTTCTTTGTGAAATTGTGACAGATATATTTTATTACTCATTAAAAACGTCCATTGCAAAAGGAAAAACAAAAAAGGTTATCTGCTCTGTATCCTCTTTTTCTTATATTTTTATAAATTAAACTTGTTTCAAATGGAAATATGCAAAGCGAAATTTACTTATAGTAAATCCATGACCTATTACACTTTTGCGACAAATGAATCCCATGTGGTCCAGTGGTTAGGATACATGGCTTTCACCCAGGTGGCCCTGGTTCGATCCCCGGCATGGGAAGGGCGGTTCCATGGTGTAATGGTTAACACTCTGAATCCAGCGATCCGTGTTCAAATCTCGGTGGAACCTTTTCTTTGTGAAATTGTGTCAGATATAATTTATTAGTCATTAAAAACGTCCATTGCAAAAGTAAAAACAAAAATGTTGATCTGCTCTATCCTCGTTTCTTTTATTTTTATAAATTAAACTTGTTTCAAATGGAAATATCTAAGCAGAATTTGCATATCGTAAATCCATGACCTATTACACTTTTGCGACAAACGAATCCCATGTAGTCCAGTCGTTAAGATACCTGGCTTTCACCCTGGTGACCCGGGTTCGATCCCCGGCATGGGAAGGCGGTTCCATGGTGTAATGGTTAGCACTCTGAACTCTGAATCCAGCGATCCGAGTTCAAATCTCGGTGGAACCTTTTCTTTGTGAAATTGTGACAGATATATTTTATTGCTCATTAAAAACGTCCATTGCAAAAGGAAAAACAAAGAAGATTATCTGCTCTGTATCCTCTTTTTCTTATATTTTATAAATTGAACTTGTTTCAAATGGAAATATGTAAAGCGAAATTTTCTTAGAGTAAATCCATGACCTATTACACTTTTGCAACAAACGAATCCCATGTGTTCCAGTGGTTAGGATACCTGGCTTTCACCCAGGTGGTCCGGGTTCGATCGCCGGCATGAGAAGGGCGGTTCCATGGTGTAATGGTTAGCACTCTGGACTCTCAATCCAGCGATTCGAGTTCAAATCTCGGTGGAAACTTTTCTTTGTGAAATTGTGACAGATATATTTTATTAGTCATAAAAAACGTCCATTGTAATAGAATAAACAAAAAAGATTATCTGCTCCGTATCCTCTTTTTCTTATATTTTTATAAATTGAACTTGTTTCAAATGGAAATATATAAAGCGAAATTTACTTATAGTAAATCCATGACCAATTACACTTTTCCGACAAACTCATCCCATGTGGTCCAGTTGTTAGGATACCTGGCTTTCACCCAGGTGGCCCGGGTTGGATTCCTGGCATGGGAAGGGCGGTTCCTTGGTGTAATGGTTAGGACTCTGAATCCAGCGATCCGAGTTCAAATCTCGGTGGAACCTTTTCTTTGTGAAATTGTGACAGATATATTTTATTAGTCATTAAAAACGTCCATTGCAAAAGGAAAAACAGAAAACGTTATCTGCTCTATCCTCGTTTCTTTTATTTTTATAAATTAAACTTGTTTCAAATGGAAATATTAAAGCGAAATTTGCATATTGTTTATCCGTGACCTATTACACGATTGCGATAAACGAATCCCATGTGGTCCAGTGGTTAGGTTGCCTATCCCTCACCCAGGTGGCCCGGGTTCGATTCCCGGCATGGGAAGGGCGGTTCCATGGTGTAATGGTTAGCCCTCTGGGCTCTGAATCCAGCGATCCGAGTTCAAATCTCGGTGGAACCTTTTCTTTGTGAAATTGTGACAGATACATTTTATTAGTCATAAAAACGTCCATTGTAATAGAATAAACAAAAAAGATTATCTGCTCCGTATCCTCTTTTTCTTATATTTTTATAAATTGAACTTGTTTCAAATGGAAATATGTAAAGCGAAATTTACTTATAGTAAATCCATGACCTATTACACTTTTGCGACAAATGAATCCCATGTGGTCCAGTGGTTAGGATACATGGCTTTCACCCAGGTGGCCCTGGTTCGATCCCCGGCATGGGAAGGGCGGTTCCATGGTGTAATGGTTAACACTCTGAATCCAGCGATCCGTGTTCAAATCTCGGTGGAACCTTTTCTTTGTGAAATTGTGTCAGATATAATTTATTAGTCATTAAAAACGTCCATTGCAAAAGTAAAAACAAAAATGTTGATCTGCTCTATCCTCGTTTCTTTTATTTTTATAAATTAAACTTGTTTCAAATGGAAATATCTAAGCAGAATTTGCATATCGTAAATCCATGACCTATTACACTTCTCCGACGAACTCATCCCATGTGGTCCAGTGGTTAGGATACCTGGCTTTCACCCAGGTGGCCCGGGTTCGATCGCCGGCATGAGAAGGGCGGTTTCATGGTGTAATGGTTAGCACTCTGAGCTCTGAATCTTGCGATCCGAGTTCAAATCTCGGTGGACCATTTTCTTTGTGAAATTGTGACAGATATATTTTATTACTCATTAAAAACGTCCATTGCAAAAGGAAAAACAAAAAAGGTTATCTGCTCTGTATCCTCTTTTTCTTATATTTTTATAAATTAAACTTGTTTCAAATGGAAATATGCAAAGCGAAATTTACTTATAGTAAATCCATGACCTATTACACTTTTGCGACAAATGAATCCCATGTGGTCCAGTGGTTAGGATACATGGCTTTCACCCAGGTGGCCCTGGTTCGATCCCCGGCATGGGAAGGGCGGTTCCATGGTGTAATGGTTAACACTCTGAATCCAGCGATCCGTGTTCAAATCTCGGTGGAACCTTTTCTTTGTGAAATTGTGTCAGATATAATTTATTAGTCATTAAAAACGTCCATTGCAAAAGTAAAAACAAAAATGTTGATCTGCTCTATCCTCGTTTCTTTTATTTTTATAAATTAAACTTGTTTCAAATGGAAATATCTAAGCAGAATTTGCATATCGTAAATCCATGACCTATTACACTTTTGCGACAAACGAATCCCATGTAGTCCAGTCGTTAAGATACCTGGCTTTCACCCTGGTGACCCGGGTTCGATCCCCGGCATGGGAAGGCGGTTCCATGGTGTAATGGTTAGCACTCTGAACTCTGAATCCAGCGATCCGAGTTCAAATCTCGGTGGAACCTTTTCTTTGTGAAATTGTGACAGATATATTTTATTGCTCATTAAAAACGTCCATTGCAAAAGGAAAAACAAAGAAGATTATCTGCTCTGTATCCTCTTTTTCTTATATTTTATAAATTGAACTTGTTTCAAATGGAAATATGTAAAGCGAAATTTACTTAGAGTAAATCCATGACCTATTACACTTTTGCAACAAACGAATCCCATGTGTTCCAGTGGTTAGGATACCTGGCTTTCACCCAGGTGGTCCGGGTTCGATCGCCGGCATGAGAAGGGCGGTTCCATGGTGTAATGGTTAGCACTCTGGACTCTCAATCCAGCGATTCGAGTTCAAATCTCGGTGGAAACTTTTCTTTGTGAAATTGTGACAGATATATTTTATTAGTCATAAAAAACGTCCATTGTAATAGAATAAACAAAAAAGATTATCTGCTCCGTATCCTCTTTTTCTTATATTTTTATAAATTGAACTTGTTTCAAATGGAAATATATAAAGCGAAATTTACTTATAGTAAATCCATGACCAATTACACTTTTCCGACAAACTCATCCCATGTGGTCCAGTTGTTAGGATACCTGGCTTTCACCCAGGTGGCCCGGGTTGGATTCCTGGCATGGGAAGGGCGGTTCCTTGGTGTAATGGTTAGGACTCTGAATCCAGCGATCCGAGTTCAAATCTCGGTGGAACCTTTTCTTTGTGAAATTGTGACAGATATATTTTATTGCTCATTAAAAACGTCCATTGCAAAAGGAAAAACAAAAAAGATTATCTGCTCTGTATCCTCTTTTTCTTATATTTTATAAATTGAACTTGTTTCAAATGGAAATATGTAAAGCGAAATTTACTTAGAGTAAATCCATGACCTATTACACTTTTGCAACAAACGAATCCCATGTGTTCCAGTGGTTAGGATACATGGCTTTCACCCATGTGGTCCGGGTTCGATCGCCGGCATGAGAAGGGCGGTTCCATGGTGTAATGTTTAGCACTCTGGTCTCTCAATCCAGCGATTCGAGTTCAAATCTCGGTGGAAACTTTTCTTTGTGAAATTGAGACAGATATATATTATTAGTCATAAAAAACGTCCATTGTAATAGAATAAACAAAAAAGATTATCTGCTCCGTATCCTCTTTTTCTTATATTTTTATAAATTGAACTTGTTTCAAATGGAAATATGTAAAGCGAAATTTACTTATAGTAAATCCATGACCAATTACACTTTTCCGACAAACTCATCCCATGTGGTCCAGTTGTTAGGATACCTGGCTTTCACCCAGGTGGCCCGGGTTGGATTCCTGGCATGGGAAGGGCGGTTCCTTGGTGTAATGGTTAGGACTCTGAATCCAGCGATCCGAGTTCAAATCTCGGTGGAACCTTTTCTTTGTGAAATTGTGACAGATTTATTTTATTAGTCATTAAAAACGTCCATTGCAAAAGGAAAAACAGAAAAAGTTATCTGCCTTGTATCCACTTTTTCTTATATTTTCATAAATTGAACTTGTTTTAAATGGAAATATGTAAAGCGAAATTTACTTATAGTAAATCCCTGACCTATTACACTTTTGCAACAAACGAATCCCATGTGGTTCAGTGGTTAGGATACCTGGCTTTCGCCCAGGTGGCCCGGGTTCGATCGAAGGCATGAGAAGGGCGGTTTCATGGTGTAATGGTTAGCACTCTGGGCTCTGAATCTTGCGATCCGAGTTCAAATCTCGGTGGACCATTTTCTTTGTGAAATTGTGACAGATATATTTTATTAGTCATTAAAAACGTCCATTGCAAAAGGAAAAACAAAAAAGATTATCTGCTCTGTATCCTCTTTTTCTTATATTTTATAAATTGAACTTGTTTCAAATGGAAATATGTAAAGCGAAATTTACTTAGAGTAAATCCATGACCTATTACACTTTTGCAACAAACGAATCCCATGTGGTCCAGTGGTTAGGATACCTGGCTTTCACCCAGGTGGCCCGGGTTCGATCGCCGGCATGAGAAGGGCGGTTCCATGGTGTAATGGTTAGCACTCTGGACTCTGAATCCAGCGATTCGGGTTCAAATCTCGGTGGAAACTTTTCTTTGTGAAATTGTGACAGATATATTTTATTGCTCATTAAAAACATCCATTGCAAAAGGAAAAACAAAAAAGATTATCTGCTCTGTATCCTCTTTTTCTTATATTTTTATAAATTGAACTTGTTTCAAATGGAAATATATAAAGCGAAATTTACTTATAGTAAATCCATGACCAATTACACTTTTCCGACAAACTCATCCCATGTGGTCCAGTTGTTAGGATACCTGGCTTTCACCCAGGTGGCCCGGGTTGGATTCCTGGCATGGGAAGGGCGGTTCCTTGGTGTAATGGTTAGGACTCTGAATCCAGCGATCCGAGTTCAAATCTCGGTGGAACCTTTTCTTTGTGAAATTGTGACAGATATATTTTATTGCTCATTAAAAACATCCATTGCAAAAGGAAAAACAAAAAAGATTATCTGCTCTGTATCCTCTTTTTCTTATATTTTTATAAATTGAACTTGTTTCAAATGGAAATATATAAAGCGAAATTTACTTATAGTAAATCCATGACCAATTACACTTTTCCGACAAACTCATCCCATGTGGTCCAGTTGTTAGGATACCTGGCTTTCACCCAGTTGGCCCGGGTTGGATTCCTGGCATGGGAAGGGCGGTTCCTTGGTGTAATGGTTAGGACTCTGAATCCAGCGATCCGAGTTCAAATCTCGGTGGAACCTTTTCTTTGTGAAATTGTGACAGATATATTTTATTGCTCATTAAAAACGTCCATTGCAAAAGGAAAAACAAAAAAGATTATCTGCTCTGTATCCTCTTTTTCTTATATTTTATAAATTGAACTTGTTTCAAATGGAAATATGTAAAGCGAAATTTACTTAGAGTAAATCCATGACCTATTACACTTTTGCAACAAACGAATCCCATGTGTTCCAGTGGTTAGGATACCTGGCTTTCACCCAGGTGGTCCGGGTTCGATCGCCGGCATGAGAAGGGCGGTTCCATGGTGTAATGGTTAGCACTCTGGACTCTCAATCCAGCGATTCGAGTTCAAATCTCGGTGGAAACTTTTCTTTGTGAAATTGTGACAGATATATTTTATTAGTCATAAAAAACGTCCATTGTAATAGAATAAACAAAAAAGATTATCTGCTCCGTATCCTCTTTTTCTTATATTTTTATAAATTGAACTTGTTTCAAATGGAAATATGTAAAGCGAAATTTACTTATAGTAAATCCATGACCAATTACACTTTTCCGACAAACTCATCCCATGTGGTCCAGTTGTTAGGATACCTGGCTTTCACCCAGGTGGCCCGGGTTGGATTCCTGGCATGGGAAGGGCGGTTCCTTGGTGTAATGGTTAGGACTCTGAATCCAGCGATCCGAGTTCAAATCTCGGTGGAACCTTTTCTTTGTGAAATTGTGACAGATATATTTTATTAGTCATTAAAAACGTCCATTGCAAAAGGAAAAACAGAAAAAGTTATCTGCCTTGTATCCACTTTTTCTTATATTTTCATAAATTGAACTTGTTTTAAATGGAAATATGTAAAGCGAAATTTACTTATAGTAAATCCCTGACCTATTACACTTTTGCAACAAACGAATCCCATGTGGTTCAGTGGTTAGGATACCTGGCTTTCGCCCAGGTGGCCCGGGTTCGATCGCCGGCATGGGAAGGGCGGTTCCATGGTGTAATGGTTAGCACTCTGGACTCTGAATCCAGCGATCCGAGTTCAAATCTCGGTGGAAACTTTTCTTTGTGAAATTGTGACAGATATATTTTATTAGTCATTAAAAACGTCCATTGCAAAAGGAAAAACAAAAAAGATTATCTGCTCTGTATCCTCTTTTTATTTTTATAAATTGAACTTGTTTCAAATGGAAATATGTAAAGTGAAATTTACTTAGAGTAAATCCATGACCTATTACACTTTTGCAACAAACGAATCCCATGTGTTCCAGTGGTTAGGATACCTGGCTTTCACCCAGGTGGTCCGGGTTTGATCGCCGGCATGAGAAGGGCGGTTCCATGGTGTAATGGTTAGCACTCTGGACTCTGAATCCAGCGATTCGGGTTCAAATCTCGGTGGAAACTTTTCTTTTTGAAATTGTGACAGATATATTTTATTGCTCATTAAAAACATCCATTGCAAAAGGAAAAACAAAAAAGATTATCTGCTCTGTATCCTCTTTTTCTTATATTTTTGTAAATTGAACTTGTTTCAAATGGAAATATCTAAGCAGAATTTGCATATCGTAAATCCATGACCTATTACACTTTTGCGACAAACGAATCCCATGTAGTCCAGTCGTTAAGATACCTGGCTTTCACCCTGGTGACCCGGGTTCGATCCCCGGCATGGGAAGGCGGTTCCATGGTGTAATGGTTAGCACTCTGAACTCTGAATCCAGCGATCCGAGTTCAAATCTCGGTGGAACCTTTTCTTTGTGAAATTGTGACAGATATATTTTATTACTCATTAAAAACGTCCATTGCAAAAGGAAAAACAAAAAAGGTTATCTGCTCTGTATCCTCTTTTTCTTATATTTTTATAAATTAAACTTGTTTCAAATGGAAATATGCAAAGCGAAATTTACTTATAGTAAATCCATGACCTATTACACTTTTGCGACAAATGAATCCCATGTGGTCCAGTGGTTAGGATACATGGCTTTCACCCAGGTGGCCCTGGTTCGATCCCCGGCATGGGAAGGGCGGTTCCATGGTGTAATGGTTAACACTCTGAATCCAGCGATCCGTGTTCAAATCTCGGTGGAACCTTTTCTTTGTGAAATTGTGTCAGATATAATTTATTAGTCATTAAAAACGTCCATTGCAAAAGTAAAAACAAAAATGTTGATCTGCTCTATCCTCGTTTCTTTTATTTTTATAAATTAAACTTGTTTCAAATGGAAATATCTAAGCAGAATTTGCATATCGTAAATCCATGACCTATTACACTTCTCCGACGAACTCATCCCATGTGGTCCAGTGGTTAGGATACCTGGCTTTCACCCAGGTGGCCCGGGTTCGATCGCCGGCATGAGAAGGGCGGTTTCATGGTGTAATGGTTAGCACTCTGAGCTCTGAATCTTGCGATCCGAGTTCAAATCTCGGTGGACCATTTTCTTTGTGAAATTGTGACAGATATATTTTATTACTCATTAAAAACGTCCATTGCAAAAGGAAAAACAAAAAAGGTTATCTGCTCTGTATCCTCTTTTTCTTATATTTTTATAAATTAAACTTGTTTCAAATGGAAATATGCAAAGCGAAATTTACTTATAGTAAATCCATGACCTATTACACTTTTGCGACAAATGAATCCCATGTGGTCCAGTGGTTAGGATACATGGCTTTCACCCAGGTGGCCCTGGTTCGATCCCCGGCATGGGAAGGGCGGTTCCATGGTGTAATGGTTAACACTCTGAATCCAGCGATCCGTGTTCAAATCTCGGTGGAACCTTTTCTTTGTGAAATTGTGTCAGATATAATTTATTAGTCATTAAAAACGTCCATTGCAAAAGTAAAAACAAAAATGTTGATCTGCTCTATCCTCGTTTCTTTTATTTTTATAAATTAAACTTGTTTCAAATGGAAATATCTAAGCAGAATTTGCATATCGTAAATCCATGACCTATTACACTTTTGCGACAAACGAATCCCATGTAGTCCAGTCGTTAAGATACCTGGCTTTCACCCTGGTGACCCGGGTTCGATCCCCGGCATGGGAAGGCGGTTCCATGGTGTAATGGTTAGCACTCTGAACTCTGAATCCAGCGATCCGAGTTCAAATCTCGGTGGAACCTTTTCTTTGTGAAATTGTGACAGATATATTTTATTGCTCATTAAAAACGTCCATTGCAAAAGGAAAAACAAAGAAGATTATCTGCTCTGTATCCTCTTTTTCTTATATTTTATAAATTGAACTTGTTTCAAATGGAAATATGTAAAGCGAAATTTACTTAGAGTAAATCCATGACCTATTACACTTTTGCAACAAACGAATCCCATGTGTTCCAGTGGTTAGGATACCTGGCTTTCACCCAGGTGGTCCGGGTTCGATCGCCGGCATGAGAAGGGCGGTTCCATGGTGTAATGGTTAGCACTCTGGACTCTCAATCCAGCGATTCGAGTTCAAATCTCGGTGGAAACTTTTCTTTGTGAAATTGTGACAGATATATTTTATTAGTCATAAAAAACGTCCATTGTAATAGAATAAACAAAAAAGATTATCTGCTCCGTATCCTCTTTTTCTTATATTTTTATAAATTGAACTTGTTTCAAATGGAAATATATAAAGCGAAATTTACTTATAGTAAATCCATGACCAATTACACTTTTCCGACAAACTCATCCCATGTGGTCCAGTTGTTAGGATACCTGGCTTTCACCCAGGTGGCCCGGGTTGGATTCCTGGCATGGGAAGGGCGGTTCCTTGGTGTAATGGTTAGGACTCTGAATCCAGCGATCCGAGTTCAAATCTCGGTGGAACCTTTTCTTTGTGAAATTGTGACAGATATATTTTATTGCTCATTAAAAACGTCCATTGCAAAAGGAAAAACAAAAAAGATTATCTGCTCTGTATCCTCTTTTTCTTATATTTTATAAATTGAACTTGTTTCAAATGGAAATATGTAAAGCGAAATTTACTTAGAGTAAATCCATGACCTATTACACTTTTGCAACAAACGAATCCCATGTGTTCCAGTGGTTAGGATACATGGCTTTCACCCATGTGGTCCGGGTTCGATCGCCGGCATGAGAAGGGCGGTTCCATGGTGTAATGTTTAGCACTCTGGTCTCTCAATCCAGCGATTCGAGTTCAAATCTCGGTGGAAACTTTTCTTTGTGAAATTGAGACAGATATATATTATTAGTCATAAAAAACGTCCATTGTAATAGAATAAACAAAAAAGATTATCTGCTCCGTATCCTCTTTTTCTTATATTTTTATAAATTGAACTTGTTTCAAATGGAAATATGTAAAGCGAAATTTACTTATAGTAAATCCATGACCAATTACACTTTTCCGACAAACTCATCCCATGTGGTCCAGTTGTTAGGATACCTGGCTTTCACCCAGGTGGCCCGGGTTGGATTCCTGGCATGGGAAGGGCGGTTCCTTGGTGTAATGGTTAGGACTCTGAATCCAGCGATCCGAGTTCAAATCTCGGTGGAACCTTTTCTTTGTGAAATTGTGACAGATTTATTTTATTAGTCATTAAAAACGTCCATTGCAAAAGGAAAAACAGAAAAAGTTATCTGCCTTGTATCCACTTTTTCTTATATTTTCATAAATTGAACTTGTTTTAAATGGAAATATGTAAAGCGAAATTTACTTATAGTAAATCCCTGACCTATTACACTTTTGCAACAAACGAATCCCATGTGGTTCAGTGGTTAGGATACCTGGCTTTCGCCCAGGTGGCCCGGGTTCGATCGAAGGCATGAGAAGGGCGGTTTCATGGTGTAATGGTTAGCACTCTGGGCTCTGAATCTTGCGATCCGAGTTCAAATCTCGGTGGACCATTTTCTTTGTGAAATTGTGACAGATATATTTTATTAGTCATTAAAAACGTCCATTGCAAAAGGAAAAACAAAAAAGATTATCTGCTCTGTATCCTCTTTTTCTTATATTTTATAAATTGAACTTGTTTCAAATGGAAATATGTAAAGCGAAATTTACTTAGAGTAAATCCATGACCTATTACACTTTTGCAACAAACGAATCCCATGTGTTCCAGTGGTTAGGATACCTGGCTTTCACCCAGGTGGTCCGGGTTCGATCGCCGGCATGAGAAGGGCGGTTCCATGGTGTAATGGTTAGCACTCTGGACTCTGAATCCAGCGATTCGGGTTCAAATCTCGGTGGAAACTTTTCTTTGTGAAATTGTGACAGATATATTTTATTGCTCATTAAAAACATCCATTGCAAAAGGAAAAACAAAAAAGATTATCTGCTCTGTATCCTCTTTTTCTTATATTTTTATAAATTGAACTTGTTTCAAATGGAAATATATAAAGCGAAATTTACTTATAGTAAATCCATGACCAATTACACTTTTCCGACAAACTCATCCCATGTGGTCCAGTTGTTAGGATACCTGGCTTTCACCCAGGTGGCCCGGGTTGGATTCCTGGCATGGGAAGGGCGGTTCCTTGGTGTAATGGTTAGGACTCTGAATCCAGCGATCCGAGTTCAAATCTCGGTGGAACCTTTTCTTTGTGAAATTGTGACAGATATATTTTATTGCTCATTAAAAACATCCATTGCAAAAGGAAAAACAAAAAAGATTATCTGCTCTGTATCCTCTTTTTCTTATATTTTTATAAATTGAACTTGTTTCAAATGGAAATATATAAAGCGAAATTTACTTATAGTAAATCCATGACCAATTACACTTTTCCGACAAACTCATCCCATGTGGTCCAGTTGTTAGGATACCTGGCTTTCACCCAGTTGGCCCGGGTTGGATTCCTGGCATGGGAAGGGCGGTTCCTTGGTGTAATGGTTAGGACTCTGAATCCAGCGATCCGAGTTCAAATCTCGGTGGAACCTTTTCTTTGTGAAATTGTGACAGATATATTTTATTGCTCATTAAAAACGTCCATTGCAAAAGGAAAAACAAAAAAGATTATCTGCTCTGTATCCTCTTTTTCTTATATTTTATAAATTGAACTTGTTTCAAATGGAAATATGTAAAGCGAAATTTACTTAGAGTAAATCCATGACCTATTACACTTTTGCAACAAACGAATCCCATGTGTTCCAGTGGTTAGGATACCTGGCTTTCACCCAGGTGGTCCGGGTTCGATCGCCGGCATGAGAAGGGCGGTTCCATGGTGTAATGGTTAGCACTCTGGACTCTCAATCCAGCGATTCGAGTTCAAATCTCGGTGGAAACTTTTCTTTGTGAAATTGTGACAGATATATTTTATTAGTCATAAAAAACGTCCATTGTAATAGAATAAACAAAAAAGATTATCTGCTCCGTATCCTCTTTTTCTTATATTTTTATAAATTGAACTTGTTTCAAATGGAAATATGTAAAGCGAAATTTACTTATAGTAAATCCATGACCAATTACACTTTTCCGACAAACTCATCCCATGTGGTCCAGTTGTTAGGATACCTGGCTTTCACCCAGGTGGCCCGGGTTGGATTCCTGGCATGGGAAGGGCGGTTCCTTGGTGTAATGGTTAGGACTCTGAATCCAGCGATCCGAGTTCAAATCTCGGTGGAACCTTTTCTTTGTGAAATTGTGACAGATATATTTTATTAGTCATTAAAAACGTCCATTGCAAAAGGAAAAACAGAAAAAGTTATCTGCCTTGTATCCACTTTTTCTTATATTTTCATAAATTGAACTTGTTTTAAATGGAAATATGTAAAGCGAAATTTACTTATAGTAAATCCCTGACCTATTACACTTTTGCAACAAACGAATCCCATGTGGTTCAGTGGTTAGGATACCTGGCTTTCGCCCAGGTGGCCCGGGTTCGATCGCCGGCATGGGAAGGGCGGTTCCATGGTGTAATGGTTAGCACTCTGGACTCTGAATCCAGCGATCCGAGTTCAAATCTCGGTGGAAACTTTTCTTTGTGAAATTGTGACAGATATATTTTATTAGTCATTAAAAACGTCCATTGCAAAAGGAAAAACAAAAAAGATTATCTGCTCTGTATCCTCTTTTTATTTTTATAAATTGAACTTGTTTCAAATGGAAATATGTAAAGTGAAATTTACTTAGAGTAAATCCATGACCTATTACACTTTTGCAACAAACGAATCCCATGTGTTCCAGTGGTTAGGATACCTGGCTTTCACCCAGGTGGTCCGGGTTTGATCGCCGGCATGAGAAGGGCGGTTCCATGGTGTAATGGTTAGCACTCTGGACTCTGAATCCAGCGATTCGGGTTCAAATCTCGGTGGAAACTTTTCTTTTTGAAATTGTGACAGATATATTTTATTGCTCATTAAAAACATCCATTGCAAAAGGAAAAACAAAAAAGATTATCTGCTCTGTATCCTCTTTTTCTTATATTTTTGTAAATTGAACTTGTTTCAAATGGAAATATATAAAGCGAAATTTACTTATAGTAAATCCATGACCAATTACACTTTTCCGACAAACTCATTCCATGTGGTCCAGTTGTTAGGATACCTGGCTTTCACCCAGGTGGCCCGGGTTGGATTCCTGGCATGGGAAGGGCGGTTCCTTGGTGTAATGGTTAGGACTCTGAATCCAGCGATCCGAGTTCAAATCTCGGTGGAACCTTTTCTTTGTGAAATTGTGACAGATATATTTTATTAGTCATTAAAAACGTCCATTGCAAAAGGAAAAACAGAAAACGTTATCTGCTCTGTATACTCTTTTTCTTATATTTTCATAAATTGAACTTGTTTTAAATGGAAATATGTAAAGCGAAATTTACTTATAGTAAATCCATAACCTATTACACTTCTCCGACGAACTCATCCCATGTGGTCCAGTGGTTAGGATACCTGGCTTTCACCCAGGTGGCCCGGGTTCGATCGCCGGCATGAGAAGGGCGGTTTCATGGTGTAATGGTTAGCACTCTGAGCTCTGAATCTTGCGATCCGAGTTCAAATCTCGGTGGACCATTTTCTTTGTGAAATTGTGACAGATATATTTTATTACTCATTAAAAACGTCCATTGCAAAAGGAAAAACAAAAAAGGTTATCTGCTCTGTATCCTCTTTTTCTTATATTTTTATAAATTAAACTTGTTTCAAATGGAAATATGCAAAGCGAAATTTACTTATAGTAAATCCATGACCTATTACACTTTTGCGACAAATGAATCCCATGTGGTCCAGTGGTTAGGATACATGGCTTTCACCCAGGTGGCCCTGGTTCGATCCCCGGCATGGGAAGGGCGGTTCCATGGTGTAATGGTTAACACTCTGAATCCAGCGATCCGTGTTCAAATCTCGGTGGAACCTTTTCTTTGTGAAATTGTGTCAGATATAATTTATTAGTCATTAAAAACGTCCATTGCAAAAGTAAAAACAAAAATGTTGATCTGCTCTATCCTCGTTTCTTTTATTTTTATAAATTAAACTTGTTTCAAATGGAAATATCTAAGCAGAATTTGCATATCGTAAATCCATGACCTATTACACTTCTCCGACGAACTCATCCCATGTGGTCCAGTGGTTAGGATACCTGGCTTTCACCCAGGTGGCCCGGGTTCGATCGCCGGCATGAGAAGGGCGGTTTCATGGTGTAATGGTTAGCACTCTGAGCTCTGAATCTTGCGATCCGAGTTCAAATCTCGGTGGACCATTTTCTTTGTGAAATTGTGACAGATATATTTTATTACTCATTAAAAACGTCCATTGCAAAAGGAAAAACAAAAAAGGTTATCTGCTCTGTATCCTCTTTTTCTTATATTTTTATAAATTAAACTTGTTTCAAATGGAAATATGCAAAGCGAAATTTACTTATAGTAAATCCATGACCTATTACACTTTTGCGACAAATGAATCCCATGTGGTCCAGTGGTTAGGATACATGGCTTTCACCCAGGTGGCCCTGGTTCGATCCCCGGCATGGGAAGGGCGGTTCCATGGTGTATTGGTTAACACTCTGAATCCAGCGATCCGTGTTCAAATCTCGGTGGAACCTTTTCTTTGTGAAATTGTGTCAGATATAATTTATTAGTCATTAAAAACGTCCATTGCAAAAGTAAAAACAAAAATGTTGATCTGCTCTATCCTCGTTTCTTTTATTTTTATAAATTAAACTTGTTTCAAATGGAAATATCTAAGCAGAATTTGCATATCGTAAATCCATGACCTATTACACTTTTGCGACAAACGAATCCCATGTAGTCCAGTCGTTAAGATACCTGGCTTTCACCCTGGTGACCCGGGTTCGATCCCCGGCATGGGAAGGCGGTTCCATGGTGTAATGGTTAGCACTCTGAACTCTGAATCCAGCGATCCGAGTTCAAATCTCGGTGGAACCTTTTCTTTGTGAAATTGTGACAGATATATTTTATTGCTCATTAAAAACGTCCATTGCAAAAGGAAAAACAAAGAAGATTATCTGCTCTGTATCCTCTTTTTCTTATATTTTATAAATTGAACTTGTTTCAAATGGAAATATGTAAAGCGAAATTTACTTAGAGTAAATCCATGACCTATTACACTTTTGCAACAAACGAATCCCATGTGTTCCAGTGGTTAGGATACCTGGCTTTCACCCAGGTGGTCCGGGTTCGATCGCCGGCATGAGAAGGGCGGTTCCATGGTGTAATGGTTAGCACTCTGGACTCTCAATCCAGCGATTCGAGTTCAAATCTCGGTGGAAACTTTTCTTTGTGAAATTGTGACAGATATATTTTATTAGTCATAAAAAACGTCCATTGTAATAGAATAAACAAAAAAGATTATCTGCTCCGTATCCTCTTTTTCTTATATTTTTATAAATTGAACTTGTTTCAAATGGAAATATATAAAGCGAAATTTACTTATAGTAAATCCATGACCAATTACACTTTTCCGACAAACTCATCCCATGTGGTCCAGTTGTTAGGATACCTGGCTTTCACCCAGGTGGCCCGGGTTGGATTCCTGGCATGGGAAGGGCGGTTCCTTGGTGTAATGGTTAGGACTCTGAATCCAGCGATCCGAGTTCAAATCTCGGTGGAACCTTTTCTTTGTGAAATTGTGACAGATATATTTTATTGCTCATTAAAAACGTCCATTGCAAAAGGAAAAACAAAAAAGATTATCTGCTCTGTATCCTCTTTTTCTTATATTTTATAAATTGAACTTGTTTCAAATGGAAATATGTAAAGCGAAATTTACTTAGAGTAAATCCATGACCTATTACACTTTTGCAACAAACGAATCCCATGTGTTCCAGTGGTTAGGATACATGGCTTTCACCCATGTGGTCCGGGTTCGATCGCCGGCATGAGAAGGGCGGTTCCATGGTGTAATGTTTAGCACTCTGGTCTCTCAATCCAGCGATTCGAGTTCAAATCTCGGTGGAAACTTTTCTTTGTGAAATTGAGACAGATATATATTATTAGTCATAAAAAACGTCCATTGTAATAGAATAAACAAAAAAGATTATCTGCTCCGTATCCTCTTTTTCTTATATTTTTATAAATTGAACTTGTTTCAAATGGAAATATGTAAAGCGAAATTTACTTATAGTAAATCCATGACCAATTACACTTTTCCGACAAACTCATCCCATGTGGTCCAGTTGTTAGGATACCTGGCTTTCACCCAGGTGGCCCGGGTTGGATTCCTGGCATGGGAAGGGCGGTTCCTTGGTGTAATGGTTAGGACTCTGAATCCAGCGATCCGAGTTCAAATCTCGGTGGAACCTTTTCTTTGTGAAATTGTGACAGATTTATTTTATTAGTCATTAAAAACGTCCATTGCAAAAGGAAAAACAGAAAAAGTTATCTGCCTTGTATCCACTTTTTCTTATATTTTCATAAATTGAACTTGTTTTAAATGGAAATATGTAAAGCGAAATTTACTTATAGTAAATCCCTGACCTATTACACTTTTGCAACAAACGAATCCCATGTGGTTCAGTGGTTAGGATACCTGGCTTTCGCCCAGGTGGCCCGGGTTCGATCGCCGGCATGAGAAGGGCGGTTTCATGGTGTAATGGTTAGCACTCTGGGCTCTGAATCTTGCGATCCGAGTTCAAATCTCGGTGGACCATTTTCTTTGTGAAATTGTGACAGATATATTTTATTAGTCATTAAAAACGTCCATTGCAAAAGGAAAAACAAAAAAGATTATCTGCTCTGTATCCTCTTTTTCTTATATTTTATAAATTGAACTTGTTTCAAATGGAAATATGTAAAGCGAAATTTACTTAGAGTAAATCCATGACCTATTACACTTTTGCAACAAACGAATCCCATGTGTTCCAGTGGTTAGGATACCTGGCTTTCACCCAGGTGGTCCGGGTTCGATCGCCGGCATGAGAAGGGCGGTTCCATGGTGTAATGGTTAGCACTCTGGACTCTCAATCCAGCGATTCGAGTTCAAATCTCGGTGGAAACTTTTCTTTGTGAAATTGTGACAGATATATTTTATTAGTCATAAAAAACGTCCATTGTAATAGAATAAACAAAAAAGATTATCTGCTCCGTATCCTCTTTTTCTTATATTTTTATAAATTGAACTTGTTTCAAATGGAAATATATAAAGCGAAATTTACTTATAGTAAATCCATGACCAATTACACTTTTCCGACAAACTCATCCCATGTGGTCCAGTTGTTAGGATACCTGGCTTTCACCCAGGTGGCCCGGGTTGGATTCCTGGCATGGGAAGGGCGGTTCCTTGGTGTAATGGTTAGGACTCTGAATCCAGCGATCCGAGTTCAAATCTCGGTGGAACCTTTTCTTTGTGAAATTGTGACAGATATATTTTATTGCTCATTAAAAACGTCCATTGCAAAAGGAAAAACAAAAAAGATTATCTGCTCTGTATCCTCTTTTTCTTATATTTTATAAATTGAACTTGTTTCAAATGGAAATATGTAAAGCGAAATTTACTTAGAGTAAATCCATGACCTATTACACTTTTGCAACAAACGAATCCCATGTGTTCCAGTGGTTAGGATACATGGCTTTCACCCATGTGGTCCGGGTTCGATCGCCGGCATGAGAAGGGCGGTTCCATGGTGTAATGTTTAGCACTCTGGTCTCTCAATCCAGCGATTCGAGTTCAAATCTCGGTGGAAACTTTTCTTTGTGAAATTGAGACAGATATATATTATTAGTCATAAAAAACGTCCATTGTAATAGAATAAACAAAAAAGATTATCTGCTCCGTATCCTCTTTTTCTTATATTTTTATAAATTGAACTTGTTTCAAATGGAAATATGTAAAGCGAAATTTACTTATAGTAAATCCATGACCAATTACACTTTTCCGACAAACTCATCCCATGTGGTCCAGTTGTTAGGATACCTGGCTTTCACCCAGGTGGCCCGGGTTGGATTCCTGGCATGGGAAGGGCGGTTCCTTGGTGTAATGGTTAGGACTCTGAATCCAGCGATCCGAGTTCAAATCTCGGTGGAACCTTTTCTTTGTGAAATTGTGACAGATTTATTTTATTAGTCATTAAAAACGTCCATTGCAAAAGGAAAAACAGAAAAAGTTATCTGCCTTGTATCCACTTTTTCTTATATTTTCATAAATTGAACTTGTTTTAAATGGAAATATGTAAAGCGAAATTTACTTATAGTAAATCCCTGACCTATTACACTTTTGCAACAAACGAATCCCATGTGGTTCAGTGGTTAGGATACCTGGCTTTCGCCCAGGTGGCCCGGGTTCGATCGCCGGCATGAGAAGGGCGGTTTCATGGTGTAATGGTTAGCACTCTGGGCTCTGAATCTTGCGATCCGAGTTCAAATCTCGGTGGACCATTTTCTTTGTGAAATTGTGACAGATATATTTTATTAGTCATTAAAAACGTCCATTGCAAAAGGAAAAAAAGATTATCTGCTCTGTATCCTCTTTTTATTTTTATAAATTGAACTTGTTTCAAATGGAAATATGTAAAGCGAAATTTACTTAGAGTAAATCCATGACCTATTACACTTTTGCAACAAACGAATCCCATGTGTTCCAGTGGTTAGGATACCTGGCTTTCACCCAGGTGGTCCGGGTTCGATCGCCGGCATGAGAAGGGCGGTTCCATGGTGTAATGGTTAGCACTCTGGACTCTCAATCCAGCGATTCGAGTTCAAATCTCGGTGGAAACTTTTCTTTGTGAAATTGTGACAGATATATTTTATTAGTCATAAAAAACGTCCATTGTAATAGAATAAACAAAAAAGATTATCTGCTCCGTATCCTCTTTTTCTTATATTTTTATAAATTGAACTTGTTTCAAATGGAAATATGTAAAGCGAAATTTACTTAGAGTAAATCCATGACCAATTACACTTTTCCGACAAACTCATCCCATGTGGTCCAGTTGTTAGGATACCTGGCTTTCACCCAGGTGGCCCGGGTTGGATTCCTGGCATGGGAAGGGCGGTTCCTTGGTGTAATGGTTAGGACTCTGAATCCAGCGATCCGAGTTCAAATCTCGGTGGAACCTTTTCTTTGTGAAATTGTGACAGATATATTTTATTAGTCATTAAAAACGTCCATTGCAAAAGGAAAAACAGAAAAAGTTATCTGCCTTGTATCCACTTTTTCTTATATTTTCATAAATTGAACTTGTTTTAAATGGAAATATGTAAAGCGAAATTTACTTATAGTAAATCCCTGACCTATTACACTTTTGCAACAAACGAATCCCATGTGGTTCAGTGGTTAGGATACCTGGCTTTCGCCCAGGTGGCCCGGGTTCAATCGCCGGCATGGGAAGGGCGGTTCCATGGTGTAATGGTTAGCACTCTGGACTCTGAATCCAGCGATCCGAGTTCAAATCTCGGTGGAAACTTTTCTTTGTGAAATTGTGACAGATATATTTTATTAGTCATTAAAAACGTCCATTGCAAAAGGAAAAACAAAAAATATTATCTGCTCTGTATCCTCTTTTTATTTTTATAAATTGAACTTGTTTCAAATGGAAATATGTAAAGCGAAATTTACTTAGAGTAAATCCATGACCTATTACACTTTTGCAACAAACGAATCCCATGTGTTCCAGTGGTTAGGATACCTGGCTTTCACCCAGGTGGTCCGGGTTCGATCGCCGGCATGAGAAGGGCGGTTCCATGGTGTAATGGTTAGCACTCTGGACTCTGAATCCAGCGATTCGGGTTCAAATCTCGGTGGAAACTTTTCTTTGTGAAATTGTGACAGATATATTTTATTGCTCATTAAAAACATCCATTGCAAAAGGAAAAACAAAAAAGATTATCTGCTCTGTATCCTCTTTTTCTTATATTTTTATAAATTGAACTTGTTTCAAATGGAAATATATAAAGCGAAATTTACTTATAGTAAATCCATGACCAATTACACTTTTCCGACAAACTCATCCCATGTGGTCCAGTTGTTAGGATACCTGGCTTTCACCCAGGTGGCCCGGGTTGGATTCCTGGCATGGGAAGGGCGGTTCCTTGGTGTAATGGTTAGGACTCTGAATCCAGCGATCCGAGTTCAAATCTCGGTGGAACCTTTTCTTTGTGAAATTGTGACAGATATATTTTATTGCTCATTAAAAACATCCATTGCAAAAGGAAAAACAAAAAAGATTATCTGCTCTGTATCCTCTTTTTCTTATATTTTTATAAATTGAACTTGTTTCAAATGGAAATATATAAAGCGAAATTTACTTATAGTAAATCCATGACCAATTACACTTTTCCGACAAACTCATCCCATGTGGTCCAGTTGTTAGGATACCTGGCTTTCACCCAGGTGGCCCGGGTTGGATTCCTGGCATGGGAAGGGCGGTTCCTTGGTGTAATGGTTAGGACTCTGAATCCAGCGATCCGAGTTCAAATCTCGGTGGAACCTTTTCTTTGTGAAATTGTGACAGATATATTTTATTGCTCATTAAAAACGTCCATTGCAAAAGGAAAAACAAAAAAGATTATCTGCTCTGTATCCTCTTTTTCTTATATTTTATAAATTGAACTTGTTTCAAATGGAAATATGTAAAGCGAAATTTACTTAGAGTAAATCCATGACCTATTACACTTTTGCAACAAACGAATCCCATGTGTTCTAGTGGTTAGGATACCTGGCTTTCACCCAGGTGGTCCGGGTTCGATCGCCGGCATGAGAAGGGCGGTTCCATGGTGTAATGGTTAGCACTCTGGACTCTCAATCCAGCGATTCGAGTTCAAATCTCGGTGGAAACTTTTCTTTGTGAAATTGTGACAGATATATTTTATTAGTCATAAAAAACGTCCATTGTAATAGAATAAACAAAAAAGATTATCTGCTCCGTATCCTCTTTTTCTCATATTTTTATAAATTGAACTTGTTTCAAATGGAAATATGTAAAGCGAAATTTACTTATAGTAAATCCATGACCAATTACACTTTTCCGACAAACTCATCCCATGTGGTCCAGTTGTTAGGATACCTGGCTTTCACCCAGGTGGCCCGGGTTGGATTCCTGGCATGGGAAGGGCGGTTCCTTGGTGTAATGGTTAGGACTCTGAATCCAGCGATCCGAGTTCAAATCTCGGTGGAACCTTTTCTTTGTGAAATTGTGACAGATATATTTTATTAGTCATTAAAAACGTCCATTGCAAAAGGAAAAACAGAAAAAGTTATCTGCCTTGTATCCACTTTTTCTTATATTTTCATAAATTGAACTTGTTTTAAATGGAAATATGTAAAGCGAAATTTACTTATAGTAAATCCCTGACCTATTACACTTTTGCAACAAACGAATCCCATGTGGTTCAGTGGTTAGGATACCTGGCTTTCGCCCAGGTGGCCCGGGTTCGATCGCCGGCATGGGAAGGGCGGTTCCATGGTGTAATGGTTAGCACTCTGGACTCTGAATCCAGCGATCCGAGTTCAAATCTCGGTGGAAACTTTTCTTTGTGAAATTGTGACAGATATATTTTATTAGTCATTAAAAACGTCCATTGCAAAAGGAAAAACAAAAAAGATTATCTGCTCTGTATCCTCTTTTTATTTTTATAAATTGAACTTGTTTCAAATGGAAATATGTAAAGCGAAATTTACTTAGAGTAAATCCATGACCTATTACACTTTTGCAACAAACGAATCCCATGTGTTCCAGTGGTTAGGATACATGGCTTTCACCCAGGTGGTCCGGGTTCGATCGCCGGCATGAGAAGGGCGGTTCCATGGTGTAATGGTTAGCACTCTGGACTCTGAATCCAGCGATTCGGGTTCAAATCTCGGTGGAAACTTTTCTTTGTGAAATTGTGACAGATATATTTTATTGCTCATTAAAAACATCCATTGCAAAAGGAAAAACAAAAAAGATTATCTGCTCTGTATCCTCTTTTTCTTATATTTTTGTAAATTGAACTTGTTTCAAATGGAAATATATAAAGCGAAATTTACTTATAGTAAATCCATGACCAATTACACTTTTCCGACAAACTCATCCCATGTGGTCCAGTTGTTAGGATACCTGGCTTTCACCCAGGTGGCCCGGGTTGGATTCCTGGCATGGGAAGGGCGGTTCCTTGGTGTAATGGTTAGGACTCTGAATCCAGCGATCCGAGTTCAAATCTCGGTGGAACCTTTTCTTTGTGAAATTGTGACAGATATATTTTATTAGTCATTAAAAACGTCCATTGCAAAAGGAAAAACAGAAAACGTTATCTGCTCTGTATACTCTTTTTCTTATATTTTCATAAATTGAACTTGTTTTAAATGGAAATATGTAAAGCGAAATTTACTTATAGTAAATCCATAACCTATTACACTTCTCCGACGAACTCATCCCATGTGGTCCAGTGGTTAGGATACCTGGCTTTCACCCAGGTGGCCCGGGTTCGATCGCCGGCATGAGAAGGGCGGTTTCATGGTGTAATGGTTAGCACTCTGAGCTCTGAATCTTGCGATCCGAGTTCAAATCTCGGTGGACCATTTTCTTTGTGAAATTGTGACAGATATATTTTATTACTCATTAAAAACGTCCATTGCAAAAGGAAAAACGAAAAAGGTTATCTGCTCTGTATCCTCTTTTTCTTATATTTTTATAAATTAAACTTGTTTCAAATGGAAATATGCAAAGCGAAATTTACTTATAGTAAATCCATGACCTATTACACTTTTGCGACAAATGAATCCCATGTGGTCCAGTGGTTAGGATACATGGCTTTCACCCAGGTGGCCCTGGTTCGATCCCCGGCATGGGAAGGGCGGTTCCATGGTGTAATGGTTAACACTCTGAATCCAGCGATCCGTGTTCAAATCTCGGTGGAACCTTTTCTTTGTGAAATTGTGTCAGATATAATTTATTAGTCATTAAAAACGTCCATTGCAAAAGTAAAAACAAAAATGTTGATCTGCTCTATCCTCGTTTCTTTTATTTTTATAAATTAAACTTGTTTCAATTGGAAATATCAAAGCAGAATTTGCATATCGTAAATCCATGACCTATTACACTTTTGCGACAAACGAATCCCATGTAGTCCAGTCGTTAAGATACCTGGCTTTCACCCTGGTGACCCGGGTTCGATCCCCGGCATGGGAAGGCGGTTCCATGGTGTAATGGTTAGCACTCTGAACTCTGAATCCAGCGATCCGAGTTCAAATCTCGGTGGAACCTTTTCTTTGTGAAATTGTGACAGATATATTTTATTGCTCATTAAAAACGTCCATTGCAAAAGGAAAAACAAAGAAGATTATCTGCTCTGTATCCTCTTTTTCTTATATTTTATAAATTGAACTTGTTTCAAATGGAAATATGTAAAGCGAAATTTACTTAGAGTAAATCCATGACCTATTACACTTTTGCAACAAACGAATCCCATGTGTTCCAGTGGTTAGGATACCTGGCTTTCACCCAGGTGGTCCGGGTTCGATCGCCGGCATGAGAAGGGCGGTTCCATGGTGTAATGGTTAGCACTCTGGACTCTGAATCCAGCGATTCGAGTTCAAATCTCGGTGGAAACTTTTCTTTGTGAAATTGTGACAGATATATTTTATTAGTCATAAAAAACGTCCATTGTAATAGAATAAACAAAAAAGATTATCTGCTCCGTATCCTCTTTTTCTCATATTTTTATAAATTGAACTTGTTTCAAATGGAAATATGTAAAGCGAAATTTACTTATAGTAAATCCATGACCAATTACACTTTTCCGACAAACTCATCCCATGTGGTCCAGTTGTTAGGATACCTGGCTTTCACCCAGGTGGCCCGGGTTGGATTCCTGGCATGGGAAGGGCGGTTCCTTGGTGTAATGGTTAGGACTCTGAATCCAGCGATCCGAGTTCAAATCTCGGTGGAACCTTTTCTTTGTGAAATTGTGACAGATATATTTTATTAGTCATTAAAAACGTCCATTGCAAAAGGAAAAACAGAAAAAGTTATCTGCCTTGTATCCACTTTTTCTTATATTTTCATAAATTGAACTTGTTTTAAATGGAAATATGTAAAGCGAAATTTACTTATAGTAAATCCCTGACCTATTACACTTTTGCAACAAACGAATCCCATGTGGTTCAGTGGTTAGGATACCTGGCTTTCGCCCAGGTGGCCCGGGTTCGATCGCCGGCATGGGAAGGGCGGTTCCATGGTGTAATGGTTAGCACTCTGGACTCTGAATCCAGCGATCCGAGTTCAAATCTCGGTGGAAACTTTTCTTTGTGAAATTGTGACAGATATATTTTATTAGTCATTAAAAACGTCCATTGCAAAAGGAAAAACAAAAAAGATTATCTGCTCTGTATCCTCTTTTTATTTTTATAAATTGAACTTGTTTCAAATGGAAATATGTAAAGCGAAATTTACTTAGAGTAAATCCATGACCTATTACACTTTTGCAACAAACGAATCCCATGTGTTCCAGTGGTTAGGATACATGGCTTTCACCCAGGTGGTCCGGGTTCGATCGCCGGCATGAGAAGGGCGGTTCCATGGTGTAATGGTTAGCACTCTGGACTCTGAATCCAGCGATTCGGGTTCAAATCTCGGTGGAAACTTTTCTTTGTGAAATTGTGACAGATATATTTTATTGCTCATTAAAAACATCCATTGCAAAAGGAAAAACAAAAAAGATTATCTGCTCTGTATCCTCTTTTTCTTATATTTTTGTAAATTGAACTTGTTTCAAATGGAAATATATAAAGCGAAATTTACTTATAGTAAATCCATGACCAATTACACTTTTCCGACAAACTCATCCCATGTGGTCCAGTTGTTAGGATACCTGGCTTTCACCCAGGTGGCCCGGGTTGGATTCCTGGCATGGGAAGGGCGGTTCCTTGGTGTAATGGTTAGGACTCTGAATCCAGCGATCCGAGTTCAAATCTCGGTGGAACCTTTTCTTTGTGAAATTGTGACAGATATATTTTATTAGTCATTAAAAACGTCCATTGCAAAAGGAAAAACAGAAAACGTTATCTGCTCTGTATACTCTTTTTCTTATATTTTCATAAATTGAACTTGTTTTAAATGGAAATATGTAAAGCGAAATTTACTTATAGTAAATCCATAACCTATTACACTTCTCCGACGAACTCATCCCATGTGGTCCAGTGGTTAGGATACCTGGCTTTCACCCAGGTGGCCCGGGTTCGATCGCCGGCATGAGAAGGGCGGTTTCATGGTGTAATGGTTAGCACTCTGAGCTCTGAATCTTGCGATCCGAGTTCAAATCTCGGTGGACCATTTTCTTTGTGAAATTGTGACAGATATATTTTATTACTCATTAAAAACGTCCATTGCAAAAGGAAAAACGAAAAAGGTTATCTGCTCTGTATCCTCTTTTTCTTATATTTTTATAAATTAAACTTGTTTCAAATGGAAATATGCAAAGCGAAATTTACTTATAGTAAATCCATGACCTATTACACTTTTGCGACAAATGAATCCCATGTGGTCCAGTGGTTAGGATACATGGCTTTCACCCAGGTGGCCCTGGTTCGATCCCCGGCATGGGAAGGGCGGTTCCATGGTGTAATGGTTAACACTCTGAATCCAGCGATCCGTGTTCAAATCTCGGTGGAACCTTTTCTTTGTGAAATTGTGTCAGATATAATTTATTAGTCATTAAAAACGTCCATTGCAAAAGTAAAAACAAAAATGTTGATCTGCTCTATCCTCGTTTCTTTTATTTTTATAAATTAAACTTGTTTCAATTGGAAATATCAAAGCAGAATTTGCATATCGTAAATCCATGACCTATTACACTTTTGCGACAAACGAATCCCATGTAGTCCAGTCGTTAAGATACCTGGCTTTCACCCTGGTGACCCGGGTTCGATCCCCGGCATGGGAAGGCGGTTCCATGGTGTAATGGTTAGCACTCTGAACTCTGAATCCAGCGATCCGAGTTCAAATCTCGGTGGAACCTTTTCTTTGTGAAATTGTGACAGATATATTTTATTGCTCATTAAAAACGTCCATTGCAAAAGGAAAAACAAAGAAGATTATCTGCTCTGTATCCTCTTTTTCTTATATTTTATAAATTGAACTTGTTTCAAATGGAAATATGTAAAGCGAAATTTACTTAGAGTAAATCCATGACCTATTACACTTTTGCAACAAACGAATCCCATGTGTTCCAGTGGTTAGGATACCTGGCTTTCACCCAGGTGGTCCGGGTTCGATCGCCGGCATGAGAAGGGCGGTTCCATGGTGTAATGGTTAGCACTCTGGACTCTCAATCCAGCGATTCGAGTTCAAATCTCGGTGGAAACTTTTCTTTGTGAAATTGTGACAGATATATTTTATTAGTCATAAAAAACGTCCATTGTAATAGAATAAACAAAAAAGATTATCTGCTCCGTATCCTCTTTTTCTTATATTTTTATAAATTGAACTTGTTTCAAATGGAAATATATAAAGCGAAATTTACTTATAGTAAATCCATGACCAATTACACTTTTCCGACAAACTCATCCCATGTGGTCCAGTTGTTAGGATACCTGGCTTTCACCCAGGTGGCCCGGGTTGGATTCCTGGCATGGGAAGGGCGGTTCCTTGGTGTAATGGTTAGGACTCTGAATCCAGCGATCCGAGTTCAAATCTCGGTGGAACCTTTTCTTTGTGAAATTGTGACAGATATATTTTATTGCTCATTAAAAACGTCCATTGCAAAAGGAAAAACAAAAAAGATTATCTGCTCTGTATCCTCTTTTTCTTATATTTTATAAATTGAACTTGTTTCAAATGGAAATATGTAAAGCGAAATTTACTTAGAGTAAATCCATGACCTATTACACTTTTGCAACAAACGAATCCCATGTGTTCCAGTGGTTAGGATACCTGGCTTTCACCCAGGTGGTCCGGGTTCGATCGCCGGCATGAGAAGGGCGGTTCCATGGTGTAATGTTTAGCACTCTGGTCTCTCAATCCAGCGATTCGAGTTCAAATCTCGGTGGAAACTTTTCTTTGTGAAATTGTGACAGATATATATTATTAGTCATAAAAAACGTCCATTGTAATAGAATAAACAAAAAAGATTATCTGCTCCGTATCCTCTTTTTCTTATATTTTTATAAATTGAACTTGTTTCAAATGGAAATATGTAAAGCGAAATTTACTTATAGTAAATCCATGACCAATTACACTTTTCCGACAAACTCATCCCATGTGGTCCAGTTGTTAGGATACCTGGCTTTCACCCAGGTGGCCCGGGTTGGATTCCTGGCATGTGAAGGGCGGTTCCTTGGTGTAATGGTTAGGACTCTGAATCCAGCGATCCGAGTTCAAATCTCGGTGGAACCTTTTCTTTGTGAAATTGTGACAGATATATTTTATTAGTCATTAAAAACGTCCATTGCAAAAGGAAAAACAGAAAAAGTTATCTGCCTTGTATCCACTTTTTCTTATATTTTCATAAATTGAACTTGTTTTAAATGGAAATATGTAAAGCGAAATTTACTTATAGTAAATCCCTGACCTATTACACTTTTGCAACAAACGAATCCCATGTGGTTCAGTGGTTAGGATACCTGGCTTTCGCCCAGGTGGCCCGGGTTCGATCGCCGGCATGAGAAGGGCGGTTTCATGGTGTAATGGTTAGCACTCTGGGCTCTGAATCTTGCGATCCGAGTTCAAATCTCGGTGGACCATTTTCTTTGTGAAATTGTGACAGATATATTTTATTAGTCATTAAAAACGTCCATTGCAAAAGGAAAAACAAAAAAGATTATCTGCTCTGTATCCTCTTTTTATTTTTATAAATTGAACTTGTTTCAAATGGAAATATGTAAAGCGAAATTTACTTAGAGTAAATCCATGACCTATTACACTTTTGCAACAAACGAATCCCATGTGTTCCAGTGGTTAGGATACCTGGCTTTCACCCAGGTGGTCCGGGTTCGATCGCCGGCATGAGAAGGGCGGTTCCATGGTGTAATGGTTAGCACTCTGGACTCTGAATCCAGCGATTCGGGTTCAAATCTCGGTGGAAACTTTTCTTTGTGAAATTGTGACAGATATATTTTATTGCTCATTAAAAACATCCATTGCAAAAGGAAAAACAAAAAAGATTATCTGCTCTGTATCCTCTTTTTCTTATATTTTTATAAATTGAACTTGTTTCAATTGAAATATATAAAGCGAAATTTACTTATAGTAAATCCATGACCAATTACACTTTTCCGACAAACTCATCCCATGTGGTCCAGTTGTTAGGATACCTGGCTTTCACCCAGGTGGCCCGGGTTGGATTCCTGGCATGGGAAGGGCGGTTCCTTGGTGTAATGGTTAGGACTCTGAATCCAGCGATCCGAGTTCAAATCTCGGTGGAACCTTTTCTTTGTGAAATTGTGACAGATATATTTTATTAGTCATTAAAAACGTCCATTGCAAAAGGAAAAACAGAAAACGTTATCTGCTCTGTATACTCTTTTTCTTATATTTTCATAAATTGAACTTGTTTTAAATGGAAATATGTAAAGCGAAATTTACTTATAGTAAATCCATGACCTATTACACTTCTCCGACGAACTCATCCCATGTGGTCCAGTGGTTAGGATACCTGGCTTTCACCCAGGTGGCCCGGGTTCGATCGCCGGCATGAGAAGGGCGGTTTCATGGTGTAATGGTTAGCACTCTGGGCTCTGAATCTTGCGATCCGAGTTCAAATCTCGGTGGACCATTTTCTTTGTGAAATTGTGACAGATATATTTTATTACTCATTAAAAACGTCCATTGCAAAAGGAAAAACAAAAAAGGTTATCTGCTCTGTATCCTCTTTTTCTTATATTTTTATAAATTAAACTTGTTTCAAATGGAAATATGCAAAGCGAAATTTACTTATAGTAAATCCATGACCTATTACACTTTTGCGACAAATGAATCCCATGTGGTCCAGTGGTTAGGATACATGGCTTTCACCCAGGTGGCCCTGGTTCGATCCCCGGCATGGGAAGGGCGGTTCCATGGTGTAATGGTTAACACTCTGAATCCAGCGATCCGTGTTCAAATCTCGGTGGAACCTTTTCTTTGTGAAATTGTGTCAGATATAATTTATTAGTCATTAAAAACGTCCATTGCAAAAGGAAAAACAAAAATGTTGATCTGCTCTATCCTCGTTTCTTTTATTTTTATAAATTAAACTTGTTTCAATTGGAAATATCAAAGCAGAATTTGCATATCGTAAATCCATGACCTATTACACTTTTGCGACAAACGAATCCCATGTAGTCCAGTCGTTAAGATAACTGGCTTTCACCCTGGTGACCCGGGTTCGATCCCCGGCAAGGGAAGGCGGTTCCATGGTGTAATGGTTAGCACTCTGAACTCTGAATCCAGCGATCCGAGTTCAAATCTCGGTGGAACCTTTTCTTTGTGAAATTGTGACAGATATATTTTATTGCTCATTAAAAACGTCCATTGCAAAAGGAAAAACAAAAAAGATTATCTGCTCTGTATCCTCTTTTTCTTATATTTTATAAATTGAACTTGTTTCAAATGGAAATATGTAAAGCGAAATTTACTTAGAGTAAATCCATGACCTATTACACTTTTGCAACAAACGAATCCCATGTGTTCCAGTGGTTAGGATACCTGGCTTTCACCCAGGTGGTCCGGGTTCGATCGCCGGCATGAGAAGGGCGGTTCCATGGTGTAATGGTTAGCACTCTGGACTCTCAATCCAGCGATTCGAGTTCAAATCTCGGTGGAAACTTTTCTTTGTGAAATTGTGACAGATATATTTTATTAGTCATAAAAAACGTCCAGTGTAATAGAATAAACAAAAAAGATTATCTGCTCCGTATCCTCTTTTTCTTATATTTTTAAAAATTGAACTTGTTTCAAATGGAAATATGTAAAGCGAAATTTACTTATAGTAAATCCATGACCTATTACACTTCTCCGACGAACTCATCCCATGTGGTCCAGTGGTTAGGATACCTGGCTTTCACCCAGATGGCCCGGGTTGGATTCCTGGCGTGGGCAGGGCGGTTCCATGGTGTAATGGTTAGCACTCTGGGCTCTGAATCCTGCGATCCGAGTTCAAATCTCGGTGGAACCTTTTCTTTGTGAAATTGTGACAGATATATTTTATTAGTCATAAAAAACGTCCATTGTAATAGAATAAACAAAAAAGATTATCTGCTCCGTATCCTCTTTTTCTTATATTTTTATAAATTGAACTTGTATCAAATGGAAATATGTAAAGCAAAATTTACTTATAGTAAATCCATGACCTATTAAACTTTTGCGACAAATGAATCCCATGTGGTCCAGTGGTTAGGATACCTGGCTTTCACCCACGTGGCACGGGTTCAATCCCCGGCATGGGAAGGGCGGTTCCATGGTGTAATGGTTAACACTCTGAATCCAGCGATCCGAGTTCAAATCTCGGTGGAAGCTTTTCTTTGTGAAATTGTGTCAGATATAATTTATTAGTCATTAAAAACGTCCATTGCAAAAGGAAAAACAAAAATGTTTATCTGTTCTATCCTCGTTTCTTTTATTTTTATAAATTAAACTTGTTTCAAATGGAAATATCAAAGCAGAATTTGCATATCGTAAATCCATGACCTATTACACTTTTGCGACAAACGAATCCCATGTAGTCCAGTGGTTAGGATACCTGGCTTTCACCCTGGTGACCCGGGTTCGATCCCCGGCCATGGGAAGGGCGGTTCCATGGTGTAATGGTTAGCA
The DNA here is from genome assembly GCA_933210815.1 of Meta bourneti. Lineage (NCBI taxonomy): Eukaryota > Metazoa > Arthropoda > Arachnida > Araneae > Tetragnathidae > Meta > Meta bourneti. Next base: position 77,531,777 of record OW119933.1, on the reverse strand, counting down.
CTCTGGACTCTGAATCCAGCGATCCGAGTTCAAATCTCGGTGGAACCTTTTCTTTGTGAAATTGTGACAGATATATTTTATTAGTCATTAAAAACGTCCATTGCAAAAGGAAAAACAAAAAAGGTTATCTGCTCTGTATCCTTTTTTTCTTATATTTTTATAAATTGAACTTGTATCAAATGGAAATATGTAAAGCAAAATTTACTTATAGTAAATCCATGACCTATTAAACTTTTGCGACAAATGAATCCCATGTGGTCCAGTGGTTAGGATACCTGGCTTTCACCCACGTGGCCCGGGTTCGATTCCCGGCATGGGAAGGGCGGTTCCATGGTGTAATGGTTAGCACTCTGAATCCAGCGATCCGAGTTCAAATCACGGTGGAACCTTTTCTTTGTGAAATTGTGACAGATATATATTATTGCTCATTAAAAACATCCATTGCAAAAGGAAAAACAAAAAAGATTATCTGCTCTGTATACTCTTTTTCTTATATTTTTATAAATTGAACTTGTTTCAAATGGAAATATGTAAAGCGAAATTTACTTATAGTAAATCCATGAACAATTACACTTTTCCGACAAACTCATCCCATGTGGTCCAGTTGTTAGGATACCAGGCTTTCACCCAGGTGGCCCGGGTTGGATTCCTGGCATGGGAAGGGCGGTTCCTTGGTGTAATGGTTAGGACTCTGAATCCAGCGATCCGAGTTCAAATCTCGGTGGAACCTTTTCTTTGTGAAATTGTGTCAGATATAATTTATTAGTCATTAAAAACGTCCATTGCAAAAGGAAAAACAAAAATGTTTATCTGCTCTATCCTCGTTTCTTTTATTTTTATAAATTAAACTTGTTTCAAATGGAAATATCAAAGCAGAATTTGCATATCGTAAATCCATGACCTATTACACTTTAGGGACAAACGAATCCCATGTAGTCCAGTGGTTAGGATACCTGGCTTTCACCCTGGTGACCCGGGTTCGATCCCCGGCGTGGGAAGGGCGGTTCCATGGTGTAATGGTTAACACTCTGAATCCAGCGATCCGAGTTCAAATCTCGGTGGAAGCTTTTCTTTGTGAAATTGTGACAGATATATTTTATTAGTCATTAAAAACGTCCATTGCAAAAGGAAAAACAAAAAAGATTATCTGCTCTGTATACTCTTTTTATTTTTATAAATTGAACTTGTTTCAAATGGAAATATGTAAAGCGAAATTTACTTAGAGTAAATCCATGACGTATTACACTTTTGCAACAAACGAATCCCATGTGTTCCAGTAGTTAGGATACCTGGCTTTCACCCAGGTGGTCCGAGTTCGATCGCCGGCAGGAGAAGGGCGGTTCTATGGTGTAATGTTAGCACTCTGGACTCTGAATCCAGCGATCCGAGTTCAAATCTCGGTGGAACCTTATCTTTGTGAAATTGTGACAGGTATATTTTATTAGTCATTAAAAACGTCCATTGCAAAAGGAAAAACAAAAAAGGTTATCTGCTCTGTATCCTCTTTTTCTTATATTTTTATAAATTAAACTTGTTTCAAATGGAAATATGTAAAGCGAAATTTACTTATAGTAAATCCATGACCTATTACACTTTTGCGACAAATGAATCCCATGTGGTCCAGTGGTTAGGATACCTGGCTTTCACCCAGGTGGCCCGGGTTCGATCCCCGGCATGGGAAGGGCGGTTCCATGGTTTAATGGTTAACACTCTGGACTCTGAATCCAGCGATTCGAGTTCAAATCTCGTTGGAACCTTATCTTTGTGAAATTGTGACAGGTATATTTTATTAGTCATTAAAAACGTCCATTGCAAAAGGAAAAACAAAAAAGGTTATCTGCTCTGTATCCTCTTTTTCTTATATTTTTATAAATTAAACTTGTTTCAAATGGAAATATGCAAAGCGAAATTTACTTATAGTAAATCCATGACCTATTACACGATTGCGATAACCGAATCCCATGTGGTCCAGTGGTTAGGATGCCTGGCTCTCACCCAGGTGGCCCGAGTTCGATTCCCGGCATGGGAAGGGCGGTTCCATGGTGTAATGGTTAGCACTCTGAATCCAGCGATCCGAGTTCAAATCTCGGTGGAACCTTTTCTTTGTGAAATTGTGAGAGATATATTTTATTGCTCATTAAAAACATCCATTGCAAAAGGAAAAACAAAAAAGATTATCTGCTCTGTATCCTCTTTTTCTTATATTTTTATAAATTGAACTTGTTTCAAATGGAAATATGTAAAGCGAAATTTACTTATAGTAAATCCATGACCAATTACACTTTTCCGACAAACTCATCCCATGTGGTCCAGTTGTTAGGATACCTAGCTTTCACCCAGGTGGCCCGGGTTGGATTCCTGGCATGGGAAGGGCGGTTCCTTGGTGTAATGGTTAGGACTCTGAATCCAGCGATCCGAGTTCAAATCTCGGTGGAACCATTTCTTTGTGAAATTGTGACAGATATATTTTATTGCTCATTAAAAACATCCATTGCAAAAGGAAAAACAAAAAAGATTATCTGCTCTGTATCCTCTTTTCCTTATATTTTTATAAATTAAACCTGTTTCAAATGGAAATATGCAAAGCGAAATTTACTTATAGTAAATCCATGACCTATTACACTTTTGCGACAAATGAATCCCATGTGGTCCAGTGGTTAGGATACCTGGCTTTCACCCAGGTGGCCCGGGTTCGATCCCCGGCATGGGAAGGGCGGTTCCATGGTGTAATGGTTAACACTCTGAATCCAGCGATCCGAGTTCAAATCTCGGTGGAACCTTTTCTTTGTGAAATTGTGTCAGATATAATTTATTAGTCATTAAAAACGTCCATTGCAAAAGGAAAAACAAAAATGTTTATCTGCTCTATCCTCGTTTCTTTTATTTTTATAAATTAAACTTGTTTCAAATGGAAATATCAAAGCAGAATTTGCATATCGTAAATCCATGACCTATTACACTTTAGGGACAAACGAATCCCATGTAGTCCAGTGGTTAGGATACCTGGCTTTCACCCTGGTGACCTGGGTTCGTTCCCCGGCATGTGAAGGGCGGTTCCATGGTGTAATGGTTAACACTCTGAATCCAGCGATCCGAGTTCAAATCTCGGTGGAAGCTATTCTTTGTGAAATTGTGACAGATATATTTTATTAGTCATTAAAAACGTCCATTGCAAAAGGAAAAACAAAAAAGGTTATCTGCTCTGTATCCTCTTTTTCTTATATTTTTATAAATTATACTTGTTTCAAATGGAAATATGTAAAGCGAAATTTACTTATAGTAAATCCATGACCAATTACACTTTTCCGACAAACTCATCCCATGTGGTCCAGTTGTTAGGATACCTGGCTTTCACCCAGGTGGCCCGGGTTGGATTCCTGGCATGGGAAGGGCGGTTCCTTGGTGTAATGGTTAGGACTCTGAATCCAGCGATCCGAGTTCAAATCTCGGTGGAACCTTTTCTTTGTGAAATTGTGACAGATATATTTTATTAGTCATTAAAAACGTCCATTGCAAAAGGAAAAACAGAAAACGTTATCTGCTCTGTATCCTCTTTTTCTTATATTTTCATAAATTGAACTTGTTTTAAATGGAAATATGTAAAGCGAAATTTACTTATTGTAAATCCATGACCTATTACACTTTTGCGACAAACGAATCCCATTTGATCCAGTGGTTAGGATACCTGGCTTTCACCCAGGTGGCCGGGGTTCGATCACCGGCATGGAAAGGGCGGTTCCGTGGTGTAATGGTTAGCACTCTGGACTCTGAATCCTGCGATCCGAGTTGAAATCTCGATGGAACCTTTTCTTTGTGAAATTGTGACAGATATATTTTATTAGTCATTAAAAACGTCCATTGCAAAACGAAAAACAAAAATGTTTATCTGCTCTATCCTCGTTTCTTTTATTTTTATAAATTAAACTTGTTTCAAATGGAAATATTAAAGCGAAATTTGCATATTGTTTATCCGTGACCTATTACACGATTGCGATAAACGAATCCCATGTGGTCCAGTGGTTAGGTTGCCTATCCCTCACCCACGTGGCCCGGGTTCGATTCCCGGCATGGGAAGGGCGGTTCCATGGTGTAATGGTTAGCCCTCTGGGCTCTGAATCCAGCGATCCGAGTTCAAATCTCGGTGGAACCTTTTCTTTGTGAAATTGTGACAGATACATTTTATTAGTCATAAAAAACGTCCATTGTAATAGAATAAACAAAAAAGATTATCTGCTCCGTATCCTCTTTTTCTTATATTTTTATAAATTGAACTTGTTTCAAATGGAAATATGTAAAGCGAAATTTACTTATAGTAAATCCATGACCTATTACACTTTTGCGACAAATGAATTCCATGTGGTCCAGTGGTTAGGATACCTGGCTTTCACCCAGGTGGTCCGGGTTCGATCCCCGGCATGGGAAGGGCGGTTCCATGGTGTAATGGTTAACACTCTGAATCCAGCGATCCGAGTTCAAATCTCGGTGGAAGCTTTTCTTTGTGAAATTGTGTCAGATATATTTTATTAGTCATTAAAAACGACCATTGCAAAAGGAAAAACAAAAATGTTTATCTGTTCTATCCTCGTTTCTTTTATTTTAATAAATTAAACTTGTTTCAAATGGAAATATCAAAGCTGAATTTGCATATCGTAAATCCATGACCTATTACACTTTTGCGACAAACGAATCCCATGTAGTCCAGTGGTTAGGATACCTGGCTTTCACCCTGGTGACCCGGGTTTGATCCCCGGCATGGGAAGGGCGGTTCCATGGTGTAATGGTTAGCACTCTGGACTCTGAATCCAGCGATCCGAGTTCAAATCTCGGTTGAACCTTTTCTTTGTGAAATTGTGACAGATATATTTTATTAGTCATTAAAAACGTCCATTGCAAAAGGAAAAACAAAAAAGGTTATCTGCTCTGTATCCTCTTTTTCTTATATTTTTATAAATTAAACCTGTTTCAAATGGAAATATGCAAAGCGAAATTTACTTATAGTAAATCCATGACCTATTACACTTTTGCGGCAAATGAATCCCATGTGGTCCAGTGGTTAAGATACCTGGCTTTCACCCAGGTGGCCCGGGTTCGATCCCCGGCATGGGAAGGGCGGTTCCATGGTGTAATGGTTAACACTCTGAATCCAGCGATCCGAGTTCAAATCTCGGTGGAACCTTTTCTTTGTGAAATTGTGTCAGATATAATTTATTAGTCATTAAAAACGTCCATTGCAAAAGGAAAAACAAAAATGTTTATCTGCTCTATCCTCGTTTCTATTATTTTTATAAATTAAACTTGTTTCAAATGGAAATATCAAAGCAGAATTTGCATATCGTAAATCCATGACCTATTACACTTTAGGTACAAACGAATCCCATGTAGTCCAGTGGTTAGGATACCTGGCTTTCACCCTGGTGACACGGGTTCGATCCCCGGCATGGGAAGGGCGGTTCCATGGTGTAATGGTTAACAATCTGAATCCAGCGATCCGAGTTCAAATCTCGGTGGAAGCTATTCTTTGTGAAATTGTGACAGATATATTTTATTAGTCATTAAAAACGTCCATTGCAAAAGGAAAAACAAAAAAGGTTATCTGCTCTGTATCCTCTTTTTCTTATATTTTTATAAATTAAACTTGTTTCAAATGGAAATATGCAAAGCGAAATTTACTTATAGTAAATCCATGACCTATTACACGATTGCGATAAACGAATCCCATGTGGTCCAATTGTTAGGATGCCTGGCTCTCACCTAGGTGTCTCGGGTTCGATTCCCGGCATGGGAAGGGCGGTTCCATGGTGTAATGGTTAGCACTCTGAATCCAGCGATCCGAGTTCATATCTCGGTGGAACCTTTTCTTTGTGAAATTGTGACAGATATATTTTATTGCTCATTAAAAACATCCATTGCAAAAGGAAAAACAAAAAAGATTATCTGCTCTGTATCCTCTTTTTCTTATATTTTTATAAATTGAACTTGTTTCAAATGGAAATATGTAAAGCGAAATTTACTTATAGTAAATCCATGACCAATTACACTTTTCCGACAAACTCATCCCATGTGGTCCAGTTGTTAGGATACCTGGCTTTCACCCAGGTGGCCCGGGTTGGATTCCTGGCATGGGAAGGGCGGTTCCTTGGTGTAATGGTTAGGACTCTGAATCCAGCGATCCGAGTTGAAATCTCGGTGGAAGCTTTTCTTTGTGAAATTGTGTCAGATATAATTTATTAGTCATTAAAAACGTCCATTGCAAAAGGAAAAACAAAAATGTTTATCTGTTCTATCCTCGTTTCTTTTATTTTTATAAATTAAACTTGTTTCAAATGGAAATATCAAAGCAGAATTTGCATATCGTAAATCCATGACCTATTACACTTTTGCGACAAACGAATCCCATGTAGTCCAGTGGTTAGGATACCTGGCTTTCACCCTGGTGACCCGGGTTCGATCCCCGGCCATGGGAAGGGCGGTTCCATGGTGTAATGGTTAGCACTCTGGACTCTGAATCCAGCGATCCGAGTTCAAATCTCGGTGGAACCTTTTCTTTGTGAAATTGTGACAGATATATTTTATTAGTCATTAAAAACGTCCATTGCAAAAGGAAAAACAAAAAAGGTTATCTGCTCTGTATCCTTTTTTTCTTATATTTTTATAAATTAAACTTTTTTCAAATGGAAATATGCAAAGCGAAATTTACTTATAGTAAATCCATGACCTATTACACGATTGCGATAAACGAATCCCATGTGGTCCAGTGGTTAGGATGCCTGGCTCTCACCCAGGTGGCCCCGGTTCGATTCCCGGCATGGGAAGGCCGGTCCCATGGTGTAATGGTTAGCACTCTGAATCCAGCGATCCGAGTTCAAATCACGGTGGAACCTTTTCTTTGTGAAATTGTGACAGATATATTTTATTGCTCATTAAAAACATCCATTGCAAAAGGAAAAACAAAAAAGATTATCTGCTCTGTATACTCTTTTTCTTATATTTTTATAAATTGAACTTGTTTCAAATGGAAATATGTAAAGCGAAATTTACTTATAGTAAATCCATGACCTATTACACGATTGCGATAAACGAATCCCATGTGGTCCAGTGGTTAGGATATCTGGCTTTCACCCTGGTGACCCGGGTTCGATCCCCGGCCATGTGAAGGGCGGTTCCATGGTGTAATGGTTAGCACTCTGGACTCTGAATCCAGCGATCCGAGTTCAAATCTCGGTGGAACCTTTTCTTTGTGAAATTGTGACAGATATATTTTATTAGTCATTAAAAACGTCCATTGCAAAAGGAAAAACAAAAAAGGTTATCTGCTCTGTATCCTTTTTTTCTTATATTTTTATAAATTAAACTTTTTTCAAATGGAAATATGCAAAGCGAAATTTACTTATAGTAAATCCATGACCTATTACACGATTGCGATAAACGAATCCCATGTGGTCCAGTGGTTAGGATGCCTGGCTCTCACCCAGGTGGCCCGGGTTCGATTCCCGGCATGGGAAGGCCGGTTCCATGGTGTAATGGTTAGCACTCTGAATCCAGCGATCCGAGTTCAAATCACGGTGGAACCTTTTCTTTGTGAAATTGTGACAGATATATTTTATTGCTCATTAAAAACATCCATTGCAAAAGGAAAAACAAAAAAGATTATCTGCTCTGTATACTCTTTTTCTTATATTTTTATAAATTGAACTTGTTTCAAATGGAAATATGTAAAGCGAAATTTACTTAGAGTAAATCCATGACCTATTACACTTTTGCAACAAACGAATCCCATGTGTTCCAGTGGTTAGGATACCTGGCTTTCACCCAGGTGGTCCGGGTTCGATCGCCGGCATGAGAAGGGCGGTTCCATGGTGTAATGGTTAGCACTCTGGACTCTGAATCCAGCGATTCGGGTTCAAATCTCGGTGGAAACTTTTCTTTGTGAAATTGTGACAGATATATTTTATTGCTCATTAAAAACATCCATTGCAAAAGGAAAAACAAAAAAGATTATCTGCTCTGTATCCTCTTTTTCTTATATTTTTATAAATTGAACTTGTTTCAAATGGAAATATATAAAGCGAAATTTACTTATAGTAAATCCATGACCAATTACACTTTTCCGACAAACTCATCCCATGTGGTCCAGTTGTTAGGATACCTGGCTTTCACCCAGGTGGCCCGGGTTGGATTCCTGGCATGGGAAGGGCGGTTCCTTGGTGTAATGGTTAGGACTCTGAATCCAGCGATCCGAGTTCAAATCTCGGTGGAACCTTTTCTTTGTGAAATTGTGACAGATATATTTTATTGCTCATTAAAAACATCCATTGCAAAAGGAAAAACAAAAAAGATTATCTGCTCTGTATCCTCTTTTTCTTATATTTTTATAAATTGAACTTGTTTCAAATGGAAATATATAAAGCGAAATTTACTTATAGTAAATCCATGACCAATTACACTTTTCCGACAAACTCATCCCATGTGGTCCAGTTGTTAGGATACCTGGCTTTCACACAGGTGGCCCGGGTTGGATTCCTGGCATGGGAAGGGCGGTTCCTTGGTGAAATGGTTAGGACTCTGAATCCAGCGATCCGAGTTCAAATCTCGGTGGAACCTTTTCTTTGTGAAATTGTGACAGATATATTTTATTGCTCATTAAAAACGTCCATTGCAAAAGGAAAAACAAAAAAGATTATCTGCTCTGTATCCTCTTTTTCTTATATTTTATAAATTGAACTTGTTTCAAATGGAAATATGTAAAGCGAAATTTACTTAGAGTAAATCCATGACCTATTACACTTTTGCAACAAACGAATCCCATGTGTTCCAGTGGTTAGGATACCTGGCTTTCACCCAGGTGGTCCGGGTTCGATCGCCGGCATGAGAAGGGCGGTTCCATGGTGTAATGGTTAGCACTCTGGACTCTCAATCCAGCGATTCGAGTTCAAATCTCGGTGGAAACTTTTCTTTGTGAAATTGTGACAGATATATTTTATTAGTCATAAAAAACGTCCATTGTAATAGAATAAACAAAAAAGATTATCTGCTCCGTATCCTCTTTTTCTTATATTTTTATAAATTGAACTTGTTTCAAATGGAAATATGTAAAGCGAAATTTACTTATAGTAAATCCATGACCAATTACACTTTTCCGACAAACTCATCCCATGTGGTCCAGTTGTTAGGATACCTGGCTTTCACCCAGGTGGCCCGGGTTGGATTCCTGGCATGGGAAGGGCGGTTCCATGGTGTAATGGTTAGCACTCTGGACTCTGAATCCAGCGATCCGAGTTCAAATCTCGGTGGAAACTTTTCTTTGTGAAATTGTGACAGATATATTTTATTAGTCATTAAAAACGTCCATTGCAAAAGGAAAAACAAAAAAGATTATCTGCTCTGTATCCTCTTTTTATTTTTATAAATTGAACTTGTTTCAAATGGAAATATGTAAAGCGAAATTTACTTAGAGTAAATCCATGACCTATTACACTTTTGCAACAAACGAATCCCATGTGTTCCAGTGGTTAGGATACCTGGCTTTCACCCAGGTGGTCCGGGTTCGATCGCCGGCATGAGAAGGGCGGTTCCATGGTGTAATGGTTAGCACTCTGGACTCTGAATCCAGCGATTCGGGTTCAAATCTCGGTGGAAACTTTTCTTTGTGAAATTGTGACAGATATATTTTATTGCTCATTAAAAACATCCATTGCAAAAGGAAAAACAAAAAAGATTATCTGCTCTGTATCCTCTTTTTCTTATATTTTTGTAAATTGAACTTGTTTCAAATGGAAATATATAAAGCGAAATTTACTTATAGTAAATCCATGACCAATTACACTTTTCCGACAAACTCATCCCATGTGGTCCAGTTGTTAGGATACCTGGCTTTCACCCAGGTGGCCCGGGTTGGATTCCTGGCATGGGAAGGGCGGTTCCTTGGTGTAATGGTTAGGACTCTGAATCCAGCGATCCGAGTTCAAATCTCGGTGGAACCTTTTCTTTGTGAAATTGTGACAGATATATTTTATTAGTCATTAAAAACGTCCATTGCAAAAGGAAAAACAGAAAACGTTATCTGCTCTGTATACTCTTTTTCTTATATTTTCATAAATTGAACTTGTTTTAAATGGAAATATGTAAAGCGAAATTTACTTATAGTAAATCCATAACCTATTACACTTCTCCGACGAACTCATCCCATGTGGTCCAGTGGTTAGGATACCTGGCTTTCACCCAGGTGGCCCGGGTTCGATCGCCGGCATGAGAAGGGCGGTTTCATGGTGTAATGGTTAGCACTCTGAGCTCTGAATCTTGCGATCCGAGTTCAAATCTCGGTGGACCATTTTCTTTGTGAAATTGTGACAGATATATTTTATTACTCATTAAAAACGTCCATTGCAAAAGGAAAAACAAAAAAGGTTATCTGCTCTGTATCCTCTTTTTCTTATATTTTTATAAATTAAACTTGTTTCAAATGGAAATATGCAAAGCGAAATTTACTTATAGTAAATCCATGACCTATTACACTTTTGCGACAAATGAATCCCATGTGGTCCAGTGGTTAGGATACATGGCTTTCACCCAGGTGGCCCTGGTTCGATCCCCGGCATGGGAAGGGCGGTTCCATGGTGTAATGGTTAACACTCTGAATCCAGCGATCCGTGTTCAAATCTCGGTGGAACCTTTTCTTTGTGAAATTGTGTCAGATATAATTTATTAGTCATTAAAAACGTCCATTGCAAAAGTAAAAACAAAAATGTTGATCTGCTCTATCCTCGTTTCTTTTATTTTTATAAATTAAACTTGTTTCAAATGGAAATATCTAAGCAGAATTTGCATATCGTAAATCCATGACCTATTACACTTTTGCGACAAACGAATCCCATGTAGTCCAGTCGTTAAGATACCTGGCTTTCACCCTGGTGACCCGGGTTCGATCCCCGGCATGGGAAGGCGGTTCCATGGTGTAATGGTTAGCACTCTGAACTCTGAATCCAGCGATCCGAGTTCAAATCTCGGTGGAACCTTTTCTTTGTGAAATTGTGACAGATATATTTTATTGCTCATTAAAAACGTCCATTGCAAAAGGAAAAACAAAGAAGATTATCTGCTCTGTATCCTCTTTTTCTTATATTTTATAAATTGAACTTGTTTCAAATGGAAATATGTAAAGCGAAATTTACTTAGAGTAAATCCATGACCTATTACACTTTTGCAACAAACGAATCCCATGTGTTCCAGTGGTTAGGATACCTGGCTTTCACCCAGGTGGTCCTGGTTCGATCGCCGGCATGAGAAGGGCGGTTCCATGGTGTAATGGTTAGCACTCTGGACTCTCAATCCAGCGATTCGAGTTCAAATCTCGGTGGAAACTTTTCTTTGTGAAATTGTGACAGATATATTTTATTAGTCATAAAAAACGTCCATTGTAATAGAATAAACAAAAAAGATTATCTGCTCCGTATCCTCTTTTTCTTATATTTTTATAAATTGAACTTGTTTCAAATGGAAATATATAAAGCGAAATTTACTTATAGTAAATCCATGACCAATTACACTTTTCCGACAAACTCATCCCATGTGGTCCAGTTGTTAGGATACCTGGCTTTCACCCAGGTGGCCCGGGTTGGATTCCTGGCATGGGAAGGGCGGTTCCTTGGTGTAATGGTTAGGACTCTGAATCCAGCGATCCGAGTTCAAATCTCGGTGGAACCTTTTCTTTGTGAAATTGTGACAGATATATTTTATTGCTCATTAAAAACGTCCATTGCAAAAGGAAAATAAAAAAAGATTATCTGCTCTGTATCCACTTTTTCTTATATTTTATAAATTGAACTTGTTTCAAATGGAAATATGTAAAGCGAAATTTACTTAGAGTAAATCCATGACCTATTACACTTTTGCAACAAACGAATCCCATGTGTTCCAGTGGTTAGGATACCTGGCTTTCACCCAGGTGGTCCGGGTTCGATCGCCGGCATGAGAAGGGCGGTTCCATGGTGTAATGTTTAGCACTCTGGTCTCTCAATCCAGCGATTCGAGTTCAAATCTCGGTGGAAACTTTTCTTTGTGAAATTGTGACAGATATATATTATTAGTCATAAAAAACGTCCATTGTAATAGAATAAACAAAAAAGATTATCTGCTCCGTATCCTCTTTTTCTTATATTTTTATAAATTGAACTTGTTTCAAATGGAAATATGTAAAGCGAAATTTACTTATAGTAAATCCATGACCAATTACACTTTTCCGACAAACTCATCCCATGTGGTCCAGTTGTTAGGATACCTGGCTTTCACCCAGGTGGCCCGGGTTGGATTCCTGGCATGGGAAGGGCGGTTCCTTGGTGTAATGGTTAGGACTCTGAATCCAGCGATCCGAGTTCAAATCTCGGTGGAACCTTTTCTTTGTGAAATTGTGACAGATATATTTTATTAGTCATTAAAAACGTCCATTGCAAAAGGAAAAACAGAAAAAGTTATCTGCCTTGTATCCACTTTTTCTTATATTTTCATAAATTGAACTTGTTTTAAATGGAAATATGTAAAGCGAAATTTACTTATAGTAAATCCCTGACCTATTACACTTTTGCAACAAACGAATCCCATGTGGTTCAGTGGTTAGGATACCCGGCTTTCGCCCAGGTGGCCCGGGTTCGATCGCCGGCATGAGAAGGGCGGTTTCATGGTGTAATGGTTAGCACTCTGGGCTCTGAATCTTGCGATCCGAGTTCAAATCTCGGTGGACCATTTTCTTTGTGAAATTGTGACAGATATATTTTATTAGTCATTAAAAACGTCCATTGCAAAAGGAAAAACAAAAAATATTATCTGCTCTGTATCCTCTTTTTATTTTTATAAATTGAACTTGTTTCAAATGGAAATATGTAAAGCGAAATTTACTTAGAGTAAATCCATGACCTATTACACTTTTGCAACAAACGAATCCCATGTGTTCCAGTGGTTAGGATACCTGGCTTTCACCCAGGTGGTCCGGGTTCGATCGCCGGCATGAGAAGGGCGGTTCCATGGTGTAATGGTTAGCACTCTGGACTCTGAATCCAGCGATTCGGGTTCAAATCTCGGTGGAAACTTTTCTTTGTGAAATTGTGACAGATATATTTTATTGCTCATTAAAAACATCCATTGCAAAAGGAAAAACAAAAAAGATTATCTGCTCTGTATCCTCTTTTTCTTATATTTTTATAAATTGAACTTGTTTCAAATGGAAATATATAAAGCGAAATTTACTTATAGTAAATCCATGACCTATTACACTTTTGCGACAAATGAATCCCATGTGGTCCAGTGGTTAGGATACATGGCTTTCACCCAGGTGGCCCTGGTTCGATCCCCGGCATGGGAAGGGCGGTTCCATGGTGTAATGGTTAACACTCTGAATCCAGCGATCCGTGTTCAAATCTCGGTGGAACCTTTTCTTTGTGAAATTGAGTCAGATATAATTTATTAGTCATTAAAAACGTCCATTGCAAAAGTAAAAACAAAAATGTTGATCTGCTCTATCCTCGTTTCTTTTATTTTTATAAATTAAACTTGTTTCAAATGGAAATATCAAAGCAGAATTTGCATATCGTAAATCCATGACCTATTACACTTTAGGTACAAACGAATCCCATGTAGTCCAGTGGTTAGGATACCTGGCTTTCACCCTGGTGACACGGGTTCGAATCCCGGCATGGGAAGGGCGGTTCCATTGTGTAATGGTTAGCACTCTGAATCCAGCGATCCGAGTTCAAATCTCGGTGGAACCATTTCTTTGTGAAATTGTGACAGATGTATTTTATTGCTCATTAAAAACATCCATTGGAAAAGGAAAAACAAAAAATATTATCTGCTCTGTATCCTCTTTTTCTTATATTTTTATAAATTAAACCTGTTTCAAATGGAAATATGCAAAGCGAAATTTACTTATAGTAAATCCATGACCTATTACACTTTTGCGGCAAATGAATCCCATGTGGTCCAGTGGTTAAGATACCTGGCTTTCACCCAGGTGGCCCGGGTTCGATCCCCGGCATGGGAAGGGCGGTTCCATGGTGTAATGGTTAACACTCTGAATCCAGCGATCCGAGTTCAAATCTCGGTGGAACCTTTTCTTTGTGAAATTGTGACAGATATATTTTATTGCTCATTAAAAACATCCATTGCAAAAGGAAAAACAAAAAAGATTATCTGCTCTGTATCCTCTTTTTCTTATATTTTTATAAATTGAACTTGTTTCAAATGGAAATATATAAAGCGAAATTTACTTATAGTAAATCCATGACCAATTACACTTTTCCGACAAACTCATCCCATGTGGTCCAGTTGTTAGGATACCTGGCTTTCACACAGGTGGCCCGGGTTGGATTCCTGGCATGGGAAGGGCGGTTCCTTGGTGAAATGGTTAGGACTCTGAATCCAGCGATCCGAGTTCAAATCTCGGTGGAACCTTTTCTTTGTGAAATTGTGACAGATATATTTTATTGCTCATTAAAAACGTCCATTGCAAAAGGAAAAACAAAAAAGATTATCTGCTCTGTATCCTCTTTTTCTTATATTTTATAAATTGAACTTGTTTCAAATGGAAATATGTAAAGCGAAATTTACTTAGAGTAAATCCATGACCTATTACACTTTTGCAACAAACGAATCCCATGTGTTCCAGTGGTTAGGATACCTGGCTTTCACCCAGGTGGTCCGGGTTCGATCGCCGGCATGAGAAGGGCGGTTCCATGGTGTAATGGTTAGCACTCTGGACTCTCAATCCAGCGATTCGAGTTCAAATCTCGGTGGAAACTTTTCTTTGTGAAATTGTGACAGATATATTTTATTAGTCATAAAAAACGTCCATTGTAATAGAATAAACAAAAAAGATTATCTGCTCCGTATCCTCTTTTTCTTATATTTTTATAAATTGAACTTGTTTCAAATGGAAATATGTAAAGCGAAATTTACTTATAGTAAATCCATGACCAATTACACTTTTCCGACAAACTCATCCCATGTGGTCCAGTTGTTAGGATACCTGGCTTTCACCCAGGTGGCCCGGGTTGGATTCCTGGCATGGGAAGGGCGGTTCCATGGTGTAATGGTTAGCACTCTGGACTCTGAATCCAGCGATCCGAGTTCAAATCTCGGTGGAAACTTTTCTTTGTGAAATTGTGACAGATATATTTTATTAGTCATTAAAAACGTCCATTGCAAAAGGAAAAACAAAAAAGATTATCTGCTCTGTATCCTCTTTTTATTTTTATAAATTGAACTTGTTTCAAATGGAAATATGTAAAGCGAAATTTACTTAGAGTAAATCCATGACCTATTACACTTTTGCAACAAACGAATCCCATGTGTTCCAGTGGTTAGGATACCTGGCTTTCACCCAGGTGGTCCGGGTTCGATCGCCGGCATGAGAAGGGCGGTTCCATGGTGTAATGGTTAGCACTCTGGACTCTGAATCCAGCGATTCGGGTTCAAATCTCGGTGGAAACTTTTCTTTGTGAAATTGTGACAGATATATTTTATTGCTCATTAAAAACATCCATTGCAAAAGGAAAAACAAAAAAGATTATCTGCTCTGTATCCTCTTTTTCTTATATTTTTGTAAATTGAACTTGTTTCAAATGGAAATATATAAAGCGAAATTTACTTATAGTAAATCCATGACCAATTACACTTTTCCGACAAACTCATCCCATGTGGTCCAGTTGTTAGGATACCTGGCTTTCACCCAGGTGGCCCGGGTTGGATTCCTGGCATGGGAAGGGCGGTTCCTTGGTGTAATGGTTAGGACTCTGAATCCAGCGATCCGAGTTCAAATCTCGGTGGAACCTTTTCTTTGTGAAATTGTGACAGATATATTTTATTAGTCATTAAAAACGTCCATTGCAAAAGGAAAAACAGAAAACGTTATCTGCTCTGTATACTCTTTTTCTTATATTTTCATAAATTGAACTTGTTTTAAATGGAAATATGTAAAGCGAAATTTACTTATAGTAAATCCATAACCTATTACACTTCTCCGACGAACTCATCCCATGTGGTCCAGTGGTTAGGATACCTGGCTTTCACCCAGGTGGCCCGGGTTCGATCGCCGGCATGAGAAGGGCGGTTTCATGGTGTAATGGTTAGCACTCTGAGCTCTGAATCTTGCGATCCGAGTTCAAATCTCGGTGGACCATTTTCTTTGTGAAATTGTGACAGATATATTTTATTACTCATTAAAAACGTCCATTGCAAAAGGAAAAACAAAAAAGGTTATCTGCTCTGTATCCTCTTTTTCTTATATTTTTATAAATTAAACTTGTTTCAAATGGAAATATGCAAAGCGAAATTTACTTATAGTAAATCCATGACCTATTACACTTTTGCGACAAATGAATCCCATGTGGTCCAGTGGTTAGGATACATGGCTTTCACCCAGGTGGCCCTGGTTCGATCCCCGGCATGGGAAGGGCGGTTCCATGGTGTAATGGTTAACACTCTGAATCCAGCGATCCGTGTTCAAATCTCGGTGGAACCTTTTCTTTGTGAAATTGTGTCAGATATAATTTATTAGTCATTAAAAACGTCCATTGCAAAAGTAAAAACAAAAATGTTGATCTGCTCTATCCTCGTTTCTTTTATTTTTATAAATTAAACTTGTTTCAAATGGAAATATCTAAGCAGAATTTGCATATCGTAAATCCATGACCTATTACACTTTTGCGACAAACGAATCCCATGTAGTCCAGTCGTTAAGATACCTGGCTTTCACCCTGGTGACCCGGGTTTGATCCCCGGCATGGGAAGGCGGTTCCATGGTGTAATGGTTAGCACTCTGAACTCTGAATCCAGCGATCCGAGTTCAAATCTCGGTGGAACCTTTTCTTTGTGAAATTGTGACAGATATATTTTATTGCTCATTAAAAACGTCCATTGCAAAAGGAAAAACAAAGAAGATTATCTGCTCTGTATCCTCTTTTTCTTATATTTTATAAATTGAACTTGTTTCAAATGGAAATATGTAAAGCGAAATTTACTTAGAGTAAATCCATGACCTATTACACTTTTGCAACAAACGAATCCCATGTGTTCCAGTGGTTAGGATACCTGGCTTTCACCCAGGTGGTCCTGGTTCGATCGCCGGCATGAGAAGGGCGGTTCCATGGTGTAATGGTTAGCACTCTGGACTCTCAATCCAGCGATTCGAGTTCAAATCTCGGTGGAAACTTTTCTTTGTGAAATTGTGACAGATATATTTTATTAGTCATAAAAAACGTCCATTGTAATAGAATAAACAAAAAAGATTATCTGCTCCGTATCCTCTTTTTCTTATATTTTTATAAATTGAACTTGTTTCAAATGGAAATATATAAAGCGAAATTTACTTATAGTAAATCCATGACCAATTACACTTTTCCGACAAACTCATCCCATGTGGTCCAGTTGTTAGGATACCTGGCTTTCACCCAGGTGGCCCGGGTTGGATTCCTGGCATGGGAAGGGCGGTTCCTTGGTGTAATGGTTAGGACTCTGAATCCAGCGATCCGAGTTCAAATCTCGGTGGAACCTTTTCTTTGTGAAATTGTGACAGATATATTTTATTGCTCATTAAAAACGTCCATTGCAAAAGGAAAATAAAAAAAGATTATCTGCTCTGTATCCACTTTTTCTTATATTTTATAAATTGAACTTGTTTCAAATGGAAATATGTAAAGCGAAATTTACTTAGAGTAAATCCATGACCTATTACACTTTTGCAACAAACGAATCCCATGTGTTCCAGTGGTTAGGATACCTGGCTTTCACCCAGGTGGTCCGGGTTCGATCGCCGGCATGAGAAGGGCGGTTCCATGGTGTAATGTTTAGCACTCTGGTCTCTCAATCCAGCGATTCGAGTTCAAATCTCGGTGGAAACTTTTCTTTGTGAAATTGTGACAGATATATATTATTAGTCATAAAAAACGTCCATTGTAATAGAATAAACAAAAAAGATTATCTGCTCCGTATCCTCTTTTTCTTATATTTTTATAAATTGAACTTGTTTCAAATGGAAATATGTAAAGCGAAATTTACTTATAGTAAATCCATGACCAATTACACTTTTCCGACAAACTCATCCCATGTGGTCCAGTTGTTAGGATACCTGGCTTTCACCCAGGTGGCCCGGGTTGGATTCCTGGCATGGGAAGGGCGGTTCCTTGGTGTAATGGTTAGGACTCTGAATCCAGCGATCCGAGTTCAAATCTCGGTGGAACCTTTTCTTTGTGAAATTGTGACAGATATATTTTATTAGTCATTAAAAACGTCCATTGCAAAAGGAAAAACAGAAAAAGTTATCTGCCTTGTATCCACTTTTTCTTATATTTTCATAAATTGAACTTGTTTTAAATGGAAATATGTAAAGCGAAATTTACTTATAGTAAATCCCTGACCTATTACACTTTTGCAACAAACGAATCCCATGTGGTTCAGTGGTTAGGATACCCGGCTTTCGCCCAGGTGGCCCGGGTTCGATCGCCGGCATGAGAAGGGCGGTTTCATGGTGTAATGGTTAGCACTCTGGGCTCTGAATCTTGCGATCCGAGTTCAAATCTCGGTGGACCATTTTCTTTGTGAAATTGTGACAGATATATTTTATTAGTCATTAAAAACGTCCATTGCAAAAGGAAAAACAAAAAATATTATCTGCTCTGTATCCTCTTTTTATTTTTATAAATTGAACTTGTTTCAAATGGAAATATGTAAAGCGAAATTTACTTAGAGTAAATCCATGACCTATTACACTTTTGCAACAAACGAATCCCATGTGTTCCAGTGGTTAGGATACCTGGCTTTCACCCAGGTGGTCCGGGTTCGATCGCCGGCATGAGAAGGGCGGTTCCATGGTGTAATGGTTAGCACTCTGGACTCTGAATCCAGCGATTCGGGTTCAAATCTCGGTGGAAACTTTTCTTTGTGAAATTGTGACAGATATATTTTATTGCTCATTAAAAACATCCATTGCAAAAGGAAAAACAAAAAAGATTATCTGCTCTGTATCCTCTTTTTCTTATATTTTTATAAATTGAACTTGTTTCAAATGGAAATATATAAAGCGAAATTTACTTATAGTAAATCCATGACCTATTACACTTTTGCGACAAATGAATCCCATGTGGTCCAGTGGTTAGGATACATGGCTTTCACCCAGGTGGCCCTGGTTCGATCCCCGGCATGGGAAGGGCGGTTCCATGGTGTAATGGTTAACACTCTGAATCCAGCGATCCGTGTTCAAATCTCGGTGGAACCTTTTCTTTGTGAAATTGAGTCAGATATAATTTATTAGTCATTAAAAACGTCCATTGCAAAAGTAAAAACAAAAATGTTGATCTGCTCTATCCTCGTTTCTTTTATTTTTATAAATTAAACTTGTTTCAAATGGAAATATCAAAGCAGAATTTGCATATCGTAAATCCATGACCTATTACACTTTAGGTACAAACGAATCCCATGTAGTCCAGTGGTTAGGATACCTGGCTTTCACCCTGGTGACACGGGTTCGAATCCCGGCATGGGAAGGGCGGTTCCATTGTGTAATGGTTAGCACTCTGAATCCAGCGATCCGAGTTCAAATCTCGGTGGAACCATTTCTTTGTGAAATTGTGACAGATGTATTTTATTGCTCATTAAAAACATCCATTGGAAAAGGAAAAACAAAAAATATTATCTGCTCTGTATCCTCTTTTTCTTATATTTTTATAAATTAAACCTGTTTCAAATGGAAATATGCAAAGCGAAATTTACTTATAGTAAATCCATGACCTATTACACTTTTGCGGCAAATGAATCCCATGTGGTCCAGTGGTTAAGATACCTGGCTTTCACCCAGGTGGCCCGGGTTCGATCCCCGGCATGGGAAGGGCGGTTCCATGGTGTAATGGTTAACACTCTGAATCCAGCGATCCGAGTTCAAATCTCGGTGGAACCTTTTCTTTGTGAAATTGTGTCAGATATAATTTATTAGTCATTAAAAACGTCCATTGCAAAAGGAAAAACAAAAATGTTTATCTGCTCTATCCTCGTTTCTATTATTTTTATAAATTAAACTTGTTTCAAATGGAAATATCAAAGCAGAATTTGCATATCGTAAATCCATGACCTATTACACTTTAGGTACAAACGAATCCCATGTAGTCCAGTGGTTAGGATACCTGGCTTTCACCCTGGTGACACGGGTTCGATCCCCGGCATGGGAAGGGCGGTTCCATGGTGTAATGGTTAACAATCTGAATCCAGCGATCCGAGTTCAAATCTCGGTGGAAGCTATTCTTTGTGAAATTGTGACAGATATATTTTATTAGTCATTAAAAACGTCCATTGCAAAAGGAAAAACAAAAAAGGTTATCTGCTCTGTATCCTCTTTTTCTTATATTTTTATAAATTAAACTTGTTTCAAATGGAAATATGCAAAGCGAAATTTACTTATAGTAAATCCATGACCTATTACACGATTGCGATAAACGAATCCCATGTGGTCCAATTGTTAGGATGCCTGGCTCTCACCCAGGTGTCCCGGGTTCGATTCCCGGCATGGGAAGGGCGGTTCCATGGTGTAATGGTTAGCACTCTGAATCCAGCGATCCGAGTTCAAATCTCGGTGGAACCTTTTCTTTGTGAAATTGTGACAGATATATTTTATTGCTCATTAAAAACATCCATTGCAAAAGGAAAAACAAAAAAGATTATCTGCTCTGTATCCTCTTTTTCTTATATTTTTATAAATTGAACTTGTTTCAAATGGAAATATGTAAAGCGAAATTTACTTATAGTAAATCCATGACCAATTACACTTTTCCGACAAACTCATCCCATGTGGTCCAGTTGTTAGGATACCTGGCTTTCACCCAGGTGGCCCGGGTTGGATTCCTGGCATGGGAAGGGCGGTTCCTTGGTGTAATGGTTAGGACTCTGAATCCAGCGATCCGAGTTGAAATCTCGGTGGAAGCTTTTCTTTGTGAAATTGTGTCAGATATAATTTATTAGTCATTAAAAACGTCCATTGCAAAAGGAAAAACAAAAATGTTTATCTGTTCTATCCTCGTTTCTTTTAT
Source organism: Meta bourneti (assembly GCA_933210815.1). NCBI lineage: Eukaryota > Metazoa > Arthropoda > Arachnida > Araneae > Tetragnathidae > Meta > Meta bourneti. Next base: position 77,510,718 of record OW119933.1, on the reverse strand, counting down.
TTTTATAAATTAAACTTGTTTCAAATGGAAATATCAAAGCAGAATTTGCATATCGTAAATCCATGACCTATTACACTTTTGCGACAAACGAATCCCATGTAGTCCAGTGGTTAGGATACCTGGCTTTCACCCTGGTGACCCGGGTTCGATCCCCGGCCATGGGAAGGGCGGTTCCATGGTGTAATGGTTAGCACTCTGGACTCTGAATCCAGCGATCCGAGTTCAAATCTCGGTGGAACCTTTTCTTTGTGAAATTGTGACAGATATATTTTATTAGTCATTAAAAACGTCCATTGCAAAAGGAAAAACAAAAAAGGTTATCTGCTCTGTATCCTTTTTTTCTTATATTTTTATAAATTGAACTTGTATCAAATGGAAATATGTAAAGCGAAATTTACTTATAGTAAATCCATGACCTATTAAACTTTTGCGACAAATGAATCCCATGTGGTCCAGTGGTTAGGATACCTGGATTTCACCCACGTGGCACGGGTTCGATCCCCGGCATGGGAAGGGCGGTTCCATGGTGTAATGGTTAACACTCTGAATCCAGCGATCCGAGTTCAAATCTCGGTGGAAGCTTTTCTTTGTGAAATTGTGTCAGATATAATTTATTAGTCATTAAAAACGTCCATTGCAAAAGGAAAAACAAAAATGTTTATCTGTTCTATCCTCGTTTCTTTTATTTTTATAAATTAAACTTGTTTCAAATGGAAATATCAAAGCAGAATTTGCATATCGTAAATCCATGACCTATTACACTTTTGCGACAAACGAATCCCATGTAGTCCAGTGGTTAGGATACCTGGCTTTCACCCTGGTGACCCGGGTTCGATCCCCGGCCATGTGAAGGGCGGTTCCATGGTGTAATGGTTAGCACTCTGGACTCTGAATCCAGCGATCCGAGTTCAAATCTCGGTGGAACCTTTTCTTTGTGAAATTGTGACAGATATATTTTATTAGTCATTAAAAACGTCCATTGCAAAAGGAAAAACAAAAAAGGTTATCTGCTCTGTATCCTTTTTTTCTTATATTTTTATAAATTAAACTTTTTTCAAATGGAAATATGCAAAGCGAAATATACTTATAGTAAATCCATGACCTATTACACGATTGCGATAAACGAATCCCATGTGGTCCAGTGGTTAGGATGCCTGGCTCTCACCCAGGTGGCCCGGGTTCGATTCCCGGCATGGGAAGGCCGGTTCCATGGTGTAATGGTTAGCACTCTGAATCCAGCGATCCGAGTTCAAATCACGGTGGAACCTTTTCTTTGTGAAATTGTGACAGATATATTTTATTGCTCATTAAAAACATCCATTGCAAAAGGAAAAACAAAAAAGATTATCTGCTCTGTATACTCTTTTTCTTATATTTTTATAAATTGAACTTGTTTCAAATGGAAATATGTAAAGCGAAATTTACTTATAGTAAATCCATGACCTATTACACGATTGCGATAAACGAATCCCATGTGGTCCAGTGGTTAGGATACCTGGCTTTCACCCTGGTGACCCGGGTTCGATCCCCGGCCATGTGAAGGGCGGTTCCATGGTGTAATGGTTAGCACTCTGGACTCTGAATCCAGCGATCCGAGTTCAAATCTCGGTGGAACCTTTTCTTTGTGAAATTGTGACAGATATATTTTATTAGTCATTAAAAACGTCCATTGCAAAAGGAAAAACAAAAAAGGTTATCTGCTCTGTATCCTTTTTTTCTTCTCTTTTTATAAATTAAACTTTTTTCAAATGGAAATATGCAAAGCGAAATTTACTTATAGTAAATCCATGACCTATTACACGATTGCGATAAACGAATCCCATGTGGTCCAGTGGTTAGGATGCCTGGCTCTCACCCAGGTGGCCCGGGTTCGATTCCCGGCATGGGAAGGCCGGTTCCATGGTGTAATGGTTAGCACTCTGAATCCAGCGATCCGAGTTCAAATCACGGTGGAACCTTTTCTTTGTGAAATTGTGACAGATATATTTTATTGCTCATTAAAAACATCCATTGCAAAAGGAAAAACAAAAAAGATTATCTGCTCTGTATACTCTTTTTCTTATATTTTTATAAATTGAACTTGTTTCAAATGGAAATATGTAAAGCGAAATTTACTTATAGTAAATCCATGACCTATTACACGATTGCGATAAACGAATCCCATGTGGTCCAGTGGTTAGGATGCCTGGCTCTCACCCAGGTGGCCCGGGTTCGATTCCCGGCATGGGAAGGGCGGTTCCATGGTGTAATGGTTAGCACTCTGAATCCAGCGATCCGAGTTCAAATCTCGGTGGAACCTTTTCTTTGTGAAATTGTGACAGATATATTTTATTAGTCATTAAAAACGTCCATTGCAAAAGGAAAAACAAAAAAGGTTATCTGCTCTGTATCCTTTTTTTCTTATATTTTTATAAATTGAACTTGTATCAAATGGAAATATGTAAAGCGAAATTTACTTATAGTAAATCCATGACCTATTAAACTTTTGCGACAAATGAATCCCATGTGGTCCAGTGGTTAGGATACCTGGCTTTCACCCACGTGGCACGGGTTCGATCCCCGGCATGGGAAGGGCGGTTCCATGGTGTAATGGTTAACACTCTGAATCCAGCGATCCGAGTTCAAATCTCGGTGGAAGCTTTTCTTTGTGAAATTGTGTCAGATATAATTTATTAGTCATTAAAAACGTCCATTGCAAAAGGAAAAACAAAAATGTTTATCTGTTCTATCCTCGTTTCTTTTATTTTTATAAATTAAACTTGTTTCAAATGGAAATATCAAAGCAGAATTTGCATATCGTAAATCCATGACCTATTACACTTTAGGGACAAACGAATCCCATGTAGTCCAGTGGTTAGGATACCTGGCTTTGACCCGGGTTCGATCCCCGGCGTGGGAAGGGCGGTTCCATGGTGTAATGGTTAGCACTCTGGACTCTCAATCCAGCGATTCGAGTTCAAATCTCGGTGGAAACTTTTCTTTGTGAAATTGTGACAGATATATTTTATTAGTCATAAAAAACGTCCATTGTAATAGAATAAACAAAAAAGATTATCTGCTCCGTATCCTCTTTTTCTTATATTTTTATAAATTGAACTTGTTTCAAATGGAAATATGTAAAGCGAAATTTACTTATAGTAAATCCATGACCAATTACACTTTTCCGACAAACTCATCCCATGTGGTCCAGTTGTTAGGATACCTGGCTTTCACCCAGGTGGGCCGGGTTGGATTCCTGGCATGGGAAGGGCGGTTCCTTGGTGTAATGGTTAGGACTCTGAATCCAGCGATCCGAGTTCAAATCTCGGTGGAACCTTTTCTTTGTGAAATTGTGACAGATATATTTTATTAGTCATTAAAAACGTCCATTGCAAAAGGAAAAACAAAAAATATTATCTGCTCTGTATCCTCTTTTTATTTTTATAAATTGAACTTGTTTCAAATGGAAATATGTAAAGCGAAATTTACTTAGAGTAAATCCATGACCTATTACACTTTTGCAACAAACGAATCCCATGTGTTCCAGTGGTTAGGATACCTGGCTTTCACCCAGGTGGTCCGGGTTCGATCGCCGGCATGAGAAGGGCGGTTCCATGGTGTAATGGTTAGCACTCTGGACTCTGAATCCAGCGATTCGGGTTCAAATCTCGGTGGAAACTTTTCTTTGTGAAATTGTGACAGATATATTTTATTGCTCATTAAAAACATCCATTGCAAAAGGAAAAACAAAAAAGATTATCTGCTCTGTATCCTCTTTTTCTTATATTTTTATAAATTGAACTTGTTTCAAATGGAAATATATAAAGCGAAATTTACTTATAGTAAATCCATGACCAATTACACTTTTCCGACAAACTCATCCCATGTGGTCCAGTTGTTAGGATACCTGGCTTTCACCCAGGTGGCCCGGGTTGGATTCCTGGCATGGGAAGGGCGGTTCCTTGGTGTAATGGTTAGGACTCTGAATCCAGCGATCCGAGTTCAAATCTCGGTGGAACCTTTTCTTTGTGAAATTGTGACAGATATATTTTATTGCTCATTAAAAACATCCATTGCAAAAGGAAAAACAAAAAAGATTATCTGCTCTGTATCCTCTTTTTCTTATATTTTTATAAATTGAACTTGTTTCAAATGGAAATATATAAAGCGAAATTTACTTATAGTAAATCCATGACCAATTACACTTTTCCGACAAACTCATCCCATGTGGTCCAGTTGTTAGGATACCTGGCTTTCACCCAGGTGGCCCGGGTTGGATTCCTGGCATGGGAAGGGCGGTTCCTTGGTGTAATGGTTAGGACTCTGAATCCAGCGATCCGAGTTCAAATCTCGGTGGAACCTTTTTTTGTGAAATTGTGACAGATATATTTTATTGCTCATTAAAAACGTCCATTGCAAAAGGAAAAACAAAAAAGATTATCTGCTCTGTATCCTCTTTTTCTTATATTTTATAAATTGAACTTGTTTCAAATGGAAATATGTAAAGCGAAATTTACTTCGAGTAAATCCATGACCTATTACACTTTTGCAACAAACGAATCCCATGTGTTCCAGTGGTTAGGATACCTGGCTTTCACCCAGGTGGTCCGGGTTCGATCGCCGGCATGAGAAGGGCGGTTCCATGGTGTAATGGTTAGCACTCTGGACTCTCAATCCAGCGATTCGAGTTCAAATCTCGGTGGAAACTTTTCTTTGTGAAATTGTGACAGATATATTTTATTAGTCATAAAAAACGTCCATTGTAATAGAATAAACAAAAAAGATTATCTGCTCCGTATCCTCTTTTTCTTATATTTTTATAAATTGAACTTGTTTCAAATGGAAATATGTAAAGCGAAATTTACTTATAGTAAATCCATGACCAATTACACTTTTCCGACAAACTCATCCCATGTGGTCCAGTTGTTAGGATACCTGGCTTTCACCCAGGTGGCCCGGGTTGGATTCCTGGCATGGGAAGGGCGGTTCCTTGGTGTAATGGTTAGGACTCTGAATCCAGCGATCCGAGTTCAAATCTCGGTGGAACCTTTTCTTTGTGAAATTGTGACAGATATATTTTATTAGTCATTAAAAACGTCCATTGCAAAAGGAAAAACAGAAAAAGTTATCTGCCTTGTATCCACTTTTTCTTATATTTTCATAAATTGAACTTGTTTTAAATGGAAATATGTAAAGCGAAATTTACTTATAGTAAATCCCTGACCTATTACACTTTTGCAACAAACGAATCCCATGTGGTTCAGTGGTTAGGATACCTGGCTTTCGCCCAGGTGGCCCGGGTTCGATCGCCGGCATGGGAAGGGCGGTTCCATGGTGTAATGGTTAGCACTCTGGACTCTGAATCCAGCGATCCGAGTTCAAATCTCGGTGGAAACTTTTCTTTGTGAAATTGTGACAGATATATTTTATTAGTCATTAAAAACGTCCATTGCAAAAGGAAAAACAAAAAAGATTATCTGCTCTGTATCCTCTTTTTATTTTTATAAATTGAACTTGTTTCAAATGGAAATATGTAAAGCGAAATTTACTTAGAGTAAATCCATGACCTATTACACTTTTGCAACAAACGAATCCCATGTGTTCCAGTGGTTAGGATACCTGGCTTTCACCCAGGTGGTCCGGGTTCGATCGCCGGCATGAGAAGGGCGGTTCCATGGTGTAATGGTTAGCACTCTGGACTCTGAATCCAGCGATTCGGGTTCAAATCTCGGTGGAAACTTTTCTTTGTGAAATTGTGACAGATATATTTTATTGCTCATTAAAAACATCCATTGCAAAAGGAAAAACAAAAAAGATTATCTGCTCTGTATCCTCTTTTTCTTATATTTTTGTAAATTGAACTTGTTTCAAATGGAAATATATAAAGCGAAATTTACTTATAGTAAATCCATGACCAATTACACTTTTCCGACAAACTCATCCCATGTGGTCCAGTTGTTAGGATACCTGGCTTTCACCCAGGTGGCCCGGGTTGGATTCCTGGCATGGGAAGGGCGGTTCCTTGGTGTAATGGTTAGGACTCTGAATCCAGCGATCCGAGTTCAAATCTCGGTGGAACCTTTTCTTTGTGAAATTGTGACAGATATATTTTATTAGTCATTAAAAACGTCCATTGCAAAAGGAAAAACAGAAAACGTTATCTGCTCTGTATACTCTTTTTCTTATATTTTCATAAATTGAACTTGTTTTAAATGGAAATATGTAAAGCGAAATTTACTTATAGTAAATCCATAACCTATTACACTTCTCCGACGAACTCATCCCATGTGGTCCAGTGGTTAGGATACCTGGCTTTCACCCAGGTGGCCCGGGTTCGATCGCCGGCATGAGAAGGGCGGTTTCATGGTGTAATGGTTAGCACTCTGAGCTCTGAATCTTGCGATCCGAGTTCAAATCTCGGTGGACCATTTTCTTTGTGAAATTGTGACAGATATATTTTATTACTCATTAAAAACGTCCATTGCAAAAGGAAAAACAAAAAAGGTTATCTGCTCTGTATCCTCTTTTTCTTATATTTTTATAAATTAAACTTGTTTCAAATGGAAATATGCAAAGCGAAATTTACTTATAGTAAATCCATGACCTATTACACTTTTGCGACAAATGAATCCCATGTGGTCCAGTGGTTAGGATACATGGCTTTCACACAGGTGGCCCTGGTTCGATCCCCGGCATGGGAAGGGCGGTTCCATGGTGTAATGGTTAACACTCTGAATCCAGCGATCCGTGTTCAAATCTCGGTGGAACCTTTTCTTTGTGAAATTGTGTCAGATATAATTTATTAGTCATTAAAAACGTCCATTGCAAAAGTAAAAACAAAAATGTTGATCTGCTCTATCCTCGTTTCTTTTATTTTTATAAATTAAACTTGTTTCAAATGGAAATATCTAAGCAGAATTTGCATATCGTAAATCCATGACCTATTACACTTTTGCGACAAACGAATCCCATGTAGTCCAGTCGTTAAGATACCTGGCTTTCACCCTGGTGACCCGGGTTCGATCCCCGGCATGGGAAGGCGGTTCCATGGTGTAATGGTTAGCACTCTGAACTCTGAATCCAGCGATCCGAGTTCAAATCTCGGTGGAACCTTTTCTTTGTGAAATTGTGACAGATATATTTTATTGCTCATTAAAAACGTCCATTGCAAAAGGAAAAACAAAGAAGATTATCTGCTCTGTATCCTCTTTTTCTTATATTTTATAAATTGAACTTGTTTCAAATGGAAATATGTAAAGCGAAATTTACTTAGAGTAAATCCATGACCTATTACACTTTTGCAACAAACGAATCCCATGTGTTCCAGTGGTTAGGATACCTGGCTTTCAACCAGGTGGTCCGGGTTCGATCGCCGGCATGAGAAGGGCGGTTCCATGGTGTAATGGTTAGCACTCTGGACTCTCAATCCAGCGATTCGAGTTCAAATCTCGGTGGAAACTTTTCTTTGTGAAATTGTGACAGATATATTTTATTAGTCATAAAAAACGTCCATTGTAATAGAATAAACAAAAAAGATTATCTGCTCCGTATCCTCTTTTTCTTATATTTTTATAAATTGAACTTGTTTCAAATGGAAATATATAAAGCGAAATTTACTTATAGTAAATCCATGACCAATTACACTTTTCCGACAAACTCATCCCATGTGGTCCAGTTGTTAGGATACCTGGCTTTCACCCAGGTGGCCCGGGTTGGATTCCTGGCATGGGAAGGGCGGTTCCTTGGTGTAATGGTTAGGACTCTGAATCCAGCGATCCGAGTTCAAATCTCGGTGGAACCTTTTCTTTGTGAAATTGTGACAGATATATTTTATTGCTCATTAAAAACGTCCATTGCAAAAGGAAAATAAAAAAAGATTATCTGCTCTGTATCCACTTTTTCTTATATTTTATAAATTGAACTTGTTTCAAATGGAAATATGTAAAGCGAAATTTACTTAGAGTAAATCCATGACCTATTACACTTTTGCAACAAACGAATCCCATGTGTTCCAGTGGTTAGGATACCTGGCTTTCACCCAGGTGGTCCGGGTTCGATCGCCGGCATGAGAAGGGCGGTTCCATGGTGTAATGTTTAGCACTCTGGTCTCTCAATCCAGCGATTCGAGTTCAAATCTCGGTGGAAACTTTTCTTTGTGAAATTGTGACAGATATATATTATTAGTCATAAAAAACGTCCATTGTAATAGAATAAACAAAAAAGATTATCTGCTCCGTATCCTCTTTTTCTTATATTTTTATAAATTGAACTTGTTTCAAATGGAAATATGTAAAGCGAAATTTACTTATAGTAAATCCATGACCAATTACACTTTTCCGACAAACTCATCCCATGTGGTCCAGTTGTTAGGATACCTGGCTTTCACCCAGGTGGCCCGGGTTGGATTCCTGGCATGGGAAGGGCGGTTCCTTGGTGTAATGGTTAGGACTCTGAATCCAGCGATCCGAGTTCAAATCTCGGTGGAACCTTTTCTTTGTGAAATTGTGACAGATATATTTTATTAGTCATTAAAAACGTCCATTGCAAAAGGAAAAACAGAAAAAGTTATCTGCCTTGTATCCACTTTTTCTTATATTTTCATAAATTGAACTTGTTTTAAATGGAAATATGTAAAGCGAAATTTACTTATAGTAAATCCCTGACCTATTACACTTTTGCAACAAACGAATCCCATGTGGTTCAGTGGTTAGGATACCCGGCTTTCGCCCAGGTGGCCCGGGTTCGATCGCCGGCATGAGAAGGGCGGTTTCATGGTGTAATGGTTAGCACTCTGAATCTTGCGATCCGAGTTCAAATCTCGGTGGACCATTTTCTTTGTGAAATTGTGACAGATATATTTTATTAGTCATTAAAAACGTCCATTGCAAAAGGAAAAACAAAAAATATTATCTGCTCTGTATCCTCTTTTTATTTTTATAAATTGAACTTGTTTCAAATGGAAATATGTAAAGCGAAATTTACTTAGAGTAAATCCATGACCTATTACACTTTTGCAACAAACGAATCCCATGTGTTCCAGTGGTTAGGATACCTGGCTTTCGCCCAGGTGGCCCGGGTTCGATCGCCGGCATGGGAAGGGCGGTTCCATGGTGTAATGGTTAGCACTCTGGACTCTGAATCCAGCGATCCGAGTTCAAATCTCGGTGGAAACTTTTCTTTGTGAAATTGTGACAGATATATTTTATTAGTCATTAAAAACGTCCATTGCAAAAGGAAAAACAAAAAAGATTATCTGCTCTGTATCCTCTTTTTATTTTTATAAATTGAACTTGTTTCAAATGGAAATATGTAAAGCGAAATTTACTTAGAGTAAATCCATGACCTATTACACTTTTGCAACAAACGAATCCCATGTGTTCCAGTGGTTAGGATACCTGGCTTTCACCCAGGTGGTCCGGGTTCGATCGCCGGCATGAGAAGGGCGGTTCCATGGTGTAATGGTTAGCACTCTGGACTCTGAATCCAGCGATTCGGGTTCAAATCTCGGTGGAAACTTTTCTTTGTGAAATTGTGACAGATATATTTTATTGCTCATTAAAAACATCCATTGCAAAAGGAAAAACAAAAAAGATTATCTGCTCTGTATCCTCTTTTTCTTATATTTTTGTAAATTGAACTTGTTTCAAATGGAAATATATAAAGCGAAATTTACTTATAGTAAATCCATGACCAATTACACTTTTCCGACAAACTCATCCCATGTGGTCCAGTTGTTAGGATACCTGGCTTTCACCCAGGTGGCCCGGGTTGGATTCCTGGCATGGGAAGGGCGGTTCCTTGGTGTAATGGTTAGGACTCTGAATCCAGCGATCCGAGTTCAAATCTCGGTGGAACCTTTTCTTTGTGAAATTGTGACAGATATATTTTATTAGTCATTTAAAACGTCCATTGCAAAAGGAAAAACAGAAAACGTTATCTGCTCTGTATACTCTTTTTCTTATATTTTCATAAATTGAACTTGTTTTAAATGGAAATATGTAAAGCGAAATTTACTTATAGTAAATCCATAACCTATTACACTTCTCCGACGAACTCATCCCATGTGGTCCAGTGGTTAGGATACCTGGCTTTCACCCAGGTGGCCCGGGTTCGATCGCCGGCATGAGAAGGGCGGTTTCATGGTGTAATGGTTAGCACTCTGAGCTCTGAATCTTGCGATCCGAGTTCAAATCTCGGTGGACCATTTTCTTTGTGAAATTGTGACAGATATATTTTATTACTCATTAAAAACGTCCATTGCAAAAGGAAAAACAAAAAAGGTTATCTGCTCTGTATCCTCTTTTTCTTATATTTTTATAAATTAAACTTGTTTCAAATGGAAATATGCAAAGCGAAATTTACTTATAGTAAATCCATGACCTATTACACTTTTGCGACAAATGAATCCCATGTGGTCCAGTGGTTAGGATACATGGCTTTCACACAGGTGGCCCTGGTTCGATCCCCGGCATGGGAAGGGCGGTTCCATGGTGTAATGGTTAACACTCTGAATCCAGCGATCCGTGTTCAAATCTCGGTGGAACCTTTTCTTTGTGAAATTGTGTCAGATATAATTTATTAGTCATTAAAAACGTCCATTGCAAAAGTAAAAACAAAAATGTTGATCTGCTCTATCCTCGTTTCTTTTATTTTTATAAATTAAACTTGTTTCAAATGGAAATATCTAAGCAGAATTTGCATATCGTAAATCCATGACCTATTACACTTTTGCGACAAACGAATCCCATGTAGTCCAGTCGTTAAGATACCTGGCTTTCACCCTGGTGACCCGGGTTCGATCCCCGGCATGGGAAGGCGGTTCCATGGTGTAATGGTTAGCACTCTGAACTCTGAATCCAGCGATCCGAGTTCAAATCTCGGTGGAACCTTTTCTTTGTGAAATTGTGACAGATATATTTTATTGCTCATTAAAAACGTCCATTGCAAAAGGAAAAACAAAGAAGATTATCTGCTCTGTATCCTCTTTTTCTTATATTTTATAAATTGAACTTGTTTCAAATGGAAATATGTAAAGCGAAATTTACTTAGAGTAAATCCATGACCTATTACACTTTTGCAACAAACGAATCCCATGTGTTCCAGTGGTTAGGATACCTGGCTTTCACCCAGGTGGTCCGGGTTCGATCGCCGGCATGAGAAGGGCGGTTCCATGGTGTAATGGTTAGCACTCTGGACTCTCAATCCAGCGATTCGAGTTCAAATCTCGGTGGAAACTTTTCTTTGTGAAATTGTGACAGATATATTTTATTAGTCATAAAAAACGTCCATTGTAATAGAATAAACAAAAAAGATTATCTGCTCCGTATCCTCTTTTTCTTATATTTTTATAAATTGAACTTGTTTCAAATGGAAATATATAAAGCGAAATTTACTTATAGTAAATCCATGACCAATTACACTTTTCCGACAAACTCATCCCATGTGGTCCAGTTGTTAGGATACCTGGCTTTCACCCAGGTGGCCCGGGTTGGATTCCTGGCATGGGAAGGGCGGTTCCTTGGTGTAATGGTTAGGACTCTGAATCCAGCGATCCGAGTTCAAATCTCGGTGGAACCTTTTCTTTGTGAAATTGTGACAGATATATTTTATTGCTCATTAAAAACGTCCATTGCAAAAGGAAAATAAAAAAAGATTATCTGCTCTGTATCCACTTTTTCTTATATTTTATAAATTGAACTTGTTTCAAATGGAAATATGTAAAGCGAAATTTACTTAGAGTAAATCCATGACCTATTACACTTTTGCAACAAACGAATCCCATGTGTTCCAGTGGTTAGGATACCTGGCTTTCACCCAGGTGGTCCGGGTTCGATCGCCGGCATGAGAAGGGCGGTTCCATGGTGTAATGTTTAGCACTCTGGTCTCTCAATCCAGCGATTCGAGTTCAAATCTCGGTGGAAACTTTTCTTTGTGAAATTGTGACAGATATATATTATTAGTCATAAAAAACGTCCATTGTAATAGAATAAACAAAAAAGATTATCTGCTCCGTATCCTCTTTTTCTTATATTTTTATAAATTGAACTTGTTTCAAATGGAAATATGTAAAGCGAAATTTACTTATAGTAAATCCATGACCAATTACACTTTTCCGACAAACTCATCCCATGTGGTCCAGTTGTTAGGATACCTGGCTTTCACCCAGGTGGCCCGGGTTGGATTCCTGGCATGGGAAGGGCGGTTCCTTGGTGTAATGGTTAGGACTCTGAATCCAGCGATCCGAGTTCAAATCTCGGTGGAACCTTTTCTTTGTGAAATTGTGACAGATATATTTTATTAGTCATTAAAAACGTCCATTGCAAAAGGAAAAACAGAAAAAGTTATCTGCCTTGTATCCACTTTTTCTTATATTTTCATAAATTGAACTTGTTTTAAATGGAAATATGTAAAGCGAAATTTACTTATAGTAAATCCCTGACCTATTACACTTTTGCAACAAACGAATCCCATGTGGTTCAGTGGTTAGGATACCCGGCTTTCGCCCAGGTGGCCCGGGTTCGATCGCCGGCATGAGAAGGGCGGTTTCATGGTGTAATGGTTAGCACTCTGGGCTCTGAATCTTGCGATCCGAGTTCAAATCTCGGTGGACCATTTTCTTTGTGAAATTGTGACAGATATATTTTATTAGTCATTAAAAACGTCCATTGCAAAAGGAAAAACAAAAAATATTATCTGCTCTGTATCCTCTTTTTATTTTTATAAATTGAACTTGTTTCAAATGGAAATATGTAAAGCGAAATTTACTTAGAGTAAATCCATGACCTATTACACTTTTGCAACAAACGAATCCCATGTGTTCCAGTGGTTAGGATACCTGGCTTTCACCCAGGTGGTCCGGGTTCGATCGCCGGCATGAGAAGGGCGGTTCCATGGTGTAATGGTTAGCACTCTGGACTCTGAATCCAGCGATTCGGGTTCAAATCTCGGTGGAAACTTTTCTTTGTGAAATTGTGACAGATATATTTTATTGCTCATTAAAAACATCCATTGCAAAAGGAAAAACAAAAAAGATTATCTGCTCTGTATCCTCTTTTTCTTATATTTTTATAAATTGAACTTGTTTCAAATGGAAATATATAAAGCGAAATTTACTTATAGTAAATCCATGACCAATTACACTTTTCCGACAAACTCATCCCATGTGGTCCAGTTGTTAGGATACCTGGCTTTCACCCAGGTGGCCCGGGTTGGATTCCTGGCATGGGAAGGGCGGTTCCTTGGTGTAATGGTTAGGACTCTGAATCCAGCGATCCGAGTTCAAATCTCGGTGGAACCTTTTCTTTGTGAAATTGTGACAGATATATTTTATTAGTCATTAAAAACGTCCATTGCAAAAGGAAAAACAGAAAACGTTATCTGCTCTGTATACTCTTTTTCTTATATTTTCATAAATTGAACTTGTTTTAAATGGAAATATGTAAAGCGAAATTTACTTATAGTAAATCCATGACCTATTACACTTCTCCGACGAACTCATCCCATGTGGTCCAGTGGTTAGGATACCTGGCTTTCACCCAGGTGGCCCGGGTTCGATCGCCTTCATGAGAAGGGCGGTTTCATGGTGTAATGGTTAGCACTCTGGGCTCTGAATCTTGCGATCCGAGTTCAAATCTCGGTGGACCATTTTCTTTGTGAAATTGTGACAGATATATTTTATTACTCATTAAAAACGTCCATTGCAAAAGGAAAAACAAAAAAGGTTATCTGCTCTGTATCCTCTTTTTCTTATATTTTTATAAATTAAACTTGTTTCAAATGGAAATATGCAAAGCGAAATTTACTTATAGTAAATCCATGACCTATTACACTTTTGCGACAAATGAATCCCATGTGGTCCAGTGGTTAGGATACATGGCTTTCACCCAGGTGGACCTGGTTCGATCCCCGGCATGGGAAGGGCGGTTCCATGGTGTAATGGTTAACACTCTGAATCCAGCGATCCGTGTTCAAATCTCGGTGGAACCTTTTCTTTGTGAAATTGTGTCAGATATAATTTATTAGTCATTAAAAACGTCCATTGCAAAAGGAAAAACAAAAATGTTGATCTGCTCTATCCTCGTTTCTTTTATTTTTATAAATTAAACTTGTTTCAATTGGAAATATCAAAGCAGAATTTGCATATCGTAAATCCATGACCTATTACACTTTTGCGACAAACGAATCCCATGTAGTCCAGTCGTTAAGATAACTGGCTTTCACCCTGGTGACCCGGGTTCGATCCCCGGCATGGGAAGGCGGTTCCATGGTGTAATGGTTAGCACTCTGAACTCTGAATCCAGCGATCCGAGTTCAAATCTCGGTGGAACCTTTTCTTTGTGAAATTGTGACAGATATATTTTATTGCTCATTAAAAACGTCCATTGCAAAAGGAAAAACAAAAAAGATTATCTGCTCTGTATCCTCTTTTTCTTATATTTTATAAATTGAACTTGTTTCAAATGGAAATATGTAAAGCGAAATTTACTTAGAGTAAATCCATGACCTATTACACTTTTGCAACAAACGAATCCCATGTGTTCCAGTGGTTAGGATACCTGGCTTTCACCCAGGTGGTCCGGGTTCGATCGCCGGCATGAGAAGGGCGGTTCCATGGTGTAATGGTTAGCACTCTGGACTCTCAATCCAGCGATTCGAGTTCAAATCTCGGTGGAAACTTTTCTTTGTGAAATTGTGACAGATATATTTTATTAGTCATAAAAAACGTCCATTGTAATAGAATAAACAAAAAAGATTATCTGCTCCGTATCCTCTTTTTCTTATATTTTTATAAATTGAACTTGTTTCAAATGGAAATATGTAAAGCGAAATTTACTTATAGTAAATCCATGACCTATTACACTTCTCCGACGAACTCATCCCATGTGGTCCAGTGGTTAGGATACCTGGCTTTCACCCAGATGGCCCGGGTTGGATTCCTGGCATGGGCAGGGCGGTTCCATGGTGTAATGGTTAGCACTCTGGGCTCTGAATCCTGCGATCCGAGTTCAAATCTCGGTGGAACCTTTTCTTTGTGAAATTGTGACAGATATATTTTATTAGTCATAAAAAACGTCCATTGTAATAGAATAAACAAAAAAGATTATCTGCTCCGTATCCTCTTTTTCTTATATTTTTATAAATTGAACTTGTATCAAATGGAAATATGTAAAGCAAAATTTACTTATAGTAAATCCATGACCTATTAAACTTTTGCGACAAATGAATCCCATGTGGTCCAGTGGTTAGGATACCTGGCTTTCACCCACGTGGCACGGGTTCGATCCCCGGCATGGGAAGGGCGGTTCCATGGTGTAATGGTTAACACTCTGGACTCTGAATCCAGCGATCCGAGTTCAAATCTCGGTGGAACCTTTTCTTTGTGAAATTGTGACAGATATATTTTATTAGTCATTAAAAACGTCCATTGCAAAAGGAAAAACAAAAAAGGTTATCTGCTCTGTATCCTTTTTTTCTTATATTTTTATAAATTAAACTTTTTTCAAATGGAAATATGCAAAGCGAAATTTACTTATAGTAAATCCATGACCTATTACACGACTGCGATAAACGAATCCCATGTGGTCCAGTGGTTAGGATGCCTGGCTCTCACCCAGGTGCCCCGGGTTCGATTCCCGGCATGGGAAGGGCGGTTCCATGGTGTAATGGTTAGCACTCTGAATCCAGCGATCCGAGTTCAAATCACGGTGGAACCTTTTCTTTGTGAAATTGTGACAGATATATTTTATTGCTCATTAAAAACATCCATTGCAAAAGGAAAAACAAAAAAGATTATCTGCTCTGTATACTCTTTTTCTTATATTTTTATAAATTGAACTTGTTTCAAATGGAAATATGTAAAGCGAAATTTACTTATAGTAAATCCATGAACAATTACACTTTTCCGACAAACTCATCCCATGTGGTCCAGTTGTTAGGATACCAGGCTTTCACCCAGGTGGCCCGGGTTGGATTCCTTGCATGGGAAGGGCGGTTCCTTGGTGTAATGGTTAGGACTCTGAATCCAGCGATCCGAGTTCAAATCTCGGTGGAACCTTTTCTTTGTGAAATTGTGTCAGATATAATTTATTAGTCATTAAAAACGTCCATTGCAAAAGGAAAAACAAAAATGTTTATCTGCTCTATCCTCGTTTCTTTTATTTTTATAAATTAAACTTGTTTCAAATGGAAATATCAAAGCAGAATTTGCATATCGTAAATCCATGACCTATTACACTTTAGGGACAAACGAATCCCATGTAGTCCAGTGGTTAGGATACCTGGCTTTCACCCTGGTGACCCGGGTTCGATCCCCGGCGTGTGAAGGGCGGTTCCATGGTGTAATGGTTAACACTCTGAATCCAGCGATCCGAGTTCAAATCTCGGTGGAAGCTTTTCTTTGTGAAATTGTGACAGATATATTTTATTAGTCATTAAAAACGTCCATTGCAAAAGGAAAAACAAAAAAGATTATCTGCTCTGTATACTCTTTTTATTTTTATAAATTGAACTTGTTTCAAATGGAAATATGTAAAGCGAAATTTACTTAGAGTAAATCCATGACGTATTACACTTTTGCAACAAACGAATCCCATGTGTTCCAGTAGTTAGGATACCTGGCTTTCACCCAGGTGGTCCGAGTTCGATCGCCGGCAGGAGAAGGGCGGTTCTATGGTGTAATGTTAGCACTCTGGACTCTGAATCCAGCGATCCGAGTTCAAATCTCGGTGGAACCTTATCTTTGTGAAATTGTGACAGGTATATTTTATTAGTCATTAAAAACGTCCATTGCAAAAGGAAAAACAAAAAAGGTTATCTGCTCTGTATCCTCTTTTTCTTATATTTTTATAAATTAAACTTGTTTCAAATGGAAATATGTAAAGCGAAATTTACTTATAGTAAATCCATGACCTATTACACTTTTGCGACAAATGAATCCCATGTGGTCCAGTGGTTAGGATACCTGGCTTTCACCCAGGTGGCCCGGGTTCGATCCCCGGCATGGGAAGGGCGGTTCCATGGTTTAATGGTTAACACTCTGGACTCTGAATCCAGCGATCCGAGTTCAAATCTCGTTGGAACCTTATCTTTGTGAAATTGTGACAGGTATATTTTATTAGTCATTAAAAACGTCCATTGCAAAAGGAAAAACAAAAAAGGTTATCTGCTCTGTATCCTCTTTTTCTTATATTTTTATAAATTGAACTTGTTTCAAATGGAAATATGTAAAGCGAAATTTACTTATAGTAAATCCATGACCTATTACACTTTTGCGACAAACGAATCCCATTTGATCCAGTGGTTAGGATACCTGGCTTTCACCCAGGTGGCCGGGGTTCGATCACCGGCATGGAAAGGGCGGTTCCGTGGTGTAATGGTTAGCACTCTGGACTCTGAATCCTGCGATCCGAGTTGAAATCTCGATGGAACCTTTTCTTTGTGAAATTGTGACAGATATATTTTATTAGTCATTAAAAACGTCCATTGCAAAACGAAAAACAAAAATGTTTATCTGCTCTATCCTCGTTTCTTTTATTTTTATAAATTAAACTTGTTTCAAATGGAAATATTAAAGCGAAATTTGCATATTGTTTATCCGTGACCTATTACACGATTGCGATAAACGAATCCCATGTGGTCCAGTGGTTAGGTTGCCTATCCCTCACCCAGGTGGCCCGGGTTCGATTCCCGGTATGGGAAGGGCGGTTCCATGGTGTAATGGTTAGCCCTCTGGGCTCTGAATCCAGCGATCCGAGTTCAAATCTCGGTGGAACCTTTTCTTTGTGAAATTGTGACAGATACATTTTATTAGTCATAAAAAACGTCCATTGTAATAGAATAAACAAAAAAGATTATCTGCTCTGTATCCTCTTTTTCTTATATTTTCATAAATTGAACTTGTTTTAAATGGAAATATGTAAAGCGAAATTTACTTATTGTAAATCCATGACCTATTACACTTTTGCGACAAACGAATCCCATTTGATCCAGTGGTTAGGATACCTGGCTTTCACCCAGGTGGCCGGGGTTCGATCACCGGCATGGAAAGGGCGGTTCCGTGGTGTAATGGTTAGCACTCTGGACTCTGAATCCTGCGATCCGAGTTGAAATCTCGATGGAACCTTTTCTTTGTGAAATTGTGACAGATATATTTTATTAGTCATTAAAAACGTCCATTGCAAAACGAAAAACAAAAATGTTTATCTGCTCTATCCTCGTTTCTTTTATTTTTATAAATTAAACTTGTTTCAAATGGAAATATTAAAGCGAAATTTGCATATTGTTTATCCGTGACCTATTACACGATTGCGATAAACGAATCCCATGTGGTCCAGTGGTTAGGTTGCCTATCCCTCACCCAGGTGGCCCGGGTTCGATTCCCGGTATGGGAAGGGCGGTTCCATGGTGTAATGGTTAGCCCTCTGGGCTCTGAATCCAGCGATCCGAGTTCAAATCTCGGTGGAACCTTTTCTTTGTGAAATTGTGACAGATACATTTTATTAGTCATAAAAAACGTCCATTGTAATAGAATAAACAAAAAAGATTATCTGCTCCGTATCCTCTTTTTCTTATATTTTTATAAATTGAACTTGTTTCAAATGGAAATATGTAAAGCGAAATTTACTTATAGTAAATCCATGACCTATTACAGTTTTGCGACAAATGAATTCCATGTGGTCCAGTGGTTAGGATACCTGGCTTTCACCCAGGTGGTCCGGGTTCGATCCCCGGCATGGGAAGGGCGGTTCCATGGTGTAATGGTTAACACTCTGAATCCAGCGATCCGAGTTCAAATCTCGGTGGAAGCTTTTCTTTGTGAAATTGTGTCAGATATATTTTATTAGTCATTAAAAACGACCATTGCAAAAGGAAAAACAAAAATGTTTATCTGTTCTATCCTCGTTTCTTTTATTTTAATAAATTAAACTTGTTTCAAATGGAAATATCAAAGCTGAATTTGCATATCGTAAATCCATGACCTATTACACTTTTGCGACAAACGAATCCCATGTAGTCCAGTGGTTAGGATACCTGGCTTTCACCCTGGTGACCCGGGTTCGATCCCCGGCATGGGAAGGGCGGTTCCATGGTGTAATGGTTAGCACTCTGGACTCTGAATCCAGCGATCCGAGTTCAAATCTCGGTTGAACCTTTTCTTTGTGAAATTGTGACAGATATATTTTATTAGTCATTAAAAACGTCCATTGCAAAAGGAAAAACAAAAAAGGTTATCTGCTCTGTATCCTCTTTTTCTTATATTTTTATAAATTAAACTTGTTTCAAATGGAAATATGCAAAGCGAAATTTACTTATAGTTAATCCATGACCTATTACACGATTGCGATAAACGAATCCCATGTGGTCCAGTGGTTAGGATGCCTGGCTCTCACCCAGGTGGCCCGGGTTCGAATCCCGGCATGGGAAGGGCGGTTCCATTGTGTAATGGTTAGCACACTGAATCCAGCGATCCGAGTTCAAATCTCGGTGGAACCATTTCTTTGTGAAATTGTGACAGATGTATTTTATTGCTCATTAAAAACATCCATTGGAAAAGGAAAAACAAAAAATATTATCTGCTCTGTATCCTCTTTTTCTTATATTTTTATAAATTAAACCTGTTTCAAATGGAAATATGCAAAGCGAAATTTACTTATAGTAAATCCATGACCTATTACACTTTTGCGGCAAATGAATCCCATGTGGTCCAGTGGTTAGGATACCTGGCTTTCACCCAGGTGGCCCGGGTTCGATCCCCGGCATGGGAAGGGCGGTTCCATGGTGTAATGGTTAACACTCTGAATCCAGCGATCCGAGTTCAAATCTCGGTGGAAGCTTTTCTTTGTGAAATTGTGTCAGATATAATTTATTAGTCATTAAAAACGTCCATTGCAAAAGGAAAAACAAAAATGTTTATCTGTTCTATCCTCGTTTCTTTTATTTTTATAAATTAAACTTGTTTCAAATGGAAATATCAAAGCAGAATTTGCATATCGTAAATCCATGACCTATTACACTTTAGGGACAAACGAATCCCATGTAGTCCAGTGGTTAGGATACCTGGCTTTGACCCGGGTTCGATCCCCGGCGTGGGAAGGGCGGTTCCAAGGTGTAATGGTTAACACTCTGAATCCAGCGATCCGAGTTCAAATCTCGGTGGAAGCTTTTCTTTGTGAAATTGTGACAGATATATTTTATTAGTCATTAAAAACGTCCATTGCAAAAGGAAAAACAAAAAAGATTATCTGCTCTGTATACTCTTTTTATTTTTATAAATTGAACTTGTTTCAAATGGAAATATGTAATGCGAAATTTACTTAGAGTAAATCCATGACGTATTACACTTTTGCAACAAACGAATCCCATGTGTTCCAGTAGTTAGGATACCTGGCTTTCACCCAGGTGGTCCGAGTTCGATCGCCGGCAGGACAAGGGCGGTTCTATGGTGTAATGTTAGCACTCTGGACTCTGAATCCAGCGATCCGAGTTCAAATCTCGGTGGAACCTTATCTTTGTGAAATTGTGACAGGTATATTTTATTAGTCATTAAAAACGTCCATTGCAAAAGGAAAAACAAAAAAGGTTATCTGCTCTGTATCCTCTTTTTCTTATATTTTTATAAATTAAACTTGTTTCAAATGGAAATATGTAAAGCGAAATTTACTTATAGTAAATCCATGACCTATTACACTTTTGCGACAAATGAATCCCATGTGGTCCAGTGGTTAGGATACCTGGCTTTCACCCAGGTGGCCCGGGTTCGATCCCCGGCATGGGAAGGGCGGTTCCATGGTGTAATGGTTAACACTCTGGACTCTGAATCCAGCGATCCGAGTTCAAATCTCGGTGGAACCTTATCTTTGTGAAATTGTGACAGGTATATTTTATTAGTCATTAAAAACGTCCATTGCAAAAGGAAAAACAAAAAAAGGTTATCTGCTCTGTATCCTCTTTTTCTTATATTTTTATAAATTAAACTTTTTTCAAATGGAAATATGCAAAGCGAAATTTACTTATAGTAAATCCATGACCTATTACACGATTGCGATAACCGAATCCCATGTGGTCCAGTGGTTAGGATGCCTGGCTCTCACCCAGGTGGCCCGAGTTCGATTCCCGGCATGGGAAGGGCGGTTCCATGGTGTAATGGTTAGCATTCTGAATCCAGCGATCCGAGTTCAAATCTCGGTGGAACCTTTTCTTTGTGAAATTGTGAGAGATATATTTTATTGCTCATTAAAAACATCCATTGCAAAAGGAAAAACAAAAAAGATTATCTGCTCTGTATCCTCTTTTTCTTATATTTTTATAAATTAAACCTGTTTCAAATGGAAACATGCAAAGCGAAATTTACTTATAGTAAATCCATGACCTATTACACTTTTGCGACAAATGAATCCCATGTGGTCCAGTGGTTAGGATACATGGCTTTCACCCAGGTGGCACGGGTTCGATCCCCGGCATGGGAAGGGCGGTTCCATGGTGTAATGGTTAACACTCTGAATCCAGCGATCCGAGTTCAAATCTCGGTGGAACCTTTTCTTTGTGAAATTGTGTCAGATATAATTTATTAGTCATTAAAAACGTCCATTGCAAAAGGAAAAACAAAAATGTTTATCTGCTCTATCCTCGTTTCTTTTATTTTTATAAATTAAACTTGTTTCAAATGGAAATATCAAAGCAGAATTTGCATATCGTAAATCCATGACCTATTACACTTTAGGGACAAACGAATCCCATGTAGTCCAGTGGTTAGGATACCTGGCTTTCACCCTGGTGACCCGGGTTCGATCCCCGGCATGGGAAGGGCGGTTCCATGGTGTAATGGTTAACACTCTGAATCCAGCGATCCGAGTTCAAATCTCGGTGGAAGCTATTCTTTGTGAAATTGTGACAGATATATTTTATTAGTCATTAAAAACGTCCATTGCAAAAGGAAAAACAAAAAAGGTTATCTGCTCTGTATCCTCTTTTTCTTATATTTTTATAAATTAAACTTGTTTCAAATGGAAATATGCAAAGCGAAATTTACTTATAGTAAATCCATGACCGATTACACGATTGCGATAAACGAATCCCATGTGGTCCAATTGTTAGGATGCCTGGCTCTCACCCAGGTGGCCCGGGTTCGATTCCCGGCATGGGAAGGGCGGTTCCATGGTGTAATGGTTAGCACTCTGAATCCAGCGATCCGAGTTCAAATCTCGGTGGAACCTTTTCTTTGTGAAATTGTGACAGATATATTTTATTGCTCATTAAAAACATCCATTGCAAAAGGAAAAACAAAAAAGATTATCTGCTCTGTATCCTCTTTTTCTTATATTTTTATAAATTGAACTTGTTTCAAATGGAAATATGTAAAGCGAAATTTACTTATAGTAAATCCATGACCAATTACACTTTTCCGACAAACTCATCCCATGTGGTCCAGTTGTTAGGATACCTGGCTTTCACCCAGGTGGCCCGGGTTGGATTCCTGGCATGGGAAGGGCGGTTCCTTGGTGTAATGGTTAGGACTCTGAATCCAGCGATCCGAGTTCAAATCTCGGTGGAACCTTTTCTTTGTGAAATTGTGACAGATATATTTTATTAGTCATTAAAAACGTCCATTGCAAAAGGAAAAACAGAAAACGTTATCTGCTCTATCCTCGTTTCTTTTATTTTTATAAATTAAACTTGTTTCAAATGGAAATATTAAAGCGAAATTTGCATATTGTTTATCCGTGACCTATTACACGATTGCGATAAACGAATCCCATGTGGTCCAGTGGTTAGGTTGCCTATCCCTCACCCAGGTGGCCCGGGTTCGATTCCCGGCATGGGAAGGGCGGTTCCATGGTGTAATGGTTAACACTCTGAATCCAGCGATCCGAGTTCAAATCTCGGTGGAAGCTTTTCTTTGTGAAATTGTGTCAGATATATTTTATTAGTCATTAAAAACGACCATTGCAAAAGGAAAAACAAAAATGTTTATCTGTTCTATCCTCGTTTCTTTTATTTTAATAAATTAAACTTGTTTCAAATGGAAATATCAAAGCTGAATTTGCATATCGTAAATCCATGACCTATTACACGATTGCGATAAACGAATCCCATGTGGTCCAATTGTTAGGATGCCTGGCTCTCACCCAGGTGGCCCGGGTTCGATTCCCGGCATGGGAAGGGCGGTTCCATGGTGTAATGGTTAGCACTCTGAATCCAGCGATCCGAGTTCAAATCTCGGTGGAACCTTTTCTTTGTGAAATTGTGACAGATATATTTTATTGCTCATTAAAAACATCCATTGCAAAAGGAAAAACAAAAAAGATTATCTGCTCTGTATCCTCTTTTTCTTATATTTTTATAAATTGAACTTGTTTCAAATGGAAATATGTAAAGCGAAATTTACTTATAGTAAATCCATGACCAATTACACTTTTCCGACAAACTCATCCCATGTGGTCCAGTTGTTAGGATACCTGGCTTTCACCCAGGTGGCCCGGGTTGGATTCCTGGCATGGGAAGGGCGGTTCCTTGGTGTAATGGTTAGGACTCTGAATCCAGCGATCCGAGTTCAAATCTCGGTGGAAGCTTTTCTTTGTGAAATTGTGACAGATATATTTTATTAGTCATTAAAAACGTCCATTGCAAAAGGAAAAACAAAAAAGATTATCTGCTCTGTATACTCTTTTTATTTTTATAAATTGAACTTGTTTCAAATTTAAATATGTAATGCGAAATTTACTTAGAGTAAATCCATGACGTATTACACTTTTGCAACAAATGAATCCCATGTGGTCCAGTGGTTAGGATACCTGGCTTTCACCCAGGTGGCCCGGGTTCGATCCCCGGCATGGGAAGGGCGGTTCCATGGTGTAATGGTTAACACTCTGGACTCTGAATCCAGCGATCCGAGTTCAAATCTCGGTGGAACCTTATCTTTGTGAAATTGTGACAGGTATATTTTATTAGTCATTAAAAACGTCCATTGCAAAAGGAAAAACAAAAAAGATTATCTGCTCTGTATCCTCTTTTTCTTATATTTTTATAAATTAAACTTTTTTCAAATGGAAATATGCAAAGCGAAATTTACTTATAATAAATCCATGACCTATTACACGATTGCGATAACCGAATCCCATGTGGTCCAGTGGTTAGGATGCCTGGCTCTCACCCAGGTGGCCCGAGTTCGATTCCCGGCATGGGAAGGGCGGTTCCATGGTGTAATGGTTAGCATTCTGAATCCAGCGATCCGAGTTCAAATCTCGGTGGAACCTTTTCTTTGTGAAATTGTGAGAGATATATTTTATTGCTCATTAAAAACATCCATTGCAAAAGGAAAAACAAAAAAGATTATCTGCTCTGTATCCTCTTTTTCTTATATTTTTATAAATTGAACTTGTTTCAAATGGAAATATGTAAAGCGAAATTTACTTATAGTAAATCCATGACCAATTACACTTTTCCGATAAACTCATCCCATGTGGTCCAGTTGTTAGGATACCTAGCTTTCACCCAGGTGGCCCGGGTTGGATTCCTGGCATGGGAAGGGCGGTTCCTTGGTGTAATGGTTAGGACTCTGAATCCAGCG
This sequence comes from Meta bourneti, assembly GCA_933210815.1. NCBI lineage: Eukaryota > Metazoa > Arthropoda > Arachnida > Araneae > Tetragnathidae > Meta > Meta bourneti. The sequence continues at coordinate 77,486,174 of OW119933.1, read as the reverse complement.
ATCCGAGTTCAAATCTCGGTGGAACCTTTTCTTTGTGAAATTGTGACAGATATATTTTATTGCTCATTAAAAACATCCATTGCAAAAGGAAAAACAAAAAACGTTATCTGCTCTATCCTCGTTTCTTTTATTTTTATAAATTAAACTTGTTTCAAATGGAAATATTAAAGCGAAATTTGCATATTGTTTATCCGTGACCTATTACACGATTGCGATAAACGAATCCCATGTGGTCCAGTGGTTAGGTTGCCTATCCCTCACCCAGGTGGCCCGGTTTCGATTCCCGGCATGGGAAGGGCGGTTCCATGGTGTAATGGTTAGCCCTCTGGGCTCTGAATCCAGCGATCCGAGTTCAAATCTCGGTGGAACCTTTTCTTTGTGAAATTGTGACAGATACATTTTATTAGTCATTAAAAACGTCCATTGTAATAGAATAAACAAAAAAGATTATCTGCTCCGTATCCTCTTTTTCTTATATTTTTATAAATTGAACTTGTTTCAAAAGGAAATATGTAAAGCGAAATTTACTTATAGTAAATCCATGACCTATTACACTTTTGCGACAAATGAATTCCATGTGGTCCAGTGGTTAGGATACCTGGCTTTCACCCAGGTGGCCCGGGTTCTATCCCCGGCATGGGAAGGGCGGTTCCATGGTGTAATGGTTAACACTCTGAATCCAGCGATCCGAGTTCAAATCTCGGTGGAAGCTATTCTTTGTGAAATTGTGACAGATATATTTTATTAGTCATTAAAAACGTCCATTGCAAAAGGAAAAACAAAAAAGGTTATCTGCTCTGTATCCTCTTTTTCTTATATTTTTATAAATTAAACTTGTTTCAAATGGAAATATGCAAAGCGAAATTTACTTATAGTAAATCCATGACCTATTACACGATTGCGATAAACGAATCCCATGTGGTCCAATTGTCAGGATGCCTGGCTCTCAACCAAGCTGCCCGGGTTCGATTCCCGGCATGGGAAGGGCGGTTCCATGGTGTAATGGTTAGCACTCTGAATCCAGCGATCCGAGTTCAAATCTCGGTGGAACCTTTTCTTTGTGAAATTGTGACAGATATATTTTATTGCTCATTAAAAACATCCATTGCAAAAGGAAAAACAAAAAAGATTATCTGCTCTGTATCCTCTTTTTCTTATATTTTTATAAATTGAACTTGTTTCAAATGGAAATATGTAAAGCGAAATTTACTTATAGTAAATCCATGACCAATTACACTTTTCCGACAAACTCATCCCATGTGGTCCAGTTGTTAGGATACCTGGCTTTCACCCAGGTGGCCCGGGTTGGATTCCTGGCATGGGAAGGGCGGTTCCTTGGTGTAATGGTTAGGACTCTGAATCCAGCGATCCGAGTTCAAATCTCGGTGGAACCTTTTCTTTGTGAAATTGTGACAGATATATTTTATTAGTCATTAAAAACGTCCATTGCAAAAGGAAAAACAGAAAACGTTATCTGCTCTGTATCCTCTTTTTCTTATATTTTCATAAATTGAACTTGTTTTAAATGGAAATATGTAAAGCGAAATTTACTTATTGTAAATCCATGACCTATTACACTTTTGCGACAAACGAATCCCATTTGATCCAGTGGTTAGGATACCTGGCTTTCACCCAGGTGGCCGGGGTTCGATCACCGGCATGGAAAGGGCGGTTCCATGGTGTAATGGTTAGCACTCTGGACTCTGAATCCTGCGATCCGAGTTGAAATCTCGGTGGAACCTTTTCTTTGCGAAATTGTGACAGATATATTTTATTAGTCATTAAAAACGTCCATTGCAAAAGGAAAAACAAAAATGTTTATCTACTCTATCCTCGTTTCTTTTATTTTTATAAATTAAACTTGTTTCAAATGGAAATATTAAAGCGAAATTTGCATATTGTTTATCCGTGACCTATTACACGATTGCGATAAACGAATCCCATATGGTCCAGTGGTTAGGTTGCCTATCCCTCACCCAGGTGGCCCGGGTTCGATTCCTGGCATGGGAAGGGCGGTTCCATGGTGTAATGGTTAGCCCTCTGGGCTCTGAATCCAGCGATCCGAGTTCAAATCTCGGTGGAACCTTTTCTTTGTGAAATTGTGACAGATACATTTTATTAGTCATAAAAAACGTCCATTGTAATAGAATAAACAAAAAAGATTATCTGTTCCGTATCCTCTTTTTCTTATATTTTTATAAATTGAACTTGTTTCAAATGGAAATATGTAAAGCGAAATTTACTTATAGAAAATCCATGACCTATTACACATTTGCGACAAATGAATCCCATGTGGTCCAGTGGTTAGGATACCTGGCTTTCACCCAGGTGGCCCGGGTTCGATCCCCGGCATGGGAAGGGCGGTTCCATGGTGTAATGGTTAACACTCTGAATCCAGCGATCCGAGTTCAAATCTCGGTGGAAGCTTTTCTTTGTGAAATTGTGTCAGATATATTTTATTAGTCATTAAAAACGACCATTGCAAAAGGAAAAACAAAAATGTTTATCTGTTTTATCCTCGTTTCTTTTATTTTAATAAATTAAACTTGTTTCAAATGGAAATATCAAAGCAGAATTTGCATATCGTAAATCCATGACCTATTACACTTTTGCGACAAACGAATCCCATGTAGTCCAGTGGTTAGGATACCTGGCTTTCACCCTGGTGACCCGGGTTCGATCCCCGGCATGGGAAGGGCGGTTCCATGGTGTAATGGTTAGCACTCTGGACTCTGAATCCAGCGATCCGAGTTCAAATCTCGGTTGAACCTTTTCTTTGTGAAATTGTGACAGATATATTTTATTAGTCATTAAAAACGTCCATTGCAAAAGGAAAAACAAAAAAGGTTATCTGCTCTGTATCCTCTTTTTCTTATATTTTTATAAATTAAACTTGTTTCAAATGGAAATATGCAAAGCGAAATTTACTTATAGTTAATCCATGACCTATTACACGATTGCGATAAACGAATCCCATGTGGTCCAGTGGTTAGGATGCCTGGCTCTCACCCAGGTGGCACGGGTTCGAATCCCGGCATGAGAAGGGCGGTTCCATGGTGTAATGGTTAGCACTCTGAATCCTGCGATCCGAGTTCAAATCTCGGTGGAACCATTTCTTTGTGAAATTGTGACAGATATATTTTATTGCTCATTAAAAACATCCATTGGAAAAGGAAAAACAAAAAAGATTATCTGCTCTGTATCCTCTTTTTCTTATATTTTTATAAATTAAACCTGTTTCAAATGGAAATATGCAAAGCGAAATTTACTTATAGTAAATCCATGACCTATTACACTTTTGCGACAAATGAATCCCATGTGGTCCAGGGGTTAGGATACCTGGCTTTCACCCAGGTGGCCCGGGTTCGATCCCCGGCATGGGAAGGGCGGTTCCATGGTGTAATGGTTAACACTCTGAATCCAGCGATCCGAGTTCAAATCTCGGTGGAACCTTTTCTTTGTGAAATTGTGTCAGATATAATTTATTAGTCATTAAAAACGTCCATTGCAAAAGGAAAAACAAAAATGTTTATCTGCTCTATCCTCGTTTCTTTTATTTTTATAAATTAAACTTGTTTCAAATGGAAATATCAAAGCAGAATTTGCATATCGTAAATCCATGACTTATTACACTTTAGGGACAAACGAATCCCATGTAGTCCAGTGGTTAGGATACCTGGCTTTCACCCTGGTGACCCGGGTTCGATCCCCGGCATGGGAAGGGCGGTTCCATGGTGTAATGGTTAACACTCTGAATCCAGCGATCCGAGTTCAAATCTCGGTGGAACCTTTTCTTTGTGAAATTGTGACAGATACATTTTATTAGTCATAAAAAACGTCCATTGTAATAGAATAAACAAAAAAGATTATCTGCTCCGTATCCTCTTTTTCTTATATTTTTATAAATTGAACTTGTTTCAAATGGAAATATGTAAAGCGAAATTTACTTATAGTAAATCCATGACCTATTACACTTTTGCGACAAATGAATCCCATGTGGTCCAGTGGTTAGGATACCTGGCTTTCACCCAGGTGGCCCGGGTTCGATCCCCGGCATGGGAAGGGCGGTTCCATGGTGTAATGGTTAACACTCTGAATCCAGCGATCCGTGTTCAAATCTCGGTGGAAGCTTTTCTTTGTGAAATTGTGTCAGATATATTTTATTAGTCATTAAAAACGACCATTGCAAAAGGAAAAACAAAAATGTTTATCTGTTCTATCCTCGTTTCTTTTATTTTAATAAATTAAACTTGTTTCAAATGGAAATATCAAAGCAGAATTTGCATATCGTAAATCCATGACCTATTACACTTTTGCGACAAACGAATCCCATGTAGTCCAGTGGTTAGGATACCTGGCTTTCACCCTGGTGACCCGGGTTCGATCCCCGGCATGGGAAGGGCGGTTCCATGGTGTAATGGTTAGCACTCTGAATCCAGCGATCCGAGTTCAAATCTCGGTTGAACCTTTTCTTTGTGAAATTGTGACAGATATATTTTATTGCTCATTAAAAACATCCATTGCAAAAAGAAAAACAAAAAAGATTATCTGCTCTGTATCCTCTTTTTCTTATATTTTTATAAATTGAACTTGTTTCAAATGGAAATATGTAAAGCGAAATTTACTTATAGTAAATCCATGACCAATTACACTTTTCCGACAAACTCATCCCATGTGGTCCAGTTGTTAGGATACCTGGCTTTCACCCAGGTGGCCCGGGTTGGATTCCTGGCATGGGAAGGGCGGTTCCTTGGTGTAATGGTTAGGACTCTGAATCCAGCGATCCGAGTTCAAATCTCGGTGGAACCTTTTCTTTGTGAAATTGTGACAGATATATTTTATTAGTCATTAAAAACGTCCATTTGAAAAGGAAAAACAGAAAACGTTATCTGCTCTGTATCCTCTTTTTCTTATATTTTCATAAATTGAACTTGTTTTAAATGGAAATATGTAAAGCGAAATTTACTTATTGTAAATCCATGACCTATTACACTTTTGCGACAAACGAATACCATTTGATCCAGTGGTTAGGATACCTGGCTTTCACCCAGGTGGCCGGGGTTCGATCACCGGCATGAAAAGGGCGGTTCCATGGTGTAATGGTTAGCACTCTGGACTCTGAATCCTGCGATCCGAGTTGAAATCTCGGTGGAACCTTTTCTTTGTGAAATTGTGACAGATATATTTTATTAGTCATTAAAAACGTCCATTGCAAAAGGAAAAACAAAAATGTTTATCTGCTCTATCCTCGTTTCTTTTATTTTTATAAATTAAACTTGTTTCAAATGGAAATATTAAAGCGAAATTTGCATATTGTTTATCCGTGACCTATTACACGATTGCGATAAACGAATCCCATGTGGTCCAGTGGTTAGGTTGCCTATCCCTCACCCAGGTGGCCCGGGTTCGATTCCCGGCATGGGAAGGGCGGTTCCATGGTGTAATGGTTAGCCCTCTGGGCTCTGAATCCAGCGATCCGAGTTCAAATCTCGGTGGAACCTTTTCTTTGTGAAATTGTGACAGATACATTTTATTAGTCATAAAAAACGTCCATTGTAATAGAATAAACAAAAAAGATTATCTGCTCCGTATCCTCTTTTTCTTATATTTTTATAAATTGAACTTGTTTCAAATGGAAATATGTAAAGCGAAATTTACTTATAGTAAATCCATGACCTATTACACTTTTGCGACAAATGAATCCCATGTGGTCCAGTGGTTAGGATACCTGGCTTTCACCCAGGTGGCCCGGGTTCGATCCCCGGCATGGGAAGGGCGGTTCCATGGTGTAATGGTTAACACTCTGAATCCAGCGATCCGTGTTCAAATCTCGGTGGAAGCTTTTCTTTGTGAAATTGTGTCAGATATATTTTATTAGTCATTAAAAACGACCATTGCAAAAGGAAAAACAAAAATGTTTATCTGTTCTATCCTCGTTTCTTTTATTTTAATAAATTAAACTTGTTTCAAATGGAAATATCAAAGCAGAATTTGCATATCGTAAATCCATGACCTATTACACTTTTGCGACAAACGAATCCCATGTAGTCCAGTGGTTAGGATACCTGGCTTTCACCCTGGTGAAACGGGTTCGATCCCCGGCATGGGAAGGGCGGTTCCATGGTGTAATGGTTAGCACTCTGAATCCAGCGATCCGAGTTCAAATCTCGGTGGAACCTTATCTTTGTGAAATTGTGACAGGTATATTTTATTAGTCATTAAAAATGTCCATTGCAAAAGGAAAAACAAAAAAGGTTATCTGCTCTGTATCCTCTTTTTCTTATATTTTTATAAATTAAACTTGTTTCAAATGGAAATATGCAAAGCGAAATTTACTTATAGTAAATCCATGACCTATTACACGATTGCGATAACCGAATCCCATGTGGTCCAGTGGTTAGGATGCCTGGCTCTCACCCAGGTGGCCCGGGTTCGATTTCCGGCATGGGAAGGTCGGTTCCATGGTGTAATGGTTAGCACTCTGAATCCAGCGATCCGAGTTCAAATCTCGGTGGAACCTTTTCTTTGTGAAATTGTGACAGATATATTTTATTGCTCATTCAAAACATCCATTGCAAAAGGAAAAACAAAAAAGATTATCTGCTCTGTATCCTCTTTTTCTCATATTTTTATAAATTGAACTTGTTTCAAATGGAAATATGTAAAGCGAAATTTACTTATAGTAAATCCATGACCAATTACACTTTTCTGACAAACTCATCCCATGTGGTCCAGTTGTTAGGATACTTGGCTTTCACCCAGGTGGCCCGGGTTGGATTCCTGGCATGGGAAGGGCGGTTCCTTGGTGTAATGGTTAGGACTCTGAATCCAGCGATCCGAGTTCAAATCTCGGTGGAACCTTTTCTTTGTGAAATTGTGACAGATATATTTTATTGCTCATTAAAAACATCCATTGCAAAAGGAAAAACAAAAAAGATTATCTGCTCTGTATCCTCTTTTTCTTATATTTTTATAAATTAAACCTGTTTCAAATGGAAATATGCAAAGCGAAATTTACTTATAGTAAATCCATGACCTATTACACTTTTGCGACAAATGAATCCCATGTGGTCCAGTGGTTAGGATACCTGGCTTTCACCCAGGTGGCCCGGGTTCGATCCCCGGCATGGGAAGGGCGGTTCCATGGTGTAATGGTTAACACTCTGAATCCTGCGATCCGAGTTCAAATCTCGGTGGAACCTTTTCTTTGTGAAATTGTGTCAGATATAATTTATTAGTCATTAAAAACGTCCATTGCAAAAGGAAAAACAAAAATGTTTATCTGCTCTATCCTCGTTTCTTTTATTTTTATAAATTAAACTTGTTTCAAATGGAAATATCAAAGCAGAATTTGCATATCGTAAATCCATGACCTATTACACTTTAGGGACAAACGAATCCCATGTAGTCCAGTGGTTAGGATACCTGGCTTTCACCCTGGTGACCCGGGTTCGATCCCCGGCATGGGAAGGGCGGTTCCATGGTGTAATGGTTAACACTCTGAATCCAGCGATCCGAGTTCAAATCTCGGTGGAAGCTGTTCTTTGTGAAATTGTGACAGATATATTTTATTAGTCATTAAAAACGTCCATTGCAAAAGGAAAAACAAAAAAGGTTATCTGCTCTGTATCCTCTTTTTCTTATATTTTTATAAATTAAACTTGTTTCAAATGGAAATATGCAAAGCGAAATTTACTTATAGTAAATCCATGACCTATTACACGATTGCGATAAACGAATCCCATGTGGTCCAGTGGTTAGGATGCCTGGCTCTCACCCAGGTGGCCCGGGTTCGATTCCCGGCGTGGGAAGGGCGGTTCCATGGTGTAATGGTTAGCACTCTGTATCCAGCGATCCGAGTTCAAATCTCGGTGGAACCTTTTCTTTGTGAAATTGTGAGAGATATATTTTATTGCTCATTAAAAATATCCATTGCAAAAGGAAAAACAAAAAAGATTATCTGCTCTGTATCCTCTTTTTCTTATATTTTTATAAATTGAACTTGTTTCAAATGGAAATATGTAAAGCGAAATTTACTTATAGTAAATCCATGACCAATTACACTTTTCCGACAAACTCATCCCATGTGGTCCAGTTGTTAGGATACCTGGCTTTCACCCAGGTGGCCCGGGTTGGATTCCTGGCATGGGAAGGGCGGTTCCTTGGTGTAATGGTTAGGACTCTGAATCCAGCGATCCGAGTTCAAATCTCGGTGGAACCTTTTCTTTGTGAAATTGTGACAGATATATTTTATTAGTCATTAAAAACGTCCATTGCAAAAGGAAAAACAGAAAACGTTATCTGCTCTGTATCCTCTTTTTCTTATATTTTCATAAATTGAACTTGTTTTAAATGGAAATATGTAAAGCGAAATTTACTTATTGTAAATCCATGACCTATTACACTTTTGCGACAAACGAATCCCATTTGATCCAGTGGTTAGGATACCTGGCTTTCACCCAGGTGGCCCGGGTTCGATCACCGGCATGGAAAGGGCGGTTCCATGGTGTAATGGTTAGCACTCTGGACTCTGAATCCTGCGATCCGAGTTGAAATCTCGGTGGAAGCTTTTCTTTGTGAAATTGTGACAGATATATTTTATTAGTCATTAAAAACGTCCATTGCAAAAGGAAAAACAAAAATGTTTATCTGCTCTATCCTCGTTTCTTTTATTTTTATAAATTAAACTTGTTTCAAATGGAAATATTAAAGCGAAATTTGCATATTGTTTATCCGTGACCTATTACACGATTGCGATAAACGAATCCCATGTGGTCCAGTGGTTAGGTTGCCTATCCCTCTCCCAGGTGGCCCGGGTTCGATTCCCGGCATGGGAAGGGCGGTTCCATGGTGTAATGGTTAGCCCTCTGGGCTCTGAATCCAGCGATCCGAGTTCAAATCTCGGTGGAACCTTTTCTTTGTGAAATTGTGACAGATACATTTTATTAGTCATAAAAAACGTCCATTGTAATAGAATAAACAAAAAAGATTATCTGCTCCGTATACTCTTTTTCTTATATTTTTATAAATTGAACTTGTTTCAAATGGAAATATGTAAAGCGAAATTTACTTATAGTAAATCCATGACCTATTACACTTTTGCGACAAATGAATCCCATGTGGTCCAGTGGTTAGGATACCTGGCTTTCACCCAGGTGGCCCGGGTTCGATCCCCGGCATTGGAAGGGCGGTTCCATGGTGTAATGGTTAACACTCTGAATCCAGCGATCCGAGTTCAAATCTCGGTGGAAGCTTTTCTTTGTGAAATTGTGTCAGATATAATTTATTAGTCATTAAAAACGTCAATTGCAAAAGGAAAAACAAAAATGTTTATCTGTTCTATCCTCGTTTCTTTTATTTTAATAAATTAAACTTGTTTCAAATGGAAATATCAAAGCAGAATTTGCATATCGTAAATCCATGACCTATTACACTTTAGCGACAAAAGAATCCCATGTAGTCCAGTGGTTAGGATACCTGGCTTTCACCCTGGTGACCCGGGTTCGATCCCCTGCATGGGAAGGGCGGTTCCATGGTGTAATGGTTAGCACTCTGGACTCTGAATCCAGCGATCCGAGTTCAAATCTCGGTTGAACCTTTTCTTTGTGAAATTGTGACAGATATATTTTATTAGTCATTAAAAACGTCCATTGCAAAAGGAAAAACAAAAAAGGTTATCTGCTCTGTATCCTCTTTTTCTTATATTTTTATAAATTAAACTTGTTTCAAATGGAAATATGCAAAGCGAAATTTACTTATAGTAAATCCATGACCTATTACACGATTGCGATAAACGAATCCCATGTGGTCCAGTGGTTAGGATGCCTGGCTCTCACCCAGGTGGCCCGGGTTCGATTCCCGGCATGGGAAGGGCGGTTCCATGGTGTAATGGTTAGCACTCTGAATCCAGCGATCCGAGTTCAAATCTCGGTGGAACCATTTCTTTGTGAAATTGTGACAGATATATTTTATTGCTCATTAAAAACATCCATTGGAAAAGGAAAAACAAAAAAGATTATCTGCTCTGTATCCTCTTTTTCTTATATTTTTATAAATTAAACCTGTTTCAAATGGAAATATGCAAAGCGAAATTTACTTATAGTAAATCCATCACCTATTACACTTTTGCGACAAATGAATCCCATGTGGTCCAGTGGTTAGGATGCCTGGCTCTCACCCAAGTGGCCCGGGTTCGATTCCCGGCATGGGAAGGGCGGTTCCATGGTGTAATGGTTAGCACTCTGAATGAGCGATCCGAGTTCAAATCTCGGTGGAACCTTTTCTTTGTGAAATTGTGACAGATATATTTTATTAGTCATTAAAAACGTCCATTGCAAAAGGAAAAACAGAAAACGTTATCTGCTCTGTATCCTCTTTTTCTTATATTTTCATAAATTGAACTTGTTTTAAATGGAAATATGTAAAGCGAAATTTACTTATAGTAAATCCATGACCTATTACACTTTTGCGACAAACGAATCCCATTTGATCCAGTGGTTAGGATACCTGGCTTTCAACCAGGTGGCCCGGGTTCGATCACCGGCATGGAAAGGGCGGTTCCATGGTGTAATGGTTAGCACTCTGGACTCTGAATCCTGCGATCCGAGTTGAAATCTCGGTGGAACCTTTTCTTTGTGAAATTGTGACAGATATATTTTATTACTCATTAAAAACGTCCATTGCAAAAGGAAAAACAAAAAAGGTTATCTGCTCTGTATCCTCTTTTTCTTATATTTTTATAAATTAAACTTGTTTCAAATGGAAATATGCAAAGCGAAATTTACTTATAGTAAATCCATGACCTATTACACTTTTGCGACAAATGAATCCCATGTGGTCCAGTGGTTAGGATACCTGGCTTTCACCCAGGTGGCCCTGGTTCGATCCCCGGCATGGGAAGGGCGGTTCCATGGTGTAATGGTTAACACTCTGAATCCAGCGATCCGTGTTCAAATCTCGGTGGAACCTTTTCTTTGTGAAATTGTGTCAGATATAATTTATTAGTCATTAAAAACGTCCATTGCAAAAGGAAAAACAAAAATGTTTATCTGCTCTATCCTCGTTTCTTTTATTTTTATAAATTAAACTTGTTTCAAATGGAAATATCAAATCAGAATTTGCATATCGTAAATCCATGACGTATTACACTTTTGCGACAAACGAATCCCATGTAGTCCAGTGGTTAAGATACCTGGCTTTCACCATGGTGACCCGGGTTCGATCCCCGGCATGGGAAGGCGGTTCCATGGTGTAATGTCTAGCAATCTGAACTCTGAATCCAGCGATCCGAGTTCAAATCTCGGTGGAACCTTTTCTTTGTGAAATTGTGACAGATATATTTTATTGCTCATTAAAAACGTCCATTGCAAAAGGAAAAACAAAAAAGATTATCTGCTCTGTATCCTCTTTTTCTTATATTTTATAAATTGAACTTGTTTCAAATGGAAATATGTAAAGCGAAATTTACTTATAGTAAATCCATGACCAATTACACTTTTCCGACAAACTCATCCCATGTGGTCCAGTTGTTAGGATACCTGGCTTACACCCAGGTGGCCCGGGTTGGATTCCTGGCATGGGAAGGGCGGTTCCTTGGTGTAATGGTTAGGACTCTGAATCCAGCGATCCGAGTTCAAATCTCGGTGGAACCTTTTCTTTGTGAAATTGTGACAGATATATTTTATTAGTCATTAAAAACGTCCATTGCAAAAGGAAAAACAAAAAAGATTATCTGCTCTGTATCCTCTTTTTATTTTTATAAATTGAACTTGTTTCAAATGGAAATATGTAAAGCGAAATTTACTTAGAGTAAATCCATGACCTATTACACTTTTGCAACAAACGAATCCCATGTGGTTCAGTGGTTAGAATACCTGGCTTTCGCCCAGGTGGCCCGGGTTCGATCGCCGGCATGGGAAGGGCGGTTCCATGGTGTAATGGTTAGCACTCTGGACTCTGAATCCAGCGATCCGAGTTCAAGTCTCGGTGGAAACTTTTCTTTGTGAAATTGTGACAGATATATTTTATTAGTCATTAAAAACGTCCATTGCAAAAGGAAAAACAAAAAACATTATCTGCTCTGTATCCTCTTTTTATTTTTATAAATTGAACTTGTTTCAAATGGAAATATGTAAAGCGAAATTTACTTAGAGTAAATCCATGACCTATTACACTTTTGCAACAAACGAATCCCATGTGTTCCAGTGGTTAGGATACCTGGCTTTCACCCAGGTGGTCCGGGTTCGATCGCCGGCATGAGAAGGGCGGTTCCATGGTGTAATGGTTAGCACTCTGGACTCTGAATCCAGCGATTCGAGTTCAAATCTCGGTGGAAACTTTTCTTTGTGAAATTGTGACAGATATATTTTATTGCTCATTAAAAACATCCATTGCAAAAGGAAAAACAAAAAAGATTATCTGCTCTGTATCCTCTTTTTCTTATATTTTTATAAATTGAACTTGTTTCAAATGGAAATATGTAAAGCGAAATTTACTTATAGTAAATCCATGACCAATTACACTTTTCCGACAAATTCATCCCATGTGGTCCAGTTGTTAGGATACCTGGCTTTCACCCAGGTGGCCCGGGTTGGATTCCTGGCATGGGAAGGGCGGTTCCTTGGTGTAATGGTTAGGACTCTGAATCCAGCGATCCGAGTTCAAATCTCGGTGGAACCTTTTCTTTGTGAAATTGTGACAGATATATTTTATTAGTCATTAAAAACGTCCATTGCAAAAGGAAAAACAGAAAACGTTATCTGCTCTGTATACTCTTTTTCTTATATTTTCATAAATTGAACTTGTTTTAAATGGAAATATGTAAAGCGAAATTTACTTATAGTAAATCCATGACCTATTACACTTCTCCGACGAACTCATCCCATGTGGTCCAGTGGTTAGGATACCTGGCTTTCACCCAGGTGGCCCGGGTTCGATCGCCGGCATGAGAAGGGCGGTTTCATGGTGTAATGGTTAGCACTCTGGGCTCTGAATCTTGCGATCCGAGTTCAAATCTCGGTGGACCATATTCTTTGTGAAATTGTGACAGATATATTTTATTACTCATTAAAAACGTCCATTGCAAAAGGAAAAACAAAAAAGGTTATCTGCTCTGTATCCTTTTTTTCTTATATTTTTATAAATTAAACTTGTTTTAAATGGAAATATGTAAAGCGAAATTTACTTATAGTAAATCCATGACCTATTACACTTTTGCGACAAATGAATCCCATGTGGTCCAGTGGTTAGGATACCTGGCTTTCACCCAGGTGGCCCGGGTTCGATCCCCGGCATGGGAAGGGCGGTTCCATGGTGTAATGGTTAACACTCTGAATCCAGCGATCCGAGTTCAAATCTCGGTGGAACCTTTTCTTTGTGAAATTGTGACAGATATATTTTATTCCTCATTAAAAACGTCCATTGCAAATGGAAAAACAAAAAAGATTATCTGCTCTGTATCCTCTTTTTCTTATATTTTATAAATTGAACTTGTTTCAAATGGAAATATGTAAAGCGAAATTTACTTAGAGTAAATCCATGACCTATTACACTTTTGCAACAAACGAATCCCATGTGTTCCAGTGGTTAGGATACTTGGCTTTCACCCAGGTGGTCCGGGTTCGATCGCCGGCATGAGAAGGGCGGTTCCATGGTGTAATGGTTAGCACTCTGGACTCTCAATCCAGCGATTCGAGTTCAAATCTCGGTGGAAACTTTTCTTTGTGAAATTGTGACAGATATATTTTATTAGTCATAAAAAACGTCCATTGTAATAGAATAAACAAAAAAGATTATCTGCTCCGTATCCTCTTTTTCTTATATTTTTATAAATTGAACTTGTTTCAAATGGAAATATGTAAAGCGAAATTTACTTATAGTAAATCCATGACCTATTACACTTCTCCGACGAACTCATCCCATGTGGTCCAGTGGTTAGGATACCTGGCTTTCACACAGGTGGCCCGGGTTGGATTCCTGGCATGGGCAGGGCGGTTCCATGGTGTAATGGTTAGCACTCTGGGCTCTGAATCCTGCGATCCGAGTTCAAATCTCGGTGGAACCTTTTCTTTGTGAAATTGTGACAGATATATTTTATTAGTCATAAAAAACGTCCATTGTAATAGAATAAACAAAAAAGATTATCTGCTCCGTATCCTCTTTTTCTTATATTTTTATAAATTGAACTTGTATCAAATGGAAATATGTAAAGCGAAATTTACTTATAGTAAATCCATGACCTATTAAACTTTTGCGACAAATGAATCCCATGTGGTCCAGTGGTTAGGATACCTGGCTTTCACCCAGGTGGCACGGGTTCGATCCCCGGCATGGGAAGGGCGGTTCCATGGTGTAATGGTTAACCCTCTGAATCCAGCGATCCGAGTTCAAATCTCGGTGGAAGCTTTTCTTTGTGAAATTGTGTCAGATATAATTTATTAGTCATTAAAAACGTCCATTGCAAAAGGAAAAACAAAAATGTTTATCTGTTCTATCCTCGTTTCTTTTATTTTTATAAATTAAACTTGTTTCAAATGGAAATATCAAAGCAGAATTTGCATATCGTAAATCCATGACCTATTACACTTTTGCGACAAACGAATCCCATGTAGTCCAGTGGTTAGGATACCTGGCTTTCACCCTGGTGACCCGGGTTCGATCCCCGGCCATGGGAAGGGCGGTTCCATGGTGTAATGGTTAGCACTCTGGACTCTGAATCCTGCGTTCCGAGTTGAAATCTCGGTGGAACCTTTTCTTTGTGAAATTGTGACAGATATATTTTATTACGCATTAAAAACGTCCATTGCAAAAGGAAAAACAAAAAAGGTTATCTGCTCTGTATCCTCTTTTTCTTATATTTTTATAAATTAAACTTGTTTCAAATGGAAATATCAAAGCAGAATTTGCATATCGTAAATCCATGACGTATTACACTTTTGCGACAAACGAATCCCATGTAGTCCAGTGGTTAAGATACCTGGCTTTCACCCTGGTGACCCGGGTTCGATCCCCGGCATGGGAAGGCGGTTCCATGGTGTAATGGTTAGCAATCTGAACTCTGAATCCAGCGATCCGAGTTCAAGTCTCGGTGGAACCTTTTCTTTGTGAAATTGTGACAGATATATTTTATTGCTCATTAAAAACGTCCATTGCAAAAGGAAAAACAAAAAAGATTATCTGCTCTGTATCCTCTTTTTCTTATATTTTATAAATTGAACTTGTTTCAAATGGAAATATGTAAAGCGAAATTTACTTATAGTAAATCCATGACCAATTACACGATTGCGACAACCGAATCCCATGTGGTCCAGTGGTTAGGATGCCTGGCTCTCACCCAGGTGGCCCGGGTTCGATCACCGGCATGGAAAGGGCGGTTCCATGGTGTAATGGTTAGCACTCTGGACTCTGAATCCTGCGATCCGAGTTGAAATCTCGGTGGAACCTTTTCTTTGTGAAATTGTGACAGATATATTTTATTAGTCATTAAAAACGTCCATTGCAAAAGGAAAAACAGAAAACGTTATCTGCTCTGTATCCTCTTTTTCTTATATTTTCATAAATTGAACTTGTTTTAAATGGAAATATGTAAAGCGAAATTTACTTATAGTAAATCCATGACCTATTACACTTTTGCGACAAACGAATCCCATTTGATCCAGTGGTTAGGATACCTGGCTTTCAACCAGGTGGCCCGGGTTCGATCACCGGCATGGAAAGGGCGGTTCCATGGTGTAATGGTTAGCACTCTGGACTCTGAATCCTGCGATCCGAGTTGAAATCTCGGTGGAACCTTTTCTTTGTGAAATTGTGACAGATATATTTTATTACTCATTAAAAACGTCCATTGCAAAAGGAAAAACAAAAAAGGTTATCTGCTCTGTATCCTCTTTTTCTTATATTTTTATAAATTAAACTTGTTTCAAATGGAAATATGCAAAGCGAAATTTACTTATAGTAAATCCATGACCTATTACACTTTTGCGACAAATGAATCCCATGTGGTCCAGTGGTTAGGATACCTGGCTTTCACCCAGGTGGCCCTGGTTCGATCCCCGGCATGGGAAGGGCGGTTCCATGGTGTAATGGTTAACACTCTGAATCCAGCGATCCGTGTTCAAATCTCGGTGGAACCTTTTCTTTGTGAAATTGTGTCAGATATAATTTATTAGTCATTAAAAACATCCATTGCAAAAGGAAAAACAAAAATGTTTATCTGCTCTATCCTCGTTTCTTTTATTTTTATAAATTAAACTTGTTTCAAATGGAAATATCAAAGCAGAATTTGCATATCGTAAATCCATGACGTATTACACTTTTGCGACAAACGAATCCCATGTAATCCAGTGGTTAAGATACCTGGCTTTCACCATGGTGACCCGGGTTCGATCCCCGGCATGGGAAGGCGGTTCCATGGTGTAATGGTTAGCAATCTGAACTCTAAATCCAGCGATCCGAGTTCAAATCTCGGTGGAACCTTTTCTTTGTGAAATTGTGACAGATATATTTTATTGCTCATTAAAAACGTCCATTGCAAAAGGAAAAACAAAAAAGATTATCTGCTCTGTATCCTCTTTTTCTTATATTTTATAAATTGAACTTGTTTCAAATGGAAATATGTAAAGCGAAATTTACTTATAGTAAATCCATGACCAATTACACTTTTCCGACAAACTCATCCCATGTGGTCCAGTTGTTAGGATACCTGGCTTTCACCCAGGTGGCCCGGGTTGGATTCCTGGCATGGGAAGGGCGGTTCCTTGGTGTAATGGTTAGGACTCTGAATCCAGCGATCCGAGTTCAAATCTCGGTGGAACCTTTTCTTTGTGAAATTGTGACAGATATATTTTATTAGTCATTAAAAACGTCCATTGCAAAAGGAAAAACAGAAAAAGTTATCTGCCCTGTATCCACTTTTTCTTATATTTTCATAAATTGAACTTGTTTTAAATGGAAATATGTAAAGCGAAATTTACTTATAGTAAATCCCTGACCTATTACACTTTTGTAACAAACGAATCCCATGTGGTTCAGTGGTTAGGATACCTGGCTTTCGCCCAGGTGGCCCGGGTTCGATCGCCGGCATGAGAAGGGCGGTTTCATGGTGTAATGGTTAGCACTCTGGACTCTGAATCCAGCGATCCGAGTTCAAGTCTCGGTGGAAACTTTTCTTTGTGAAATTGTGACAGATATATTTTATTAGTCATTAAAAACGTCCATTGCAAAAGGAAAAACAAAAAAGATTATCTGCTCTGTATCCTCTTTTTATTTTTATAAATTGAACTTGTATCAAATGGAAATATGTAAAGCGAAATTTACTTAGAGTAAATCCATGACCTATTACACTTTTGCAACAAACGAATCCCATGTGTTCCAGTGGTTAGGATACCTGGCTTTCACACAGGTGGTCCGGGTTCGATCGCCGGCATGAGAAGGGCGGTTCCATGGTGTAATGGTTAGCACTCTGGACTCTGAATCCAGCGATTCGAGTTCAAATCTCGGTGGAAACTTTTCTTTGTGAAATTGTGACAGATATATTTTATTGCTCATTAAAAACATCCATTGCAAAAGGAAAAACAAAAAAGATTATCTGCTCTGTATCCTCTTTTTCTTATATTTTTATAAATTGAACTTGTTTCAAATGGAAATATGTAAAGCGAAATTTACTTATAGTAAATCCATGACCAATTACACTTTTCCGACAAACTCATCCCATGTGGTCCAGTTGTTAGGATACCTGGCTTTCACCCAGGTGGCCCGGGTTGGATTCCTGGCATGGGAAGGGCGGTTCCTTGGTGTAATGGTTAGGACTCTGAATCCAGCGATCCGAGTTCAAATCTCGGTGGAACCTTTTCTTTGTGAAATTGTGACAGATATATTTTATTAGTCATTAAAAACGTCCATTGCAAAAGGAAAAACAGAAAACGTTATCTGCTCTGTATACTCTTTTTCTTATATTTTCATAAATTGAACTTGTTTTAAATGGAAATATGTAAAGCGAAATTTACTTATAGTAAATCCATGACCTATTACACTTCTCCGACGAACTCATCCCATGTGGTCCAGTGGTTAGGATACCTGGCTTTCACCCAGGTGGCCCGGGTTCGATCGCCGGCATGAGAAGGGCGGTTTCATGGTGTAATGGTTAGCACTCTGGGCTCTGAATCTTGCGATCCGAGTTCAAATCTCGGTGGACCATATTCTTTGTGAAATTGTGACAGATATATTTTATTACTCATTAAAAACGTCCATTGCAAAAGGAAAAACAAAAAAGGTTATCTGCTCTGTATCCTCTTTTTCTTATATTTTTATAAATTAAACTTGTTTCAAATGGAAATATGCAAAGCGAAATTTACTTATAGTAAATCCATGACCTATTACACTTTTGCGACAAATGAATCCCATGTGGTCCATTGGTTAGGATACCTGGCTTTGACCCAGGTGGTCCGGGTTCGATCCCCGGCATGGGAAGGGCGGTTCCATGGTGTAATGGTTAACACTCTGAATCCAGCGATCCGTGTTCAAATCTCGGTGGAACCTTTTCTTTGTGAAATTGTGTCAGATATAATTTATTAGTCATTAAAAACGTCCATTGCAAAAGGAAAAACAAAAATGTTTATCTGCTCTATCCTCGTTTCTTTTATTTTTATAAATTAAACTTGTTTGAAATGGAAATATCAAAGCAGAATTTGCATATCGTAAATCCATGACCTATTACACTTTTGCGACAAACGAATCCCATGTAGTCCAGTCGTTAAGATACCTGGCTTTCACCCTGGTGACCCGGGTTCGATCCCCGGCATGGGAAGGCGGTTCCATGGTGTAATGGTTAGCACTCTGAACTCTGAATCCAGCGATCCGAGTTCAAATCTCGGTGGAAACTTTTCTTTGTGAAATTGTGAGAGATATATTTTATTGCTCATTAAAAACGTCCATTGCAAAAGGAAAAACAAAAAAGATTATCTGCTCTGTATCCTCTTTTTCTTATATTTTATAAATTGAACTTGTTTCAAATGGAAATATGTAAAGCGAAATTTACTTAGAGTAAATCCATGACCTATTACACTTTTGCAACAAACGAATCCCATGTGTTCCAGTGGTTAGGATACCTGGCTTTCACCCAGGTGGTCCGGGTTCGATCGCCGGCATGAGAAGGGCGGTTCCATGGTGTAATGGTTAGCACTCTGGACTCTCAATCCAGCGATTCGAGTTCAAATCTCGGTGGAAACTTTTCTTTGTGAAATTGTGACAGATATATTTTATTAGTCATAAAAAACGTCCATTGTAATAGAATAAACAAAAAAGATCATCTGCTCCGTATCCTCTTTTTCTTATATTTTTATAAATTGAACTTGTTTCAAATGGAAATATGTAAAGCGAAATTTACTTATAGTAAATCCATGACCTATTACACTTCTCCGACGAACTAATCCCATGTGGTCCAGTGGTTAGGATACCTGGCTTTCACCCAGGTGGCCCGGGTTGGATTCCTGGCATGGGCAGGGCGGTTCCATGGTGTAATGGTTAGCACTCTGGGCTCTGAATCCTGCGATCCGAGTTCAAATCTCGGTGGAACCTTTTCTTTGTGAAATTGTGACAGATATATTTTATTAGTCATAAAAAACGTCCATTGTAATAGAATAAACAAAAAAGATTATCTGCTCCGTATCCTCTTTTTCTTATATTTTTATAAATTGAACTTGTATCAAATGGAAATATGTAAAGCGAAATTTACTTATAGTAAATCCATGACCTATTAAACTTTTGCGACAAATGAATCCCATGTGGTCCAGTGGTTAGGATACCTGGCTTTCACCCAGGTGGCACGGGTTCGATCCCCGGCATGGGAAGGGCGGTTCCATGGTGTAATGGTTAACCCTCTGAATCCAGCGATCCGAGTTCAAATCTCGGTGGAAGCTTTTCTTTGTGAAATTGTGTCAGATATAATTTATTAGTCATTAAAAACGTCCATTGCAAAAGGAAAAACAAAAATTGTTTATCTGTTCTATCCTCGTTTCTTTTATTTTTATAAATTAAACTTGTTTCAAATGGAAATATGCAAAGCGAAATTTACTTATAGTAAATCCATGACCTATTACACTTTTGCGACAAATGAATCCCATGTGGTCCAGTGGTTAGGATACCTGGCTTTCACCCAGGTGGCCCTGGTTCGATCCCCGGCATGGGAAGGGCGGTTCCATGGTGTAATGGTTAACACTCTGAATCCAGCGATCCGTGTTCAAATCTCGGTGGAACCTTTTCTTTGTGAAATTGTGTCAGATATAATTTATTAGTCATTAAAAACATCCATTGCAAAAGGAAAAACAAAAATGTTTATCTGCTCTATCCTCGTTTCTTTTATTTTTATAAATTAAACTTGTTTCAAATGGAAATATCAAAGCAGAATTTGCATATCGTAAATCCATGACGTATTACACTTTTGCGACAAACGAATCCCATGTAATCCAGTGGTTAAGATACCTGGCTTTCACCATGGTGACCCGGGTTCGATCCCCGGCATGGGAAGGCGGTTCCATGGTGTAATGGTTAGCAATCTGAACTCTAAATCCAGCGATCCGAGTTCAAATCTCGGTGGAACCTTTTCTTTGTGAAATTGTGACAGATATATTTTATTGCTCATTAAAAACGTCCATTGCAAAAGGAAAAACAAAAAAGATTATCTGCTCTGTATCCTCTTTTTCTTATATTTTATAAATTGAACTTGTTTCAAATGGAAATATGTAAAGCGAAATTTACTTATAGTAAATCCATGACCAATTACACTTTTCCGACAAACTCATCCCATGTGGTCCAGTTGTTAGGATACCTGGCTTTCACCCAGGTGGCCCGGGTTGGATTCCTGGCATGGGAAGGGCGGTTCCTTGGTGTAATGGTTAGGACTCTGAATCCAGCGATCCGAGTTCAAATCTCGGTGGAACCTTTTCTTTGTGAAATTGTGACAGATATATTTTATTAGTCATTAAAAACGTCCATTGCAAA
Source organism: Meta bourneti (assembly GCA_933210815.1). NCBI lineage: Eukaryota > Metazoa > Arthropoda > Arachnida > Araneae > Tetragnathidae > Meta > Meta bourneti. The sequence goes on along the minus strand of OW119933.1, from coordinate 77,465,180 downwards.
AGGAAAAACAGAAAAAGTTATCTGCCCTGTATCCACTTTTTCTTATATTTTCATAAATTGAACTTGTTTTAAATGGAAATATGTAAAGCGAAATTTACTTATAGTAAATCCCTGACCTATTACACTTTTGTAACAAACGAATCCCATGTGGTTCAGTGGTTAGGATACCTGGCTTTCGCCCAGGTGGCCCGGGTTCGATCGCCGGCATGAGAAGGGCGGTTTCACGGTGTAATGGTTAGCACTCTGGGCTCTGAATCTTGCGATCCGAGTTCAAATCTCGGTGGACCATATTCTTTGTGAAATTGTGACAGATATATTTTATTACTCATTAAAAACGTCCATTGCAAAAGGAAAAACAAAAAAGGTTATCTGCTCTGTATCCTCTTTTTCTTATATTTTTATAAATTAAACTTGTTTCAAATGGAAATATGCAAAGCGAAATTTACTTATAGTAAATCCATGACCTATTACACTTTTGCGACAAATGAATCCCATGTGGTCCATTGGTTAGGATACCTGGCTTTGACCCAGGTGGCCCGGGTTCGATCCCCGGCATGGGAAGGGCGGTTCCATGGTGTAATGGTTAACACTCTGAATCCAGCGATCCGTGTTCAAATCTCGGTGGAACCTTTTCTTTGTGAAATTGTGTCAGATATAATTTATTAGTCATTAAAAACGTCCATTGCAAAAGGAAAAACAAAAATGTTTATCTGCTCTATCCTCGTTTCTTTTATTTTTATAAATTAAACTTGTTTGAAATGGAAATATCAAAGCAGAATTTGCATATCGTAAATCCATGACCTATTACACTTTTGCGACAAACGAATCCCATGTAGTCCAGTCGTTAAGATACCTGGCTTTCACCCTGGTGACCCGGGTTCGATCCCCGGCATGGGAAGGCGGTTCCATGGTGTAATGGTTAGCACTCTGAACTCTGAATCCAGCGATCCGAGTTCAAATCTCGGTGGAACCTTTTCTTTGTGAAATTGTGAGAGATATATTTTATTGCTCATTAAAAACGTCCATTGCAAAAGGAAAAACAAAAAAGATTATCTGCTCTGTATCCTCTTTTTCTTATATTTTATAAATTGAACTTGTTTCAAATGGAAATATGTAAAGCGAAATTTACTTAGAGTAAATCCATGACCTATTACACTTTTGCAACAAACGAATCCCATGTGTTCCAGTGGTTAGGATACCTGGCTTTCACCCAGGTGGTCCGGGTTCGATCGCCGGCATGAGAAGGGCGGTTCCATGGTGTAATGGTTAGCACTCTGGACTCTCAATCCAGCGATTCGAGTTCAAATCTCGGTGGAAACTTTTCTTTGTGAAATTGTGACAGATATATTTTATTAGTCATAAAAAACGTCCATTGTAATAGAATAAACAAAAAAGATTATCTGCTCCGTATCCTCTTTTTCTTATATTTTTATAAATTGAACTTGTTTCAAATGGAAATATGTAAAGCGAAATTTACTTATAGTAAATCCATGACCTATTACACTTCTCCGACGAACTAATCCCATGTGGTCCAGTGGTTAGGATACCTGGTTTCACCCAGGTGGCCCGGGTTGGATTCCTGGCATGGGCAGGGCGGTTCCATGGTGTAATGGTTTGCACTCTGGGCTCTGAATCCTGCGATCCGAGTTCAAATCTCGGTGGAACCTTTTCTTTGTGAAATTGTGACAGATATATTTTATTAGTCATAAAAAACGTCCATTGTAATAGAATAAACAAAAAAGATTATCTGCTCCGTATCCTCTTTTTCTTATATTTTTATAAATTGAACTTGTATCAAATGGAAATATGTAAAGCGAAATTTACTTATAGTAAATCCATGACCTATTAAACTTTTGCGACAAATGAATCCCATGTGGTCCAGTGGTTAGGATACCTGGCTTTCACCCAGGTGGCACGGGTTCGATCCCCGGCATGGGAAGGGCGGTTCCATGGTGTAATGGTTAACCCTCTGAATCCAGCGATCCGAGTTCAAATCTCGGTGGAAGCTTTTCTTTGTGAAATTGTGTCAGATATAATTTATTAGTCATTAAAAACGTCCATTGCAAAAGGAAAAACAAAAATTGTTTATCTGTTCTATCCTCGTTTCTTTTATTTTTATAAATTAAACTTGTTTCAAATGGAAATATCAAAGCAGAATTTGCATATCGTAAATCCATGACCTATTACACTTTTGCGACAAACGAATCCCATGTAGTCCAGTGGTTAGGATACCTGGCTTTCACCCTGGTGACCCGGGTTCGATCCCCGGCCATGGGAAGGGCGGTTCCATGGTGTAATGGTTAGCAATCTGGACTCTGAATCCTGCGATCCGAGTTGAAATCTCGGTGGAACCTTTTCTTTGTGAAATTGTGACAGATATATTTTATTACTCATTAAAAACGTCCAATGCAAAAGGAAAAACAAAAAAGGTTATCTGCTCTGTATCCTCTTTTTCTTATATTTTTATAAATTAAACTTGTTTCAAATGGAAATATCAAAGCAGAATTTGCATATCGTAAATCCATGACGTATTACACTTTTGCGACAAACGAATCCCATGTAGTCCAGTGGTTAAGATACCTGGCTTTCACCCTGGTGACCCGGGTTCGATCCCCGGCATGGGAAGGCGGTTCCATGGTGTAATGGTTAGCAATCTGAACTCTGAATCCAGCGATCCGAGTTCAAATCTCGGTGGAACCTTTTCTTTGTGAAATTGTGACAGATATATTTTATTGCTCATTAAAAACGTCCATTGCAAAAGGAAACCAAAAAAGATTATCTGCTCTGTATCCTCTTTTTCTTATATTTTATAAATTGAACTTGTTTCAAATGGAAATATGTAAAGCGAAATTTACTTATAGTAAATCCATGACGTATTACACTTTTGCGACAAACGAATCCCATGTAGTCCAGTGGTTAAGATACCTGGCTTTCACCATGGTGACCCGGGTTCGATCCCCGGCATGGGAAGGCGGTTCCATGGTGTAATGGTTAGCAATCTGAACTCTGAATCCAGCGATCCGAGTTCAAATCTCGGTGGAACCTTTTCTTTGTGAAATTGTGACAGATATATTTTATTGCTCATTAAAAACGTCCATTGCAAAAGGAAAAACAAAAAAGATTATCTGCTCTGTATCCTCTTTTTCTGATATTTTATGAATTGAACTTGTTTCAAATGGAAATATGTAAAGCGAAATTTACTTATAGTAAATCCATGACCAATTACACTTTTCCGACAAACTCATCCCATGTGGTCCAGTTGTTAGGATACCTGGCTTTCACCCAGGTGGCCCGGGTTGGATTCCTGGCATGGGAAGGGCGGTTCCTTGGTGTAATGGTTAGGACTCTGAATCCAGCGATCCGAGTTCAAATCTCGGTGGAACCTTTTCTTTGTGAAATTGTGACAGATATATTTTATTAGTCATTAAAAACGTCCATTGCAAAAGGAAAAACAGAAAAAGTTATCTGCCCTGTATCCACTTTTTCTTATATTTTCATAAATTGAACTTGTTTTAAATGGAAATATGTAAAGCGAAATTTACTTATAGTAAATCCCTGACCTATTACACTTTTGCAACAAACGAATCCCATGTGGTTCAGTGGTTAGGATACCTGGCTTTCGCCCAGGTGGCCCGGGTTCGATCGCCGGCATGGGAAGGGCGGTTCCATGGTGTAATGGTTAGCACTCTGGACTCTGAATCCAGCGATCCGAGTTCAAGTCTCGGTGGAAACTTTTCTTTGTGAAATTGTGACAGATATATTTTATTAGTCATTAAAAACGTCCATTGCAAAAGGAAAAACAAAAAAGATTATCTGCTCTGTATCCTCTTTTTATTTTTATAAATTGAACTTGTTTCAAATGGAAATATGTAAAGCGAAATTTACTTAGAGTAAATCCATGACCTATTACACTTTTGCAACAAACGAATCCCATGTGTTCCATTGGTTAGGATACCTGGCTTTCACCCAGGTGGTCCGGGTTCGATCGCCGGCATGAGAAGGGCGGTTCCATGGTGTAATGGTTAGCACTCTGGACTCTGAATCCAGCGATTCGAGTTCAAATCTAGGTGGAAACTTTTCTTTGTGAAATTGTGACAGATATATTTTATTGCTCATTAAAAACATCCATTGCAAAAGGAAAAACAAAAAAGATTATCTGCTCTGTATCCTCTTTTTCTTATATTTTTATAAATTGAACTTGTTTCAAATGGAAATATGTAAAGCGAAATTTACTTATAGTAAATCCATGACCAATTACACTTTTCCGACAAACTCATCCCATGTGGTCCAGTTGTTAGGATACCTGGCTTTCACCCAGGTGGCCCGGGTTGGATTCCTGGCATGGGAAGGGCGGTTCCTTGGTGTAATGGTTAGGACTCTGAATCCAGCGATCCGAGTTCAAATCTCGGTGGAACCTTTTCTTTGTGAAATTGTGACAGATATATTTTATTAGTCATTAAAAGCGTCCATTGCAAAAGGAAAAACAGAAAACGTTATCTGCTCTGTATAATCTTTTTCTTATATTTTCATAAATTGAACTTGTTTTAAATGGAAATATGTAAAGCGAAATTTACTTATAGTAAATCCATGACCCATTACACTTCTCCGACGAACTCATCCCATGTGGTCCAGTGGTTAGGATACCTGGCTTTCACCCAGGTGGCCCGGGTTCGATCGCCGGCATGAGAAGGGCGGTTTCATGGTGTAATGGTTAGCACTCTGGGCTCTGAATCTTGCGATCCGAGTTCAAATCTCGGTGGACCATTTTCTTTGTGAAATTGTGACAGATATATTTTATTACTCATTAAAAACGTCCATTGCAAAAGGAAAAACAAAAAAGGTTATCTGCTCTGTATCCTCTTTTTCTTATATTTTTATAAATTAAACTTGTTTCAAATGGAAATATGCAAAGCGAAATTTACTTATAGTAAATCCATGACCTATTACACTTTTGCGACAAATGAATCCCATGTGGTCCAGTGGTTAGGATACCTGGCTTTCACCCAGGTGGCCCGGGTTCGATCCCCGGCATGGGAAGGGCGGTTCCATGGTGTAATGGTTAACACTCTGAATCCAGCGATCCGTGTTCAAATCTCGGTGGAACCTTTCTTTGTGAAATTGTGTCAGATATAATTTATTAGTCATTAAAAACGTCCATTGCAGAAGGAAAAACAAAAAAGATTATCTGCTCTGTATCCTTTTTCTTATATTTTATAAATTGAACTTGTTTCAAATGGAAATATGTAAAGCGAAATTTACTTAGAGTAAATCCATGACCTATTACACTTTTGCAACAAACGAATCCCATGTGTTCCAGTGGTCAGGATACCTGGCTTTCACCCAGGTGGTCCGGGTTCGATCGCCGGCATGAGAAGGGCGGTTCCATGGTGTAATGGTTAGCACTCTGGACTCTCAATCCAGCGATTCGAGTTCAAATCTCGGTGGAAACTTTTCTTTGTGAAATTGTGACAGATATATTTTATTAGTCATAAAAAACGTCCATTGTAATAGAATAAACAAAAAAGATTATCTGCTCCGTATCCTCTTTTTCTTATATTTTTATAAATTGAACTTGTTTCAAATGGAAATATGTAAAGCGAAATTTACTTATAGTAAATCCATGACCTATTACACTTCTCCGACGAACTCATCCCATGTGGTCCAGTGGTTAGGATACCTGGCTTTCACCCAGGTGGCCCGGGTTGGATTCCTGGCATGGGCAGGGCGGTTCCATGGTGTAATGGTTAGCACTCTGGGCTCTGAATCCTGCGATCCGAGTTCAAATCTCGGTGGAACCTTTTCTTTGTGAAATTGTGACAGATATATTTTATTAGTCATAAAAAACGTCCATTGTAATAGAATAAACAAAAAAGATTATCTGCTCCGTATCCTCTTTTTCTTATATTTTTATAAATTGAACTTGTATCAAATGGAAATATGTAAAGCGAAATTTACTTATAGTAAATCCATGACCTATTAAACTTTTGCGACAAATGAATCCCATGTGGTCCAGTGGTTAGGATACCTGGCTTTCACCCAGGTGGCACGGGTTCGATCCCCGGCATGGGAAGGGCGGTTCCATGGTGTAACGGTTAACCCTCTGAATCCAGCGATCCGAGTTCAAATCTCGGTGGAAGCTTTTCTTTGTGAAATTGTGTCAGATATAATTTATTAGTCATTAAAAACGTCCATTGCAAAAGGAAAAACAAAAATGTTTATCTGTTCTATCCTCGTTTCTTTTATTTTTATAAATTGAACTTGTTTCAAATGGAAATATGTAAAGCGAAATTTACTTATAGTAAATCCATGACCTATTACACTTCTCCGACGAACTCATAACATGTGGTCCAGTGGTTAGGATACCTGGCTTTCACCCTGGTGACCCGGGTTCGATCCCCGGCCATGGGAAGGGCGGTTCCATGGTGTAATGGTTAGCACTCTGGACTCTGAATCCAGCGATCCGAGTTCAAATCTCGGTGGAACCTTTTCTTTGTGAAATTGTGACAGATATATTTTATTAGTCATTAAAAACGTCCATTGCAAAAGGAAAAACAAAAAAGGTTATCTGCTCTGTATCCTTTTTTTCTTATATTTTTATAAATTAAACTTTTTTCAAATGGAAATATGCAAAGCGAAATTTACTTATAGTAAATCCATGACCTATTACACGATTGCGATAAACGAATCCCATGTGGTCCAGTGGTTAGGATGCCTGGCTCTAACCCAGGTGGCCCGGGTTCGATTCCCGGCATGGGAAGGGCGGTTCTATGGTGTAATGGTTAGCACTCTGAATCCAGCGATCCGAGTTCAAATCTCGGTGGAACCTTTTCTTTGTGAAATTGTGTCAGATATAATTTATTAGTCATTAAAAACGTCCATTGCAAAAGGAAAAACAAAAATGTTTATCTGCTCTATCCTCGTTTCTTTTATTTTTATAAATTAAACTTGTTTCAAATGGAAATATCAAAGCAGAATTTGCATATCGTAAATCCATGACCTATTACTATTAGGTACAAACGAATCCCATGTAGTCCAGTGGTTAGGATGCCTGGCTTTCACCCTGGTGACCCGGGTTCGATCCCCGGCGTGGGAAGGGCGGTTCCATGGTGTAATGGTTAACACTCTGAATCCAGCGATCCGAGTTCAAATCTCAATGGAAGCTTTTCTTTGTGAAATTGTGACAGATATATTTTATTAGTCATTAAAAACGTCCATTGCAAAAGGAAAAACAAAAAAGATTATCTGCTCTGTATCCTCTTTTTATTTTTATAAATTGAACTTGTTTCAAATGGAAATATGTAAAGCGAAATTTACTTAGAGTAAATCCATGACGTATTACACTTTTGCAACAAACGAATCCCATGTGTTCCAGTAGTTACGATACCTGGCTTTCACCCAGGTGGTCCGAGTTCGATCGCCGGCAGGAGAAGGGCGGTTCTATGGTGTAATGTTAGCACTCTGGACTCTGAATCCAGCGATCCGAGTTCAAATCTCGGGGGAAACTTTTCTTTGTGAAATTGTGACAGATATATTTTATTAGTCATTAAAAACGTCGATTGCAAAAGGAAAAACAAAAATGTTTATCTGCTCTATCCTCGTTTCTTTTATTTTTATAAATTAAACTTGTTTCAAATGGAAATATTAAAGCGAAATTTGCATATTGTTTATCCGTGACCTATTACACGATTGCGATAAACGAATCCCATGTGGTCCAGTGGTTAGATTGCCTATCCCTCACCCAGGTGGCCCGGGTTCGATTCCCGGCATGGGAAGAGCGGTTCCATGGTGTAATGGTTAGCCCTCTGGGCTCTGAATCCAGCGATCCGAGTTCAAATCTCGGTGGAACCTTTTCTTTGTGAAATTGTGACAGATACATTTTATTAGTCATTAAAAACGTCCATTGCAAAAGGAAAAACAAAAAAGGTTATCTGCTCTGTATCCTCTTTTTCTTATATTTTTATAAATTAAACTTGTTTCAAATGGAAATATGCAAAGCGAAATTTACTTATAGTAAATCCATGACCTATTACACGATTGCGACAACCGAATCCCAAGTGGTCCAGTGGTTAGGATGCCTGGCTCTCACCCAGGTGGCCCGGGTTCGATTCCCGGCATGGGAAGGGCGGTTCCATGGTGTAATGGTTAGCACTCTGAATCCAGCGGTCCGAGATCAAATCTCGGTGGAACCTTTTCTTTGTGAAATTGTGACAGATATATTTTATTAGTCATTAAAAACGTCCATTGCAAAAGGAAAAACAGAAAACGTTATCTGCTCTGTATCCTCTTTTTCTTATATTTTCATAAATTGAACTTGTTTGAAATGGAAATATGTAAAGCGAAATTTACTTATAGTAAATCCATGACCTATTACACTTTTGCGACAAACGAATCCCATTTGATCCAGTGGTTAGGATACCTGGCTTTCAACCAGGTGGCCCGGGTTCGATCACCGGCATGGAAAGGGCGGTTCCATGGTGTAATGGTTAGCACTCTGGACTCTGAATCCTGCGATCCGAGTTGAAATCTCGGTGGAACCTTTTCTTTGTGAAATTGTGACAGATATATTTTATTACTCATTAAAAACGTCCATTGCAAAAGGAAAAACAAAAAAGGTTATCTGCTCTGTATCCTCTTTTTCTTATATTTTTATAAATTAAACTTGTTTCAAATGGAAATATGCAAAGCGAAATTTACTTATAGTAAATCCATGACCTATTACACTTTTGCGACAAATGAATCCCATGTGGTCCAGTGGTTAGGATACCTGGCTTTAACCCAGGTGGCCCTGGTTCGATCCCCGGCATGGGAAGGGCGGTTCCATGGTGTAATGGTTAACATTCTGAATCCAGCGATCCGTGTTCAAATCTCGGTGGAACCTTTTCTTTGTGAAATTGTGTCAGATATAATTTATTAGTCATTAAAAACGTCCATTGCAAAAGGAAAAACAAAAAAGGTTATCTGCTCTGTATCCTCTTTTTCTTATATTTTTATAAATTAAACTTGTTTCAAATGGAAATATCAAAGCAGAATTTGCATATCGTAAATCCATGACGTATTACACTTTTGCGACAAACGAATCCCATGTAGTCCAGTGGTTAAGATACCTGGCTTTCACCCTGGTGACCCGGGTTCGATCCCCGGCATGGGAAGGCGGTTCCATGGTGTAATGGTTAGCAATCTGAACTCTGAATCCAGCGATCCGAGTTCAAATCTCGGTGGAACCTTTTCTTTGTGAAATTGTGACAGATATATTTTATTGCTCATTAAAAACGTCCATTGCAAAAGGAAAAACAAAAAAGATTATCTGCTCTGTATCCTCTTTTTCTTATATTTTATAAATTGAACTTGTTTCAAATGGAAATACGTAAAGCGAAATTTACTTATAGTAAATCCATGACCAATTACACTTTTCCGACAAACTCATCCCATGTGGTCCAGTTGTTAGGATACCTGGCTTTCACCCAGGTGGCCCGGGTTGGATTCCTGGCATGGGAAGGGCGGTTCCTTGGTGTAATGGTTAGGACTCTGAATCCAGCGATCCGAGTTCAAATCTCGGTGGAACCTTTTCTTTGTGAAATTGTGACAGATATATTTTATTAGTCATTAAAAACGTCCATTGCAAAAGGAAAAACAGAAAAAGTTATCTGCCCTGTATCCACTTTTTCTTATATTTTCATAAATTGAACTTGTTTTAAATGGAAATATGTAAAGCGAAATTTACTTATAGTAAATCCCTGACCTATTAAAATTTTGCAACAAACGAATCCCATGTGGTTCAGTGGTTAGGATACCTGGCTTTCGCCCAGGTGGTCCGGGTTCGATCGCCGGCATGAGAAGGGCGGTTCCATGGTGTAATGGTTAGCACTCTGGGCTCTGAATCTTGCGATCCGAGTTCAAATCTCGGTGGACCATTTTCTTTGTGAAATTGTGACAGATATATTTTATAACTCATTAAAAACGTCCATTGCAAAAGGAAAAACAGAAAAAGTTATCTGCCCTGTATCCACTTTTTCTTATATTTTCATAAATTGAACTTGTTTTAAATGGAAATTTGTAAAGCGAAATTTACTTATAGTAAATCCCTGACCTATTACACTTTTGCAACAAACGAATCCCATGTGGTTCAGTGGTTAGGATACCTGGATTTCACCCAGGTGGTCCGGGTTCGATCGCCGGCATGAGAAGGGCGGTTCCATGGTGTAATGGTTAGCACTCTGAATCCAGCGATCCGAGTTCAAATCTCGGTGGAAACTTTTCTTTGTGAAATTGTGACAGATATATTTTATTAGTCATTAAAAACGTCCATTGCAAAAGGAAAACAAAAAAGATTATCTGCTCTGTATCCTCTTTTTATTTTTATAAATTGAACTTTTTTCAAATGGAAATATGTAAAGCCAAATTTACTTAGAGTAAATCCATGACCTACTACACTTTTGCAACAAACGAATCCCATGTGTTCCAGTGGTTAGGATACCTGGCTTTCACCCAGGTGGTCCGGGTTCGATCGCCGGCATGAGAAGGGCGGTTCCATGGTGTAATGGTTAGCACTCTGGACTCTGAATCCAGCGATTCGAGTTCAAATCTCGGTGGAAACTTTTCTTTGTGAAATTGTGACAGATATATTTTATTGCTCATTAAAAACATCCATTGCAAAAGGAAAAACAAAAAAGATTATCTGCTCTGTATCCTCTTTTTCTTATATTTTTATAAATTGAACTTGTTTCAAATGGAAATATGTAAAGCGAAATTTACTTATAGTAAATCCATGACCAATTACACTTTTCCGACAAACTCATCCCATGTGGTCCAGTTGTTAGGATACCTGGCTTTCACCCAGGTGGCCCGGGTTGGATTCCTGGCATGGGAAGGGCGGTTCCTTGGTGTAATGGTTAGGACTCTGAATCCAGCGATCCGAGTTCAAATCTCGGTGGAACCTTTTCTTTGTGAAATTGTGACAGATATATTTTATTAGTCATTAAAAACGTCCATTGCAAAAGGAAAAACAGAAAACGTTATCTGCTCTGTATACTCTTTTTCTTATATTTTCATAAATTGAACTTGTTTTAAATGGAAATATGTAAAGCGAAATTTACTTATAGTAAATCCATGACCTATTACACTTCTCCGACGAACTCATCCCATGTGGTCCAGTGGTTAGGATACCTGGCTTTCACCCAGGTGGCCCGGGTTCGATCGCCGGCATGAGAAGGGCGGTTTCATGGTGTAATGGTTAGCACTCTGGGCTCTGAATCTTGCGATCCGAGTTCAAATCTCGGTGGACCATTTTCTTTGTGAAATTGTGACAGATATATTTTATTACTCATTAAAAACGTCCATTGCAAAAGGAAAAACAAAAAAGGTTATCTGCTCTGTATCCTCTTTTTCTTATATTTTTATAAATTATACTTGTTTCAAATGGAAATATGCAAAGCGAAATTTACTTATAGTAAATCCATGACCTATTACACTTTTGCGACAAATGAATCCCATGTGGTCCAGTGGTTAGGATACCTGGCTTTCACCCAGGTGGCCCGGGTTCGGTCCCCGGCATGGGAAGGGCGGTTCCATGGTGTAATGGTTAACACTCTGAATCCAGCGATCCTTGTTCAAATCTCGGTGGAACCTTTTCTTTGTGAAATTGTGTCAGATATAATTTATTAGTCATTAAAAACGTCCATTGCAAAAGGAAAAACAAAAATGTTTATCTGCTCTATCCTCGTTTCTTTTATTTTTATAAATTAAACTTGTTTCAAATGGAAATATCAAAGCAGAATTTGCATATCGTAAATCCATGACCTATTACACTTTTGCGACAAACGAATCCCATGTAGTCCAGTCGTTAAGATACCTGGCTTTCACCCTGGTGACCCGGGTTCGATCCCCGGCATGGGAAGGCGGTTCCATGGTGTAATGGTTAGCACTCTGAACTCTGAATCCAGCGATCCGAGTTCAAATCTCGGTGGAACCTTTTCTTTGTGAAATTGTGACAGATATATTTTATTGCTCATTAAAAACGTCCATTGCAAAAGGAAAAACAAAAAAGATTATCTGCTCTGTATCCTCTTTTTCTTATATTTTATAAATTGAACTTGTTTCAAATGGAAATATGTAAAGCGAAATTTACTTAGAGTAAATCCATGACCTATTACACTTTTGCAACAAACGAATCCCATGTGTTCCAGTGGTTAGGATACCTGGCTTTCACCCAGGTGGTCCGGGTTCGATCGCCGGCATGAGAAGGGCGGTTCCATGGTGTAATGGTTAGCACTCTGGACTCTCAATCCAGCGATTCGAGTTCAAATCTCGGTGGAAACTTTTCTTTGTGAAATTGTGACAGATATATTTTATTAGTCGTAAAAAACGTCCATTGTAATAGAATAAACAAAAAAGATTATCTGCTCCGTATCCTCTTTTTCTTATATTTTTATAAATTGAACTTGTTTCAAATGGAAATATGTAAAGCGAAATTTACTTATAGTAAATCCATGACCTATTACACTTCTCCGACGAACTCATCCCATGTGGTCCAGTGGTTAGGATACCTGGCTTTCACCCAGGTGGCCCGGGTTGGATTCCTGGCATGGGCAGGGCGGTTCCATGGTGTAATGGTTAGCACTCTGAATCCTGCAATCCGAGTTCAAATCTCGGTGGAACCTTTTCTTTGTGAAATTGTGACAGATATATTTTATTAGTCATAAAAAACGTCCATTGTAATAGAATAAACAAAAAAGATTATCTGCTCCGTATCCTCTTTTTCTTATATTTTTATAAATTGAACTTGTATCAAATGGAAATATGTAAAGCGAAATTTACTTATAGTAAATCCATGACCTATTAAACTTTTGCGACAAATGAATCCCATGTGGTCCAGTGGTTAGGATACCTGGCTTTCACCCAGGTGGCACGGGTTCGATCCCCGGCATGGGAAGGGCGGTTCCATGGTGTAATGGTTAACACTCTGAATCCAGCGATCCGAGTTCAAATCTCGGTGGAACCTTTTCTTTGTGAAATTGTGACAGATATATTTTATTAGTCATTAAAAACGTCCATTGCAAAAGGAAAAACAAAAAAGGTTATCTGCTCTGTATCCTCTTTTTCTTATATTTTTATAAATTGAACTTGTTTCAAATGGAAATATGTAAAACGAAATTTACTTATAGTAAATCCATGACCAATTACACTTTTCCGACAAACTCATCCCATGTGGTCCAGTTGTTAGGATACCAGGCTTTCACCCAGGTGGCCCGGGTTGGATTCCTGGCATGGGAAGGGCGGTTCCTTGGTGTAATGGTTAGGACTCTGAATCCAGCGATCCGAGTTCAAATCTCGGTGGAACCTTTTCTTTGTGAAATTGTGACAGATATATTTTATTGCTCATTAAAAACATCCATTGCAAAAGGAAAAACAAAAAAGATTATCTGCTCTGTATCCTCTTTTTCTTATATTTTTATAAATTAAACTTGTTTCAAATGGAAATATCAAAGCAGAATTTGCATATCTTAAATCCATGACCTATTACACTTTAAGGACAGACGAATCCCATGTAGTCCAGTGGTTAGGATACCTGGCTTTCACCCTGGTGACCCGGGTTCGATCCCCGGCATGGGAAGGGCGGTTCCATGGTGTAATGGTTAACACTCTGAATCCAGCGATCCGAGTTCAAAACTCGGTGGAACCTTTTCTTTGTGAAATTGAGTCAGATATAATTTATTAGTCATTAAAAACGTCCATTGCAAAAGGAAAAACAAAAAAGATTATCTGCTCTGTATCCTCTTTTTATTTTTATAAATTGAACTTGTTTCAAATGGAAATATGTAAAGCGAAATTTACTTAGAGTAAATCCATGACGTATTACACTTTTGCAACAAACGAATCCCATGTGTTCCAGTAGTTAGGATACCTGGCTTTCACCCAGGTGGTCCGGGTTCGATCGCCGGCATGAGAAGGGCGGTTCTATGGTGTAATGTTAGCACTCTGGACTCTGAATCCAGCGATCCGAGTTCAAATCTCGGTGGAAACTTTTCTTTGTGAAATTGTGACAGATATATTTTATTAGTCATTAAAAACGTCCATTGCAAAAGGAAAAACAAAAATGTTTATCTGCTCTATCCTCGTTTCTTTTATTTTTATAAATTAAACTTGTTTCAAATGGAAATATTAAAGCGAAATTTGCATATAGTTAATCCATGACCAATTACACTTTTCCGACAAACTCATCCCATGTGGTCCAGTTGTTAGGATACCTGGCTTTCACCCAGGTGGCCCGGGTTGGATTCCTGGAATAGGAAGGGCGGTTCCTAGGTGTAATGGTTAGGACTCTGAATCCAGCGATCCGAGTTCAAATCTCGGTGGAACCTTTTCTTTGTGAAATTGTGACAGATATATTTTATTAGTCATTAAAAACGTCCATTGCAAAAGGAAAAACAGAAAACTTTATCTGCTCTGTATCCTCTTTTTCTTATATTTTCATAAATTGAACTTGTTTTAAATGGAAATATGTAAAGCGAAATTTACTTATAGTAAATCCATGACCTATTACACTTTTGCGACAAACGAATCCCATTTGATCCAGTGGTTAGGATACCTGGCTTTCACCCAGGTGTCCCGGGTTCGATCACCGGCATGGAAAGGGCGGTTCCATGGTGTAATGTTTAGCACTCTGGACTCTGAATCCTGCGATCCGAGTTGAAATCTCGGTGGAACCTTTTCTTTGTGAAATTGTGACAGATATATTTTATTAGTCATTAAAAACGTCCATTGCAAAAGGAAAAACAAAAATGTTTCTCTGCTCTATACTCGTTTCTTTTATTTTTATAAATTAAACTTGTTTCAAATGGAAATATTAAAGCGAAATTTGCATATTGTTTATCCGTGACCTATTACACGATTGCGATAAACGAATCCCATGTGGTCCAGTGGTTAGGTTGCCTATCCCTCACCCAGGTGGCCCGGGTTCGATTCCCGGCATGGGAAGGGCGGTTCCATGGTGTAATGGTTAGCCCTCTGGGCTCTGAATCCAGCGATCCGGGTTCAAATCTCGGTGGAACCTTTTCTTTGTGAAATTGTGACAGATACATTTTATTAGTCATAAAAAACGTCCATTGTAATAGAATAAACAAAAAAGATTATCTGCTCCGTATCCTCTTTTTCTTATATTTTTATAAATTGAACTTGTTTCAAATGGAAATATGTAAAGCGAAATTTACTTATAGTAAATCCATCACCTATTACACTTTTGCGACAAATGAATCCCATGTGGTCCAGTGGTTAGGATACCTGGCTTTCACCCAGGTGGCCCGGGTTCGATCCCCGGCATGGGAAGGGCGGTTCCATGGTGTAATGGTTAACACTCTGAATCCAGCGATCCGAGTTCAAATCTCGGTGGAAGCTTTTCTTTGTGAAATTGTGTCAGATATAATTTATTAGTCATTAAAAACGTCCATTGCAAAAGGAAAAACAAAAATGTTTATCTGTTCTATCCTCGTTTCTTTTATTTTTATAAATTAAACTTGTTTCAAATGGAAATATCAAAGCAGAATTTGCATATCGTAAATCCATGACCTATTACACTTTTGCGACAAACGAATCCCATGTAGTCCAGTGGTTAGGATACCTGGCTTCCACCCTGGTGACCCGGGTTTGATCCCCGGCATGGGAAGGGCGGTTCCATGGTGTAATGATTAGCACTCTGGACTCTGAATCCAGCGATCCGAGTTCAAATCTCGGTGGAACCTTTTCTTTGTGAAATTGTGACAGATATATTTTATTGCTCATTAAAAACATCCATTGCAAAAGGAAAAACAAAAAAGATTATCTGCTCTGTATCCTCTTTTTCTTATATTTTTATAAATTGAACTTGTTTCAAATGGAAATATGTAAAGCGAAATTTACTTATAGTAAATCCATGACCATTTACACTTTTGCAACAAATGAATCCCATGTGTTCCAGTAATTAGGATACCTGGCTTTCACCCAGGTGGCCCGGGTTCGATCCCCGGCATGGGAAGGGCGGTTCCATGGTGTAATGGTTAACACTCTGAATCCAGCGATCCGAGTTCAAATCTCGGTGGAACCTTTTCTTTGTGAAATTGTGTCAGATATAATTTATTAGTCATTAAAAACGTCCATTGCAAAAGGAAAAACAAAAATGTTTATCTGCTCTATCCTCGTTTCTTTTATTTTTATAAATTAAACTTGTTTCAAATGGAAATATCAAAGCAGAATTTGCATATCGTAAATCCATGACCTATTACACTTTAGGGACAAACGAATCCCATGTAGTCCAGTGGTTAGGATACCTGGCTTTCACCCTGGTGACCCGGGTTCGATCCCCGGCATGGGAAGGGCGGTTCCATGGTGTAATGGTTAACACTCTGAATCCAGCGGTCCGAGTTCAAATCTCGGTGGAAGCTTTTCTTTGTGAAATTGTGACAGATATATTTTATTAGTCATCAAAAACGTCCATTGCAATAGGAAAAACAAAAAAGATTATCTGCTCTGTATCCTCTTTTTATTTTTATAAATTGAACTTGTTTCAAATGGAAATATGTAAAGCGAAATTTACTTGGAGTAAATCCATGACGTATTACACTTTTGCAACAAACGAATCCCATGTGTTCCAGTAGTTAGGATACCTGGCTTTCACCCAGGTGGTCCGGGTTCGATCGCCGGCATGAGAAGGGCGGTTCTATGGTGTAATGTTAGCACTCTAGACTCTGAATCCAGCGATCCGAGTTCAAATCTCGGAGGAAACTTTTCTTTGTGAAATTGTGACAGATATATTTTATTAGTCATTAAAAACGTCCATTGCAAAAGGAAAAACAAAAATGTTTATCTGCTCTATCCTCGTTTCTTTTATTTTTATAAATTAAACTTGTTTCAAATGGAAATATTAAAGCGAAATTTGCATATAGTTTATCCGTGACCTATTACACGATTGAGATAAACGAATCCCATGTGGTCCAGTGGTTAGGTTGCCTATCCCTCGCCCAGGTGGCCCGGGTTCGATTCCCGGCATGGGAAGAGCGGTTCCATGGTGTAATGGTTAGCCCTCTGGGCTCTGAATCCAGCGATCCGAGTACAAATCTCGGTGGAACCTTTTCTTTGTGAAATTGTGACAGATACATTTTATTAGTCATAAAAAACGTCCATTGTAATAGAATAAACAAAAAAGATTATCTGCTCCGTATCCTCTTTTTCTTATATTTTTATAAATTGAACTTGTTTCAAATGGAAATATGTAAAGCGAAATTTACTTATAGTAAATCCATGACCTATTACACTTTGGCGACAAATGAATCCCATGTGGTCCAGTGGTTAGGATACCTGGCTTTCACCCAGGTGGCCCGGGTTCGATCCCCGGCATGGGAAGGTCGGTTCCATGGTGTAATGGTTAACACTCTGAATCCAGCGATCCGAGTTCAAATCTCGGTGGAATCTTTTCTTTGTGAAATTGTGTCAGATATAATTTATTAGTCATTAAACACGTCCATTGCAAAAGGAAAAACAAAAATGTTTATCTGTTCTATCCTCCTTTCTTTTATTTTTATAAATTAAACTTGTTTCAAATGCAAATATCAAAGCAGAATTTGCATATCGTAAATCCATGACCTATTACACTTTTGCGACAAACGAATCCCATGTAGTCCAGTGGTTAGGATACCTGGCTTTAACCCTGGTGATCCGGGTTCGATCCCCGGCATGGGAAGGGCGGTTCCATGGTGTAATGGTTAGCACTCTGGACTCTGAATCCAGCGATCCGAGTTCAAATCTGGTGGAACCTTTTCTTTGTGAAATTGTGACAGATATATTTTATTAGTCATTAAAAACGTCCATTGCAAAAGGAAAAACAAAAAAGGTTATCTGCTCTGTATCCTCTTTTTCTTATATTTTTATAAATTAAACTTGTTTCAAATGGAAATATGCAAAGCGAAATTTACTTATAGTAAATCCATGACCTATTACACGATTGCGATAAACGAATCCCATGTGGTCCAATGGTTAGGATGCCTGGCTCTCACGCAGGTGGCCCGGGTTCGATTCCCGGCATGGGAAGGGCGGTTCCATGGTGTAATGGTTAGCACTCTGAATCCAGCGATCCGAGTTCAAATCTCGGTGGAACCTTTTCTTTGTGAAATTGTGACAGATATATTTTATTGCTCATTAAAAACATCCATTGCAAAAGGAAAAAAAAAAGATTATCTGCTCTGTATCCTTTTTTCTAATATTTTTATAAATTGAACTTGTTTCAAATGGAAATATGTAAAGCGAAATTTACTTATAGTAAATCCATGACCAATTACACTTTTCCGACAAATTCATCCCATGTGGTCCAGTTGTTAGGATACCTGGCTTTCACCCAGGTGGCCCGGGTTGGATTCCTGGCATGGGAAGGGCGGTTCCTTGGTGTAATGGTTAGGACTCTGAATCCAGCGATCCGAGTTCAAATCTCGGTGGAACCTTTTCTTTGTGAAATTGTGACAGATATATTTTATTAGTCATTAAAAACGTCCATTGCAAAAGGAAAAACAGAAAACGTTATCTGCTCTGTATCCTCTTTTTCTTATATTTTCATAAATTGAACTTGTTTTAAATGGAAATATGTAAAGCGAAATTTACTTATAGTAAATCCATGACCTATTACACTTTTGCGACAAACGAATCCCATTTGATCCAGTGGTTAGGATACCTGGCTTTCACCCAGGTGGCCCGGGTTCGATCTCCGGCATGGAAAGGGCGGTTCCATGGTGTAATGGTTAGCACTCTGGACTCTGATTCCTGCGATCCGAGTTAAAATATCGGTGGAACCTTTTCTTTGTGAAATTGTGACAGATATATTTTATTAGTCATTAAAAACGTCCATTGCAAAAGGAAAAACAGAAAACGTTATCTGCTCTGTATCCTCTTTTTCTTATATTTTCATAAATTGAACTTTTTTTAAAAGGAAATATGCAAAGCGAAATTTACTTATAGTAAATCCATGAACTATTACACTTTTGCGACAAAAGAATCCCATGTGGTCCAGTGGTTAGGATACCTGGCTTTCGCACAGGTGTCCCGGGTTCGATCCCCGGCATGGGAAGGGCGGTTCCATGGTGTAATGGTTAGCACTCTGGACTCGGAATCCAGCGATCCGAGTTCAAATCTCGGTGGAACCTTTTCTTTGTGAAATTGTGACAGATATATTTTATTAGTCATTAAAAACGTCCATTGCAAAAGGAAAAACAAAAAAGATTATCTGCTCTGTATCCTCTTTTTATTTTTATAAATTGAACTTGTTTCAAATGGAAATATGTAAAGCGAAATTTACTTAGAGTAAATCCATGACCTATTACACTTTTGCAACAAACGAATCCCATGTGTTCCAGTGGTTAGGATACCTGGCTTTCACCCAGGTGGTCCGGGTTCGATCGCCGGCATGAGAAGGGCGGTTCCATGGTGTAATGGTTAGCACTCTGAATCCAGCTATCCGAGTTCAAATCTCGGAGGAACCTTTTCTTTGTGAAATTGTGACAGATATATTTTATTGCTCATTAAAAACATCCATTGCAAAAGGAAAAACAAAAAAGATTATTTGCTCTGTATCCTCTTTTTCTAATATTTTTATAAATTGAACTTGTTTCAAATGGAAATATGTAAAGCGAAATTTACTTAGAGTAAATCCATGACCAATTACACTTTTCCGACAAATTCATCCCATGTGGTCCAGTTGTTAGGATACCTGGCTTTCACCCAGGTGGCCCGGGTTGGATTCCTGGCATGGGAAGGGCGGTTAGTTGGTGTAATGGTTAGGACTCTGAATCCAGCGATCCGAGTTCAAATCTCGGTGGAACCTATTCTTTGTGAAATTGTGACAGATATATTTTATTAGTCATTAAAAACGTCCATTGCAAAAGGAAAAACAGAAAACGTTATCTGCTCTGTATCCTCTTTTTCTTATATTTTCATAAATTGAACTTGTTTGAAATGGAAATATGTAAAGCGAAATTTACTTATAGTAAATCCATGACCTATTACACTTTTGCGACAAACCAATCCCATTTGATCCAGTGGTTAGGATACCTGGCTTTCACCCAGGTGGCCCGGGTTCGATCACCGGCATGGAAAGGGCGGTTCCATGGTGTAATGGTTAGCACTCTGGACTCTGGTTCCTGCGATCCGAGTTGAAATCTCGGTGGAACCTTTTCTTTGTGAAATTGTGACAGATATATTTTATTAGTCATTAAAACGTCCATTGCAAAAGGAAAAACAGAAAACGTTATCTGCTCTGTATCCTCTTTTTCTTATATTTTTATAAATTGAACTTGTTTCAAATGGAAATATGTAAAGCGAAATTTACTTATAGTAAATCCATGACCTATTACACTTCTCCGACGAACTCATCCCATGTGGTCCAGTGGTTAGGATACCTGGCTTTCACCCAGGTGGCCCGGGTTCGATCGCCCGCATGAGAAGGGCGGTTCCATGGTGTAATGTTTAGCACTCTGGGCTCTGAATCCTGCGATCCGAGTTCAAATCTCGGTGGAACCTTTTCTTTGTGAAATTGTGACAGATATATTTTATTACTCATTAAAAACGTCCATTGCAAAAGGAAAAACAAAAAAGGTTATCTGCTCTGTATCCTCTTTTTCTTATATTTTTATAAATTAAACTTGTTTCAAATGGAAATATGCAAAGCGAAATTTACTTATAGTAAATCCATGACCTATTACACTTTTGCGACAAATGAATCCCATGTTGTCCAGTGGTTAGGATACCTGGCTTTCACCCAGGTGGCCCGGGTGCGATCCCCGGCATGGGAAGGGCGGTTCCATGGTGTAATGGTTAACACTCTGAATCCAGCGATCCGTGTTCAAATCTTGGTGGAACCTTTTCTTTGTGAAATTGTGTCAGATATAATTTATTAGTCATTAAAAACGTCCATTGCAAAAGGAAAAACAAAAATGTTTATCTGCTCTATCCTCGTTTCTTTTATTTTTATAAATTAAACTTGTTTCAAATGGAAATATCAAAGCAGAATTTGCATATCGTAAATCCATGACCTATTACACTTTTGCGACAAACGAATCCCATGTGGTCCAGTTGTTAGGATACCTGGCTTTCAACCAGGTGGCCCGGGTTGGATTCCTGGCATGGGAAGGGCGGTTCCTTGGTGTAATGGTTAGGACTCTGAATCCAGCGATCCGAGTTCAAATCTCGGTGGAACCTTTTCTTTGTGAAATTGTGACAGATATATTTTATAAGTCATTAAAAACGTCCATTGCAAAAGGAAAAACAGAAAAAGTTATCTGCCCTGTATCCTCTTTTTCTTATATTTTTATAAATTAAACTTTTTTCAAATGGAAATATGTAAAGCGAAATTTACTTATAGTAAATCCCTGACCTATTACACTTTTGCAACAAACGAATCCCATGTGGTTCAGTGGTTAGGATACCTGGCTTTCGCCCAGGTGGCCCGGGTTCGATCGCCGGCATTGGAAGGGCGGTTCCATGGTGTAATGGTTAGCACTCTGGACTCTGAATCCAGCGATCCGAGTTCAAATCTCGGTGGAAACTTTTCTTTGTGAAATTGTGACAGATATATTTTATTAGTCATTAAAAACGTCCATTGCAAAAGGAAAAACAAAAAAGATTATCTGCTCTATCCTCGTTTCTTTTATTTTTATAAATTAAACTTGTTTCAAATGGAAATATCAAAGCAAAATTTGCATATAGTGAATCCATGACCTATTACAATTTTGCGACAAACGAATCCCATGTAGTCCAGTGGTTAGGATCCTGGCTTTCACCCAGGTGGTCCGGGTTCGATCGCCGGCATGAGAAGGGCGGTTCCATGGTGTAATGTTTAGCACTCTGAATCCAGCGATCCGAGTTCAAATCTCGGTGGAACCTTTTCTTTGTGAAATTGTGACAGATATATTTTATTAGTCATTAAAAACGTCCATTGCAAAAGGAAAAACAGAAAACGTTATCTGCTCTGTATCCTCGTTTCTCTTATATTTTTATAAATTAAACTTGTTTCATATGGAAATATGTAAAGCGAAATTTACTTATAGTAAATCCATGACCTATTACACTTTTGCGACAAACGAATCCCATTTGATCCAGTGGTTAGGATACCTGGCTTTCACCCAGGTGGCCCGGGTTCGATCACCGGCATGGAAAGGGCGGTTCCATGGTGTAATGGTTAGCACACTGGACTCTGAAACCAGCGATCAGAGTTCAAATCTCGGTGGAACCTTTTCTTTGTGAAATTGTGACAGATATATTTTATTAGTCATTAAAAACGTCCATTGCAAAAGGAAAAACAAAAAAGATTATCTGCTCTGTATCCTCTTTTTCTTATATTTTCATAAATTGAACTTGTTTTAAATGGAAATATGTAAAGCGAAATTTACTTATAGTAAATCCATGACCTATTACACTTCTCCGACAAACTCATCCCATGTGGTCCATTGGTTAGGATACCTGGCTTTCACCCAGGTGGCCCGGGTTGGATTCCTGGCATGGGAAGGGCGGTTCCTTGGTGTAATGGTTAGGACTCTGAATCCAACGATCCGAGTTCAAATCTCGGTGGAACCTTTTCTTTGTGAAATTGTGACAGATATATTTTATTAGTCATTAAAAACGTCCATTGCAAAAGGAAAAACAGAAAACGTTATCTGCTCTGTATCCTCTTTATCTTATATTTTCATAAATTGAACTTGTTTTAAATGGAAATATGTAAAGCGAAATTTACTTATAGTAAATCCATGACCTATTACACTTTTGCGACAAACGAATCCCATTTGATCCAGTGGTTAGGATACCTGGCTCTCACCCAGGTGGCCCGGGTTCGATCACCGGCATGGAAAGGGCGGTTCCATGGTGTAATGGTTAGCACTCTGGACTCTGATTCCTGCGATCCGAGTTGAAATCTCGGTGGAACCTTTTCTTTGTGAAATTGTGACAGATATATTTTATTAGTCATTAAAAACGTCCATTGCAAAAGGAAAAACAGAAAACGTTATCTGCTCTGTATCCTCTTTTTCTTATATTTTTATAAATTGAACTTGTTTCAAATGGAAATATGTAAAGCGAAATTTACTTATAGTAAATCCATGACCTATTACACTTCTCCGACGAACTCATCCCATGTGGTCCAGTGGTTAGGATACCTGGCTTTCACCCAGGTGGCCCGGGTTCGATCGCCCGCATGAGAAGGGCGGTTCCATGGTGTAATGGTTAGCACTCTGGGCTCTGAATCCTGCGATCCGAGTTCAAATCTCGGTGGAACCTTTTCTTTGTGAAATTGTGACAGATATATTTTATTACTCATTAAAAACGTCCATTGCAAAAGGAAAAACAAAAAAGGTTATCTGCTCTGTATCCTCTTTTTCTTATATTTTTATAAATTAAACTTGTTTCAAATGGAAATATGCAAAGCGAAATTTACTTATAGTAAATCCATGACCTATTACACTTTTGCGACAAATGAATCCCATGTTGTCCAGTGGTTAGGATACCTGGCTTTCACCCAGGTGGCCCGGGTGCGATCCCCGGCATGGGAAGGGCGGTTCCATGGTGTAATGGTTAGCACTCTGAATCCAGCGATCCGTGTTCAAATCTTGGTGGAACCTTTTCTTTGTGAAATTGTGTCAGATATAATTTATTAGTCATTAAAAACGTCCATTGCAAAAGGAAAAACAAAAATGTTTATCTGCTCTATCCTCGTTTCTTTTATTTTTATAAATTAAACTTGTTTCAAATGGAAATATCAAAGCAGAATTTGCATATCGTAAATCCATGACCTATTACACTTTTGCGACAAACGAATCCCATGTGGTCCAGTTGTTAGGATACCTGGCTTTCAACCAGGTGGCCCGGGTTGGATTCCTGGCATGGGAAGGGCGGTTCCTTGGTGTAATGGTTAGGACTCTGAATCCAGCGATCCGAGTTCAAATCTCGGTGGAACCTTTTCTTTGTGAAATTGTGACAGATATATTTTATAAGTCATTAAAAACGTCCATTGCAAAAGGAAAAACAGAAAAAGTTATCTGCCCTGTATCCTCTTTTTCTTATATTTTTATAAATTAAACTTTTTTCAAATGGAAATATGTAAAGCGAAATTTACTTATAGTAAATCCCTGACCTATTACACTTTTGCAACAAACGAATCCCATGTGGTTCAGTGGTTAGGATACCTGGCTTTCGCCCAGGTGGCCCGGGTTCGATCGCCGGCATTGGAAGGGCGGTTCCATGGTGTAATGGTTAGCACTCTGGACTCTGAATCCAGCGATCCGAGTTCAAATCTCGGTGGAAACTTTTCTTTGTGAAATTGTGACAGATATATTTTATTAGTCATTAAAAACGTCCATTGCAAAAGGAAAAACAAAAAAGATTATCTGCTCTATCCTCGTTTCTTTTATTTTTATAAATTAAACTTGTTTCAAATGGAAATATCAAAGCAAAATTTGCATATAGTGAATCCATGACCTATTACAATTTTGCGACAAACGAATCCCATGTAGTCCAGTGGTTAGGATCCTGGCTTTCACCCAGGTGGTCCGGGTTCGATCGCCGGCATGAGAAGGGCGGTTCCATGGTGTAATGTTTAGCACTCTGAATCCAGCGATCCGAGTTCAAATCTCGGTGGAACCTTTTCTTTGTGAAATTGTGACAGATATATTTTATTAGTCATTAAAAACGTCCATTGCAAAAGGAAAAACAGAAAACGTTATCTGCTCTGTATCCTCGTTTCTCTTATATTTTTATAAATTAAACTTGTTTCATATGGAAATATGTAAAGCGAAATTTACTTATAGTAAATCCATGACCTATTACACTTTTGCGACAAACGAATCCCATTTGATCCAGTGGTTAGGATACCTGGCTTTCACCCAGGTGGCCCGGGTTCGATCACCGGCATGGAAAGGGCGGTTCCATGGTGTAATGGTTAGCACACTGGACTCTGAAACCAGCGATCAGAGTTCAAATCTCGGTGGAACCTTTTCTTTGTGAAATTGTGACAGATATATTTTATTAGTCATTAAAAACGTCCATTGCAAAAGGAAAAACAAAAAAGATTATCTGCTCTGTATCCTCTTTTTCTTATATTTTCATAAATTGAACTTGTTTTAAATGGAAATATGTAAAGCGAAATTTACTTATAGTAAATCCATGACCTATTACACTTCTCCGACAAACTCATCCCATGTGGTCCATTGGTTAGGATACCTGGCTTTCACCCAGGTGGCCCGGGTTGGATTCCTGGCATGGGAAGGGCGGTTCCTTGGTGTAATGGTTAGGACTCTGAATCCAACGATCCGAGTTCAAATCTCGGTGGAACCTTTTCTTTGTGAAATTGTGACAGATATATTTTATTAGTCATTAAAAACGTCCATTGCAAAAGGAAAAACAGAAAACGTTATCTGCTCTGTATCCTCTTTATCTTATATTTTCATAAATTGAACTTGTTTTAAATGGAAATATGTAAAGCGAAATTTACTTATAGTAAATCCATGACCTATTACACTTTTGCGACAAACGAATCCCATTTGATCCAGTGGTTAGGATACCTGGCTCTCACCCAGGTGGCCCGGGTTCGATCACCGGCATGGAAAGGGCGGTTCCATGGTGTAATGGTTAGCACTCTGGACTCTGATTCCTGCGATCCGAGTTGAAATCTCGGTGGAACCTTTTCTTTGTGAAATTGTGACAGATATATTTTATTAGTCATTAAAAACGTCCATTGCAAAAGGAAAAACAGAAAACGTTATCTGCTCTGTATCCTCTTTTTCTTATATTTTCATAAATTGAACTTGTTTTAAATGGAAATATGTAAAGCGAAATTTACTTATAGTAAATCCATGACCAATTACACTTTTGCGACAAACCAATCCCATTTGATCCAGTGGTTAGGATACCTGGCTTTCACCCAGGTGGCCCGGGATCGATCACCGGCATGGAAAGGGCGGTTCCATGGTGTAATGGTTAGCACTCTGGACTCTGGTTCCTGCGATCCGAGTTGAAATCTCGGTGGAACCTTTTCTTTGTGAAATTGTGACAGATATATTTTATTAGTCATTAAAACGTCCATTGCAAAAGGAAAAACAGAAAACGTTATCTGCTCTGTATCCTCTTTTTCTTATATTTTTATAAATTGAACTTGTTTCAAATGGAAATATGTAAAGCGAAATTTACTTATAGTAAATCCATGACCTATTACACTTCTCCGACGAACACATCCCATGTGGTCCAGTGGTTAGGATACCTGGCTTTCACCCAGGTGGCCTGGGTTCGATCGCCCGCATGAGAAGGGTGGTTCCATGGTGCAATGGTTAGCACTCTGGGCTCTGAATCCTGCGATCCGAGTTCAAATCTCGGTGGAACCTAATCTTTGTGAAATTGTGACAGATATATTTTATTACTCATTAAAAACGTCCATTGCAAAAGGAAAAACAAAAAAGGTTATCTGCTCTGTATCCTCTTTTTCTTATATTTTTATAAATTAAACTTGTTTCAAATGGAAATATGCAAAGCGAAATTTACTTATAGTAAATCCATGACCTATTACACTTTTGCGACAAATGAATCCCATGTGGTCCAGTGGTTAGGATACCTGGCTTTCACCCAGGTGGCCCGGGTTCGATCCCCGGCATGGGAAGGGCGGTTCCATGGTGTAATGGTTAACACTCTGAATCCAGCGATCCGTGTTCAAATCTTGGTGGAACCTTTTCTTTGTGAAATTGTGTCAGATATAATTTATTAGTCATTAAAAACGTCCATTGCAAAAGGAAAAACAAAAATGTTTATCTGCTCTATCCTCGTTTCTTTTATTTTTATAAATTAAACTTGTTTCAAATGGAAATATCAAAGCAGAATTTGCATATCGTAAATCCATGACCTATTACACTTTTGCGACAAACGAATCCCATGTGGTCCAGTTGTTAGGATACCTGGCTTTCAACCAGGTGGCCCGGGTTGGATTCCTGGCATGGGAAGGGCGGTTCCTTGGTGTAATGGTTAGGACTCTGAATCCAGCGATCCGAGATCAAATCTCGGTGCAACCTTTTCTTTGTGAAATTGTGACAGATATATTTTATTAGTCATTAAAAACGTCCATTGCAAAAGGAAAAACAGAAAAAGTTATCTGCCCTGTATCCTCTTTTTCTTATATTTTTATAAATTAAACTTTTTTCAAATGGAAATATGTAAAGCGAAATTTACTTATAGTAAATCCCTGACCTATTAAACTTTTGCAACAAACGAATCCCATGTGGTTCAGTGGTTAGGATACCTGGCTTTCGCCCAGGTGGCCCGGGTTCGATCGCCGGCATTGGAAGGGCGGTTCCATGGTGTAATGGTTAGCACTCTGGACTCTGAATCCAGCGATCCGAGTTCAAATCTCGGTGGAAACTTTTCTTTGTGAAATTGTGACAGATATATTTTATTAGTCATTAAAAACGTCCATTGCAAAAGGAAAAACAAAAAAGATTATCTGCTCTATCCTCGTTTCTTTTATTTTTATAAATTAAACTTGTTTCAAATGGAAATATCAAAGCAAAATTTGCATATAGTGAATCCATGACCTATTACAATTTTGCGACAAACGAATCCCATGTAGTCCAGTGGTTAGGATCCTGGCTTTCACCCAGGTGGTCCGGGTTCGATCGCCGGCATGAGAAGGGCGGTTCCATGGTGTAATGGTTAGCACTCTGAATCCAGCGATCCGAGTTCAAATCTCGGTGGAACCTTTTCTTTGTGAAATTGTGACAGATATATTTTATTAGTCATTAAAAACGTCCATTGCAAAAGGAAAAACAGAAAACGTTATCTGCTCTGTATCCTCGTTTTTCTTATATTTTTATAAATTAAACTTGTTTCATATGGAAATATGTAAAGCGAAATTTACTTATAGTAAATCCATGACCTATTACACTTTTGCGACAAACGAATCCCATTTGATCCAGTGGTTAGGATACCTGGCTTTCACCCAGGTGGCCCGGGTTCGATCACCGGCATGGAAAGGGCGGTTCCATGGTGTAATGGTTAGCACACTGGACTCTGAAACCAGCGATCAGAGTTCAAATCTCGGTGGAACCTTTTCTTTGTGAAATTGTGACAGATATATTTTATTAGTCATTAAAAACGTCCATTGCAAAAGGAAAAACAAAAAAGATTATCTGCTCTGTATCCTCTTTTTCTTATATTTTCATAAATTGAACTTGTTTTAAATGGAAATATGTAAAGCGAAATTTACTTATAGTAAATCCATGACCTATTACACTTCTCCGACAAACTCATCCCATGTGGTCCATTGGTTAGGATACCTGGCTTTCACCCAGGTGGCCCGGGTTGGATTCCTGGCATGGGAAGGGCGGTTCCTTGGTGTAATGGTTAGGACTCTGAATCCAACGATCCGAGTTCAAATCTCGGTGGAACCTTTTCTTTGTGAAATTGTGACAGATATATTTTATTAGTCATTAAAAACGTCCATTGCAAAAGGAAAAACAGAAAACGTTATCTGCTCTGTATCCTCTTTATCTTATATTTTCATAAATTGAACTTGTTTTAAATGGTAATATGTAAAGCGAAATTTACTTATAGTAAATCCATGACCTATTACACTTTTGCGACAAACGAATCCCATTTGATCCAGTGGTTAGGATACCTGGCTCTCACCCAGGTGGCCCGGGTTCGATCACCGGCATGGAAAGGGCGGTTCCATGGTGTAATGGTTAGCACTCTGGACTCTGATTCCTGCGATCCGAGTTTAAATCTCGGTGGAACCTTTTCTTTGTGAAATTGTGACAGATATATTTTATTAGTCATTAAAAACGTCCATTGCAAAAGGAAAAACAGAAAACGTTATCTGCTCTGTATCCTCTTTTTCTTATATTTTCATAAATTGAACTTGTTTTAAATGGAAATATGTAAAGCGAAATTTACTTATAGTAAATCCATGACCTATTACACTTTTGCGACAAACGAATCCCATGTGGTCCAGTGGTTAGGATACCTGGCTTTCACACAGGTGTCCCGGGTTCGATCCCCGGCATGGGAAGGGCGGTTCCATGGTGTAATGGTTAGCACTCTGGACTCGGAATCCAGCGATCCGAGTTCAAACCTCGGTGGAAACTTTTCTTTGTGAAATTGTGACAGATATATTTTATTAGTCATTAAAAACGTCCATTGCAAAAGGAAAAACAAAAAAGATTATCTGCTCTGTATCCTCTTTTTATTTTTATAAATTGAACTTGTTTCAAATGGAAATATGCAAAGCGAAATTTACTTATAGTAAATCCATGACCTATTACACTTTTGCGACAAATGAATCCCATGTGGTCCAGTGGTTAGGATACCTGGCTTTCACCCAGGTGGCCCGGGTTCGATCCCCGGCATGGGAAGGGCGGTTCCATGGTGTAATGGTTAACACTCTGAATCCAGCGATCCGTGTTCAAATCTTGGTGGAACCTTTTCTTTGTGAAATGGTGTCAGATATAATTTATTAGTCATTAAAAACGTCCATTGCAAAAGGAAAAACAAAAATGTTTATCTGCTCTATCCTCGTTTCTTTTATTTTTATAAATTAAACTTGTTTCAAATGGAAATATCAAAGCAGAATTTGCATATCGTAAATCCATGACCTATTACACTTTTGCGACAAACGAATCCCATGTAGTCCAGTGGTTAGGATACCTGGCTTTCACCCTGGTGACCCGGGTTCGATCCCCGGCATGGGAAGGCGGTTCCATGGTGTAATGGTTAGCACTCTGGACTCTGAATCCAGCGATACGAGTTCAAATCTCGGTGGAACCTTTTCTTTGTGAAATTGTGACAGATATATTTTATTAGTCATTAAAAACGTCCATTGCAAAAGGAAAAACAAAAATGTTTATCTGCTCTATCCTCGTTTCTTTTATTTTTATAAATTAAACTTGTTTCAAATGGAAATATTAAAGCGAAATTTGCATATTACTTATCCGTGAACTATTACACGATTGCGATAAACGAATCCCATGTGGTCCAGTGGTTAGGATTCCTGGCTCTCACCCAGGTGGCCCGGGTTGGATTCCTGGCATGGGAAGGGCGGTTCCTTGGTGTAATGGTTAGGACTCTGAATCCAGCGATCCGAGTTCAAATCTCGGTGGAACCATTTCTTTGTGAAATTGTGACAGATATATTTTATTAGTCATTAAAAACGTCCATTGCAAAAGGAAAAACAGAAAAAGTTATCTGCCCTGTATCCTCTTTTTCTTATATTTTCATAAATTGAACTTGTTTTAAATGGAAATATGTAAAGCGAAATTTACTTATAGTAAATCCCTGACCTATTACACTTTTGCAACAAACGAATCCCATGTGGTTCAGTGGTTAGGATACCTGGCTTTCGCCCAGGTTACCCGGGTTCGATCGCCGGCATGGGAAGGGCGGTTCCATGGTGTAATGGTTAGCACTCTGGACTCTGAATCCAGCGATCCGAGTTGAAATCTCGGTGGAACCTTTTCTTTGTGAAATTGTGACAGATATATTTTATTAGTCATTAAAAACGTCCATTGCAAAAGGAAAAACAGAAAACGTTATATGCTCTGTATCCTCTTTTTCTTATATTTTCATAAATTGAACTTGTTTTAAATGGAAATATGTAAAGCGAAATTTACTTATAGTAAATCCATGACCTAATACACTTTTGCGACAAACGAATCCCATGTGGTCCAGTGGTTAGGTTGTCTATCCCTCGCCCAGGTGGCCCGGGTTCGATTCCCGGCATGGGAAGAGCGGTTCCATGGTGTAATGGTTAGCCCTCTGGGCTCTGAATCGAGCGATCCGAGTACAAATCTCGGTGGAACCTTTTCTTTGTGAAATTGTGACAGATACATTTTATTAGTCATAAAAAACGTCCATTGTAATAGAATAAACAAAAAAGATTATCTGCTCCGTATCCTCTTTTTCTTATATTTTTATAAATTGAACTTGTTTCAAATGGAAATATGTAAAGCGAAATTTACTTATAGTAAATCCATGACCTATTACACTTTGGCGACAAATGAATCCCATGTGGTCCAGTGGTTAGGATACCTGGCTTTCACCCAGGTGGCCCGGGTTCGATCCCCGGCATGGGAAGGGCGGTTCCATGGTGTAATGGTTAACACTCTGAATCCAGCGATCCGAGTTCAAATCTCGGTGGAAGCTTTTCTTTGTGAAATTGTGTCAGATATAATTTATTAGTCATTAAAAACGTCCATTGCAGAAGGAAAAACAAAAATGTTTATCTGTTCTATCCTCGTTTCTTTTATTTTTATAAATTAAACTTGTTTCAAATGAAAATATCAAAGCAGAATTTGCATATCGTAAATCCATGACGTATTACACTTTTGCGACAAACGAATCCCATGTAGTCCAGTGGTTAGGATACCTGGCTTTCACCCTGGTGACCCGGGTTCGATCCCCGGCATGGGAAGGGCGGTTCCATGGTGTAATGGTTAGCACTCTGGACTCTGAATCTAGCGATCCGAGATCAAATCTGGTGGAACCTTTTCTTTGTGAAATTGTGACAGATATATTTTATTAGTCATTAAAAACGTCCATTGCAAAAGGAAAAACAAAAAAGGTTATCTGCTCTGTATCCTCTTTTTCTTATATTTTTATAAATTAAACTTGTTTCAAATGGAAATATGCAAAGCGAAATTTACTTATAGTAAATCCATGACCTATTACACTTTTGCGACAAATGAATCCCATGTGGTCCAGTGGTTAGGATACCTGGCTTTCACCCAGGTGGCCCGGGTTCGATCCCCGGCATGGGAAGGGCGGTTCCATGGTGTAATGGTTAACACTCTGAATCCAGCGATCCGTGTTCAAATCTTGGTGGAACCTTTTCTTTGTGAAATTGTGACAGATATATTTTATTAGTCATTAAAAACGTCCATTGCAAAAGGAAAAACAGAAAAAGTTATCTGCCCTGTATCCTCTTTTTCTTATATTTTTATAAATTAAACTTTTTTCAAATGGAAATATGTAAAGCGAAATTTACTTACAGTAAATCCCTGACCTATTACACTTTTGCAACAAACGAATCCCATGTGGTTCAGTGGTTAGGATACCTGGCTTTCGCCCAGGTGGCCCGGGTTCGATCGCCGGCATTGGAAGGGCGGTTCCATGGTGTAATGGTTAGCACTCTGGACTCTGAATCCAGCGATCCGAGTTCAAATCTCGGCGGAAATTTTTCTTTGTGAAATTGTGACAGATATATTTTATTAGTCATTAAAAACGTCCATTGCAAAAGGAAAAAGAAAAAAGATTATCTGCTCTATCCTCGTTTCTTTTATTTTTATAAATTAAACTTGTTTCAAATGGAAATATCAAAGCAAAATTTGCATATAGTGAATCCATGACCTATTACAATTTTGCGACAAACGAATCCCATTTGATCCAGTGGTTAGGATACCTGGCTTTCACCCAGGTGGCCCGGGTTCGATCACCGGCATGGAAAGGGCGGTTCCATGGTGTAATGGTTAGCACACTGGACTCTGAAACCAGCGATCAGAGTTCAATTCTCGGTGGAACCTTTTCTTTGTGAAATTGTGACAGATATATTTTATTAGTCATTAAAAACGTCCATTGCAAAAGGAAAAACAAAAAAGATTATCTGCTCTGTATCCTCTTTTTCTTATATTTTCATAAATTGAACTTGTTTTAAATGGAAATATATAAAGCGAAATTTACTTATAGTAAATCCATGACCTATTACACTTCTCCGACAAACTCATCCCATGTGGTCCATTGGTTAGGATACCTGGCTTTCACCCAGGTGGCCCGGGTTGGATTCCTGGCATGGGAAGGGCGGTTCCTTGGTGTAATGGTTAGGACTCTGAATCCAACGATCCGAGTTCAAATCTCGGTGGAACCTTTTCTTTGTGAAATTGTGACAGATATATTTTATTAGTCATTAAAAACGTCCATTGCAAAAGGAAAAACAGAAAACGTTATCTGCTCTGTATCCTCTTTATCTTATATTTTCATAAATTGAACTTGTTTTAAATGGAAATATGTAAAGCGAAATTTACTTATAGTAAATCCATGACCTATTACACTTTTGCGACAAACGAATCCCATTTGATCCAGTGGTTAGGATACCTGGCTCTCACCCAGGTGGCCCGGGTTCGATCACCGGCATGGAAAGGGCGGTTCCATGGTGTAATGGTTAGCACTCTGGACTCTGATTCCTGCGATCCGAGTTGAAATCTCGGTGGAACCTTTTCTTTGTGAAATTGTGACAGATATATTTTATTAGTCATTAAAAACGTCCATTGCAAAAGGAAAAACAGAAAACGTTATCTGCTCTGTATCCTCTTTTTCTTATATTTTCATAAATTGAACTTGTTTTAAATGGAAATATGTAAAGCGAAATTTACTTATAGTAAATCCATGACCTATTACACTTTTGCGACAAACCAATCCCATTTGATCCAGTGGTTAGGATACCTGGCTTTCACCCAGGTGGCCCGGGTTCGATCACCGGCATGGAAAGGGCGGTTCCATGGTGTAATGGTTAGCACTCTGGACTCTGGTTCCTGCGATCCGAGTTGAAATCTCGGTGGAACCTTTTCTTTGTGAAATTGTGACAGATATATTTTATTAGTCATTAAAACGTCCATTGCAAAAGGAAAAACAGAAAACGTTATCTGCTCTGTATCCTCTTTTTCTTATATTTTTATAAATTGAACTTGTTTCAAATGGAAATATGTAAAGCGAAATTTACTTATAGTAAATCCATGACCTATTACACTTCTCCGACGAACTCATCCCATGTGGTCCAGTGGTTAGGATACCTGGCTTTCACCCAGGTGGCCCGGGTTCGATCGCCCGCATGAGAAGGGCGGTTCCATGGTGTAATGGTTAGCACTCTGGGCTCTGAATCCTGCGATCCGAGTTCAAATCTCGGTGGAAGCTTTTCTTTGTGAAATTGTGACAGATATATTTTATTACTCATTAAAAACGTCCATTGCAAAAGGAAAAACAAAAAAGGTTATCTGCTCTGTATCCTCTTTTTCTTATATTTTTATAAATTAAACTTGTTTCAAATGGAAATATGCAAAGCGAAATTTACTTATAGTAAATCCATGACCTATTACACTTTTGCGACAAATGAATCCCATGTGGTCCAGTGGTTAGGATAACTGGCTTTCACCCAGGTGGCCCGGGTTCGATCCCCGGCGTGGGAAGGGCGGTTCCATGGTGTAATGGTTAACACTCTGAATCCAGCGATCCGTGTTCAAATCTTGGTGGAACCTTTTCTTTGTGAAATTGTGTCAGATATAATTTATTAGTCATTAAAAACGTCCATTGCAAAAGGAAAAACAAAAATGTTTATCTGCTCTATCCTCGTTTCTTTTATTTTTATAAATTAAACTTGTTTCAAATGGAAATATCAAAGCAGAATTTGCATATCGTAAATCCATGACCTATTACACTTTTGCGACAAACGAATCCCATGTGGTCCAGTTGTTAGGATACCTGGCTTTCAACCAGATGGCCCGGGTTGGATTCCTGGCATGGGAAGGGCGGTTCCTTGGTGTAATGGTTAGGGCTCTGAATCCAGCGATCCGAGTTCAAATCTCGGTGGAACCTTTTCATTGTGAAATTGTGACAGATATATTTTATTAGTCATTAAAAACGTCCATTGCAAAAGGAAAAACAGAAAAAGTTATCTGCCCTGTATCCTCTTTTTCTTATATTTTTATAAATTAAACTTTTTTCAAATGGAAATATGTAAAGCGAAATTTACTTATAGTAAATCCCTGACCTATTACACTTTTGCAACAAACGAATCCCATGTGGTTCAGTGGTTAGGATACCTGGCTTTCGCCCAGGTGGCCCGGGTTCGATCGCCGGCATTGGAAGGGCGGTTCCATGGTGTAATGGTTAGCATTCTGGACTCTGAATCCAGCGATCCGAGTTCAAATCTCGGTGGAAACTTTTCTTTGTGAAATTGTGACAGATATATTTTATTAGTCATTAAAAACGTCCATTGCAAAAGGAAAAACAAAAAAGATTATCTGCTCTGTATCCTCTTTTTCTTATATTTTCATAAATTGAACTTGTTTTAAATGGAAATATGTAAAGCGAAATTTACTTATAGTAAATCCATGACCTATTACACTTCTCCGACAAACTCATCCCATGTGGTCCATTGGTTAGGATACCTGGCTTTCACCCAGGTGGCCCGGGTTGGATTCCTGGCATGGGAAGGGCGGTTCCTTTGTGTAATGGTTAGGACTCTGAATCCAACGATCCGAGTTCAAATCTCGGTGGAACCTTTTCTTTGTGAAATTGTGACAGATATATTTTATTAGTCATTAAAAACGTCCATTGCAAAAGGAAAAACAGAAAACGTTATCTGCTCTGTATCCTCTTTATCTTATATTTTCATAAATTGAACTTGTTTTAAATGGAAATATGTAAAGCGAAATTTACTTATAGTAAATCCATGACCTATTACACTTTTGCGACAAACGAATCCCATTTGATCCAGTGGTTAGGATACCTGGCTCTCACCCAGGTGGCCCGGGTTCGATCACCGGCATGGAAAGGGCGGTTCCATGGTGTAATGGTTAGCACTCTGGACTCTGATTCCTGCGATCCGAGTTGAAATCTCGGTGGAACCTTTTCTTTGTGAAATTGTGACAGATATATTTTATTAGTCATTAAAAACGTCCATTGCAAAAGGAAAAACAGAAAACGTTATCTGCTCTGTATCCTCTTTTTCTTATATTTTCATAAATTGAACTTGTTTTAAATGGAAATATGTAAAGCGAAATTTACTTATAGTAAATCCATGACCTATTACACTTTTGCGACAAACGAATCCCATGTGGTCCAGTGGTTAGAATACCTGGCTTTCACACAGGTGTCCCGGGTTCGATCCCCGGCATGGGAAGGGCGGTTCCATGGTGTAATGGTTAGCACTCTGGACTCGGAATCCAGCGATCCGAGTTCAAACCTCTGTGGAACCTTTTCTTTGTGAAATTGTGACAGATATATTTTATTAGTCATTAAAAACGTCCATTGCAAAAGGAAAAACAAAAAAGATTATCTGCTCTGTATCCTCTTTTTATTTTTATAAATTGAACTTGTTTCAAATGGAAAAATGTAAAGCGAAATTTACTTAGAGTAAATCCATGACCTATTACACTTTTGCAACAAACGAATCCCATGTGTTCCAGTGGTTAGGATACCTGGCTTTCACCCAGGTGGTCCGGGTTCGATCGCCGGCATGAGAAGGGCGGTTCCATGGTGTAATGTTTAGCACTCTGGACTCTGAATCCAGCGATTCGAGTTCAAATCTCGGTGGAAACTTTTCTTTGTGAAATTGTGACAGATATATTTTATTAGTCATTAAAAACGTCCATTGTAATAGAATAAACAAAAAAGATTATCTGCTCTGTATCCTTTTTTCTTATATTTTTATAAATTGAACTTGTTTCAAATGGAAATATGTAAAGCGAAATTTACTTATAGTAAATCCATGACCTATTACACTTCTCCGACGAACTCATCCCATGTGGTCCAGTGGTTAGGATACCTGGCTTTCACCCAGGTGGCCCTGGTTCGATCGCCGGCATGAGAAGGGCGGTTCCATGGTGTAATGGTTAGCACTCTGGGCTCTGAATCCTGCGATCCGAGTTCAAATCTCGGTGGAACCTTTTCTTTGTGAAATTGTGACAGATATATTTTATTACTCATTAAAAACGTCCATTTCAAAAGGAAAAACAAAAAAGGTTATCTGCTCTGTATCCTCTTTTTCTTATATTTTTATAAATTAAACTTGTTTCAAATGGAAATATGCAAAGCGAAATTTACTTATAGTAAATCCATGACCTATTACACTTTTGCGACAAATGAATCCCATGTGGTCCAGTGGTTAGGATACCTGGCTTTCACCCAGGTGGCCCGGGTTCGATCCCCGGCATGGGAAGGGCGGTTCCATGGTGTAATGGTTAACACTCTGAATCCAGCGATCCGTGTTCAAATCTTGGTGGAACCTTTTCTTTGTGAAATTGTGTCAGATATAATTTATTAGTCATTAAAAACGTCCATTGCAAAAGGAAAAACAAAAATGTTTATCTGCTCTATCCTCGTTTCTTTTATTTTTATAAATTAAACTTGTTTCAAATGGAAATATCAAAGCAGAATTTGCATATCGTAAATCCATGACCTATTACACTTTTGCGACAAACGAATCCCATGTAGTCCAGTGGTTAGGATACCTGGCTTTCACCCTGGTGACCCGGGTTCGATCCCCGGCTTGGGAAGGCGGTTCCATGGTGTAATGGTTAGCACTCTGAATCCAGCGATCCGAGTTCAAATCTCGGTGGAACCTTTTCTTTGTGAAATTGTGACAGATATATTTTATTAGTCATTAAAAACGTCCATTGCAAAAGGAAAAACAAAAATGTTTATCTGCTCTATCTTCGTTTCTTTTATTTTTATAAATTAAACTTGTTTCAAATGGAAATATTAAAGCGAAATTTGCATATTACTTATCCGTGAACTATTACACGATTGCGATAAACGAATCCCATGTGGTCCAGTGGTTAGGATTCCTGGCTCTCACCCAGGTGGCCCGGGTCCGATTCCCGGCATGGGAAGGGCGGTTCCATGGTGTAATGGTTAGCACTCTGAATCCAGCGATCCGAGTTCAAATCTCGGTGGAACCTTTTCTTTGTGAAATTGTGATAGATATATTTTATTGCTCATTAAAAACATCCATTGCAAAAGGAAAAACAAAAAAGATTATCTGCTCTGTATCCTCTTTTTCTTATATTTTATAAATTGAACTTGTTTCAAATGGAAATATGTAAAGCGAAATTTACTTATAGTAAATCCATGACCAATTACACTTTTCCGACAAACTCATCCCATGTGGTGCAGTTGTTAGGATACCTGGCTTTCACCCAGGTGGCCCGGGTTGGATACCTGGCATGGGAAGGGCGGTTCCTTGGTGTAATGGTTAGGACTCTGAATCCAGCGATCCGAGTTTAAATCTCGGTGGAACCTTTTCTTTGTGAAATTGTGACAGATATATTTTATTAGTCATTAAAAACGTCCATTGCAAAAGGAAAAACAGAAAAAGTTATCTGCCCTGTATCCTCTTTTTCTTATATTTTCATAAATTGAACTTGTTTTAAATGGAAATATGTAAAGCGAAATTTACTTATAGTAAATCTCTGACCTATTACACTTTTGCAACAAACGAATCCCATGTGGTTCAGTGGTTAGGATACCTGGCTTTCGCCCAGGTGGCCCGGGTTCGATCGCCGGAATGGGAAGGGCGGTTCCATGGTGTAATGGTTATCCCTCTGGGCTCTGAATCCAGCGATCCGAGTACAAATCTCGGTGGAACCTTTTCTTTGTGAAATTGTGACAGATACATTTTATTAGTCATAAAAAACGTCCATTGTAATAGAACAAACAAAAAAGATTATCTGCTCCGTATCCTCTTTTTCTTATATTTTTATAAATTGAACTTGTTTCAAATGGAAATATGTAAAGCGAAATTTACTTATAGTAAATCCATGACCTATTACACTTTGGCGACAAATGAATCCCATGTGGTCCAGTGGTTAGGATACCTGGCTTTCACCCAGGTGGCCCGGGTTCGATCCCCGGCATGGGAAGGGCGGTTCCATGGTGTAATGGTTAACACTCTGAATCCAGCGATCCGAGTTCAAATCTCGGTGGAAGCTTTTCTTTGTGAAATTGTGTCAGATATAATTTATTAGTCATTAAAAACGTCCATTGCAAAAGGAAAAACAAAAATGTTTATCTGTTCTATCCTCGTTTCTTTTATTTTTATAAATTAAACTTGTTTCAAATGGAAATATCAAAGCAGAATTTGCATATCGTAAATCCATGACGTATTACACTTTTGCGACAAACGAATCCCATGTAGTCC
Organism: Meta bourneti; assembly: GCA_933210815.1. Classification (NCBI taxonomy): domain Eukaryota; kingdom Metazoa; phylum Arthropoda; class Arachnida; order Araneae; family Tetragnathidae; genus Meta; species Meta bourneti. The sequence goes on along the minus strand of OW119933.1, from coordinate 77,426,242 downwards.
AGTGGTTAGGATACCTGGCTTTCACCCTGGTGACCCGGGTTCGATCCCCGGCATGGGAAGGGCGGTTCCATGGTGTAATGGTTAGCACTCTGGACTCTGAATCCAGCGATCCGAGTTCAAATCTGGTGGAACCTTTTCTTTGTGAAATTGTGACAGATATATTTTATTAGTCATTAAAAACGTCCATTGCAAAAGGAAAAACAAAAAAGGTTATCTGCTCTGTATCCTCTTTTTCTTATATTTTTATAAATTAAACTTGTTTCAAATGGAAATATGCAAAGCGAAATTTACTTATAGTAAATCCATGACCTATTACACGATTGCGATAAACGAATCCCATGTGGTCCAATGGTTAGGATGCCTGGCTCTCACCCAGATGGCCCGGTTTCGATTCCCGGCATGGGAAGGGCGGTTCCATGGTGTAATGGTTAGCACTCTGAATCCAGCGATCCGAGTTCAAATCTCGGTGGAACCTTTTCTTTGTGAAATTGTGACAGATATATCTTATTGCTCATTAAAAACATCCATTGCAAAAGGAAAAAAAAAAAGATTATCTGCTCTGTATCCTCTTTTTCTAATATTTTTATAAATTGAACTTGTTTCAAATGGAAATATGAAAGCGAAATTTACTTATAGTAAATCCATGACCAATTACACTTTTCTGACAAATTCATCCCATGTGGTCCAGTTGTTAGGATACCTGGCTTTCACCCAGGTGGCCCGGGTTGGATTCCTGGCATGGGAAGGGCGGTTCCTTGGTGTAATGGTTAGGACTCTGAATCCAGCGATCCGAGTTCAAATCTCGGTGGAACCTTTTCTTTGTGAAATTGTGACAGATATATTTTATTAGTCATTAAAAACGTCCATTGCAAAAGGAAAAACAGAAAACGTTATCTGCTCTGTATCCTCTTTTTCTTATATTTTCATAAATTGAACTTGTTTTAAATGGAAATATGTGAAGCGAAATTTACTTAGAGTAAATCCATGACCTATTACACTTTTGCGACAAACGAATCCCATGTGGTCCAGTGGTTATGTTGCCTATCCCTCGCCCAGGTGGCCCGGGTTCGATTCCCGGCATGGGAAGAGCGGTTCCATGGTGTAATGGTTAGCCCTCTGGGCTCTGAATCCAGCGATCCGAGTACAAATCTCGGTGGAACGTTTTCTTTGTGAAATTGTGACAGATATATTTTATTAGTCATAAAAAACGTCCATTGTAATAGAATAAACAAAAAAGATTATCTGCTCCGTATCCTCTTTTTCTTATATTTTTATAAATTGAACTTTTTTCAAATGGAAATATGTAAAGCGAAATTTACTTATAGTAAATCCATGACCTATTACACTTTTGCGACAAACGAATCCCATTTGATCCAGTGGTTAGGATACCTGGCTCTCACCCAGGTGGCCCGGGTTCGATCACCGGCATGGAAAGGGCGGTTCCATGGTGTAATGGTTAGCACTCTGGACTCTGATTCCTGCGATCTGAGTTGAAATCTCGGTGGAACCTTTTCTTTGTGAAATTGTGACAGATATATTTTATTAGTCATTAAAAACGTCCATTGCAAAAGGAAAAACAGAAAACGTTATCTGCTCTGTATCCTCTTTTTCTTATATTTTCATAAATTGAACTTGTTTTAAATGGAAATATGTAAAGCGAAATTTACTTATAGTAAATCCATGACCTATTACACTTTTGCGACAAACGAATCCCATGTGGTCCAGTGGTTAGAATACCTGGCTTTCACACAGGTGTCCCGGGTTCGATCCCCGGCATGGGAAGGGCGGTTCCATGGTGTAATGGTTAGCACTCTGGACTCGGAATCCAGCGATCCGAGTTCAAACCTCGGTGGAACCTTTTCTTTGTGAAATTGTGACAGATATATTTTATTAGTCATTAAAAACGTCCATTGCAAAAGGAAAAACAAAAAAGATTATCTGCTCTGTATCCTCTTTTTATTTTTATAAATTGAACTTGTTTCAAATGGAAATATGTAAAGCGAAATTTACTTACAGTAAATCCATGACCTATTACACTTCTCCGACGAACTCATCCCATGTGGTCCAGTGGTTAGGATACCTGGCTTTCACCCAGGTGGCCCTGGTTCGATCGCCGGCATGGGAAGGGCGGTTCCATGGTGTAATGATTAACACTCTGAATCCTGCGATCCGAGTTCAAATCTTGGTGGAACCTTTTCTTTGTGAAATTGTGTCAGATATAATTTATTAGTCATTAAAAACGTCCATTGCAAAAGGAAAAACAAAAATGTTTATCTGCTCTATCCTCGTTTCTTTTATTTTTATAAATTAAACTTGTTTCAAATGGAAATATCAAAGCAGAATTTGCATATCGTAAATCCATGACCTATTACACTTTTGCGACAAACGAATCCCATGTAGTCCAGTGGTTAGGATACCTGGCTTTCACCCTGGTGACCCGGGTTCGATCCCCGGCATGGGAAGGCGGTTCCATGGTGTAATGGTTAGCACTCTGGACTCTGAATCCAGCGATCCGAGTTCAAATCTCGGTGGAACCTTTTCTTTGTGAAATTGTGACAGATATATTTTATGAGTCATTAAAAACGTCCATTGCAAAAGGAAAAACAAAAATGTTTATCTGCTCTATCCTCGTTTCTTTTATTTTTATAAATTAAACTTGTTTCAAATGGAAATATTAAAGCGAAATTTGCATATTACTTATCCGTGAACTATTACACGATTGCGATAAACGAATCCCATGTGGTCCAGTGGTTAGGATTCCTGGCTCTCACCCAGGTGGCCCGGGTCCGATTCCCGGCATGGGAAGGGCGGTTCCATGGTGTAATGGTTAGCACTCTGAATCCAGCGATCCGAGTTCAAATCTCGGTGGAACCTTTTCTTTGTGAAATTGTGATAGATATATTTTATTGCTCATTAAAAACGTCCATTGGAAAAGGAAAAACAAAAAAGATTATCTGCTCTGTATCCTCTTTTTCTTATATTTTATAAATTGAACTTGTTTCAAATGGAAATATGTAAAGCGAAATTTACTTATAGTAAATCCATGACCAATTACACTTTTCCGACAAACTCATCCCATGTGGTCCAGTTGTTAGGATACCTGGCTTTCACCCAGGTGGCCCGGGTTGGATTCCTGGCATGGGAAGGGCGGTTCCTTGGTGTAATGGTTAGGACTCTGAATCCAGCGATCCGAGTTCAAACCTCGGTGGAACCTTTTCTTAGTGAAATTGTGACAGATATATTTTATTAGTCATTAAAAACGTCCATTGCAAAAGGAAAAACAGAAAAAGTTATCTGCCCTGTATCCTCTTTTTCTTATATTTTCATAAATTGAACTTGTTTTAAATGGAAATATGTAAAGCGAAATTTACTTATAGTAAATCCATGACCTATTACACTTTTGCGACAAACGAATCCCATGTGGTCCAGTGGTTAGGTTGCCTATCCCTCGCCCAGGTGGCCCGGGTTCGATTCCCGGCATGGGAAGAGCGGTTCCATGGTGTAATGGTTAGCCCTCTGGGCTCTGAATCCAGCGATCCGAGTACAAATCTCGGTGGAACCTTTTCTTTGTGAAATTGCGACAGATATATTTTATTAGTCATAAAAAACGTCCATTGTAATAGAATAAACAAAAAAGATTATCTGCTCCGTATCCTCTTTTTCTTATATTTTTATAAATTAAACTTGTTTCAAATGGAAATATGCAAAGCGAAATTTACTTATAGTAAATCCATGACCTACTACACGATTGCGATAAACGAATCCCATGTGGTCCAATGGTTAGGATGCATGGCTCTCACCCAGATGGCCCGGTTTCGATTCCCGGCATGGGAAGGGCGGTTCCATGGTGTAATGGTTAGCACTCTGAATCCAGCGATCCGAGTTCAAATCTCGGTGGAACCTTTTCTTTGTGAAATTGTGACAGATATATTTTATTGCTCATTAAAAACATCCATTGCAAAAGGAAAAAAAAAAGATTATCTGCTCTGTATCCTCTTTTTCTAATATTTTTATAAATTGAACTTGTTTCAAATGGAAATATGTAAAGCGAAATTTACTTATAGTAAATCCATGACCAATTACACTTTTCTGACAAATTCATCCCATGTGGTCCTGTTGTTAGGATACCTGACTTTCACCCAGGTGGCCCGGGTTGGATTCCTGGCATGGGAAGGGCGGTTCCTTGGTGTAATGGTTAGGACTCTGAATCCAGCGATCCGAGTTCAAATCTCGGTGGAACCTTTTCTTTGTGAAATTGTGACAGATATATTTTATTAGTCATTAAAAACGTCCATTGCAAAAGGAAAAACAGAAAACGTTATCTGCTCTGTATCCTCTTTTTCTTATATTTTCATAAATTGAACTTGTTTTAAATGGAAATATGTAAAGCGAAATTTACTTATAGTAAATCCATGACCTATTACACTTTTGCGACAAACGAATCCCATGTGGTTCAGTGGTTAGGATACCTGGCTTTCGCCCAGGTGGCCCGGGTTCGATCGCCGGCATGGGAAGGGCGGTTCCATGGTGTAATGGTTAGCACTCTGGACTCTGAATCCAGCGATCCGAGTTGAAATCTCGGTGGAACCTTTTCTTTGTGAAATTGTGACAGATATATTTTATTAGTCATTAAAAACGTCCATTGCAAAAGGAAAAACAAAAAAGATTATCTGCTCTGTATCCACTTTTTCTTATATTTTATAAATTGAACTTGTTTCAAATGGAAATATGTAAAGCGAAATTTACTTATAGTAAATCCATGACCAATTACACTTTTCCGACAAACTCATCCCATGTGGTCCAGTTGTTAGGATACCTGGCTTTCAACCAGGTGGCCCGGGTTGGATTCCTGGCATGGGAAGGGCGGTTCCTTGGTGTAATGGTTAGGACTCTGAATCCAGCGATCCGAGTTCAAATCTCGGTGGAACCTTTTCTTTGTGAAATTGTGACAGATATATTTTATTAGTCATTAAAAACGTCCATTGCAAAAGGAAAAACAGAAAAAGTTATCTGCCCTGTATCCTCTTTTTCTTATATTTTTATAAATTAAACTTTTTTCAAATGGAAATATGTAAAGCGAAATTTACTTATAGTAAATCCCTGACCTATTACACTTTTGCAACAAACGAATCCCATGTGGTTCAGTGGTTAGGATACCTGGCTTTCGCCCAGGTGGCCCGGGTTCGATCGCCGGCATTGGAAGGGCGGTTCCATGGTGTAATTGTTAGCACTCTGGACTCTGAATCCAGCGATCCGAGTTCAAATCTCGGTGGAAACTTTTCTTTGTGAAATTGTGACAGATATATTTTATTAGTCATTAAAAACGTCCATTGCAAAAGGAAAAACAAAAAAGATTATCTGCTCTATCCTCGTTTCTTTTATTTTTATAAATTAAACTTGTTTCAAATGGAAATATCAAAGCAAAATTTGCATATAGTGAATCCATGACCTATTACAATTTTGCGACAAACGAATCCCATGTGGTCCAGTAGTTAGGATCCTGGCTTTCACCCAGGTGGCCCGGGTTCGATCGCCGGTATGAGAAGGGCGGTTCCATGGTGTAATGGTTAGCACTCTGAATCCAGCGATCCGAGTTCAAATCTCGGTGGAACCTTTTCTTTGTGAAATTGTGACAGATATATTTTATTAGTCATTAAAAACGTCCATTGCAAAAGGAAAAACAGAAAACGTTATCTGCTCTGTATCCTCGTTTTTCTTATATTTTTATAAATTAAACTTGTTTCATATGGAAATATGTAAAGCGAAATTTACTTATAGTAAATCCATGACCTATTACACTTTTGCGACAAACGAATCCCATTTGATCCAGTGGTTAGGATACCTGGCTTTCACCCAGGTGGCCCGGGATCGATCACCGGCATGGAAAGGGCGGTTCCATGGTGTAATGGTTAGCACACTGGACTCTGAAACCAGCGATCAGAGTTCAAATCTCGGTGGAACCTTTTCTTTGTGAAATTGTGACAGATATATTTTATTAGTCATTAAAAACGTCCATTGCAAAAGGAAAAACAAAAAAGATTATCTGCTCTGTATCCTCTTTATCTTATATTTTCATAAATTGAACTTGTTTTAAATGGAAATATGTAAAGCGAAATTTACTTATAGTAAATCCATGACCTATTACACTTTTGCGACAAACGAATCCCATTTGATCCAGTGGTTAGGATACCTGTCTTTCACCCAGGTGGCCCGGGTTCGATCACCGGTATGGAAAGGGCGGTTCCATGGTGTAATGGTTAGCACTCTGGACTCTGATTCCTGCGATCCGAGTTGAAATCTCGGTGGAACCTTTTCTTTGTGAAATTGTGACAGATATATTTTATTAGTCATTAAAAACGTCCATTGCAAAAGGAAAAACAAAAAAGATTATCTGCTCTGTATCCACTTTTTCTTATATTTTATAAATTGAACTTGTTTCAAATGGAAATATGTAAAGCGAAATTTACTTATAGTAAATCCATGACCAATTACACTTTTCCGACAAACTCATCCCATGTGGTCCAGTTGTTAGGATACCTGGCTTTCAACCAGGTGGCCCGGGTTGGATTCCTGGCATGGGAAGGGCGGTTCCTTGGTGTAATGGTTAGGACTCTGAATCCAGCGATCCGAGTTCAAATCTCGGTGGAACCTTTTCTTTGTGAAATTGTGACAGATATATTTTATTAGTCATTAAAAACGTCCATTGCAAAAGGAAAAACAGAAAAAGTTATCTGCCCTGTATCCTCTTTTTCTTATATTTTTATAAATTAAACTTTTTTCAAATGGAAATATGTAAAGCGAAATTTACTTATAGTAAATCCCTGACCTATTACACTTTTGCAACAAACGAATCCCATGTGGTTCAGTGGTTAGGATACCTGGCTTTCGCCCAGGTGGCCCGGGTTCGATCGCCGGCATTGGAAGGGCGGTTCCATGGTGTAATTGTTAGCACTCTGGACTCTGAATCCAGCGATCCGAGTTCAAATCTCGGTGGAAACTTTTCTTTGTGAAATTGTGACAGATATATTTTATTAGTCATTAAAAACGTCCATTGCAAAAGGAAAAACAAAAAAGATTATCTGCTCTATCCTCGTTTCTTTTATTTTTATAAATTAAACTTGTTTCAAATGGAAATATCAAAGCAAAATTTGCATATAGTGAATCCATGACCTATTACAATTTTGCGACAAACGAATCCCATGTGGTCCAGTAGTTAGGATCCTGGCTTTCACCCAGGTGGCCCGGGTTCGATCGCCGGTATGAGAAGGGCGGTTCCATGGTGTAATGGTTAGCACTCTGAATCCAGCGATCCGAGTTCAAATCTCGGTGGAACCTTTTCTTTGTGAAATTGTGACAGATATATTTTATTAGTCATTAAAAACGTCCATTGCAAAAGGAAAAACAGAAAACGTTATCTGCTCTGTATCCTCGTTTTTCTTATATTTTTATAAATTAAACTTGTTTCATATGGAAATATGTAAAGCGAAATTTACTTATAGTAAATCCATGACCTATTACACTTTTGCGACAAACGAATCCCATTTGATCCAGTGGTTAGGATACCTGGCTTTCACCCAGGTGGCCCGGGATCGATCACCGGCATGGAAAGGGCGGTTCCATGGTGTAATGGTTAGCACACTGGACTCTGAAACCAGCGATCAGAGTTCAAATCTCGGTGGAACCTTTTCTTTGTGAAATTGTGACAGATATATTTTATTAGTCATTAAAAACGTCCATTGCAAAAGGAAAAACAAAAAAGATTATCTGCTCTGTATCCTCTTTATCTTATATTTTCATAAATTGAACTTGTTTTAAATGGAAATATGTAAAGCGAAATTTACTTATAGTAAATCCATGACCTATTACACTTTTGCGACAAACGAATCCCATTTGATCCAGTGGTTAGGATACCTGGCTTTCACCCAGGTGGCCCGGGTTCGATCACCGGTATGGAAAGGGCGGTTCCATGGTGTAATGGTTAGCACTCTGGACTCTGATTCCTGCGATCCGAGTTGAAATCTCGGTGGAACCTTTTCTTTGTGAAATTGTGACAGATATATTTTATTAGTCATTAAAAACGTCCCTTGCAAAAGGAAAAACAGAAAACGTTATCTGCTCTGTATCCTCTTTTTCTTATATTTTCATAAATTGAACTTGTTTTAAATGGAAATATGTAAAGCGAAATTTACTTGTAGTAAATCCATGACCTATTACACTTTTGCGACAAACGAATCCCATGTGGTCCAGTGGTTAGGATACCTGGCTTTCACACAGGTGTCCCGGGTTCGATCCCCGGCATGGGAAGGGCGGTTCCATGGTGTAATGGTTAGCACTCTGGACTCGGAATCCAGCGATCCGAGTTCAAACCTCGGTGGAACCTTTTCTTTGTGAAATTGTGACAGATATATTTTATTACTCATTAAAAACGTCCATTGCAAAAGGAAAAACAAAAAAGGTTATCTGCTCTGTATCCTCTTTTTCTTATATTTTTATAAATTAAACTTGTTTCAAATGGAAATATGCAAAGCGAAATTTACTTATAGTAAATCCATGACCTATTACACTTTTGCGACAAATGAATCCCATGTGGTCCAGTGGTTAGGATACCTGGCTTTCACCCAGGTGGCCCGGGTTCGATCCCCGGCATGGGAAGGGCGGTTCCATGGTGTAATGGTTAACACTCTGAATCCAGCGATCCGTGTTCAAATCTTGGTGGAACGTTTTCTTTGTGAAATTGTGTCAGATATAGTTTATTAGTCATTAAAAACGTCCATTGCAAAAGGAAAAACAAAAATGTTTATCTGCTCTATCCTCGTTTCTTTTATTTTTATAAATTAAACTTGTTTCAAATGGAAATATCAAAGCAGAATTTGCATATCGTAAATCCATGACCTATTACACTTTTGCGACAAACGAATCCCATGTAGTCCAGTGGTTAGGATACCTGGCTTTCACCCTGGTGACCCGGGTTCGATCCCCGGCATGGGAAGGCGGTTCCATGGTGTAATGGATAGCACTCTGGACTCTGAATCCAGCGATCCGAGTTCAAATCTCGGTGGAACCTTTTCTTTGTGAAATTGTGACAGATATATTTTATTAGTCATTAAAAACGTCCATTGCAAAAGAAAAACAAAAATGTTTATCTGCTCTATCCTCGTTTCTTTTATTTTTATAAATTAAACTTGTTTCAAATTGAAATATTAAAGCGAAATTTGCATATTATTTATCCGTGAACTATTACACGATTGCGCTAAACGAATCCCATGTGGTCCAGTGGTTAGGATGCCTGGCTCTCACCCAGGTGGCCCGGGTTCGATTCCCGGCATGGGAAGGGCGGTTCCATGGTGTAATGGTTAGCACTCTGAATCCAGCGATTTGAGTTCAAATCTCGGTGGAACCTTTTCTTTGTGAAATTGTGACAGATATATTTTATTGCTCATTAAAAACGTCCATTGCAAAAGGAAAAACAAAAAAGATTATCTGCTCTGTATCCTCTTTTTCTTATATTTTATAAATTGAACTTGTTTCAAATGGAAATATGTAAAGCGAAATTTACTTATAGTAAATCCATGACCAATTACACTTTTCCGACAAACTCATCCCATGTGGTCCAGTTGTTAGGATACCTGGCTTTCAACCAGGTGGCCCGGGTTGGATTCCTGGCATGGGAAGGGCGGTTCCTTGGTGTAATGGTTAGGACTCTGAATCCAGCGATCCGAGTTCAAATCTCGGTGGAACCTTTTCTTTGTGAAATTGTGACAGATATATTTTATTAGTCATTAAAAACGTCCATTGCAAAAGGAAAAACAGAAAAAGTTATCTGCCCTGTATCCTCTTTTTCTTATATTTTTATAAATTAAACTTTTTTCAAATGGAAATATGTAAAGCGAAATTTACTTATAGTAAATCCCTGACCTATTACACTTTTGCATTAAACGAATCCCATGTGGTTCAGTGGTTAGGATACCTGGCTTTCGCCCAGGTGGCCCGGGTTCGATCGCCGGCATTGGAAGGGCGGTTCCATGGTGTAATTGTTAGCACTCTGGACTCTGAATCCAGCGATCCGAGTTCAAATCTCGGTGGAAACTTTTCTTTGTGAAATTGTGACAGATATATTTTATTAGTCATTAAAAACGTCCATTGCAAAAGGAAAAACAAAAAAGATTATCTGCTCTATCCTCGTTTCTTTTATTTTTATAAATTAAACTTGTTTCAAATGGAAATATCAAAGCAAAATTTGCATATAGTGAATCCATGACCTATTACAATTTTGCGACAAACGAATCCCATGTGGTCCAGTAGTTAGGATCCTGGCTTTCACCCAGGTGGCCAGGGTTCGATCGCCGGTATGAGAAGGGCGGTTCCATGGTGTAATGGTTAGCACTCTGAATCCAGCGATCCGAGTTCAAATCTCGGTGGAACCTTTTCTTTGTGAAATTGTGACAGATATATTTTATTAGTCATTAAAAACGTCCATTGCAAAAGGAAAAACAGAAAACGTTATCTGCTCTGTATCCTCGTTTTTCTTATATTTTTATAAATTAAACTTGTTTCATATGGAAATATGTAAAGCGAAATTTACTTATAGTAAATCCATGACCTATTACACTTTTGCGACAAACGAATCCCATTTGATCCAGTGGTTAGGATACCTGGCTTTCACCCAGGTGGCCCGGGATCGATCACCGGCATGGAAAGGGCGGTTCCATGGTGTAATGGTTAGCACACTGGACTCTGAAACCAGCGATCAGAGTTCAAATCTCGGTGGAACCTTTTCTTTGTGAAATTGTGACAGATATATTTTATTAGTCATTAAAAACGTCCATTGCAAAAGGAAAAACAGAAAACGTTATCTGCTCTGTATCCTCTTTATCTTATATTTTCATAAATTGAACTTGTTTTAAATGGAAATATGTAAAGCGAAATTTACTTATAGTTAATCCATGACCTATTACACTTTTGCGACAAACGAATCCCATTTGATCCAGTGGTTAGGATACCTGGCTTTCACCCAGGTGGCCCGGGTTCGATCACCGGCATGGAAAGGGCGGTTCCATGGTGTAATGGTTAGCACTCTGGACTCTGATTCCTGCGATCCGAGTTGAAATCTCGGTGGAACCTTTTCTTTGTGAAATTGTGACAGATATATTTTATTAGTCATTAAAAACGTCCCTTGCAAAAGGAAAAACAGAAAACGTTATCTGCTCTGTATCCTCTTTTTCTTATATTTTCATAAATTGAACTTGTTTTAAATGGAAATATGTAAAGCGAAATTTACTTGTAGTAAATCCATGACCTATTACACTTTTGCGACAAACGAATCCCATGTGGTCCAGTGGTTAGGATACCTGGCTTTCACACAGGTGTCCCGGGTTCGATCCCCGGCATGGGAAGGGCGGTTCCATGGTGTAATGGTTAGCACTCTGGACTCGGAATCCAGCGATCCGAGTTCAAACCTCGGTGGAACCTTTTCTTTGTGAAATTGTGACAGATATATTTTATTAGTCATTAAAAACGTCCATTGCAAAAGGAAAAACAAAAAAGATCATCTGCTCTGTATCCTCTTTTTATTTTTATAAATTGAACTTGTTTCAAATGGAAATATGTAAAGCGAAATTTACTTAGAGTAAATCCATGACCTATTACACTTTTGCAACAAACGAATCCCATGTGTTCCAGTCGTTAGGATACCTGGCTTTCACCCAGGTGGTCCGGGTTCGATCGCCGGCATGAGAAGGGCGGTTCCATGGTGTAATGGTTAGCACTCTGGGCTCTGAATCCTTCGATCCGAGTTCAAATCTCGGTGGAACCTTTTCTTTGTGAAATTGTGACAGATATATTTTATTACTCATTAAAAACGTCCATTGCAAAAGGAAAAACAAAAAAGGTTATCTGCTCTGTATCCTCTTTTTCTTATATTTTTATAAATTAAACTTGTTTCAAATGGAAATATGCAAAGCGAAATTTACTTATAGTAAATCCATGACCTATTACACTTTTGCGACAAATGAATCCCATTTGGTCCAGTGGTTAGGATACCTGGCTTTCACCCAGGTGGCCCGGGTTCGATCCCCGGCATGGGAAGGGCGGTTCCATGGTGTAATGGTTAACACTCTGAATCCAGCGATCCGTGTTCAAATCTTGGTGGAACCTTTTCTTTGTGAAATTGTGTCAGATATAGTTTATTAGTCATTAAAAACGTCCATTGCAAAAGGAAAAACAAAAATGTTTATCTGCTCTATCCTCGTTTCTTTTATTTTTATAAATTAAACTTGTTTCAAATGGAAATATCAAAGCAGAATTTGCATATCGTAAATCCATGACCTATTACACTTTTGCGACAAACGAATCCCATGTAGTCCAGTGGTTAGGATACCTGGCTTTCACCCTGGTGACCCGGGTTCGATCCCCGGCATGGGAAGGCGGTTCCATGGTGTAATGGATAGCACTCTGGACTCAGAATCCAGCGATCCGAGTTCAAATCTCGGTGGAACCTTTTCTTTGTGAAATTGTGACAGATATATTTTATTAGTCATTAAAAACGTCCATTGCAAAAGGAAAAACAAAAATGTTTATCTGCTCTATCCTCGTTTCTTTTATTTTTATAAATTAAACTTGTTTCAAATTGAAATATTAAAGCGAAATTTGCATATTATTTATCCGTGAACTATTACACGATTGCGATAAACGAATCCCATGTGGTCCAGTGGTTAGGATGCCTGGCTCTCACCCAGGTGGCCCGGGTTCGATTCCCGGCATGGGAAGGGCGGTTCCATGGTGTAATGGTTAGCACTCTGAATCCAGCGATTCGAGTTCAAATCTCGGTGGAACCTTTTCTTTGTGAAATTGTGACAGATATATTTTATTGCTCATTAAAAACGTCCATTGCAAAAGGAAAAACAAAAAAGATTATCTGCTCTGTATCCTCTTTTTCTTATATTTTATAAATTGAACTTGTTTCAAATGGAAATATGTAAAGCGAAATTTACTTATAGTAAATCCATGACCAATTACACTTTTCCGACAAACTCATCCCATGTGGTCCAGTTGTTAGGATACCTGGCTTTCAACAAGGTGGCCCGGGTTGGATTCCTGGCATGGGAAGGGCGGTTCCTTGGTGTAATGGTTAGGACTCTGAATCCAGCGATCCGAGTTCAAATCTCGGTGGAACCTTTTCTTTGTGAAATTGTGACAGATATATTTTATTAGTCATTAAAAACGTCCATTGCAAAAGGAAAAACAGAAAAAGTTATCTGCCCTGTATCCTCTTTTTCTTATATTTTTATAAATTAAACTTTTTTCAAATGGAAATATGTAAAGCGAAATTTACTTATAGTAAATCCCTGACCTATTACACTTTTGCAACAAACGAATCCCATGTGGTTCAGTGGTTAGGATACCTGGCTTTCGCCCAGGTGGCCCGGGTTCGATCGCCGGCATTGGAAGGGCGGTTCCATGGTGTAATTGTTAGCACTCTGGACTCTGAATCCAGCGATCCGAGTTCAAATCTCGGTGGAAACTTTTCTTTGTGAAATTGTGACAGATATATTTTATTAGTCATTAAAAACGTCCATTGCAAAAGGAAAAACAAAAAAGATTATCTGCTCTATCCTCGTTTCTTTTATTTTTATAAATTAAACTTGTTTCAAATGGAAATATCAAAGCAAAATTTGCATATAGTGAATCCATGACCTATTACAATTTTGCGACAAACGAATCCCATGTGGTCCAGTAGTTAGGATTCTGGCTTTCACCCAGGTGGCCCGGGTTCGATCGCCGGTATGAGAAGGGCGGTTCCATGGTGTAATGGTTAGCACTCTGAATCCAGCGATCCGAGTTCAAATCTCGGTGGAACCTTTTCTTTGTGAAATTGTGACAGATATATTTTATTAGTCATTAAAAACGTCCATTGCAAAAGGAAAAACAGAAAACGTTATCTGCTCTGTATCCTCGTTTTTCTTATATTTTTATAAATTAAACTTGTTTCATATGGAAATATGTAAAGCGAAATTTACTTATAGTAAATCCATGACCTATTACACTTTTGCGACAAACGAATCCCATTTGATCCAGTGGTTAGGATACCTGGCTTTCACCCAGGTGGCCCGGGATCGATCACCGGCATGGAAAGGGCGGTTCCATGGTGTAATGGTTAGCACACTGGACTCTGAAACCAGCGATCAGAGTTCAAATCTCGGTGGAACCTTTTCTTTGTGAAATTGTGACAGATATATTTTATTAGTCATTAAAAACGTCCATTGCAAAAGGAAAAACAAAAAAGATTATCTGCTCTGTATCCTCTTTTTCTTATATTTTCATAAATTGAACTTGTTTTAAATGGAAATATGTAAAGCGAAATTTACTTATAGTAAATCCATGACCTATTACACTTCTCCGACAAACTCATCCCATGTGGTCCATTGGTTAGGATACCTGGCTTTCACCCAGGTGGCCCGGGTTCGATCACCGGCATGGAAAGGGCGGTTCCATGGTGTAATGGTTAGCACTCTGGACTCTGATTCCTGCGATCCGAGTTGAAATCTCGGTGGAACCTTTTCTTTGTGAAATTGTGACAGATATATTTTATTAGTCATTAAAAACGTCCCTTGCAAAAGGAAAAACAGAAAACGTTATCTGCTCTGTATCCTCTTTTTCTTATATTTTCATAAATTGAACTTGTTTTAAATGGAAATATGTAAAGCGAAATTTACTTGTAGTAAATCCATGACCTATTACACTTTTGCGACAAACGAATCCCATGTGGTCCAGTGGTTAGGATACCTGGCTTTCACCCAGGTGGCCCGGGTTCGATCCCCGGCATGGGAAGGGCGGTTCCATGGTGTAATGGTTAACACTCTGAATCCAGCGATCCGTGTTCAAATCTTGGTGGAACCTTTTCTTTGTGAAATTGTGTCAGATATAATTTATTAGTCATTAAAAACGTCCATTGCAAAAGGAAAAACAAAAATGTTTATCTGCTCTATCCTCGTTTCTTTTATTTTTATAAATTAAACTTGTTTCAAATGGAAATATCAAAGCAGAATTTGCATATCGTAAATCCATGACCTATTACACTTTTGCGACAAACGAATCCCATGTAGTCCAGTGGTTAGGATACCTGGCTTTCACCCTGGTGACCCGGGTTCGATCCCCGGCATGGGAAGGCGGTTCCATGGTGTAATGGTTAGCACTCTGGACTCTGAATCCAGCGATCCGAGTTCAAATCTCGGTGGAACCTTTTCTTTGTGAAATTGTGACAGATATATTTTATTAGTCATTAAAAACGTCCATTGCAAAAGGAAAAACAAAAATGTTTATCTGCTCTATCCTCGGTTCTTTTATTTTTATAAATTAAACTTGTTTCAAATGGAAATATTAAAGCGAAATTTGCATATTACTTATCCGTGAACTATTACACGATTGCGATAAACGAATCCCATGTGGTCCAGTGGTTAGGATGCTTGGCTCTCACCCAGGTGGCCCGGGTTCGATTCCCGGCATGGGAAGGGCGGTTCCATGGTGTAATGGTTAGCACTCTGAATCCAGCGATCCGAGTTCAAATCTCAGTGGAACCTTTTCTTTGTGAAATTGTGATAGATATATTTTATTGCTCATTAAAAACGTCCATTGCAAAAGGAAAAACAAAAAAGATTATCTGCTCTGTATCCTCTTTTTCTTATATTTTATAAATTGAACTTGTTTCAAATGGAAATATGTAAAGCGAAATTTACTTATAGTAAATCCATGACCAATTACACTTTTCCGACAAACTCATCCCATGTGGTCCAGTTGTTAGGATACCTGGCTTTCACCCAGGTGGCCCGGGTTGGATTCCTGGCATGGGAAGGGCGGTTCCTTGGTGTAATGGTTAGGACTCTGAATCCAGCGATCCGAGTTCAAATCTCGGTGGAACCTTTTCTTTGTGAAATTGTGACAGATATATTTTATTAGTCATTAAAAACGTCCATTGCAAAAGGAAAAACAGAAAAAGATATCTGCCCTGTATCCTCTTTTTCTTATATTTTCTTAAATTGAACTTGTTTTAAATGGAAATATGTAAAGCGAAATTTACTTATAGTAAATCCCTGACCTATTACACTTTTGCAACAAACGAATCCCATGTGGTTCAGTGGTTAGGATACCTGGCTTTCGCCCAGGTGGCCCGGGTTCGATCGCCGGCATGGGAAGGGCGGTTCCATGGTGTAATGGTTAGCACTCTGGACTCTGAATCCAGCGATCCTAGTTCAAATCTCGGTGGAACCTTTTCTTTGTGAAATTGTGACAGATATATTTTATTAGTCATTAAAAACGTCCATTGCAAAAGGAAAAACAGAAAACGTTATCTGCTCTGTATCCTCTTTTTCTTATATTTTCATAAATTGAACTTGTTTTAAATGGAAATATGTAAAGCGAAATTTACTTATAGTAAATCCATGACCTATTACACTTTTGCGACAAACGAATCCCATTTGATCCAGTGGTTAGGATACCTGGCTTTCACCCAGGTGGCCCGGGTTCGATCACCGGCATGGAAAGGGCCGTTCCATGGTGTAATGGTTAGCACTCTGGACTCGGAATACAGCGATCCGAGTTCAAACCTCGGTGGAACCTTTTCTTTGTGAAATTATGACAGATATATTTTATTAGTCATTAAAAACGTCCATTGCAAAAGGAAAAACAAAAAAGATCATCTGCTCTGTATCCTCTTTTTATTTTTATAAATTGAACTTTTTTCACATGGAAATATGTAAAGCGAAATTTACTTAGAGTAAATCCATGACCTATTACACTTTTGCAACAAACGAATCCCATGTGTTCCAGTGGTTAGGATACCTGGCTTTCACCCAGGTGGTCCGGGTTCGATCGCCGGCATGAGAAGGGCGGTTCCATGGTGTAATGGTTAGCACTCTGGACTCTGAATCCAGCGATTCGAGTTCAAATCTCGGTGGAAACTTTTCTTTGTGAAATTGTGACAGATATATTTTATTAGTCATTAAAAACGTCCATTGTAATAGAATAAACAAAAAAGATTATCTGCTCTGTATCCTCTTTTTCTTATATTTTTATAAATTGAACTTGTTTCAAATGGAAATATGTAAAGCGAAATTTACTTATAGTAAATCCATGACCTATTACACTTCTCCGACGAACTCATCCCATGTGGTCCAGTGGTTAGGATACCTGGCTTTCACCCAGGTGGCCCGGGTTCGATCGCCGGCATGAGAAGGGCGGTTCCATGGTGTAATGGTTAGCACTCTGGGCTCTGAATCCTGCGATCCGAGTTCAAATCTCGGTGGAACCTTTTCTTTGTGAAATTGTGACAGATATATTTTATTACTCATTAAAAACGTCCATTGCAAAAGGAAAAACAAAAAAGGTTATCTGCTCTGTATCCTCTTTTTCTTATATTTTTATAAATTAAACTTGTTTCAAATGGAAATATGCAAAGCGAAATTTACTTATAGTAAATCCATGACCTATTACACTTCTGCGACAAATGAATCCCATGTGGTCCAGTGGTTAGGATACCTGGCTTTCACCCAGGTGGCCCGGGTTCGATCCCCGGCATGGGAAGGGCGGTTCCATGGTGTAATGGTTAACACTCTGAATCCAGCGATCCGTGTTCAAATCTTGGTGGAACCTTTTATTTGTGAAATTGTGTCAGATATAATTTATTAGTCATTAAAAACGTCCATTGCAAAAGGAAAAACAAAAATGTTTATCTGCTCTATAATCGTTTCTTTTATTTTTATAAATTAAACTTGTTTCAAATGGAAATATCAAAGCAGAATTTGCATATCGTAAATCCATGACCTATTACACTTTTGCGACAAACGAATCCCATGTAGTCCAGTGGTTAGGATACCTGGCTTTCACCCTGGTGACCCGGGTTCGATCCCCGGCGTGGGAAGGCGGTTCCATGGTGTAATGGTTAGCACTCTGGACTCTGAATCCAGCGATCCGAGTTCAAATCTCGGTGGAACCTTTTCTTTGTGAAATTGTGACAGATATATTTTATTAGTCATTAAAAACGTCCATTGCAAAAGGAAAAACAAAAATGTTTATCTGCTCTATCCTCGTTTCTTTTATTTTTATAAATTAAACTTGTTTCAAATGGAAATATTAAAGCGAAATTGGCATATAACTTATCCGTGAACTATTACACGATTGCGATAAACGAATCCCATGTGGTCCAGTGGTTAGGATGCCTGGCTCTCACCCAGGTGGCCCGGGTTCGATTCCCGGCATGGGAAGGGCGGTTCCATGGTGTAATGGTTAGCACTCTGAATCCAGCGATCCGAGTTTAAATCTCGGTGGAACCTTTTCTTTGTGAAATTGTGATAGATATATTTTATTGCTCATTAAAAACGTCCATTGCAAAAGGAAAAACAAAAAAGATTATCTGCTCTGTATCCTCTTTTTCTTATATTTTATAAATTGAACTTGTTTCAAATGGAAATATGTAAAGCGAAATTTACTTATAGTAAATCCATGACCAATTACACTTTTCCGACAAACTCATCCCATGTGGTCCAGTTGTTAGGATACCTGGCTTTCACCCAGGTGGCCCGGGTTGGATTCCTGGCATGGGAAGGGCGGTTCCTTGGTGTAATGGTTAGGACTCTGAATCCAGCGATCCGAGTTCAAAGCTCGGTGGAACCTTTTCTTTGTGAAATTGTGACAGATATATTTTATTAGTCATTAAAAACGTCCATTGCAAAAGGAAAAACAGAAAAAGTTATCTGCCCTGTATCCTCTTTTTCTTATATTTTCATAAATTGAACTTGTTTTAAATGGAAATATGTAAAGCGAAATTTACTTATAGTAAATCCCTGACCTATTACACTTTTGCAACAAACGAATCCCATGTGGTTCAGTGGTTAGGATACCTGGCTTTCCCCCAGGTGGCCCGGGTTCGATCGCCGGCATGGGAAGGGCGGTTCCATGGTGTAATGGTTAGCACTCTGGACTCTGAATCCAGCGATCCGAGTTCAAATCTCGGTGGAACCTTTTCTTTGTGAAATTGTGACAGATATATTATATTAGTCATTAAAAACGTCCATTGCAAAAGGAAAAACAAAAAAGATCATCTGCTCTGTATCCTCTTTTTATTTTTATAAATTGAACTTGTTTCAAATGGAAATATGTAAAGCGAAATTTACTTAGAGTAAATCCATGACCTATTACACTTTTGCAACAAACGAATCCCATGTGTTCCAGTGGTTAGGATACCTGGCTTTCACCCAGGTGGTCCGGGTTCGATCGTCGGCATGAGAAGGGCGGTTCCATGGTGTAATGGTTAGCACTCTGGACTCTGAATCCAGCGATTCGAGTTCAAATCTCGGTGGAAACTTTTCTTTGTGAAATTGTGACAGATATATTTTATTAGTCATTAAAAACGTCCATTGTAATAGAATAAACAAAAAAGATTATCTGCTCTGTATCCTCTTTTTCTTATATTTTTATAAATTGAACTTGTTTCAAATGGAAATATGTAAAGCGAAATTTACTTATAGTAAATCCATGACCTATTACACTTCTCCGACGAACTCATCCCATGTGGTCCAGTGGTTAGGATACCTGGCTTTCACCCAGGTGGCCCGGGTTCGATCGCCGGCATGAGAAGGGCGGTTCCATGGTGTAATGGTTAGCACTCTGGGCTCTGAATCCTGCGATCCGAGTTCAAATCTCGGTGGAACCTTTTCTTTGTGAAATTGTGACAGATATATTTTATTACTCATTAAAAACGTCCATTGCAAAAGGAAAAACAAAAAGGTTATCTGCTCTGTATCCTCTTTTTCTTATATTTTTATAAATTAAACTTGTTTCAAATGGAAATATGCAAAGCGAAATTTACTTATAGTAAATCCATGACCTATTACACTTTTGCGACAAATGAATCCCATGTGGTCCAGTGGTTAGGATACCTGGCTTTCACCCAGGTGGCCCGGGTTCGATCCCCGGCATGGGAAGGGCGGTTCCATGGTGTAATGGTTAACACTCTGAATCCAGCGATCCGTGTTCAAATCTTGGTGGAACCTTTTCTTTGTGAAATTGTGTCAGATATAATTTATTAGTCATTAAAAACGTCCATTGCAAAAGGAAAAACAAAAATGTTTATCTGCTCTATCCTCGTTTCTTCTATTTTTATAAATTAAACTTGTTTCAAATGGAAATATCAAAGCAGAATTTGCATATCGTAAATCCATGACCTATTACACTTTTGCGACAAACGAATCCCATGTAGTCCAGTGGTTAGGATACCTGGCTTTCACCCTGGTGACCCGGGTTCGATCCCTGGCATGGGAAGGCGGTTCCATGGTGTAATGGTTAGCACTCTGAATCGAGCGATCCGAGTTAAAATCTCGGTGGAACCTTTTCTTTGTGAAATTGTGACAGATATATTTTATTAGTCATTAAAAACGTCCATTGCAAAAGGAAAAACAAAAATGTTTATCTGCTCTATCCTCGTTTCTTTTATTTTTATAAATTAAACTTGTTTCAAATGGAAATATTAAAGCGAAATTTGCATATTACTTATCCGTGAACTATTACACGATTGCGATAAAAGAATCCCATGTGGTCCAGTGGTTAGGATGCCTGGCTCTCACCCAGGTGGCCCGGGTTCGATTCCCGGCATGGGAAGGGCGGTTCCATGGTGTAATGGTTAGCACTCTGAATCCAGCGATCCGAGTTCAAATCTCGGTGGAACCTTTTCTTTGTGAAATTGTGATAGATATATTTTATTGCTCATTAAAAACGTCCATTGCAAAAGGAAAAACAAAAAAGATTATCTGCTCTGTATCCTCTTTTTCTTATATTTTATAAATTGAACTTGTTTCAAATGGAAATATGTAAAGCGAAATTTACTTATAGTAAATCCATGACCAATTACACTTTTCCGACAAACTCATCCCATGTGGTCCAGTTGTTAGGATACCTGGCTTTCACCCAGGTGGCCCGGGTTGGATTCCTGGCATGGGAAGGGCGGTTCCTTGGTGTAATGGTTAGGACTCTGAATCCAGCGATCCGAGTTCAAATCTCGGTGGAATCTTTTCTTTGTGAAATTGTGACAGATATATTTTATTAGTCATTAAAAACGTCCACTGCAAAAGGAAAAACAGAAAAAGTTATCTGCCCTGTATCCTCTTTTTCTTATATTTTCATAAATTGAACTTGTTTTAAATGGAAATATGTAAAGCGAAATTTACTTATAGTAAATCCCTGACCTATTACACTTTTGCAACAAACGAATCCCATGTGGTTCAGTGGTTAGGATACCTGGCTTTCGCCCTGGTGGCCAAGGTTCGATCGCCGGCATGGGAAGGGCGGTTCCATGGTGTAATGGTTAGCACTCTGGACTCTGAATCCAGCGATCCGAGTTCAAATCTCGGTGGAACCTTTTCTTTGTGAAATTGTGACAGATATATTTTATTAGTCATTAAAAACGTCCATTGCAAAAGGAAAAACAGAAAACGTTATCTGCTCTGTATCCTCTTTTTCTTATATTTTCATAAATTGAACTTGTTTTAAATGGAAATATGTAAAGCGAAATTTACTTATAGTAAATCCATGACCTATTACACTTTTGCGACAAACGAATCCCATGTGGTCCAGTGGTTAGGATACCTGGCTTTCACACAGGTGTCCCGGGTTCGATCCCCGGCATGGGAAGGGCGGTTCCATGGTGTAATGGTTAGCACTCTGGACTCGGAATCCAGCGATCCGTGTTCAAATCTCGGTGGAACCTTTTCTTTGTGAAATTGTGACAGATATATTTTATTAGTCATTAAAAACGTCCATTGCAAAAGGAAAAACAAAAAAGATTATCTGCTCTGTATCCTCTTTTTATTTTTATAAATTGAACTTGTTTCAAATGGAAATATGTAAAGCGAAATTTACTTATAGTAAATCCATGACCTATTACACTTTTTCGACAAACGAATCCCATTTGATCCAGTGGTTAGGATACCTGGCTTTCACCCAGGTGGCCCGGGTTCGATCACCGGCATGGAAAGGGCCGTTCCATGGTGTAATGGTTAGCACTCTGGACTCTGATTCCAGCAATCCGAGTTGAAATCTCGGTGGAACCTATTCTTTGTGAAATTGTGACAGATATATTTTATTAGTCACTAAAAACGTCCATTGCAAAAGGAAAAACAGAAAACGTTATCTGCTCTGTATCCTCTTTTTCTTATATTTTCATAAATTGAACTTGTTTTAAATGGAAATATGTAAAGCGAAATTTACTTATAGTAAATCCATGACCTATTACACTTTTGCGACAAACGAATCCCATGTGTTCCAGTGGTTAGGATACCTGGCTTTCACCCAGGTGGTCCGGGTTCGATCGCCGGCATGAGAAGGGCGGTTCCATGGTGTAATGTTTAGCACTCTGGGCTCTGAATCCTGCGATCCGAGTTCAAATCTCGGTGGAACCTTTTCTTTGTGAAATTGTGACAGATATATTTTATTACTCATTAAAAACGTCCATTGCAAAAGGAAAAACAAAAAAGGTTATCTGCTCTGTATCCTCTTTTTCTTATATTTTTATAAATTAAACTTGTTTCAAATGGAAATATGCAAAGCGAAATTTACTTATAGTAAATCCATGACCTATTACACTTCTGCGACAAATGAATCCCATGTGGTCCAGTGGTTAGGATACCTGGCTTTCACCCAGGTGGCCCGGGTTCGATCCCCGGCATGGGAAGGGCGGTTCCATGGTGTAATGGTTAACACTCTGAATCCAGCGATCCGTGTTCAAATCTTGGTGGAACCTTTTCTTTGTGAAATTGTGTCAGATATAATTTATTAGTCATTAAAAACGTCCATTGCAAAAGGAAAAACAAAAATGTTTATCTGCTCTATCCTCGTTTCTTTTATTTTTATAAATTAAACTTGTTTCAAATGGAAATATCAAAGCAGAATTTGCATATCGTAAATCCATGACCTATTACACTTTTGCGACAAACGAATCCCATGTACTCCAGTGCTTAGGATACCTGGCTTTCACCCTGGTGACCCGGGTTCGATCCCCGGCATGGGAAGGCGGTTCCATGGTGTAATGGTTAGCACTCTGGACTCTGAATCCAGCGATCCGAGTTCAAATCTCGGTGGAACCTTTTCTTTGTGAAATTGTGACAGATATATTTTATTAGTCATTAAAAACGTCCATTGCAAAAGGAAAAACAAAAATGTTTATCTGCTCTATCCTCGTTTCTTTTATTTTTATAAATTAAACTTGTTTCAAATGGAAATATTAAAGCGAAATTTGCATATAACTTATCCGTGAACTATTACACGATTGCGATAAACGAATCCCATGTGGTCCAGTGGTTAGGATGCCTGGCTCTCACCCAGGTGGCCCGGGTTCGATTCCCGGCATGGGAAGGGCGGTTCCATGGTGTAATGGTTAGCACTCTGAATCCAGCGATCCGAGTTCAAATCTCGGTGGAACCTTTTCTTTGTGAAATTGTGATAGATATATTTTATTGCTCATTAAAAACGTCCATTGCAAAAGGAAAAACAAAAAAGATTATCTGCTCTGTATCCTCTTTTTCTTATATTTTATAAATTGAACTTGTTTCAAATGGAAATATGTAAAGCGAAATTTACTTATAGTAAATCCATGACCAATTACACTTTTCCGACAAACTCATCCCATGTGGTCCAGTTGTTAGGATACCTGGCTTTCACCCAGGTGGCCCGGGTTGGATTCCTGGCATGGGAAGGGCGGTTCCTTGGTGTAATGGTTAGGACTCTGAATCCAGCGATCCGAGTTCAAATCTCGGTGGAACCTTTTCTTTGTGAAATTGTGACAGATATATTTTATTAGTCATTAAAAACGTCCATTGCAAAAGGAAAAACAGAAAAAGTTATCTGCCCTGTATCCTCTTTTTCTTATATTTTCATAAATTGAACTTGTTTTAAATGGAAATATGTAAAGCGAAATTTACTTATAGTAAATCCCTGACCTATTACACTTTTGCAACAAACGAATCCCATGTGGTTCAGTGGTTAGGATACCTGGCTTTCCCCCAGGTGGCCCGGGTTCGATCGCCGGCATGGGAAGGGCGGTTCCATGGTGTAATGGTTAGCACTCTGGACTCTGAATCCAGCGATCCGAGTTCAAATCTCGGTGGAACCTTTTCTTTGTGAAATTGTGACAGATATATTATATTAGTCATTAAAAACGTCCATTGCAAAAGGAAAAACAAAAAAGATCATCTGCTCTGTATCCTCTTTTTATTTTTATAAATTGAACTTGTTTCAAATGGAAATATGTTAAGCGAAATTTACTTAGAGTAAATCCATGACCTATTACACTTTTGCAACAAACGAATCCCATGTGTTCCAGTGGTTAGGATACCTGGCTTTCACCCAGGTGGTCCGGGTTCGATCGCCGGCATGAGAAGGGCGGTTCCATGGTGTAATGGTTAGCACTCTGGACTCTGAATCCAGCGATTCGAGTTCAAATCTCGGTGGAAACTTTTCTTTGTGAAATTGTGACAGATATATTTTATTAGTCATTAAAAACGTCCATTGTAATAGAATAAACAAAAAAGATTATCTGCTCTGTATCCTCTTTTTCTTATATTTTTATAAATTGAACTTGTTTCAAATGGAAATATGTAAAGCGAAATTTACTTATAGTAAATCCATGACCTATTACACTTCTCCGACGAACTCATCCCATGTGGTCCAGTGGTTAGGATACCTGGCTTTCACCCAGGTGGCCCGGGTTCGATCGCCGGCATGAGAAGGGCGGTTCCATGGTGTAATGGTTAGCACTCTGGGCTCTGAATCCTGCGATCCGAGTTCAAATCTCGGTGGAACCTTTTCTTTGTGAAATTGTGACAGATATATTTTATTACTCATTAAAAACGTCCATTGCAAAAGGAAAATCAAAAAGGTTATCTGCTCTGTATCCTCTTTTTCTTATATTTTTATAAATTAAACTTGTTTCAAATGGAAATATGCAAAGCGAAATTTACTTATAGTAAATCCATGACCTATTACACTTTTGCGACAAATGAATCCCATGTGGTCCAGTGGTTAGGATACCTGGCTTTCACCCAGGTGGCCCGGGTTCGATCCTCGGCATGGGAAGGGCGGTTCCATGGTGTAATGGTTAACACTCTGAATCCAGCGATCCGTGTTCAAATCTTGGTGGAACCTTTTCTTTGTGAAATTGTGTCAGATATAATTTATTAGTCATTAAAAACGTCCATTGCAAAAGGAAAAACAAAAATGTTTATCTGCTCTATCCTCGTTTCTTCTATTTTTATAAATTAAACTTGTTTCAAATGGAAATATCAAAGCAGAATTTGCATATCGTAAATCCATGACCTATTACACTTTTGCGACAAACGAATCCCATGTAGTCCAGTGGTTAGGATACCTGGCTTTCACCCTGGTGACCCGGGTTCGATCCCCGGCATGGGAAGGCGGTTCCATGGTGTAATGGTTAGCACTCTGGACTCTGAATCCAGCGATCCGAGTTAAAATCTCGGTGGAACCTTTTCTTTGTGAAATTGTGACAGATATATTTTATTAGTCATTAAAAACGTCCATTGCAAAAGGAAAAACAAAAATGTTTATCTGCTCTATCCTCGTTTCTTTTATTTTTATAAATTAAACTTGTTTCAAATGGAAATATTAAAGCGAAATTTGCATATTACTTATCCGTGAACTATTACACGATTGCGATAAAAGAATCCCATGTGGTCCAGTGGTTAGGATGCCTGGCTCTCACCCAGGTGGCCCGGGTTCGATTCCCGGCATGGGAAGGGCGGTTCCATGGTGTAATGGTTAGCACTCTGAATCCAGCGATCCGAGTTCAAATCTCGGTGGAACCTTTTCTTTGTGAAATTGTGATAGATATATTTTATTGCTCATTAAAAACGTCCATTGCAAAAGGAAAAACAAAAAAGATTATCTGCTCTGTATCCTCTTTTTCTTATATTTTATAAATTGAACTTGTTTCAAATGGAAATATGTAAAGCGAAATTTACTTATAGTAAATCCATGACCAATTACACTTTTCCGACAAACTCATCCCATGTGGTCCAGTTGTTAGGATACCTGGCTTTCACCCAGGTGGCCCGGGTTGGATTCCTGGCATGGGAAGGGCGGTTCCTTGGTGTAATGGTTAGGACTCTGAATCCAGCGATCCGAGTTCAAATCTCGGTGGAACCTTTTCTTTGTGAAATTGTGACAGATATATTTTATTAGTCATTAAAAACGTCCACTGCAAAAGGAAAAACAGAAAAAGTTATCTGCCCTGTATCCTCTTTTTCTTATATTTTCATAAATTGAACTTGTTTTAAATGGAAATATGTAAAGCGAAATTTACTTATAGTAAATCCCTGACCTATTACACTTTTGCAACAAACGAATCCCATGTGGTTCAGTGGTTAGGATACCTGGCTTTCGCCCTGGTGGCCCGGGTTCGATCGCCGGCATGGGAAGGGCGGTTCCATGGTGTAATGGTTAGCACTCTGGACTCTGAATCCAGCGATCCGAGTTCAAATCTCGGTGGAACCTTTTCTTTGTGAAATTGTGACAGATATATTTTATTAGTCATTAAAAACGTCCATTGCAAAAGGAAAAACAGAAAACGTTATCTGCTCTGTATCCTCTTTTTCTTATATTTTCATAAATTAAACTTGTTTTAAATGGAAATATGTAAAGCGAAATTTACTTATAGTAAATCCATGACCTATTACACTTTTGCGACAAACGAATCCCATTTGATCCAGTGGTTAGGATACCTGGCTTTCACCCAGGTGGCCCGGGTTCGATCACCGGCATGGAAAGGGCCGTTCCATGGTGTAATGGTTAGCACTCTGGACTCTGATTCCTGCAATCCGAGTTGAAATCTCGGTGGAACCTTTTCTTTGTGAAATTGTGACAGATATATTTTATTAGTCATTAAAAACGTCCATTGCAAAAGGAAAAAC
This sequence comes from Meta bourneti, assembly GCA_933210815.1. Classification (NCBI taxonomy): domain Eukaryota; kingdom Metazoa; phylum Arthropoda; class Arachnida; order Araneae; family Tetragnathidae; genus Meta; species Meta bourneti. The sequence continues at coordinate 77,399,276 of OW119933.1, read as the reverse complement.
AGAAAACGTTATCTGCTCTGTATCCTCTTTTTCTTATATTTTCATAAATTGAACTTGTTTTAAATGGAAATATGTAAAGCGAAATTTACTTATAGTAAATCCATGACCTATTACACTTTTGCGACAAACGAATCCCATGTGGTCCAGTGGTTAGGATACCTGGCTTTCACACAGGTGTCCCGGGTTCGATCCCCGGCATGGGAAGGGCGGTTCCATGGTGTAATGGTTAGCACTCTGGACTCGGAATCCAGCGATCCGTGTTCAAATCTCGGTGGAACCTTTTCTTTGTGAAATTGTGACAGATATATTTTATTAGTCATTAAAAACGTCCATTGCAAAAGGAAAAACAAAAAAGATTATCTGCTCTGTATCCTCTTTTTATTTTTATAAATTGAACTTGTTTCAAATGGAAATATGTAAAGCGAAATTTACTTATAGTAAATCCATGACCTATTACACTTTTTCGACAAACGAATCCCATTTGATCCAGTGGTTAGGATACCTGGCTTTCACCCAGGTGGCCCGGGTTCGATCACCGGCATGGAAAGGGCCGTTCCATGGTGTAATGGTTAGCACTCTGGACTCTGATTCCAGCAATCCGAGTTGAAATCTCGGTGGAACCTATTCTTTGTGAAATTGTGACAGATATATTTTATTAGTCACTAAAAACGTCCATTGCAAAAGGAAAAACAGAAAACGTTATCTGCTCTGTATCCTCTTTTTCTTATATTTTCATAAATTGAACTTGTTTTAAATGGAAATATGTAAAGCGAAATTTACTTATAGTAAATCCATGACCTATTACACTTTTGCGACAAACGAATCCCATGTGTTCCAGTGGTTAGGATACCTGGCTTTCACCCAGGTGGTCCGGGTTCGATCGTCGGCATGAGAAGGGCGGTTCCATGGTGTAATGGTTAGCACTCTGGACTCTGAATCCAGCGATTCGAGTTCAAATCTCGGTGGAAACTTTTCTTTGTGAAATTGTGACAGATATATTTTATTAGTCATTAAAAACGACCATTGTAATAGAATAAACAAAAAAGATTATCTGCTCTGTATCCTCTTTTTCTTATATTTTTATAAATTGAACTTGTTTCAAATGGAAATATGTAAAGCGAAATTTACTTATAGTAAATCCATGACCTATTACACTTCTCCGACGAACTCATCCCATGTGGTCCAGTCGTTAGGATACCTGGCTTTCACCCAGGTGGCCCGGGTTCGATCGCCGGCATGAGAAGGGCGGTTCCATGGTGTAATGGTTAGCACTCTGGGCTCTGAATCCTGCGATCCGAGTTCAAATCTCGGTGGAAACTTTTCTTTGTGAAATTGTGTCAGATATAATTTATTAGTCATTAAAAACGTCCATTGCAAAAGGAAAAACAAAAATGTTTATCTGCTCTATCCTCCTTTCTTTTATTTTTATAAATTAAACTTGTTTCAAATGGAAATATCAAAGCAGAATTTGCATATCGTAAATCCATGACCTATTACACTTTTGCGACAAACGAATCCCATGTAATCCAGTGGTTAGGATACCTGGCTTTCACCCTGGTGACCCGGGTTCGATCCCCGGCATGGGAAGGCGGTTCCATGGTGTAATGGTTAGGACTCTGAATCCAGCGATCCGAGTTCAAATCTCGGTGGAACCTTTTCTTTGTGAAATTGTGACAGATATATTTTATTAGTCATTAAAAACGTCCATTGCAAAAGGAAAAACAAAAATGTTTATCTGCTCTATCCTCGTTTCTTTTACTTTTATAAATTAAACTTGTTTCAAATGGAAATATTAAAGCGAAATTTGCATATTACTTATCCGTGAACTATTACACGATTGCGATAAACGAATCCCATGTGGTCCAGTGGTTAGGATGCCTGGCTCTCACCCAGGTGGCTCGGGTTCGATTCCCGGCATGGGAAGGGCGGTTCCATGGTGTAATGGTTAGCACTCTGAATCCAGCGATCCGAGTTCAAATCTCGGTGGAACATTTTCTTTGTGAAATTGTGACAGATATATTTTATTGCTCATTAAAAACGTCCATTGCAAAAGGAAAAACAAAAAAGATTATCTGCTCTGTATCCTCTTTTTCTTATATTTTATAAATTGAACTTGTTTCAAATGGAAATATGTAAAGCGAAATTTACTTGTAGTAAATCCATGACCAATTACACTTTTCCGACAAACTCATCCCATGTGGTCCAGTTGTTAGGATACCTGGCTTTCACCCAGGTGGCCCGGGTTGGATTCCTGGCATGGGAAGGGCGGTTCTTTGGTGTAATGGTTAGGACTCTGAATCCAGCGATCCGAGTTCAAATCTCGGTGGAACCTTTTCTTTGTGAAATTGTGACAGATATATTTTATTAGTCATTAAAAACGTCCATTGCAAAAGGAAAAACAGAAAAAGTTATCTGCCCTGTATCCTCTTTTTCTTATATTTTCATAAATTGAACTTTTTTTAAATGGAAATATGTAAAGCGAAATTTACTTATAGTAAATCCCTGACCTATTACACTTTTGCAACAAAAGAATCCCATGTGGTTCAGTGGTTAGGATACCTGGCTTTCGCCCAGGTGGCCCGGGTTCGATCGCCGGCATGGGAAGGGCAGTTCCATGGTGTAATGGTTAGCACTCTGGACTCTGAATCCAGCGATCCGAGTTCAAATCTCGGTGGAACCTTTTCTTTGTGAAATTGTGACAGATATATTTTATTAGTCATTAAAAACGTCCATTGCAAAAGGAAAAACAAAAAAGATTATCTGCTCTATCCTCGTTTCTTTTATTTTTATAAATTAAACTTGTTTCAAATGGAAATATCAAAGCAAAATTTGCATATAGTGAATCCATGACCTATTACAATTTTGCGACAAACGAATCCCATGTGGTCCAGTGGTTAGGATACCTGGCTTTCACCCAGGTGGCTCGGGTTAGATCGCCGGCATGAGAAGGGCGGTTCCATGGTGTAATGGTTAGCACTCTGAATCCAGCGATCCGAGTTCAAATCTCGGTGGAACCTGTTCTTTGTGAAATTGTGACAGATATATATTATTGCTCATTAAAAACATCCATTGCAAAAGGAAAAACAAAAAAGATTATCTGTTCTGTATCCTCTTTTTCTTATATTTTTATAAATTGAACTTGTTTCAAATGGAAATATGTAAAGCGAAATTTACTTATAGTAAATCCATGACCAATTACACTTTTCCGACAAACTCATCCCATGTGGTCCAGTTGTTAGGATACCTGGCTTTCACCCAGGTGGCCCGGGTTGGATTCCTGGCATGGGAAGGGCGGTTCCTTGGTGTAATGGTTAGGACTCTGAATCCAGCGATCCGAGTTCAAATCTCGGTGGAACCTTTTCTTTGTGAAATTGTGACAGATATAGTTTATTAGTCATTAAAAACGTCCATTGCAAAAGGAAAAACAGAAAACGTTATCTGCTCTGTATCCTCTTTTTCTTATATTTTCATAAATTGAACTTGTTTTAAATGGAAATATGTAAAGCGAAATTTACTTATAGTAAATCCATGACCTATTACACTTTTGCGACAAAGGAATCCCATTTGATCCAGTGGTTAGGATACCTGGCTTCCAACCAGGTGGCCCGGGTTCGATCACCGGCATGGAAAGGGCGGTTCCATGGTGTAATGGTTAGCACTCTGGACTCTGAATCCAGCGATCCGAGTTCAAATCTCGGTGGAACCTTTTCTTTGTGAAATTGTGACAGATATATTATATTAGTCATTAAAAACGTCCATTGCAAAAGGAAAAACAAAAAAGATCATCTGCTCTGTATCCTCTTTTTATTTTTATAAATTGAACTTGTTTCAAATGGAAATATGTAAAGCGAAATTTACTTAGAGTAAATCCATGACCTATTACACTTTTGCAACAAACGAATCCCATGTGTTCCAGTGGTTAGGATACCTGGCTTTCACCCAGGTGGTCCGGGTTCGATCGCCGGCATGAGAAGGGCGGTTCCATGGTGTAATGGTTAGCACTCTGGACTCTGAATCCAGCGATTCGAGTTCAAATCTCGGTGGAAACTTTTCTTTGTGAAATTGTGACAGATATATTTTATTAGTCATTAAAAACGTCCATTGTAATAGAATAAACAAAAAAGATTATCTGCTCTGTATCCTCTTTTTCTTATATTTTTATAAATTGAACTTGTTTCAAATGGAAATATGTAAAGCGAAATTTACTTATAGTAAATCCATGACCTATTACACTTCTCCGACGAACTCATCCCATGTGGTCCAGTGGTTAGGATACCTGGCTTTCACCCAGGTGGCCCGGGTTCGATCGCCGGCATGAGAAGGGCGGTTCCATGGTGTAATGGTTAGCACTCTGGGCTCTGAATCCTGCGATCCGAGTTCAAATCTCGGTGGAACCTTTTCTTTGTGAAATTGTGACAGATATATTTTATTACTCATTAAAAACGTCCATTGCAAAAGGAAAAACAAAAAGGTTATCTGCTCTGTATCCTCTTTTTCTTATATTTTTATAAATTAAACTTGTTTCAAATGGAAATATGCAAAGCGAAATTTACTTATAGTAAATCCATGACCTATTACACTTTTGCGACAAATGAATCCCATGTGGTCCAGTGGTTAGGATACCTGGCTTTCACCCAGGTGGCCCGGGTTCGATCCCCGGCATGGGAAGGGCGGTTCCATGGTGTAATGGTTAACACTCTGAATCCAGCGATCCGTGTTCAAATCTTGGTGGAACCTTTTCTTTGTGAAATTGTGTCAGATATAATTTATTAGTCATTAAAAACGTCCATTGCAAAAGGAAAAACAAAAATGTTTATCTGCTCTATCCTCGTTTCTTCTATTTTTATAAATTAAACTTGTTTCAAATGGAAATATCAAAGCAGAATTTGCATATCGTAAATTCATGACCTATTACACTTTTGCGACAAACGAATCCCATGTAGTCCAGTGGTTAGGATACCTGGCTTTCACCCTGGTGACCCGGGTTCGATCCCCGGCATGGGAAGGCGGTTCCATGGTGTAATGGTTAGCACTCTGGACTCTGAATCCAGCGATCCGAGTTAAAATCTCGGTGGAACCTTTTCTTTGTGAAATTGTGACAGATATATTTTATTAGTCATTAAAAACGTCCATTGCAAAAGGAAAAACAAAAATGTTTATCTGCTCTATCCTCGTTTCTTTTATTTTTATAAATTAAACTTGTTTCAAATGGAAATATTAAAGCGAAATTTGCATATTACTTATCCGTGAACTATTACACGATTGCGATAAAAGAATCCCATGTGGTCCAGTGGTTAGGATGCCTGGCTCTCACCCAGGTGGCCCGGGTTCGATTCCCGGCATGGGAAGGGCGGTTCCATGGTGTAATGGTTAGCACTCTGAATCCAGCGATCCGAGTTCAAATCTCGGTGGAACCTTTTCTTTGTGAAATTGTGATAGATATATTTTATTGCTCATTAAAAACGTCCATTGCAAAAGGAAAAACAAAAAAGATTATCTGCTCTGTATCCTCTTTTTCTTAAATTTTATAAATTGAACTTGTTTCAAATGGAAATATGTAAAGCGAAATTTACTTATAGTAAATCCATGACCAATTACACTTTTCCGACAAACTCATCCCATGTGGTCCAGTTGTTAGGATACCTGGCTTTCACCCAGGTGGCCCGGGTTGGATTCCTGGCATGGGAAGGGCGGTTCCTTGGTGTAATGGTTAGGACTCTGAATCCAGCGATCCGAGTTCAAATCTCGGTGGAACCTTTTCTTTGTGAAATTGTGACAGATATATTTTATTAGTCATTAAAAACGTCCATTGCAAAAGGAAAAACAGAAAACGTTATCTGCTCTGTATCCTCTTTTTCTTATATTTTCATAAATTGAACTTGTTTTAAATGGAAATATGTAAAGCGAAATTTACTTATAGTAAATCCATGACCTATTACACTTTTGCGACAAACGAATCCCATGTGGTCCAGTGGTTAGGATACCTGGCTTTCACACAGGTGTCCCGGGTTCGATCCCCGGCATGGGAAGGGCGGTTCCATGGTGTAATGGTTAGCACTCTGGACTCGGAATCCAGCGATCCGTGTTCAAATCTCGGTGGAACCTTTTCTTTGTGAAATTGTGACAGATATATTTTATTAGTCATTAAAAACGTCCATTGCAAAAGGAAAAACAAAAAAGATTATCTGCTCTGTATCCTCTTTTTATTTTTATAAATTGAACTTGTTTCAAATGGAAATATGTAAAGCGAAATTTACTTATAGTAAATCCATGACCTATTACACTTTTTCGACAAACGAATCCCATTTGATCTAGTGGTTAGGATACCTGGCTTTCACCCAGGTGGCCCGGGTTCGATCACCGGCATGGAAAGGGCCGTTCCATGGTGTAATGGTTAGCACTCTGGACTCTGATTCCAGCAATCCGAGTTGAAATCTCGGTGGAACCTATTCTTTGTGAAATTGTGACAGATATATTTTATTAGTCACTAAAAACGTCCATTGCAAAAGGAAAAACAGAAAACGTTATCTGCTCTGTATCCTCTTTTTCTTATATTTTCATAAATTGAACTTGTTTTAAATGGAAATATGTAAAGCGAAATTTACTTATAGTAAATCCATGACCTATTACACTTTTGCGACAAACGAATCCCATGTGTTCCAGTGGTTAGGATACCTGGCTTTCACCCAGGTGGTCCGGGTTCGATCGTCGGCATGAGAAGGGCGGTTCCATGGTGTAATGGTTAGCACTCTGGACTCTGAATCCAGCGATTCGAGTTCAAATCTCGGTGGAAACTTTTCTTTGTGAAATTGTGACAGATATATTTTATTAGTCATTAAAAACGTCCATTGTAATAGAATAAACAAAAAAGATTATCTGCTCTGTATCCTCTTTTTCTTATATTTTTATAAATTGAACTTGTTTCAAATGGAAATATGTAAAGCGAAATTTACTTATAGTAAATCCATGACCTATTACACTTCTCCGACGAACTCATCCCATGTGGTCCAGTGGTTAGGATACCTGGCTTTCACCCAGGTGGCCCGGGTTCGATCGCCGGCATGAGAAGGGCGGTTCCATGGTGTAATGGTTAGCACTCTGGGCTCTGAATCCTGCGATCCGAGTTCAAATCTCTGTGGAAACTTTTCTTTGTGAAATTGTGTCAGATATAATTTATTAGTCATTAAAAACGTCCATTGCAAAAGGAAAAACAAAAATGTTTATCTGCTCTATCCTCCTTTCTTTTATTTTTATAAATTAAACTTGTTTCAAATGGAAATATCAAAGCAGAATTTGCATATCGTAAATCCATGACCTATTACACTTTTGCGACAAACGAATCCCATGTAGTCCAGTGGTTAGGATACCTGGCTTTCACCCTGGTGACCCGGGTTCGATCCCCGGCATGGGAAGGCGGTACCATGGTGTAATGGTTAGGACTCTGAATCCAGCGATCCGAGTTCAAATCTCGGTGGAACCTTTTCTTTGTGAAATTGTGACAGATATATTTTATTAGTCATTAAAAACGTCCATTGCAAAAGGAAAAACAAAAATGTTTATCTGCTCTATCCTCGTTTCTTTTACTTTTATAAATTAAACTTGTTTCAAATGGAAATATTAAAGCGAAATTTGCATATTACTTATCCGTGAACTATTACACGATTGCGATAAACGAATCCCATGTGGTCCAGTGGTTAGGATGCCTGGCTCTCACCCAGGTGGCTCGGGTTCGATTCCCGGCATGGGAAGGGCGGTTCCATGGTGTAATGGTTAGCACTCTGAATCCAGCGATCCGAGTTCAAATCTCGGTGGAACATTTTCTTTGTGAAATTGTGACAGATATATTTTATTGCTCATTAAAAACGTCCATTGCAAAAGGAAAAACAAAAAAGATTATCTGCTCTGTATCCTCTTTTTCTTATATTTTATAAATTGAACTTGTTTCAAATGGAAATATGTAAAGCGAAATTTACTTGTAGTAAATCCATGACCAATTACACTTTTCCGACAAACTCATCCCATGTGGTCCAGTTGTTAGGATACCTGGCTTTCACCCAGGTGGCCCGGGTTGGATTCCTGGCATGGGAAGGGCGGTTCTTTGGTGTAATGGTTAGGACTCTGAATCCAGCGATCCGAGTTCAAATCTCGGTGGAACCTTTTCTTTGTGAAATTGTGACAGATATATTTTATTAGTCATTAAAAACGTCCATTGCAAAAGGAAAAACAGAAAAAGTTATCTGCCCTGTATCCTCTTTTTCTTATATTTTCATAAATTGAACTTTTTTTAAATGGAAATATGTAAAGCGAAATTTACTTATAGTAAATCCCTGACCTATTACACTTTTGCAACAAAAGAATCCCATGTGGTTCAGTGGTTAGGATACCTGGCTTTCGCCCAGGTGGCCCGGGTTCAATCGCCGGCATGGGAAGGGCAGTTCCATGGTGTAATGGTTAGCACTCTGGACTCTGAATCCAGCGATCCGAGTTCAAATCTCGGTGGAACCTTTTCTTTGTGAAATTGTGACAGATATATTTTATTAGTCATTAAAAACGTCCATTGCAAAAGGAAAAACAAAAAAGATTATCTGCTCTATCCTCGTTTCTTTTATTTTTATAAATTAAACTTGTTTCAAATGGAAATATCAAAGCAAAATTTGCATATAGTGAATCCATGACCAATTACACTTTTCCGACAAACTCATCCCATGTGGTCCAGTTGTTAGGATACCTGGCTTTCACCCAGGTGGCCCGGGTTGGATTCCTGGCATGGGAAGGGCGGTTCCTTGGTGTAATGGTTAGGACTCTGAATCCAGCGATCCGAGTTCAAATCTCGGTGGAACCTTTTCTTTGTGAAATTGTGACAGATATAGTTTATTAGTCATTAAAAACGTCCATTGCAAAAGGAAAAACAGAAAACGTTATCTGCTCTGTATCCTCTTTTTCTTATATTTTCATAAATTGAACTTGTTTTAAATGGAAATATGTAAAGCGAAATTTACTTATAGTAAATCCTTGACCTATTACACTTTTGCGACAAAGGAATCCCATTTGATCCAGTGGTTAGGATACCTGGCTTTCAACCAGGTGGCCCGGGTTCGATCACCGGCATGGAAAGGGCGGTTCCATGGTGTAATGGTTAGCACTCTGGACTCTGAATCCTGCGATCCGAGTTGAAATCTCGGTGGAACCTTTTCTTTGTGAAATTGTGACAGATATATTTTATTAGTCATTAAAAACGTCCATTGTAATAGAATAAACAAAAAAGATTATCTGCTCTGTATCCTCTTTTTCTTATATTTTTATAAATTGAACTTGTTTCAAATGGAAATATGTAAAGCGAAATTTACTTATAGTAAATCCATGACCTATTACACTTCTCCGACGAACTCATCCCATGTGGTCCAGTGGTTAGGATACCTGGCTTTCACCCAGGTTGCCCGGGTTCGATCGCCGGCATGAGAAGGGCGGTTCCATGGTGTAATGGTTAGCACTCTGGGCTCTGAATCTTGCGATCCGAGTTCAAATCTCGGTGGAACATTTTCTTTGTGAAATTGTGACAGATATATTTTATTACTCATTAAAAACGTCCATTGCAAAAGGAAAAACAGAAAACGTTATCTGCTCTGTATCCTCTTTTTCTTATATTTTTATAAATTGAACTTGTTTCAAATGGAAATATGCAAAGCGAAATTTACTTATAGTAAATCCATGACCTATTACACTTTTGCGACAAATGAATCCCATGTGGTCCAGTGGTTAGGATACCTGGCTTTCACCCAGGTGGCCCGGGTTCGATCCCCGGCATGGGAAGGGCGGTTCCATGGTGTAATGGTTAACACTCTGAATCCAGCGATCCGTGTTCAAATCTCGGTGGAACCTTTTCTTTGTGAAATTGTGTCAGATATAATTTATTAGTCATTAAAAACGTCCATTGCAAAAGGAAAAACAAAAATGTTTATCTGCTCTATCCTCGTTTCTTTTATTTTTATAAATTAAACTTGTTTCAAATGGAAATATCAAAGCAGAATTTGCATATCGTAAATCCATGACCTATTACACTTTTGCGACAAACGAATCCCATGTAGTCCAGTCATTAAGATACCTGGCTTTCACCCTGGTGACCCGGGTTCGATCCCCGGCATGGGAAGGCGGTTCCATGGTGTAATGGTTAGCACTCTGAACTCTGAATCCAGCGATCCGAGTTCAAATCTCGGTGGGACCTTTTCTTTGTGAAATTGTGACAGATATATTTTATTGCTCATTAAAAACGTCCATTGCAAAAGGAAAAACAAAAAAGATTATCTGCTCTGTATCCTCTTTTTCTTATATTTTATAAATTGAACTTGTTTCAAATGGAAATATGTAAAGCGAAATTTACTTATAGTAAATCCATGACCAATTACACTTTTCCGACAAACTCATCCCATGTGGTCCAGTTGTTAGGATACCTTGCTTTCACCCAGGTGGCCCGGGTTGGATTCCTGGCATGGGAAGGGCGGTTCCATGGTGTAATGGTTAGCACTCTGGGCTCTGAATCGTGCGATCCGAGTTCAAATCTCGGTGGAACCTTTTCTTTGTGAAATTGTGTCAGATATAATTTATTAGTCATTAAAAACGTCCATTGCAAAAGGAAAAACAAAAATGTTTATCTGTTCTATCCTCGTTTCTTTTATTTTTATAAATTAAACTTGTTTCAAATGGAAATATCAAAGCAGAATTTGCATATCGTAAATCCATGACCTATTACACTTTTGCGACAAACGAATCCCATGTAGTCCAGTGGTTAGGATACCTGGCTTTCACCCTGGTGACCCGGGTTCGATCCCCGGCATGGGAAGGGCGGTTCCATGGTGTAATGGTTAGCACTCTGAATCCAGCGATCCGAGTTCAAATCTCGGTGGAACCTTTTCTTTGTGAAATTGTAACAGATATATTTTATTGCTCATTAAAAACATCCATTGCAAAAGGAAAAACAAAAAAGATTATCTGCTCTGTATACTCTTTTTCTTATATTTTTATAAATTGAACTTGTTTCAAATGGAAATATGTAAAGCGAAATTTACTTATAGTAAATCCATGACCAATTACACTTTTCCGACAAACTCATCCCATGTGGTCCAGTTGTTAGGATACCAGGCTTTCACCCAGGTGGCCCGGGTTGGAATCCTGGCATGGGAAAGGCGGTTCCTTGGTGTAATGGTTAGGACTCAGAATCCAGCGATCCGAGTTCAAATCTCGGTGGAACCTTTTCTTTGTGAAATTGTCACAGATATATTTTATTGCTCATTAAAAACATCCATTGCAAAAGGAAAAACAAAAAAGATTATCTGCTCTGTATCCTCTTTTTCTTATATTTTTATAAATTAAACCTGTTTCAAATGGAAATATGCAAAGCGAAATTTACTTATAGTAAATCCATGACCTATTACACTTTTGCGACAAATGAATCCCATGTGGTCCAGAGGTTAGGATACCTGGCTTTCACCCAGGTGGCCCGGGTTTGATCCCCGGCATGGGAAGGGCGGTTCCATGGTGTAATGGTTAACACTCTGAATCCAGCGATCCGAGTTCAAATCTCGGTGGAACCTTTTCTTTGTGAAATTGTGTCAGATATAATTTATTAGTCATTAAAAACGTCCATTTCAAAAGGAAAAACAAAAATGTTTATCTGCTCTATCCTCGTTTCTTTTATTTTTATAAATTAAACTTGTTTCAAATGGAAATATCAAAGCAGAATTTGCATATCGTAAATCCATGACCTATTACACTTTAAGGACAGACGAATCCCATGTAGTCCAGTGGTTAGGATACCTGGCTTTCACCCTGGTGACCCGGGTTCGATCCCCGGCATGGGAAGGGCGGTTCCATGGTGTAATGGTTAACACTCTGAATCCAGCGATCCGAGTTCAAATCTCGGTGGAACCTTTTCTTTGTGAAATTGTGTCAGATATAATTTATTAGTCATTAAAAACGTCCATTGCAAAAGGAAAAACAAAAATGTTTATCTGCTCTATCCTCGTTTCTTTTATTTTTATAAATTAAACTTGTTTCAAATGGAAATATTAAAGCGAAATTTGCATATTGTTTATCCGAGACCTATTACACGATTGCGATAAACGAATCCCATGTGGTCCAGTGGTTACTTTGCCTATCCCTCACCCAGGTGGCCCGGGTTCGATCCCCGGCATGGGAAGGGCGGTTCCATGGTGTAATGGTTAACACTCTGAATCCAGCGATCCGAGTTCAAATCTCGGTGGAACCTTTTCTTTGTGAAATTGTGTCAGATATAATTTATTAGTCATTAAAAACGTCCATTGCAAAAGGAAAAACAAAAAAGATTATCTGCTCTGTATCCTCTTTTTATTTTTATAAATTGAACTTGTTTCAAATGGAAATATGTAAAGCGAAATTTACTTAGAGTAAATCCATGACGTATTACACTTTTGCAACAAACGAATCCCATGTGTTCCAGTAGTTAGGTTACCTGGCTTTCACCCAGGTGGTCCGGGTTCGATCGCCGGCATGAGAAGGGCGGTTCCATGGTGTAATGGTTAGCCCTCTGGGCTCTGAATCCAGCGATCCGAGTTCAAATCTCGGTGGAACCTTTTCTTTGTGAAATTGTGACAGCTACATTTTATTAGTCATAAAAAACGTCCATTGTAATAGAATAAACAAAAAAGATTATCTGCTCCGTATCCTCTTTTTCTTATATTTTTATAAATTGAACTTGTTTCAAATGGAAATATGTAAAGCGAAATTTACTTATAGTAAATCCATGACCTATTACACTTTTGCGAAAAATGAATCCCATGTGGTCCAGTGGTTAGGATACCTGGCTTTCACCCAGGTGGCCCGGGTTCGATCCCCGGCATGGGAAGGGCGGTTCCATGGTGTAATGGTTAGCACTCTGAATCCAGCGATCCGAGTTCAAATCTCGGTGGAACCGTTTCTTTGTGAAATTGTAACAGATATATTTTATTAGTCATTAAAAACGTCCATTGCAAAAGGAAAAACAGAAAACTTTATCTGCTCTGTATCCTCTTTTTCTTATATTTTCATAAATTGAACTTGTTTTAAATGGAAATATGTAAAGCGAAATTTACTTATAGTAAATCCATGACCTATTATACTTTTGCGACAAACGAATCCCATTTGATCCAGTGGTTAGGATACCTGGCTTTCACCCAGGTGGCCCGGGTTCGATCACCGGCATGGAAAGGGCGGTTCCATGGTGTAATGGTTAGCACTCTGGACTCTGAATCCTGCGATCCGAGTTGAAATCTCGGTGGAACCTTTTCTTTGTGAAATTGTGACAGGTATATTTTATTAGTCATTAAAACGTCCATTGCAAAAGGGAAAACAAAAATGTTTACCTGCTCTATCCTCGTTTCTTTTATTTTTATAAATTAAACTTGTTTCAAATGGAAATATTAAAGCGAAATTTGCATATTGTTTATCCGTGACCTATTACACGATTGCGATAAACGAATCCCATGTGGTCCAGTGGTTAGGATACCTGGCTTCCACCCTGGTGACCCGGGTTCGATCCCCGGCATGGGAAGGGCGGTTCCATGGTGTAATGGTTAGCCCTCTGAATCCAGCGATCCGAGTTCAAATCTCGGTGGAACCTTTTCTTTGTGAAATTGTGACAGATACATTTTATTAGTCATAAAAAACGTCCATTGTAATAGAATAAACAAAAAAGATTATCTGCTCCGTATCCTCTTTTTCTTATATTTTTATAAATTGAACTTGTTTCAAATGGAAATATGTAAAGCGAAATTTACTTATAGTAAATCCATGACCTATTACACTTTTGCGACAAATGAATCCCATGTGGTCCAGTGGTTAGGATACCTGGCTTTCACCCAGGTGGCCCGGGTTCGATCCCCGGCATGGGAAGGGCGGTTCCATGGTGTAATGGTTAACACTCTGAATCCAGCGATCCGAGTTCAAATCTCGGTGGAAGCTTTTCTTTGTGAAATTGTGTCAGATATAATTTATTAGTCATTAAAAACGTCCATTGCAAAAGGAAAAACAAAAATGTTTATCTGTTCTATCCTCGTTTCTTTTATTTTTATAAATTAAACTTGTTTCAAATGGTAATATCAAAGCAGAATTTGCATATCGTAAATCCATGACCTATTACACTTTTGCGACAAACGAATCCCATGTAGTCCAGTGGTTAGGATACCTGGCTTCCACCCTGGTGACCCGGGTTCGATCCCCGGCATGGGAAGGGCGGTTCCATGGTGTAATGGTTAGCACTCTGGACTCTGAATCCAGCGATCCGAGTTCAAATCTCGGTGGAACCTTTTCTTTGTGAAATTGTGACAGATATATTTTATTAGTCATTAAAAACGTCCATTGCAAAAGGAAAAACAAAAAGGGTTATCTGCTCTGTATCCTCTTTTTCTTATATTTTTATAAATTAAACTTGTTTCAAATGGAAATATCAAAGCAGAATTTGCATATCGTAAATCCATGACCTATTACACTTTACGGACAAACGAATCCCATGTAGTCCAGTGGTTAGGATACCTGGCTTTCTCCCTGGTGACCCGGGTTCGATCCCCGGCATGGGAAGGGCGGTTCCATGGTGTAATGGTTAACACTCTGAATCCAGCGATCCGAGTTCAAATCTCGGTGGAAGCTTTTCTTTGTGAAATTGTGACAGATATATTTTATTAGTCATCAAAAACGTCCATTGCAAAAGGAAAAACAAAAAAGATTATCTGCTCTGTATCCTCTTTTTATTTTTATAAATTGAACTTGTTTCAAATGGAAATATGTAAAGCGAAATTTACTTAGAGTAAATCCATGACGTATTACACTTTTGCAACAAACGAATCCCATGTGTTCCAGTAGTTAGGATACATGGCTTTCACCCAGGTGGTCCGGGTTCGATCGCCTGCATGAGAAGGGCGGTTCTATGGTGTAATGTTAGCACTCTAGACTCTGAATCCAGCGATCCGAGTTCAAATCTCGGTGGAAACTTTTCTTTGTGAGATTGTGACAGATATATTTTATTAGTCATCAAAAAGGTCCATTGCAACAGGAAAAACAAAAAAGATTATCTGCTCTGTATCCTCTTTTTATTTTTATAAATTAAACTTGTTTCAAATGGAAATATCAAAGCAGAATTTGCATATCGTAAATCCATGACCTATTACACTTTTGCGACAAACGAATCCCATGTAGTCCAGTGGTTAGGATACCTGGCTTTCACCCTGGTGACCCGGGTTCGATCCCCGGCATGGGAAAGGCGGTTCCATGGTGTAATGGTTAGCACTCTGGACTCTGAATCCAGCGATCCGAGTTCAAATCTGGTGGAACCTTTTCTTTGTGAAATTGTGACAGATATATTTTATTAGTCATTAAAAACGTCCATTGCAAAAGGAAAAACAAAAAAGGTTATCTGCTCTGTATCCTCTTTTTCTTATATTTTTATAAATTAAACTTGTTTCAAATGGAAATATGCAAAGCGAAATTTACTTATAGTAAATCCATGACCTATTACACGATTGCAATAAACGAATCCCATGTGGTCCAGTTGTTAGGATACCTGGCTTTCACCCAGGTGGCCCGGGTTGGATTCCTGGCATGGGAAGGGCGGTTCCATGGTGTAATGGTTAGCACTCTGGACTCTGAATCCAGCGATCCGAGTTCAAATCTGGTGGAACCTTTTCTTTGTGAAATTGTGACAGATATATTTTATTAGTCATTAAAAACGTCCATTGCAAAAGGAAAAACAAAAAAGGTTATCTGCTCTGTATCCTCTTTTTCTAATATTTTTATAAATTGAACTTGTTTCAAATGGAAATATGTAAAGGGAAATTTACTTATAGTAAATCCATGACCAATTACACTTTTCCGACAAATTCATCCCATGTGGTCCAGTTGTTAGGATACCTGGCTTTCACCCAGGTGGCCCGGGTTGGATTCCTGGCATGGGAAGGGCGGTTCCTTGGTGTAATGGTTAGGACTCTGAATCCAGCGATCCGAGTTCAAATCTCGGTGGAACCTTTTCTTTGTGAAATTGTGACAGATATATTTTATTAGTCATTAAAAACGTCCATTGCAAAAGGAAAAACAGAAAACGTTATCTGCTCTGTATCCTCTTTTTCTTATATTTTCATAAATTGAACTTGTTTTAAATGGAAATATGTAAAGCGAAATTTACTTATAGTAAATCCATGACCTATTACACTTTTGCGACAAACGAATCCCATTTGATCCAGTGGTTAGGATACCTGGCTTTCACCCAGGTGGCCCGGGTTCGATCACCGGCATGGAAAGGGCGGTTCCATGGTGTAATGGTTAGCACTCTGGACTCTGATTCCTGCGATCCGAGTTGAAATCTCGGTGGAACCTTTTCTTTGTGAAATTGTGACAGATATATTTTATTAGTCATTGAAAACGTCCATTGCAAAAGGAAAAACAGAAAACGTTATCTGCTCTGTATCCTCTTTTTCTTATATTTTCATAAATTGAACTTGTTTTAAATGGAAATATGTAAAGCGAAATTTACTTATAGTAAATCCATGACCTATTACACTTTTGCGACAAACGAATCCCATGTGGTCCAGTGGTTAGGATACCTGGCTTTCGCACAGGTGTCCCGGGTTCGATCCCCGGCATGGGAAGGGCGGTTCCATGGTGTAATGGTTAACACTCTGAATCCAGCGATCCGAGTTCAAATCTCGGTGGAATCTTTTCTTTGTGAAATTGTGTCAGATATAATTTATTAGTCATTAAAAACGTCCATTGCAAAAGGAAAAACAAAAATGTTTATCTGTTCTATCCTCGTTTCTTTTATTTTTATAAATTAAACTTGTTTCAAATGGAAATATCAAAGCAGAATTTGCATATCGTAAATCCATGACCTATTACACTTTTGCGACAAACGAATCCCATGTAGTCCAGTCATTAAGATACCTGGCTTTCACCCTGGTGACCCGGGTTCGATCCCCGGCATGGGAAGGCGGTTCCATGGTGTAATGGTTAGCACTCTGAACTCTGAATCCAGCGATCCGAGTTCAAATCTCGGTGGAACCTTTTCTTTGTGAAATTGTGACAGATATATTTTATTGCTTATTAAAAACGTCCATTGCAAAAGGAAAAACAAAAAAGATTATCTGCTCTGTATCCTCTTTTTCTTATATTTTATAAATTGAACTTGTTTCAAATGGAAATATGTAAAGCGAAATTTACTTATAGTAAATCCATGACCAATTACACTTTTCCGACAAACTCATCCCATGTGGTCCAGTTGTTAGGATACCTTGCTTTCACCCAGGTGGCCCGGGTTGGATTCCTGGCATGGGAAGGGCGGTTCCATGGTGTAATGGTTAGCACTCTGGGCTCTGAATCGTGCGATCCGAGTTCAAATCTCGGTGGAACCTTTTCTTTGTGAAATTGTGTCAGATATAATTTATTAGTCATTAAAAACGTCCATTGCAAAAGGAAAAACAAAAATGTTTATCTGTTCTATCTTCGTTTCTTTTATTTTTATAAATTAAACTTGTTTCAAATGGAAATATCAAAGCAGAATTTGCATATCGTAAATCCATGACCTATTACACTTTTGCGACAAACGAATCCCATGTAGTCCAGTGGTTAGGATACCTGGCTTTCACCCTGGTGACCCGGGTTCGATCCCCGGCATGGGAAGGGCGGTTCCATGGTGTAATGGTTAGCACTCTGAATCCAGCGATCCGAGTTCAAATCTCGGTGGAACCTTTTCTTTGTGAAATTGTAACAGATATATTTTATTGCTCATTAAAAACATCCATTGCAAAAGGAAAAACAAAAAAAATTATCTGCTCTGTATACTCTTTTTCTTATATTTTTATAAATTGAACTTGTTTCAAATGGAAATATGTAAAGCGAAATTTACTTATAGTAAATCCATGACCAATTACACTTTTCCGACAAACTCATCCCATGTGGTCCAGTTGTTAGGATACCAGGCTTTCACCCAGGTGGCCCGGGTTGGATTCCTGGCATGGGAAAGGCGGTTCCTTGGTGTAATGGTTAGGACTCTGAATCCAGCGATCCGAGTTCAAATCTCGGTGGAACCTTTTCTTTGTGAAATTGTGACAGATATATTTTATTGCTCATTAAAAACATCCATTGCAAAAGGAAAAACAAAAAAGATTATCTGCTCTGTATCCTCTTTTTCTTATATTTTTATAAATTAAACCTGATTCAAATGGAAATATGCAAAGCGAAATTTACTTATAGTAAATCCATGACCTATTACACTTTTGCGACAAATGAATCCCATGTGGCCCAGAGGTTAGGATACCTGGCTTTCACCCAGGTGGCCCGGGTTTGATCCCCGGCATGGGAAGGGCGGTTCCATGGTGTAATGGTTAACACTCTGAATCCAGCGATCCGAGTTCAAATCTCGGTGGAACCTTTTCTTTGTGAAATTGTGTCAGATATAATTTATTAGTCATTAAAAACGTCCATTTCAAAAGGAAAAACAAAAATGTTTATCTGCTCTATCCTCGTTTCTTTTATTTTTATAAATTAAACTTGTTTCAAATGGAAATATCAAAGCAGAATTTGCATATCGTAAATCCATGACCTATTACACTTTAAGGACAGACGAATCCCATGTAGTCCAGTGGTTAGGATACCTGGCTTTCACCCTGGTGACCCGGGTTCAATCCCCGGCATGGGAAGGGCGGTTCCATGGTGTAATGGTTAACACTCTGAATCCAGCGATCCGAGTTCAAATCTCGGTGGAACCTTTTCTTTGTGAAATTGTGTCAGATATAATTTATTAGTCATTAAAAACGTCCATTGCAAAAGGAAAAACAAAAATGTTTATCTGCTCTATCCTCGTTTCTTTTATTTTTATAAATTAAACTTGTTTCAAATGGAAATATTAAAGCGAAATTTGCATATTGTTTATCCGAGACCTATTACACGATTGCGATAAACGAATCCCATGTGGTCCAGTGGTTACTTTGCCTATCCCTCACCCAGGTGGCCCGGGTTCGATCCCCGGCATGGGAAGGGCGGTTCCATGGTGTAATGGTTAACACTCTGAATCCAGCGATCCGAGTTCAAATCTCGGTGGAACCTTTTCTTTGTGAAATTGTGTCAGATATAATTTATTAGTCATTAAAAACGTCCATTGCAAAAGGAAAAACAAAAAAGATTATCTGCTCTGTATCCTCTTTTTATTTTTATAAATTGAACTTGTTTCAAATGGAAATATGTAAAGCGAAATTTACTTAGAGTAAATCCATGACGTATTACACTTTTGCAACAAACGAATCCCATGTGTTCCAGTAGTTAGGTTACCTGGCTTTCACCCAGGTGGTCCGGGTTCGATCGCCGGCATGAGAAGGGCGGTTCCATGGTGTAATGGTTAGCCCTCTGGGCTCTGAATCCAGCGATCCGAGTTCAAATCTCGGTGGAACCTTTTCTTTGTGAAATTGTGACAGCTACATTTTATTAGTCATAAAAAACGTCCATTGTAATAGAATAAACATGAAAGAATATCTGCTCCGTATCCTCTTTTTCTTATATTTTTATAAATTGAACTTGTTTCAAATGGAAATATGTAAAGCGAAATATACTTATAGTAAATCCATGACCTATTACACTTTTGCGAAAAATGAATCCCATGTGGTCCAGTGGTTAGGATACCTGGCTTTCACCCAGGTGGCCCGGGTTCGATCCCCGGCATGGGAAGGGCGGTTCCATGGTGTAATGGTTAGCACTCTGAATCCAGCGATCCGAGTTCAAATCTCGGTGGAACCGTTTCTTTGTGAAATTGTAACAGATATATTTTATTAGTCATTAAAAACGTCCATTGCAAAAGGAAAAACAGAAAACTTTATCTGCTCTGTATCCTCTTTTTCTTATATTTTCATAAATTGAACTTGTTTTAAATGGAAATATGTAAAGCGAAATTTACTTATAGTAAATCCATGACCTATTACACTTTTGCGACAAACGAATCCCATTTGATCCAGTGGTTAGGATACCTGGCTTTCACCCAGGTGGCCCGGGTTCGATCACCGGCATGGAAAGGGCGGTTCCATGGTGTAATGGTTAGCACTCTGGACTCTGAATCCTGCGATCCGAGTTGAAATCTCGGTGGAACCTTTTCTTTGTGAAATTGTGACAGGTATATTTTATTAGTCATTAAAAACGTCCATTGCAAAAGGAAAAACAAAAATGTTTATCTGCTCTATCCTCGTTTCTTTTATTTTTATAAATTAAACTTGTTTCAAATGGAAATATTAAAGCGAAATTTGCATATTGTTTATCCGTGACCTATTACACGATTGCGATAAACGAATCCCATGTGGTCCAGTTGTTAGGTTGCCTATCCCTCACCCAGGTGGCCCGGGTTCGATTCCCGGCATGGGAAGGGCGGTTCCATGGTGTAATGGTTAGCCCTCTGGGCTCTGAATCCAGCGATCCGAGTTCAAATCTCGGTGGAACCTTTTCTTTGTGAAATTGTGACAGATATATTTTATTAGTCATTAAAAACGTCCATTGCAAAAGGAAAAACAAAAAGGGTTATCTGCTCTGTATCCTCTTTTTCTTATATTTTTATAAATTAAACTTGTTTCAAATGGAAATATCAAAGCAGAATTTGCATATCGTAAATCCATGACCTATTACACTTTTGCGACAAACGAATCCCATGTAGTCCAGTGGTTAGGATACCTGGCTTCCACCCTGGTGACCCGGGTTCGATCCCCGGCATGGGAAGGGCGGTTCCATGGTGTAATGGTTAGCACTCTGGACTCTGAATCCAGCGATCCGAGTTCAAATCTCGGTGGAACCTTTTCTTTGTGAAATTGTGACAGATATATTTTATTAGTCATTAAAAACGTCCATTGCAAAAGGAAAAACAAAAAGGGTTATCTGCTCTGTATCCTCTTTTTCTTATATTTTTATAAATTAAACTTGTTTCAAATGGAAATATCAAAGCAGAATTTGCATATCGTAAATCCATGACCTATTACACTTTACGGACAAACGAATCCCATGTAGTCCAGTGGTTAGGATACCTGGCTTTCTCCCTGGTGACCCGGGTTCGATCCCCGGCATGGGAAGGGCGGTTCCATGGTGTAATGGTTAACACTCTGAATCCAGCGATCCGAGTTCAAATCTCGGTGGAAGCTTTTCTTTGTGAAATTGTGACAGATATATTTTATTAGTCATCAAAAACGTCCATTGCAAAAGGAAAACCAAAAAGATTATCTGCTCTGTATCCTCTTTTTATTTTTATAAATTGAACTTGTTTCAAATGGAAATATGTAAAGCGAAATTTACTTAGAGTAAATCCATGACGTATTACACTTTTGCAACAAACGAATCCCATGTGTTCCAGTAGTTAGGATACATGGCTTTCACCCAGGTGGTCCGGGTTCGATCGCCTGCATGAGAAGGGCGGTTCTATGGTGTAATGTTAGCACTCTAGACTCTGAATCCAGCGATCCGAGTTCAAATCTCGGTGGAAACTTTTCTTTGTGAGATTGTGACAGATATATTTTATTAGTCATCAAAAAGGTCCATTGCAACAGGAAAAACAAAAAAGATTATCTGCTCTGTATCCTCTTTTTATTTTTATAAATTAAACTTGTTTCAAATGGAAATATCAAAGCAGAATTTGCATATCGTAAATCCATGACCTATTACACTTTTGCGACAAACGAATCCCATGTAGTCCAGTGGTTAGGATACCTGGCTTTCACCCTGGTGACCCGGGTTCGATCCCCGGCATGGGAAAGGCGGTTCCATGGTGTAATGGTTAGCACTCTGGACTCTGAATCCAGCGATCCGAGTTCAAATCTGGTGGAACCTTTTCTTTGTGAAATTGTGACAGATATATTTTATTAGTCATTAAAAACGTCCATTGCAAAAGGAAAAACAAAAAAGGTTATCTGCTCTGTATCCTCTTTTTCTTATATTTTTATAAATTAAACTTGTTTCAAATGGAAATATGCAAAGCGAAATTTACTTATAGTAAATCCATGACCTATTACACGATTGCAATAAACGAATCCCATGTGGTCCAGTTGTTAGGATACCTGGCTTTCACCCAGGTGGCCCGGGTTGGATTCCTGGCATGGGAAGGGCGGTTCCATGGTGTAATGGTTAGCACTCTGGACTCTGAATCCAGCGATCCGAGTTCAAATCTGGTGGAACCTTTTCTTTGTGAAATTGTGACAGATATATTTTATTAGTCATTAAAAACGTCCATTGCAAAAGGAAAAACAAAAAAGGTTATCTGCTCTGTATCCTCTTTTTCTAATATTTTTATAAATTGAACTTGTTTCAAATGGAAATATGTAAAGGGAAATTTACTTATAGTAAATCCATGACCAATTACACTTTTCCGACAAATTCATCCCATGTGGTCCAGTTGTTAGGATACCTGGCTTTCACCCAGGTGGCCCGGGTTGGATTCCTGGCATGGGAAGGGCGGTTCCTTGGTGTAATGGTTAGGACTCTGAATCCAGCGATCCGAGTTCAAATCTCGGTGGAACCTTTTCTTTGTGAAATTGTGACAGATATATTTTATTAGTCATTAAAAACGTCCATTGCAAAAGGAAAAACAGAAAACGTTATCTGCTCTGTATCCTCTTTTTCTTATATTTTCATAAATTGAACTTGTTTTAAATGGAAATATGTAAAGCGAAATTTACTTATAGTAAATCCATGACCTATTACACTTTTGCGACAAACGAATCCCATTTGATCCAGTGGTTAGGATACCTGGCTTTCACCCAGGTGGCCCGGGTTCGATCACCGGCATGGAAAGGGCGGTTCCATGGTGTAATGGTTAGCACTCTGGACTCTGATTCCTGCGATCCGAGTTGAAATCTCGGTGGAACCTTTTCTTTGTGAAATTGTGACAGATATATTTTATTAGTCATTGAAAACGTCCATTGCAAAAGGAAAAACAGAAAACGTTATCTGCTCTGTATCCTCTTTTTCTTATATTTTCATAAATTGAACTTGTTTTAAATGGAAATATGTAAAGCGAAATTTACTTATAGTAAATCCATGACCTATTACACTTTTGCGACAAACGAATCCCATGTGGTCCAGTGGTTAGGATACCTGGCTTTCGCACAGGTGTCCCGGGTTCGATCCCCGGCATGGGAAGGGCGGTTCCATGGTGTAATGGTTAACACTCTGAATCCAGCGATCCGAGTTCAAATCTCGGTGGAATCTTTTCTTTGTGAAATTGTGTCAGATATAATTTATTAGTCATTAAAAACGTCCATTGCAAAAGGAAAAACAAAAATGTTTATCTGTTCTATCCTCGTTTCTTTTATTTTTATAAATTAAACTTGTTTCAAATGGAAATATCAAAGCAGAATTTGCATATCGTAAATCCATGACCTATTACACTTTTGCGACAAACGAATCCCATGTAGTCCAGTCATTAAGATACCTGGCTTTCACCCTGGTGACCCGGGTTCGATCCCCGGCATGGGAAGGCGGTTCCATGGTGTAATGGTTAGCACTCTGAACTCTGAATCCAGCGATCCGAGTTCAAATCTCGGTGGAACCTTTTCTTTGTGAAATTGTGACAGATATATTTTATTGCTTATTAAAAACGTCCATTGCAAAAGGAAAAACAAAAAAGATTATCTGCTCTGTATCCTCTTTTTCTTATATTTTATAAATTGAACTTGTTTCAAATGGAAATATGTAAAGCGAAATTTACTTATAGTAAATCCATGACCAATTACACTTTTCCGACAAACTCATCCCATGTGGTCCAGTTGTTAGGATACCTTGCTTTCACCCAGGTGGCCCGGGTTGGATTCCTGGCATGGGAAGGGCGGTTCCATGGTGTAATGGTTAGCACTCTGGGCTCTGAATCGTGCGATCCGAGTTCAAATCTCGGTGGAACCTTTTCTTTGTGAAATTGTGTCAGATATAATTTATTAGTCATTAAAAACGTCCATTGCAAAAGGAAAAACAAAAATGTTTATCTGTTCTATCTTCGTTTCTTTTATTTTTATAAATTAAACTTGTTTCAAATGGAAATATCAAAGCAGAATTTGCATATCGTAAATCCATGACCTATTACACTTTTGCGACAAACGAATCCCATGTAGTCCAGTGGTTAGGATACCTGGCTTTCACCCTGGTGACCCGGGTTCGATCCCCGGCATGGGAAGGGCGGTTCCATGGTGTAATGGTTAGCACTCTGAATCCAGCGATCCGAGTTCAAATCTCGGTGGAACCTTTTCTTTGTGAAATTGTAACAGATATATTTTATTGCTCATTAAAAACATCCATTGCAAAAGGAAAAACAAAAAAAATTATCTGCTCTGTATACTCTTTTTCTTATATTTTTATAAATTGAACTTGTTTCAAATGGAAATATGTAAAGCGAAATTTACTTATAGTAAATCCATGACCAATTACACTTTTCCGACAAACTCATCCCATGTGGTCCAGTTGTTAGGATACCAGGCTTTCACCCAGGTGGCCCGGGTTGGATTCCTGGCATGGGAAAGGCGGTTCCTTGGTGTAATGGTTAGGACTCTGAATCCAGCGATCCGAGTTCAAATCTCGGTGGAACCTTTTCTTTGTGAAATTGTGACAGATATATTTTATTGCTCATTAAAAACATCCATTGCAAAAGGAAAAACAAAAAAGATTATCTGCTCTGTATCCTCTTTTTCTTATATTTTTATAAATTAAACCTGATTCAAATGGAAATATGCAAAGCGAAATTTACTTATAGTAAATCCATGACCTATTACACTTTTGCGACAAATGAATCCCATGTGGCCCAGAGGTTAGGATACCTGGCTTTCACCCAGGTGGCCCGGGTTTGATCCCCGGCATGGGAAGGGCGGTTCCATGGTGTAATGGTTAACACTCTGAATCCAGCGATCCGAGTTCAAATCTCGGTGGAACCTTTTCTTTGTGAAATTGTGTCAGATATAATTTATTAGTCATTAAAAACGTCCATTTCAAAAGGAAAAACAAAAATGTTTATCTGCTCTATCCTCGTTTCTTTTATTTTTATAAATTAAACTTGTTTCAAATGGAAATATCAAAGCAGAATTTGCATATCGTAAATCCATGACCTATTACACTTTAAGGACAGACGAATCCCATGTAGTCCAGTGGTTAGGATACCTGGCTTTCACCCTGGTGACCCGGGTTCAATCCCCGGCATGGGAAGGGCGGTTCCATGGTGTAATGGTTAACACTCTGAATCCAGCGATCCGAGTTCAAATCTCGGTGGAACCTTTTCTTTGTGAAATTGTGTCAGATATAATTTATTAGTCATTAAAAACGTCCATTGCAAAAGGAAAAACAAAAATGTTTATCTGCTCTATCCTCGTTTCTTTTATTTTTATAAATTAAACTTGTTTCAAATGGAAATATTAAAGCGAAATTTGCATATTGTTTATCCGAGACCTATTACACGATTGCGATAAACGAATCCCATGTGGTCCAGTGGTTACTTTGCCTATCCCTCACCCAGGTGGCCCGGGTTCGATCCCCGGCATGGGAAGGGCGGTTCCATGGTGTAATGGTTAACACTCTGAATCCAGCGATCCGAGTTCAAATCTCGGTGGAACCTTTTCTTTGTGAAATTGTGTCAGATATAATTTATTAGTCATTAAAAACGTCCATTGCAAAAGGAAAAACAAAAAAGATTATCTGCTCTGTATCCTCTTTTTATTTTTATAAATTGAACTTGTTTCAAATGGAAATATGTAAAGCGAAATTTACTTAGAGTAAATCCATGACGTATTACACTTTTGCAACAAACGAATCCCATGTGTTCCAGTAGTTAGGTTACCTGGCTTTCACCCAGGTGGTCCGGGTTCGATCGCCGGCATGAGAAGGGCGGTTCCATGGTGTAATGGTTAGCCCTCTGGGCTCTGAATCCAGCGATCCGAGTTCAAATCTCGGTGGAACCTTTTCTTTGTGAAATTGTGACAGCTACATTTTATTAGTCATAAAAAACGTCCATTGTAATAGAATAAACATGAAAGAATATCTGCTCCGTATCCTCTTTTTCTTATATTTTTATAAATTGAACTTGTTTCAAATGGAAATATGTAAAGCGAAATATACTTATAGTAAATCCATGACCTATTACACTTTTGCGAAAAATGAATCCCATGTGGTCCAGTGGTTAGGATACCTGGCTTTCACCCAGGTGGCCCGGGTTCGATCCCCGGCATGGGAAGGGCGGTTCCATGGTGTAATGGTTAGCACTCTGAATCCAGCGATCCGAGTTCAAATCTCGGTGGAACCGTTTCTTTGTGAAATTGTAACAGATATATTTTATTAGTCATTAAAAACGTCCATTGCAAAAGGAAAAACAGAAAACTTTATCTGCTCTGTATCCTCTTTTTCTTATATTTTCATAAATTGAACTTGTTTTAAATGGAAATATGTAAAGCGAAATTTACTTATAGTAAATCCATGACCTATTACACTTTTGCGACAAACGAATCCCATTTGATCCAGTGGTTAGGATACCTGGCTTTCACCCAGGTGGCCCGGGTTCGATCACCGGCATGGAAAGGGCGGTTCCATGGTGTAATGGTTAGCACTCTGGACTCTGAATCCTGCGATCCGAGTTGAAATCTCGGTGGAACCTTTTCTTTGTGAAATTGTGACAGGTATATTTTATTAGTCATTAAAAACGTCCATTGCAAAAGGAAAAACAAAAATGTTTATCTGCTCTATCCTCGTTTCTTTTATTTTTATAAATTAAACTTGTTTCAAATGGAAATATTAAAGCGAAATTTGCATATTGTTTATCCGTGACCTATTACACGATTGCGATAAACGAATCCCATGTGGTCCAGTTGTTAGGTTGCCTATCCCTCACCCAGGTGGCCCGGGTTCGATTCCCGGCATGGGAAGGGCGGTTCCATGGTGTAATGGTTAGCCCTCTGGGCTCTGAATCCAGCGATCCGAGTTCAAATCTCGGTGGAACCTTTTCTTTGTGAAATTGTGACAGATATATTTTATTAGTCATTAAAAACGTCCATTGCAAAAGGAAAAACAAAAAGGGTTATCTGCTCTGTATCCTCTTTTTCTTATATTTTTATAAATTAAACTTGTTTCAAATGGAAATATCAAAGCAGAATTTGCATATCGTAAATCCATGACCTATTACACTTTTGCGACAAACGAATCCCATGTAGTCCAGTGGTTAGGATACCTGGCTTCCACCCTGGTGACCCGGGTTCGATCCCCGGCATGGGAAGGGCGGTTCCATGGTGTAATGGTTAGCACTCTGGACTCTGAATCCAGCGATCCGAGTTCAAATCTCGGTGGAACCTTTTCTTTGTGAAATTGTGACAGATATATTTTATTAGTCATTAAAAACGTCCATTGCAAAAGGAAAAACAAAAAGGGTTATCTGCTCTGTATCCTCTTTTTCTTATATTTTTATAAATTAAACTTGTTTCAAATGGAAATATCAAAGCAGAATTTGCATATCGTAAATCCATGACCTATTACACTTTACGGACAAACGAATCCCATGTAGTCCAGTGGTTAGGATACCTGGCTTTCTCCCTGGTGACCCGGGTTCGATCCCCGGCATGGGAAGGGCGGTTCCATGGTGTAATGGTTAACACTCTGAATCCAGCGATCCGAGTTCAAATCTCGGTGGAAGCTTTTCTTTGTGAAATTGTGACAGATATATTTTATTAGTCATCAAAAACGTCCATTGCAAAAGGAAAAACAAAAAAGATTATCTGCTCTGTATCCTCTTTTTATTTTTATAAATTGAACTTGTTTCAAATGGAAATATGTAAAGCGAAATTTACTTAGAGTAAATCCATGACGTATTACACTTTTGCAACAAACGAATCCCATGTGTTCCAGTAGTTAGGATACATGGCTTTCACCCAGGTGGTCCGGGTTCGATCGCCTGCATGAGAAGGGCGGTTCTATGGTGTAATGTTAGCACTCTAGACTCTGAATCCAGCGATCCGAGTTCAAATCTCGGTGGAAACTTTTCTTTGTGAGATTGTGACAGATATATTTTATTAGTCATCAAAAAGGTCCATTGCAACAGGAAAAACAAAAAAGATTATCTGCTCTGTATCCTCTTTTTATTTTTATAAATTAAACTTGTTTCAAATGGAAATATCAAAGCAGAATTTGCATATCGTAAATCCATGACCTATTACACTTTTGCGACAAACGAATCCCATGTAGTCCAGTGGTTAGGATACCTGGCTTTCACCCTGGTGACCCGGGTTCGATCCCCGGCATGGGAAAGGCGGTTCCATGGTGTAATGGTTAGCACTCTGGACTCTGAATCCAGCGATCCGAGTTCAAATCTGGTGGAACCTTTTCTTTGTGAAATTGTGACAGATATATTTTATTAGTCATTAAAAACGTCCATTGCAAAAGGAAAAACAAAAAAGGTTATCTGCTCTGTATCCTCTTTTTCTTATATTTTTATAAATTAAACTTGTTTCAAATGGAAATATGCAAAGCGAAATTTACTTATAGTAAATCCATGACCTATTACACGATTGCAATAAACGAATCCCATGTGGTCCAGTTGTTAGGATACCTGGCTTTCACCCAGGTGGCCCGGGTTGGATTCCTGGCATGGGAAGGGCGGTTCCATGGTGTAATGGTTAGCACTCTGGACTCTGAATCCAGCGATCCGAGTTCAAATCTGGTGGAACCTTTTCTTTGTGAAATTGTGACAGATATATTTTATTAGTCATTAAAAACGTCCATTGCAAAAGGAAAAACAAAAAAGGTTATCTGCTCTGTATCCTCTTTTTCTAATATTTTTATAAATTGAACTTGTTTCAAATGGAAATATGTAAAGGGAAATTTACTTATAGTAAATCCATGACCAATTACACTTTTCCGACAAATTCATCCCATGTGGTCCAGTTGTTAGGATACCTGGCTTTCACCCAGGTGGCCCGGGTTGGATTCCTGGCATGGGAAGGGCGGTTCCTTGGTGTAATGGTTAGGACTCTGAATCCAGCGATCCGAGTTCAAATCTCGGTGGAACCTTTTCTTTGTGAAATTGTGACAGATATATTTTATTAGTCATTAAAAACGTCCATTGCAAAAGGAAAAACAGAAAACGTTATCTGCTCTGTATCCTCTTTTTCTTATATTTTCATAAATTGAACTTGTTTTAAATGGAAATATGTAAAGCGAAATTTACTTATAGTAAATCCATGACCTATTACACTTTTGCGACAAACGAATCCCATTTGATCCAGTGGTTAGGATACCTGGCTTTCACCCAGGTGGCCCGGGTTCGATCACCGGCATGGAAAGGGCGGTTCCATGGTGTAATGGTTAGCACTCTGGACTCTGATTCCTGCGATCCGAGTTGAAATCTCGGTGGAACCTTTTCTTTGTGAAATTGTGACAGATATATTTTATTAGTCATTGAAAACGTCCATTGCAAAAGGAAAAACAGAAAACGTTATCTGCTCTGTATCCTCTTTTTCTTATATTTTCATAAATTGAACTTGTTTTAAATGGAAATATGTAAAGCGAAATTTACTTATAGTAAATCCATGACCTATTACACTTTTGCGACAAACGAATCCCATGTGGTCCAGTGGTTAGGATACCTGGCTTTCGCACAGGTGTCCCGGGTTCGATCCCCGGCATGGGAAGGGCGGTTCCATGGTGTAATGGTTAACACTCTGAATCCAGCGATCCGAGTTCAAATCTCGGTGGAATCTTTTCTTTGTGAAATTGTGTCAGATATAATTTATTAGTCATTAAAAACGTCCATTGCAAAAGGAAAAACAAAAATGTTTATCTGTTCTATCCTCGTTTCTTTTATTTTTATAAATTAAACTTGTTTCAAATGGAAATATCAAAGCAGAATTTGCATATCGTAAATCCATGACCTATTACACTTTTGCGACAAACGAATCCCATGTAGTCCAGTCATTAAGATACCTGGCTTTCACCCTGGTGACCCGGGTTCGATCCCCGGCATGGGAAGGCGGTTCCATGGTGTAATGGTTAGCACTCTGAACTCTGAATCCAGCGATCCGAGTTCAAATCTCGGTGGAACCTTTTCTTTGTGAAATTGTGACAGATATATTTTATTGCTTATTAAAAACGTCCATTGCAAAAGGAAAAACAAAAAAGATTATCTGCTCTGTATCCTCTTTTTCTTATATTTTATAAATTGAACTTGTTTCAAATGGAAATATGTAAAGCGAAATTTACTTATAGTAAATCCATGACCAATTACACTTTTCCGACAAACTCATCCCATGTGGTCCAGTTGTTAGGATACCTTGCTTTCACCCAGGTGGCCCGGGTTGGATTCCTGGCATGGGAAGGGCGGTTCCATGGTGTAATGGTTAGCACTCTGGGCTCTGAATCGTGCGATCCGAGTTCAAATCTCGGTGGAACCTTTTCTTTGTGAAATTGTGTCAGATATAATTTATTAGTCATTAAAAACGTCCATTGCAAAAGGAAAAACAAAAATGTTTATCTGTTCTATCTTCGTTTCTTTTATTTTTATAAATTAAACTTGTTTCAAATGGAAATATCAAAGCAGAATTTGCATATCGTAAATCCATGACCTATTACACTTTTGCGACAAACGAATCCCATGTAGTCCAGTGGTTAGGATACCTGGCTTTCACCCTGGTGACCCGGGTTCGATCCCCGGCATGGGAAGGGCGGTTCCATGGTGTAATGGTTAGCACTCTGAATCCAGCGATCCGAGTTCAAATCTCGGTGGAACCTTTTCTTTGTGAAATTGTAACAGATATATTTTATTGCTCATTAAAAACATCCATTGCAAAAGGAAAAACAAAAAAAATTATCTGCTCTGTATACTCTTTTTCTTATATTTTTATAAATTGAACTTGTTTCAAATGGAAATATGTAAAGCGAAATTTACTTATTGTAAATCCATGACCAATTACACTTTTCCGACAAACTCATCCCATGTGGTCCAGTTGTTAGGATACCAGGCTTTCACCCAGGTGGCCCGGGTTGGATTCCTGGCATGGGAAAGGCGGTTCCTTGGTGTAATGGTTAGGACTCTGAATCCAGCGATCCGAGTTCAAATCTCGGTGGAACCTTTTCTTTGTGAAATTGTGACAGATATATTTTATTGCTCATTAAAAACATCCATTGCAAAAGGAAAAACAAAAAAGATTATCTGCTCTGTATCCTCTTTTTCTTATATTTTTATAAATTAAACCTGATTCAAATGGAAATATGCAAAGCGAAATTTACTTATAGTAAATCCATGACCTATTACACTTTTGCGACAAATGAATCCCATGTGGCCCAGAGGTTAGGATACCTGGCTTTCACCCAGGTGGCCCGGGTTTGATCCCCGGCATGGGAAGGGCGGTTCCATGGTGTAATGGTTAACACTCTGAATCCAGCGATCCGAGTTCAAATCTCGGTGGAACCTTTTCTTTGTGAAATTGTGTCAGATATAATTTATTAGTCATTAAAAACGTCCATTTCAAAAGGAAAAACAAAAATGTTTATCTGCTCTATCCTCGTTTCTTTTATTTTTATAAATTAAACTTGTTTCAAATGGAAATATCAAAGCAGAATTTGCATATCGTAAATCCATGACCTATTACACTTTAAGGACAGACGAATCCCATGTAGTCCAGTGGTTAGGATACCTGGCTTTCACCCTGGTGACCCGGGTTCAATCCCCGGCATGGGAAGGGCCGTTCCATGGTGTAATGGTTAACACTCTGAATCCAGCGATCCGAGTTCAAATCTCGGTGGAACCTTTTCTTTGTGAAATTGTGTCAGATATAATTTATTAGTCATTAAAAACGTCCATTGCAAAAGGAAAAACAAAAATGTTTATCTGCTCTATCCTCGTTTCTTTTATTTTTATAAATTAAACTTGTTTCAAATGGAAATATTAAAGCGAAATTTGCATATTGTTTATCCGAGACCTATTACACGATTGCGATAAACGAATCCCATGTGGTCCAGTGGTTACTTTGCCTATCCCTCACCCAGGTGGCCCGGGTTCGATCCCCGGCATGGGAAGGGCGGTTCCATGGTGTAATGGTTAACACTCTGAATCCAGCGATCCGAGTTCAAACCTCGGTGGAACCTTTTCTTTGTGAAATTGTGTCAGATATAATTTATTAGTCATTAAAAACGTCCATTGCAAAAGGAAAAACAAAAAAGATTATCTGCTCTGTATCCTCTTTTTATTTTTATAAATTGAACTTGTTTCAAATGGAAATATGTAAAGCGAAATTTACTTAGAGTAAATCCATGACGTATTACACTTTTGCAACAAACGAATCCCATGTGTTCCAGTAGTTAGGTTACCTGGCTTTCACCCAGGTGGTCCGGGTTCGATCGCCGGCATGAGAAGGGCGGTTCCATGGTGTAATGGTTAGCCCTCTGGGCTCTGAATCCAGCGATCCGAGTTCAAATCTCGGTGGAACCTTTTCTTTGTGAAATTGTGACAGCTACATTTTATTAGTCATAAAAAACGTCCATTGTAATAGAATAAACATGAAAGAATATCTGCTCCGTATCCTCTTTTTCTTATATTTTTATAAATTGAACTTGTTTCAAATGGAAATATGTAAAGCGAAATATACTTATAGTAAATCCATGACCTATTACACTTTTGCGAAAAATGAATCCCATGTGGTCCAGTGGTTAGGATACCTGGCTTTCACCCAGGTGGCCCGGGTTCGATCCCCGGCATGGGAAGGGCGGTTCCATGGTGTAATGGTTAGCACTCTGAATCCAGCGATCCGAGTTCAAATCTCGGTGGAACCGTTTCTTTGTGAAATTGTAACAGATATATTTTATTAGTCATTAAAAACGTCCATTGCAAAAGGAAAAACAGAAAACTTTATCTGCTCTGTATCCTCTTTTTCTTATATTTTCATAAATTGAACTTGTTTTAAATGGAAATATGTAAAGCGAAATTTACTTATAGTAAATCCATGACCTATTACACTTTTGCGACAAACGAATCCCATTTGATCCAGTGGTTAGGATACCTGGCTTTCACCCAGGTGGCCCGGGTTCGATCACCGGCATGGAAAGGGCGGTTCCATGGTGTAATGGTTAGCACTCTGGACTCTGAATCCTGCGATCCGAGTTGAAATCTCGGTGGAACCTTTTCTTTATGAAATTGTGACAGGTATATTTTATTAGTCATTAAAAACGTCCATTGCAAAAGGAAAAACAAAAATGTTTATCTGCTCTATCCTCGTTTCTTTTATTTTTATAAATTAAACTTGTTTCAAATGGAAATATTAAAGCGAAATTTGCATATTGTTTATCCGTGACCTATTACACGATTGCGATAAACGAATCCCATGTGGTCCAGTTGTTAGGTTGCCTATCCCTCACCCAGGTGGCCCGGGTTCGATTCCCGGCATGGGAAGGGCGGTTCCATGGTGTAATGGTTAGCCCTCTGGGCTCTGAATCCAGCGATCCGAGTTCAAATCTCGGTGGAACCTTTTCTTTGTGAAATTGTGACAGATATATTTTATTAGTCATTAAAAACGTCCATTGCAAAAGGAAAAACAAAAAGGGTTATCTGCTCTGTATCCTCTTTTTCTTATATTTTTATAAATTAAACTTGTTTCAAATGGAAATATCAAAGCAGAATTTGCATATCGTAAATCCATGACCTATTACACTTTAGGGACAAACGAATCCCATGTAGTCCAGTGGTTAGGATACCTGGCTTTCTCCCTGGTGACCCGGGTTCGATCCCCGGCATGGGAAGGGCGGTTCCATGGTGTAATGGTTAACACTCTGAATCCAGCGATCCGAGTTCAAATCTCGGTGGAAGCTTTTCTTTGTGAAATTGTGACAGATATATTTTATTAGTCATCAAAAACGTCCATTGCAAAAGGAAAAACAAAAAAGATTATCTGCTCTGTATCCTCTTTTTATTTTTATAAATTGAACTTGTTTCAAATGGAAATATGTAAAGCGAAATTTACTTAGAGTAAATCCATGACGTATTACACTTTTGCAACAAACGAATCCCATGTGTTCCAGTAGTTAGGATACATGGCTTTCACCCAGGTGGTCCGGGTTCGATCGCCTGCATGAGAAGGGCGGTTCTATGGTGTAATGTTAGCACTCTAGACTCTGAATCCAGCGATCCGAGTTCAAATCTCGGTGGAAACTTTTCTTTGTGAGATTGTGACAGATATATTTTATTAGTCATCAAAAAGGTCCATTGCAACAGGAAAAACAAAAAAGATTATCTGCTCTGTATCCTCTTTTTATTTTTATAAATTAAACTTGTTTCAAATGGAAATATCAAAGCAGAATTTGCATATCGTAAATCCATGACCTATTACACTTTTGCGACAAACGAATCCCATGTAGTCCAGTGGTTAGGATACCTGGCTTTCACCCAGGTGACCCGGGTTCGATCCCCGGCATGGGAAGGGCGGTTCCATGGTGTAATGGTTAGCACTCTGGACTCTGAATCCAGCGATCCGAGTTCAAATCTGGTGGAACCTTTTCTTTGTGAAATTGTGACAGATATATTTTATTAGTCATTAAAAACGTCCATTGCAAAAGGAAAAACAAAAAAGGTTATCTGCTCTGTATCCTCTTTTTCTTATATTTTTATAAATTAAACTTGTTTCAAATGGAAATATGCAAAGCGAAATTTACTTATAGTAAATCCATGACCTATTACACGATTGCAATAAACGAATCCCATGTGGTCCAGTTGTTAGGATACCTGGCTTTCACCCAGGTGGCCCGGGTTGGATTCCTGGCATGGGAAGGGCGGTTCCATGGTGTAATGGTTAGCACTCTGGACTCTGAATCCAGCGATCCGAGTTCAAATCTGGTGGAACCTTTTCTTTGTGAAATTGTGACAGATATATTTTATTAGTCATTAAAAACGTCCATTGCAAAAGGAAAAACAAAAAAGGTTATCTGCTCTGTATCCTCTTTTTCTAATATTTTTATAAATTGAACTTGTTTCAAATGGAAATATGTAAAGCGAAATTTACTTATAGTAAATCCATGACCAATTACACTTTTCCGACAAATTCATCCCATGTGGTCCAGTTGTTAGGATACCTGGCTTTCACCCAGGTGGCCCGGGTTGGATTCCTGGCATGGGAAGGGCGGTTCCTTGGTGTAATGGTTAGGACTCTGAATCCAGCGATCCGAGTTCAAATCTCGGTGGAACCTTTTCTTTGTGAAATTGTGACAGATATATTTTATTAGTCATTAAAAACGTCCATTGCAAAAGGAAAAACAGAAAACGTTATCTGCTCTGTATCCTCTTTTTCTTATATTTTCATAAATTGAACTTGTTTTAAATGGAAATTTACTTATAGTAAATCCATGACCTATTACACTTTTGCGACAAACGAATCCCATTTGATCCAGTGGTTAGGATACCTGGCTTTCACCCAGGTGGCCCGGGTTCGATCACCGGCATGGAAAGGGCGGTTCCATGGTGTAATGGTTAGCACTCTGGACTCTGATTCCTGCGATCCGAGTTGAAATCTCGGTGGAACCTTTTCTTTGTGAAATTGTGACAGATATATTTTATTAGTCATTGAAAACGTCCATTGCAAAAGGAAAAACAGAAAACGTTATCTGCTCTGTATCCTCTTTTTCTTATATTTTCATAAATTGAACTTGTTTTAAATGGAAATATGTAAAGCGAAATTTACTTATAGTAAATCCATGACCTATTACACTTTTGCGACAAACGAATCCCATGTGGTCCAGTGGTTAGGATACCTGGCTTTCGCACAGGTGTCCCGGGTTCGATCCCCGGCATGGGAAGGGCGGTTCCATGGTGTAATGGTTAACACTCTGAATCCAGCGATCCGAGTTCAAATCTCGGTGGAATCTTTTCTTTGTGAAATTGTGTCAGATATAATTTATTAGTCATTAAAAACGACCATTGCAAAAGGAAAAACAAAAATGTTTATCTGTTCTATCCTCGTTTTTTTATTTTTATAAATTAAACTTGTTTCAAATGGAAATATCAAAGCAGAATTTGCATATCGTAAATCCATGACCTATTACACTTTTGCGACAAACGAATCCCATGTAGTCCAGTGGTTAGGATACCTGGCTTCCACCCTGGTGACCCGGGTTCGATCCCCGGCATCGGAAGGGCGGTTCCATGGTGTAATGGTTAGCACTCTGGACTCTGAATCCAGCGATCCGAGTTCAAATCTCGGTGGAACCTTTTCTTTGTGAAATTGTGACAGATATATTTTATTAGTCATTAAAAACGTCCATTGCAAAAGGAAAAACAAAAAGGGTTATCTGCTCTGTATCCTCTTTTTCTTATATTTTTATAAATTAAACTTGTTTCAAATGGAAATATCAAAGCAGAATTTGCATATCGTAAATCCATGACCTATTACACTTTAGGGACAAACGAATCCCATGTAGTCCAGTGGTTAGGATACCTGGCTTTCTCCCTGGTGACCCGGGTTCGATCCCCGGCATGGGAAGGGCGGTTCCATGGTGTAATGGTTAACACTCTGAATCCAGCGATCCGAGTTCAAATCTCGGTGGAAGCTTTTCTTTGTGAAATTGTGACAGATATATTTTATTAGTCATCAAAAACGTCCATTGCAAAAGGAAAAACAAAAAAGATTATCTGCTCTGTATCCTCTTTTTATTTTTATAAATTGAACTTGTTTCAAATGGAAATATGTAAAGCGAAATTTACTTAGAGTAAATCCATGACGTATTACACTTTTGCAACAAACGAATCCCATGTGTTCCAGTAGTTAGGATACATGGCTTTCACCCAGGTGGTCCGGGTTCGATCGCCTGCATGAGAAGGGCGGTTCTATGGTGTAATGTTAGCACTCTAGACTCTGAATCCAGCGATCCGAGTTCAAATCTCGGTGGAAACTTTTCTTTGTGAGATTGTGACAGATATATTTTATTAGTCATCAAAAAGGTCCATTGCAACAGGAAAAACAAAAAAGATTATCTGCTCTGTATCCTCTTTTTATTTTTATAAATTAAACTTGTTTCAAATGGAAATATCAAAGCAGAATTTGCATATCGTAAATCCATGACCTATTACACTTTTGCGACAAACGAATCCCATGTAGTCCAGTGGTTAGGATACCTGGCTTTCACCCTGGTGACCCGGGTTCGATCCCCGGCATGGGAAGGGCGGTTCCATGGTGTAATGGTTAGCACTCTGGACTCTGAATCCAGCGATCCGAGTTCAAATCTGGTGGAACCTTTTCTTTGTGAAATTG
Organism: Meta bourneti; assembly: GCA_933210815.1. NCBI lineage: Eukaryota > Metazoa > Arthropoda > Arachnida > Araneae > Tetragnathidae > Meta > Meta bourneti. The sequence goes on along the minus strand of OW119933.1, from coordinate 77,362,023 downwards.
TGACAGATATATTTTATTAGTCATTAAAAACGTCCATTGCAAAAGGAAAAACAAAAAAGGTTATCTGCTCTGTATCCTCTTTTTCTTATATTTTTATAAATTAAACTTGTTTCAAATGGAAATATGCAAAGCGAAATTTACTTATAGTAAATCCATGACCTATTACACGATTGCAATAAACGAATCCCATGTGGTCCAGTTGTTAGGATACCTGGCTTTCACCCAGGTGGCCCGGGTTGGATTCCTGGCATGGGAAGGGCGGTTCCATGGTGTAATGGTTAGCACTCTGGACTCTGAATCCAGCGATCCGAGTTCAAATCTGGTGGAACCTTTTCTTTGTGAAATTGTGACAGATATATTTTATTAGTCATTAAAAACGTCCATTGCAAAAGGAAAAACAAAAAAGGTTATCTGCTCTGTATCCTCTTTTTCTAATATTTTTATAAATTGAACTTGTTTCAAATGAAAATATGTAAAGCGAAATTTACTTATAGTAAATCCATGACCAATTACACTTTTCCGACAAATTCATCCCATGTGGTCCAGTTGTTAGGATACCTGGCTTTCACCCAGGTGGCCCGGGTTGGATTCCTGGCATGGGAAGGGCGGTTCCTTGGTGTAATGGTTAGGACTCTGAATCCAGCGATCCGAGTTCAAATCTCGGTGGAACCTTTTCTTTGTGAAATTGTGACAGATATATTTTATTAGTCATTAAAAACGTCCATTGCAAAAGGAAAAACAGAAAACGTTATCTGCTCTGTATCCCCTTTTTCTTATATTTTCATAAATTGAACTTGTTTTAAATGGAAATATGTAAAGCGAAATTTACTTATAGTAAATCCATGACCTATTACACTTTTGCGACAAACGAATCCCATTTGATCCAGTGGTTAGGATACCTGGCTTTCACCCAGGTGGCCCGGGTTCGATCACCGGCATGGAAAGGGCGGTTCCATGGTGTAATGGTTAGCACTCTGGACTCTGATTCCTGCGATCCGAGTTGAAATCTCGGTGGAACCTTTTCTTTGTGAAATTGTGACAGATATATTTTATTAGTCATTGAAAACGTCCATTGCAAAAGGAAAAACAGAAAACGTTATCTGCTCTGTATCCTCTTTTTCTTATATTTTCATAAATTGAACTTGTTTTAAATGGAAATATGTAAAGCGAAATTTACTTATAGTAAATCCATGACCTATTACACTTTTGCGACAAACGAATCCCATGTGGTCCAGTGGTTAGGATACCTGGCTTTCGCACAGGTGTCCCGGGTTCGATCCTCGGCATGGGAAGGGCGGTTCCATGGTGTAATGGTTAACACTCTGAATCCAGCGATCCGAGTTCAAATCTCGGTGGAATCTTTTCTTTGTGAAATTGTGTCAGATATAATTTATTAGTCATTAAAAACGTACATTGCAAAAGGAAAAACAAAAATGTTTATCAGTTCTATCCTCGTTTCTTTTATTTTTATAAATTAAACTTGTTTCAAATGGAAATATCAAAGCAGAATTTGCATATCGTAAATCCATGACCTATTACACTTTTGCGACAAACGAATCCCATGTAGTCCAGTTGTTAGGATACCTGGCTTCCACCCTGGTGACCCGGGTTCGATCCCCGGCATCGGAAGGGCGGTTCCATGGTGTAATGGTTAGCACTCTGGACTCTGAATCCAGCGATCCGAGTTCAAATCTCGGTGGAACCTTTTCTTTGTGAAATTGTGACAGATATATTTTATTAGTCATTAAAAACGTCCATTGCAAAAGGAAAAACAAAAAGGGTTATCTGCTCTGTATCCTCTTTTTCTTATATTTTTATAAATTAAACTTGTTTCAAATGGAAATATCAAAGCAGAATTTGCATATCGTAAATCCATGACCTATTACACTTTAGGGACAAACGAATCCCATGTAGTCCAGTGGTTAGGATACCTGGCTTTCACCCTGGTGACCCGGGTTCGATCCCCGGTATGGGAAGGGCGGTTCCATGGTGTAATGGTTAACACTCTGAATCCAGCGATCCGAGTTCAAATCTCGGTGGAAGCTTTTCTTTGTGAAATTGTGACAGATATATTTTATTAGTCATCAAAAACGTCCATTGCAAAAGGAAAAACAAAAAAGATTATCTGCTCTGTATCTTCTTTTTATTTTTATAAATTGAACTTGTTTCAAATGGAAATATCAAAGCAGAATTTGCATATCGTAAATCCATGACCTATTACACTTTTGCGACAAACGAATCCCATGTAGTCCAGTGGTTAGGATACCTGGCTTTCACCCTGGTGACCCGGGTTCGATCCCCGGCATGGGAAGGGCGGTTCCATGGTGTAATGGTTAGCACTCTGGACTCTGAATCCAGCGATCCGAGTTCAAATCTGGTGGAACCTTTTCTTTGTGAAATTGTGACAGATATATTTTATTAGTCATTAAAAACGTCCATTGCAAAAGGAAAAACAAAAAAGGTTATCTGCTCTGTATCCTCTTTTTCTTATATTTTTATAAATTAAACTTGTTTCAAATGGAAATATGCAAAGCGAAATTTACTTATAGTAAATCCATGACCTATTACACGATTGCAATAAACGAATCCCATGTGGTCCAGTGGTTAGGATGCCTGGCTCTCACCCAGGTGGCCCGGGTTCGATTCCCGGCATGGGAAGGGCGGTTCCATGGTGTAATGGTTAGCACTCTGAATCCAGCGATCCGAGTTCAAATCTCGGTGGAACCTTTTCTTTGTGAAATTGTGACAGATATATTTTATTGCTCATTAAAAACATCCATTGCAAAAGGAAAAACAAAAAAGATTATCTGCTCTGTATCCTGTTTTTCTAATATTTTTATAAATTGAACTTGTTTCAAATGGAAATATGTAAAGCGAAATTTACTTATAGTAAATCCGTGACCAATTACACTTTTCCGACAAATTCATCCCATGTGGTCCAGTTGTTAGGATACCTGGCTTTCACCCAGGTGGCCCGGGTTGGATTCCTGGCATGGGAAGGGCGGTTCCTTGGTGTAATGGTTAGGACTCTGAATCCAGCGATCCGAGTTCAAATCTCGGTGGAACCTTTTCTTTGTGAAATTGTGACAGATATATTTTATTAGTCATTAAAAACGTCCATTGCAAAAGGAAAAACAGAAAACGTTATCTGCTCTGAATCCTCTTTTTCTTATATTTTCATAAATTGAACTTGTTTTAAATGGAAATATGTAAAGCGAAATTTACTTATAGTAAATCCATGACCTATTACACTTTTGCAACAAACGAATCCCATGTGGTTCAGTGGTTAGGATACCTGGCTTTCGCCCAGGTGGCCCTGGTTCGATCGCCGGCATGGGTTGGGCGGTACCATGGTGTAATGGTTAGCACTCTGAACTCTGAATCCAGAGATCCGAGTTCAAATCTCGGTGGAACCTTTTCTTTGTGAAATTGTGTCAGATATAATTTATTAGTCATTAAAAACGTCCATTGCAAAAGGAAAAACAAAAATGTTTATCTGTTCTATCCTCGTTTCTTTTATTTTTATAAATTAAACTTGTTTCAAATGGAAATATCAAAGCAGAATTTGCATATCGTAAATCCATGACCTATTACACTTTTGCGACAAACGAATCCCATGTAGTCCAGTGGTTAGGATACCTGGCTTCCACCCTGGTGACCCGGGTTCGATCCCCGGCATCGGAAGGGCGGTTCCATGGTGTAATGGTTAGCATTCTGAATCCAGCGATCCGAGTTCAAATCTCGGTGGAACCTTTTCTTTGTGAAATTGTGACAGATATATTTTATTAGTCATTAAAAACGTCCATTGCAAAAGGAAAAACAAAAAGGGTTATCTGCTCTGTATCCTCTTTTTCTTATATTTTTATAAATTAAACTTGTTTCAAATGGAAATATCAAAGCAGAATTTGCATATCGTAAATCCATGACCTATTACACTTTAAGGACAAACGAATCCCATGTAGTCCAGTGGTTAGGATACCTGGCTTTCACCCTGGTGACCCGGGTTCGATCCCCGGTATGGGAAGGGCGGTTCCATGGTGTAATGGTTAACACTCTGAATCCAGCGATCCGAGTTCAAATCTCGGTGGAAGCTTTTCTTTGTGAAATTGTGACAGATATATTTTATTAGTCATCAAAAACGTCCATTGCAAAAGGAAAAACAAAAAAGATTATCTGCTCTGTATCTTCTTTTTATTTTTATAAATTGAACTTGTTTCAAATGGAAATATCAAAGCAGAATTTGCATATCGTAAACCCATGACCTATTACACTTTTGCGACAAACGAATCCCATGTAGTCCAGTGGTTAGGATACCTGGCTTTCACCCTGGTGACCCGGGTTCGATCCCCGGCATGGGAAGGGCGGTTCCATGGTGTAATGGTTAGCACTCTGGACTCTGAATCCAGCGATCCGAGTTCAAATCTGGTGGAACCTTTTCTTTGTGAAATTGTGACAGATATATTTTATTAGTCATTAAAAACGTCCATTGCAAAAGGAAAAACAAAAAAGGTTATCTGCTCTGTATCCTCTTTTTCTTATATTTTTATAAATTAAACTTGTTTCAAATGGAAATATGCAAAGCGAAATTTACTTATAGTAAATCCATGACCTATTACACTTTTGCGACAAACGAATCCCATTTGATCCAGTGGTTAGGATAGCTGGCTTTCACCCAGGTGGCCCGGGTTCGATCACCGGCATGGAAAGGGCGGTTCCATGGTGTAATGGTTAGCACTCTGGACTCTGATTCCTGCGATCCGAGTTGAAATCTCGGTGGAACCTTTTCTTTGTGAAATTGTGACAGATATATTTTATTAGTCATTAAAAACGTCCATTGCAAAAGGAAAAACAGAAAACGTTATCTGCTCTGTATCCTCTTTTTCTTATATTTTCATAAATTGAACTTGTTTTAAATGGAAATATGTAAAGCGAAATTTACTTATAGTAAATCCATGACCTATTACACTTCTGCGACAAACGAATCCCATGTGGTCCAGTGGTTAGGATACCTGGCTTTCGCACAGGTGTCCCGGGTTCGATCCCCGGCATGGGAAGGGCGGTTCCATGGTGTAATGGTTAGCACTCTGGACTCGGAATCCAGCGATCCGAGTTCAAATCTCGGTGGAACGTTTTCTTTGTGAAATTGTGACAGATATATTTTATTAGTCATTAAAAACGTCCATTGCAAAAGGAAAAACAAAAAAGATTATCTGCTCTGTATCCTCTTTTTATTTTTATAAATTGAAATTGTTTCAAATGGAAATATGTAAAGCGAAATTTACTTAGAGTAAATCCATGACCTATTACACTTTTGCAACAAACGAATCCCATGTGTTCCAGTGGTTAGGATACCTGGCTTTCGCACAGGTGTCCCGGGTTCGATCCCCGGCATGGGAAGGGCGGTTCCATGGTGTAATGGTTAGCACTCTGGACTCGGAATCCAGCGATCCGAGTTCAAATCTCGGTGGAACGTTTTCTTTGTGAAATTGTGACAGATATATTTTATTAGTCATTAAAAACGTCCATTGCAAAAGGAAAAACAAAAAAGATTATCTGCTCTGTATCCTCTTTTTATTTTTATAAATTGAACTTGTTTCAAATGGAAATATGTAAAGCGAAATTTACTTAGAGTAAATCCATGACCTATTACACTTTTGCAACAAACGAATCCCATGTGTTCCAGTGGTTAGGATACCTGGCTTTCACCCAGGTGGTCCGGGTTCGATCCCCGGCATCGGAAGGGCGGTTCCATGGTGTAATGGTTAGCACTCTGGACTCTGAATCCAGCGATCCGAGTTCAAATCTCGGTGGAACCTTTTCTTTGTGAAATTGTGACAGATATATTTTATTAGTCATTAAAAACGTCCATTGCAAAAGGAAAAACAAAAATGTTTATCTGTTCTATCCTCGTTTCTTTTATTTTTATAAATTAAACTTGTTTCAAATGGAAATATCAAAGCAGAATTTGCATATCGTAAATCCATGACCTATTACACTTTTGCGACAAACGAATCCCATGTAGTCCAGTGGTTAGGATACCTGGCTTCCACCCTGGTGACCCGGGTTCGATCCCCGGCATCGGAAGGGCGGTTCCATGGTGTAATGGTTAGCACTCTGGACTCTGAATCCAGCGATCCGAGTTCAAATTTCGGTGGAACCTTTTCTTTGTGAAATTGTGACAGATATATTTTATTAGTCATTAAAAACGTCCATTGCAAAAGGAAAAACAAAAAGGGTTATATGCTCTGTATCCTATTTTTCTTATATTTTTATAAATTAAACTTGTTTCAAATGGAAATATCAAAGCAGAATTTGCATATCGTAAAACCATGACCTATTACACTTTAGGGACAAACGAATCCCATGTAGTCCAGTGGTTAGGATACCTGGCTTTGACCCGGGTTCGATCCCCGGTATGGGAAGGGCGGTTCCATGGTGTAATGGTTAACACTCTGAATCCAGCGATCCGAGTTCAAATCTGGTGGAACCTTTTCTTTGTGAAATTGTGATAGATATATTTTATTAGTCATTAAAAACGTCCATTGCAAAAGGAAAAACAAAAAAGGTTATCTGCTCTGTATCCTCTTTTTCTTATATTTTTATAAATTAAACTTGTTTCAAATGGAAATATGCAAAGCGAAATTTACTTATAGTAAATCCATGACCTATTACACTTTTGCGACAAACGAATCCCATTTGATCCAGTGGTTAGGATACCTGGCTTTCACCCAGGTGGCCCGGGTTCGATCACCGGCATGGAAAGGGCGGTTCCATGGTGTAATGGTTAGCACTCTGGACTCTGATTCCTGCGATCCGAGTTGAAATCTCGGTGGAACCTTTTCTTTGTGAAATTGTGACAGATATATTTTATTAGTCATTAAAAACGTCCATTGCAAAAGGAAAAACAGAAAACGTTATCTGCTCTGTATCCTCTTTTTCTTATATTTTCATAAATTGAACTTGTTTTAAATGGAAATATGTAAAGCGAAATTTACTTATAGTAAATCCATGACCTATTACACTTCTGCGACAAACGAATCCCATGTGGTCCAGTGGTTAGGATACCTGGCTTTCGCACAGGTGTCCCGGGTTCGATCCCCGGCATGGGAAGGGCGGTTCCATGGTGTAATGGTTAGCACTCTGGACTCGGAATCCAGCGATCCGAGTTCAAATCTCGGTGGAACGTTTTCTTTGTGAAATTGTGACAGATATATTTTATTAGTCATTAAAAACGTCCATTGCAAAAGGAAAAACAAAAAAGATTATCTGCTCTGTATCCTCTTTTTATTTTTATAATTTGAACTTGTTTCAAATGGAAATATGTAAAGCGAAATTTACTTAGAGTAAATCCATGACCTATTACACTTTTGCAACAAACGAATCCCATGTGTTCCAGTGGTTAGGATACCTGGCTTTCGCACAGGTGTCCCGGGTTCGATCCCCGGCATGGGAAGGGCGGTTCCATGGTGTAATGGTTAGCACTCTGGACTCGGAATCCAGCGATCCGAGTTCAAATCTCGGTGGAACGTTTTCTTTGTGAAATTGTGACAGATATATTTTATTAGTCATTAAAAACGTCCATTGCAAAAGGAAAAACAAAAAAGATTATCTGCTCTGTATCCTCTTTTTATTTTTATAAATTGAACTTGTTTCAAATGGAAATATGTAAAGCGAAATTTACTTAGAGTAAATCCATGACCTATTACACTTTTGCAACAAACGAATCCCATGTGTTCCAGTGGTTAGGATACCTGGCTTTCACCCAGGTGGTCCGGGTTCGATCCCCGGCATCGGAAGGGCGGTTCCATGGTGTAATGGTTAGCACTCTGGACTCTGAATCCAGCGATCCGAGTTCAAATCTCGGTGGAACCTTTTCTTTGTGAAATTGTGACAGATATATTTTATTAGTCATTAAAAACGTCCATTGCAAAAGGAAAAACAAAAATGTTTATCTGTTCTATCCTCGTTTCTTTTATTTTTATAAATTAAACTTGTTTCAAATGGAAATATCAAAGCAGAATTTGCATATCGTAAATCCATGACCTATTACACTTTTGCGACAAACGAATCCCATGTAGTCCAGTGGTTAGGATACCTGGCTTCCACCCTGGTGACCCGGGTTCAATCCCCGGCATCGGAAGGGCGGTTCCATGGTGTAATGGTTAGCACTCTGGACTCTGAATCCAGCGATCCGAGTTCAAATTTCGGTGGAACCTTTTCTTTGTGAAATTGTGACAGATATATTTTATTAGTCATTAAAAACGTCCATTGCAAAAGGAAAAACAAAAAGGGTTATCTGCTCTGTATCCTATTTTTCTTATATTTTTATAAATTAAACTTGTTTCAAATGGAAATATCAAAGCAGAATTTGCATATCGTAAAACCATGACCTATTACACTTTAGGGACAAACGAATCCCATGTAGTCCAGTGGTTAGGATACCTGGCTTTCACCCTGGTGACCCGGGTTCGATCCCCGGTATGGGAAGGGCGGTTCCATGGTGTAATGGTTAACACTCTGAATCCAGCGATCCGAGTTCAAATCTCGGTGGAAGCTTTTCTTTGTGAAATTGTGACAGATATATTTTATTAGTCATCAAAAACGTCCATTGCAAAAGGAAAAACAAAAAAGATTATCTGCTCTGTATCTTCTTTTTATTTTTATAAATTGAACTTGTTTCAAATGGAAATATCAAAGCAGAATTTGCATATCGTAAATCCATGACCTATTACACTTTTGCGACAAACGAATCCCATGTAGTCCAGTGGTTAGGATACCTGGCTTTCACCCTGGTGACCCGGGTTCGATCCCCGGCATGGGAAGGGCGGTTCCATGGTGTAATGGTTAGCACTCTGGACTCTGAATCCAGCGATCCGAGTTCAAATCTGGTGGAACCTTTTCTTTGTGAAATTGTGACAGATATATTTTATTAGTCATTAAAAACGTCCATTGCAAAAGGAAAAACAAAAAAGGTTATCTGCTCTGTATCCTCTTTTTCTTATATTTTTATAAATTAAACTTGTTTCAAATGGAAATATGCAAAGCGAAATTTACTTATAGTAAATCCATGACCTATTACACTTTTGCGACAAACGAATCCCATTTGATCCAGTGGTTAGGATACCTGGCTTTCACCCAGGTGGCCCGGGTTCGATCACCGGCATGGAAAGGGCGGTTCCATGGTGTAATGGTTAGCACTCTGGACTCTGATTCCTGCGATCCGAGTTGAAATCTCGGTGGAACGTTTTCTTTGTGAAATTGTGACAGATATATTTTATTAGTCATTAAAAACGTCCATTGCAAAAGGAAAAACAAAAAAGATTATCTGCTCTGTATCCTCTTTTTATTTTTATAAATTGAACTTGTTTCAAATGGAAATATGTAAAGCGAAATTTACTTAGAGTAAATCCATGACCTATTACACTTTTGCAACAAACGAATCCCATGTGTTCCAGTGGTTAGGATACCTGGCTTTCGCACAGGTGTCCCGGGTTCGATCCCCGGCATGGGATGGGCGGTTCCATGGTGTAATGGTTAGCACTCTGGACTCGGAATCCAGCGATCCGAGTTCAAATCTCGGTGGAACGTTTTCTTTGTGAAATTGTGACAGATATATTTTATTAGTCATTAAAAACGTCCATTGCAAAAGGAAAAACAAAAAAGATTATCTGCTCTGTATCCTCTTTTTATTTTTATAAATTGAACTTGTTTCAAATGGAAATATGTAAAGCGAAATTTACTTAGAGTAAATCCATGACCTATTACACTTTTGCAACAAACGAATCCCATGTGTTCCAGTGGTTAGGATACCTGGCTTTCACCCAGGTGGTCCGGGTTCGATCGCCGGCATGAGAAGGGCGGTTCCATGGTGTAATGGTTAGCACTCTGGACTCTGAATCCAGCGATTCGAGTTCAAATCTCGGTGGAAACTTTTCTTTGTGAAATTGTGACAGATATATTTTATTAGTCATTAAAAACGTCCATTGTAATAGAATAAACAAAAAAGATTATCTGCTCTGTATCCTCTTTTTCTTATATTTTTATAAATTGAACTTGTTTCAAATGGAAATATGTAAAGCGAAATTAACTTATAGTAAATCCATGACCTATTACACTTCTCCGACGAACTCATCCCATGTGGTCCAGTGGTTAGGATACCTGGCTTTCACCCAGGTGGCCCGGGTTCAATCGCCGGCATGAGAAGGGCGGTTCCATGGTGTAATGGTTAGCACTCTGGGCTCTGAATCCTGCGATCCGAGTTCAAATCTCGGTGGAACCTTTTCTTTGTGAAATTGTGACAGATATATTTTATTACTCATTAAAAACGTCCATTGCAAAAGGAAAAACAAAAAAGGTTATCTGCTCTGTATCCTCTTTTTCTTATATTTTTATAAATTAAACTTGTTTCAAATGGAAATATGCAAAGCGAAATTTACTTATAGTAAATCCATGACCTATTACACTTTTGCGACAAATGAATCCCATGTGGTCCAGTGGTTAGGATACCTGGCTTTCACCCAGGTGGCCCGGGTTCGATCCCCGGCATGGGAAGGGCGGTTCCATGGTGTAATGTTTAACACTCTGAATCCAGCGATCCGTGTTCAAATCTTGGTGGAACCTTTTCTTTGTGAAATTGTGTCAGATATAATTTATTAGTCATTAAAAACGTCCATTGCAAAAGGAAAAACAAAAATGTTTATCTGCTCTATCCCCGTTTCTTTTATTTTTATAAATTAAACTTGTTTCAAATGGAAATATCAAAGCAGAATTTGCATATCGTAAATCCATGACCTATTACACTTTTGCGACAAACGAATCCCATGTAGTCCAGTGGTTAGGATACCTGGCTTTCACCCTGGTGACCCGGGTTCGATCCCCGGCATGGGAAGGCGGTTCCATGGTGTAATGGTTAGCTCTCTGAATCCAGCGATCCATGTTCAAATCTTGGTGGAACCTTTTCTTTGTGAAATTGTGACAAATATATTTTATTAGTCATTAAAAACGTCCATTGCAAAAGGAAAAACAAAAATGTTTATCTGCTCTATCCTCGTTTCTTTTATTTTTATAAATTAAACTTGTTTAAAATGGAAATATTAAAGCGAAATTTGCATATTATTTATCCGTGAACTATTACACGATTGCCATAAACGAATCCCATGTGGTTCAGTGGTTAGGATGCCTGGCTCTCACCCAGGTGGCCCGGGTTCGATTCCCGGCATGGGAAGGGCGGTTCCATGGTGTAATGGTTAGCACTCTGAATCCAGCGATCCGAGTTCAAATCTCGGTGGAACCTTTTCTTTGTGAAATTGTGACAGATATATTTTATTGCTCATTAAAAACGTCCATTGCAAAAGGAAAAACAAAAAAGATTATCTGCTCTGTATCCTCTTTTTCTTATATTTTATAAATTGAACTTGTTTCAAATGGAAATATGTAAAGCGCAATTTACTTATAGTAAATCCATGACCAATTACACTTTTGCAACAAACGAATCCCATGTGTTCCAGTGGTTAGGATACCTGGCTTTCACCCAGGTGGTCCGGGTTCGATCGCCGGCATGAGAAGGGCGGTTCCATGGTGTAATGGTTAGCACTCTGGACTCGGAATCCAGCGATCCGAGTTCAAATCTCGGTGGAACGTTTTCTTTGTGAAATTGTGACAGATATATTTTATTAGTCATTAAAAACGTCCATTGCAAAAGGAAAAACAAAAAAGATTATCTGCTCTGTATCCTCTTTTTATTTTTATAAATTGAACTTGTTTCAAATGGAAATATGTAAAGCGAAATTTACTTAGAGTAAATCCATGACCTATTACACTTTTGCAACAAACGAATCCCATGTGTTCCAGTGGTTAGGATACCTGGCTTTCACCCAGGTGGTCCGGGTTCGATCGCCGGCATGAGAAGGGCGGTTCCATGGTGTAATGGTTAGCACTCTGGACTCTGAATCCAGCGATTCGAGTTCAAATCTCGGTGGAAACTTTTCTTTGTGAAATTGTGACAGATATATTTTATTAGTCATTAAAAACGTCCATTGTAATAGAATAAACAAAAAAGATTATCTGCTCTGTATCCTCTTTTTCTTATATTTTTATAAATTGAACTTGTTTCAAATGGAAATATGTAAAGCGAAATTAACTTATAGTAAATCCATGACCTATTACACTTCTCCGACGAACTCATCCCATGTGGTCCAGTGGTTAGGATACCTGGCTTTCACCCAGGTGGCCCGGGTTCGATCGCCGGCATGAGAAGGGCGGTTCCAAGGTGTAATGGTTAGCACTGTGGGCTCTGAATCCTGCGATCCGAGTTCAAATCTCGGTGGAACCTTTTCTTTGTGAAATTGTGACAGATATATTTTATTACTCATTAAAAACGTCCATTGCAAAAGGAAAAACAAAAAAGGTTATCTGCTCTGTATCCTCTTTTTCTTATATTTTTATAAATTAAACTTGTTTCAAATGGAAATATGCAAAGCGAAATTTACTTATAGTAAATCCATGACCTATTACACTTTTGCGACAAATGAATCCCATGTGGTCCAGTGGTTAGGATACCTGGCTTTCACCCAGGTGGCCCGGGTTCGATCCCCGGCATGGGAAGGGCGGTTCCATGGTGTAATGTTTAACACTCTGAATCCAGCGATCCGTGTTCAAATCTTGGTGGAACCTTTTCTTTGTGAAATTGTGTCAGATATAATTTATTAGTCATTAAAAACGTCCATTGCAAAAGGAAAAACAAAAATGTTTATCTGCTCTATCCCCGTTTCTTTTATTTTTATAAATTAAACTTGTTTCAAATGGAAATATCAAAGCAGAATTTGCATATCGTAAATCCATGACCTATTACACTTTTGCGACAAACGAATCCCATGTAGTCCAGTGGTTAGGATACCTGGCTTTCACCCTGGTGACCCGGGTTCGATCCCCGGCATGGGAAGGCGGTTCCATGGTGTAATGGTTAGCTCTCTGGACTCTGAATCCAGCGATCCGAGTTCAAATCTCGGTGGAACCTTTTCTTTGTGAAATTGTGACAGATATATTTTATTGCTCATTAAAAACGTCCATTGCAAAAGGAAAAACAAAAAAGATTATCTGCTCTGTATCCTCTTTTTCTTATATTTTATAAATTGAACTTGTTTCAAATGGAAATATGTAAAGCGCAATTTACTTATAGTAAATCCATGACCAATTACACTTTTCCGACAAACTCATCCCATGTGGTCCTGTTGTTAGGATACCTGGCTTTCACCCAGGTGGCCCGGGTTGGATTCCTGGCATGGGAAGGGCGGTTCCTTGGTGTAATGGTTAGGACTCTGAATCCAGCGATCCGAGTTCAAATCTCGGTGGAACCTTTTCTTTGTGAAATTGTGACAGATATATTTTATTAGTCATTAAAAACGTCCATTGCAAAAGGATAAACAGAAAAAGTTATCTGCCCTGTATCCTCTTTTTCTTATATTTTCATAAATTGAACTTGTTTTAAATGGAAATATGTAAAGCGAAATTTACTTATAGTAAATCCCCGACCTATTACACTTTTGCAACAAACGAATCCCATGTGGTTCAGTGGTTAGGATACCTGGCTTTCGCCCAGGTGGCCCGGGTTCGATCGCCGGCATGAGAAGGGCGGTTCCATGGTGTAATGGTTAGCACTCTGGGCTCTGAATCCTGCGATCCGAGTTCAAATCTCGGTGGAACCTTTTCTTTGTGAAATTGTGACAGATATATTTTATTACTCATTAAAAACGTCCATTGCAAAAGGAAAAACAAAAAAGGTTATCTGCTCTGTATCCTCTTTTTCTTATATTTTTATAAATTAAACTTGTTTCAAATGGAAATATGCAAAGCGAAATTTACTTACAGTAAATCCATGACCTATTACACTTTTGCGACAAATGAATCCCATGTGGTCCAGTGGTTAGGATACCTGGCTTTCACCCAGGTGGCCCGGGTTCGATCCCCGGCATGGGAAGGGTGGTTCCATGGTGTAATGTTTAACACTCTGAATCCAGCGATCCGTGTTCAAATCTTGGTGGAACCTTTTCTTTGTGAAATTGAGTCAGATATAATTTATTAGTCATTAAAAACGTCCATTGCAAAAGGAAAACAAAAATGTTTATCTGCTCTATCCTCGTTTCTTTTATTTTTATAAATTAAACTTGTTTCAAATGGAAATATCAAAGCAGAATTTGCATATCGTAAATCCATGACCTATTACAATTTTGCGACAAACGAATCCCATGTAGTCCAGTGGTTTGGATACCTGGCTTTCACCCAGGTGGCCCGGGTTCGATTCCCGGCATGGGAAGGGCGGTTCCATGGTGTAATGGTTAGCACTCTGAATCCAGCGATCCGAGTTCAAATCTCGGTGGAACCTTTTCTTTTTGAAATTGTGACAGATATATTTTATTGCTCATTAAAAACGTCCATTGCAAAAGGAAAAACAAAAAAGATTATCTGCTCTGTATCCTCTTTTTCTTATATTTTATAAATTGAACTTGTTTCAAATGGAAATATGCAAAGCGAAATTTACTTATAGTAAATCCATGACCAATTACACTTTTCCGACAAACTCATCCCATGTGGTCCAGTTGTTAGGATACCTGGCTTTCACCCAGGTGGCCCGGGTTGGATTCCTGGCATGGGAAGGGCGGTTCCTTGGTGTAATGGTTAGGACTCTGAATCCAGCGATGCGAGTTCAAATCTCGGTGGAACCTTTTCTTTGTGAAATGGTGACAGATATATTTTATTAGTCATTAAAAACGTCCATTGCAAAAGGAAAAATAAAAAAGATTATCTGCTCTATCCTCGTTTCTTTTATTTTTATAAATTAAACTTGTTTCAAATGGAAATATTAAAGCAAAATTTGCATATAGTGAATCCATGACCTATTACAATTTTGCGACAAACGAATCCCATGTGGTGCAGTGGTTAGGATACCTGGCTTTCACCCAGGTGGCCCGGGTTCGATCGCCGGCATGAGAAGGGCGGTTCCATGGTGTAATGGTTAGCACTCTGAATCCAGCGATCCGAGTTCAAATCTCGGTGGAACCTTTTCTTTGTGAAATTGTGACAGATATATTTTATTAGTCATTAAAAACGTCCATTGCAAAAGGAAAAACAGAAAACGTTATCTGCTCTGTATCCTCGTTTTTCTTATATTTTTATAAATTAAACTTGTTTCAAATGGAAATATGTAAAGCGAAATTTACTTATAGTAAATCCATGACCTATTACACTTCTCCGACAAACTCATCCCATGTGGTCCATTGGTTAGGATACCTGGCTTTCACCCAGGTGGCCCGGGTTGGATTCCTGGCATGGGAAGGGCGGTTCCTTGGTGTAATGGTTAGGATTCTGAATCCAGCGTTCCGAGTTCAAATCTCGGTGGAACCTTTTCTTTGTGAAATTGTGACAGATATATTTTATTAGTCATTAAAAACGTCCATTGCAAAAGGAAAAACAGAAAACGTTATCTGCTCTGTATCCTCTTTTTCATAAATTGAACTTGTTTTAAATGGAAATATGTAAAGCGAAATTTACTTATAGTAAATCCATGACCTATTAAACTTTTGCGACAAACGAATCCCATTTGATCCAGTGGTTAGGATACCTGGCTTTCACCCAGGTGGCCCGGGTTCGATCACCGGCATGGAAAGGGCGGTTCCATGGTGTAATGGTTAGCACTCTGGACTCTGATTCCTGCGATCCGAGTTGAAATCTCGGTGGAACCTTTTCTTTGTGAAATTGTGACAGATATATATTATTAGTCATTAAAAACGTCCATTGCAAAAGGAAAAACAGAAAACGTTATCTGCTCTGTATCCTCTTTTTCTTATATTTTCATAAATTGAACTTGTTTTAAATGGAAATATGTAAAGCGAAATTTACTTATAGTAAATCCATGACCTATTACACTTTTGCGACAAACGAATCCCATGTGGTCCAGTGGTTAGGATACCTGGCTTTCACACAGGTGTCCCGGGTTCGATCCCCGGCATGGGAAGGGCGGTTCCATGGTGTAATGGTTAGCACTCTGGACTCGGAATCCAGCGATCCGAGTTCAAATCTCGGTGGAACCTTTTCTTTGTGAAATTGTGACAGATATATTTTATTAGTCATTAAAAACGTCCATTGCAAAAGGAAAAACAAAAAAGATTATCTGCTCTGTATCCTCTTTTTATTTTTATAAATTGAACTTGTTTCAAATGGAAATATGTAAAGCGAAATTTACTTAGAGTAAATCCATGACCTATTACACTTTTGCAACAAACGAATCCCATGTGTTCCAGTGGTTAGGATACCTGGCTTTCACCCAGGTGGTCCGGGTTCGATCGCCGGCATGAGAAGGGCGGTTCCATGGTGTAATGGTTAGCACTCTGGACTCTGAATCCAGCGATTCGAGTTCAAATCTCGGTGGAAACTTTTCTTTGTGAAATTGTGACAGATATATTTTATTAGTCATTAAAAACGTCCATTGTAATAGAATAAACAAAAAAGATTATCTGCTCTGTATCCTCTTTTTCTTATATTTTTATAAATTGAACTTGTTTCAAATGGAAATATGTAAGCGAAATTTACTTATAGTAAATCCATGACCTATTACACTTCTCCGACGAACACATCCCATGTGGTCCAGTGGTTAGGATACCTGGCTTTCACCCAGGTGGCCCGGGTTCGATCGCCGGCATGAGAAGGGCGGTTCCATGGTGTAATGGTTAGCACTCTGGGCTCTGAATCCTGCGATCCGAGTTCAAATCTCGGTGGAACCTTTTCTTTGTGAAATTGTGACAGATATATTTTATTACTCATTAAAAACGTCCATTGCAAAAGGAAAAACAAAAATGTTTATCTGCTCTATCCTCCTTTCTTTTATTTTTATAAATTAAACTTGTTTCAAATGGAAATATCAAAGCAGAATTTGCATATCGTAAATCCATGACCTATTACACTTTTGCGACAAACGAATCCCATGTAGTCCAGTGGTTAGGATACCTGGCTTTCACCCAGGTGGCCCGGGTTGGATTCCTGGCATGGGAAGGGCGGTTCCTTGGTGTAATGGTTAGGACTCTGAATCCAGCGATCCGAGTTCAAATCTCGGTGGAACCTTTTCTTTGTGAAATTGTGACAGATATATTTTATTAGTCATTAAAAACGTCCATTGCAAAAGGATAAACAGAAAAAGTTATCTGCCCTGTATCCTCTTTTTCTTATATTTTCATAAATTGAACTTGTTTTAAATGGAAATATGTAAAGCGAAATTTACTTATAGTAAATCCCCGACCTATTACACTTTTGCAACAAACGAATCCCATGTGGTTCAGTGGTTAGGATACCTGGCTTTCGCCCAGGTGGCCCGGGTTCGATCGCCGGCATGAGAAGGGCGGTTCCATGGTGTAATGGTTAGCACTCTGGGCTCTGAATCCTGCGATCCGAGTTCAAATCTCGGTGGAACCTTTTCTTTGTGAAATTGTGACAGATATATTTTATTACTCATTAAAAACGTCCATTGCAAAATGAAAAACAAAAAAGGTTATCTGCTCTGTATCCTCTTTTTCTTATATTTTTATAAATTAAACTTGTTTCAAATGGAAATATGCAAAGCGAAATTTACTTATAGTAAATCCATGACCTATTACACTTTTGCGACAAAGGAATCACATGTGGTCCAGTGGTTAGGATACCTGGCTTTCACCCAGGTGGCCCGGGTTCGATCCCCGGCATGGGAAGGGCGGTTCCATGGTGTAATGGTTAGCACTCTGGACTCTGAATCCAGCGATCCGAGTTCAAATCTCGGTGGAACCTTTTCTTTGTGAAATTGTGACAAATATATTTTATTAGTCATTAAAAACGTCCATTGCAAAAGGAAAAACAAAAATGTTTATCTGCTCTATCCTCGTTTCTTTTATTTTTATAAATTAAACTTGTTTAAAATGGAAATATTAAAGCGAAATTTGCATATTATTTATCCGTGAACTATTACACGATTGAGATAAACGAATCCCATGTGGTTCAGTGGTTAGGATGCCTGGCTCTCACCCAGGTGGCCCGGGTTCGATTCCCGGCATGGGAAGGGCGGTTCCATGGTGTAATGATTAGCACTCTGAATCCAGCGATCCGAGTTCAATTCTCGGTGGAACCTTTTCTTTGTGAAATTGTGACAGATATATTTTATTGCTCATTAAAAACGTCCATTGCAAAAGGAAAAACAAAAAAGATTATCTGCTCTGTATCCTCTTTTTCTTATATTTTATAAATTGAACTTGTTTCAAATGGAAATATGTAAAGCGAAATTTACTTATAGTAAATCCATGAACAATTACACTTTTCCGACAAACTCATCCCATGTGGTCCAGTTGTTAGGATACCTAGCTTTCACCCAGGTGGCCCGGGTTGGATTCCTGGCATGGGAAGGGCGGTTCCTTGGTGTAATGGTTAGGACTCTGAATCCAGCGATCCGAGTTCAAATCTCGGTGGAACCTTTTCTTTGTGAAATTGTGACAGATATATTTTATTAGTCATTAAAAACGTCCATTGCAAAAGGATAAACAGAAAAAGTTATCTGCCCTGTATCCTCTTTTTCTTATATTTTCATAAGTTGAACTTGTTTTAAATGGAAATATGTAAAGCGAAATTTACTTATAGTAAATCCCCGACCTATTACACTTTTGCAACAAACGAATCCCATGTGGTTCAGTGGTTAGGATACCTGGCTTTCGCCCAGGTGGCCCGGGTTCAATCGCCGGCATGGGAAGGGCGGTTCCATGGTGTAATGGTTAGCACTCTGGACTCTGAATCCAGCGATCCGAGTTCAAATCTCGGTGGAACCTTTTCTTTGTGAAATTGTGACAGATATATTTTATTAGTCATTAAAAACGTCCATTGCAAAAGGATAAACAGAAAAAGTTATCTGCCCTGTATCCTCTTTTTCTTATATTTTCATAAGTTGAACTTGTTTTAAATGGAAATATGTAAAGCGAAATTTACTTATAGTAAATCCCCGACCTATTACACTTTTGCAACAAACGAATCCCATGTGGTTCAGTGGTTAGGATACCTGGCTTTCGCCCAGGTGGCCCGGGTTCAATCGCCGGCATTGGAAGGGCGGTTCCATGGTGTAATGGTTAGCACTCTGAATCCAGCGATCCGAGTTCAAATCTCGGTGGAACCTTTTCTTTGTGAAATTGTGACAGATATATTTTATTAGTCATTAAAAACGTCCATTGCAAAAGGAAAAACAAAAAAGATTATCTGCTCTATCCTCGTTTCTTTTATTTTTATAAATTAAACTTGTTTCAAATGGAAATATTAAAGCAAAATTTGCATATAGTGAATCCATGACCTATTACAATTTTGCGACAAACGAATCCCATGTGGTGCAGTGGTTAGGATACCTGGCTTTCACCCAGGTGGCCCGGGTTCGATCGCCGGCATGAGAAGGTCGGTTCCATGGTGTAATGTTTAGCACTCTGAATCCAGCGATCCGAGTTCAAATCTCGGTGGAACCTTTTCTTTGTGAAATTGTGACAAATATATTTTATTAGTCATTAAAAACGTCCATTGCAAAAGGAAAAACAAAAATGTTTATCTGCTCTATCCTCGTTTCTTTTATTTTTATAAATTAAACTTGTTTAAAATGGAAATATTAAAGCGAAATTTGCATATTATTTATCCGTGAACTATTACACGATTGAGATAAACGAATCCCATGTGGTTCAGTGGTTAGGATGCCTGGCTCTCACCCAGGTGGCCCGGGTTCGATTCCCGGCATGGGAAGGGCGGTTCCATGGTGTAATGGTTAGCACTCTGAATCCAGCGATCCGAGTTCAATTCTCGGTGGAACCTTTTCTTTGTGAAATTGTGACAGATATATTTTATTGCTCATTAAAAACGTCCATTGCAAAAGGAAAAACAAAAAAGATTATCTGCTCTGTATCCTCTTTTTCTTATATTTTATAAATTGAACTTGTTTCAAATGGAAATATGTAAAGCGAAATTTACTTATAGTAAATCCATGACCAATTACACTTTTCCGACAAACTCATCCCATGTGGTCCAGTTGTTAGGATACCTAGCTTTCACCCAGGTGGCCCGGGTTGGATTCCTGGCATGGGAAGGGCGGTTCCTTGGTGTAATGGTTAGGACTCTGAATCCAGCGATCCGAGTTCAAATCTCGGTGGAACCTTTTCTTTGTGAAATTGTGACAGATATATTTTATTAGTCATTAAAAACGTCCATTGCAAAAGGATAAACAGAAAAAGTTATCTGCCCTGTATCCTCTTTTTCTTATATTTTCATAAGTTGAACTTGTTTTAAATGGAAATATGTAAAGCGAAATTTACTTATAGTAAATCCCCGACCTATTACACTTTTGCAACAAACGAATCCCATGTGGTTCAGTGGTTAGGATACCTGGCTTTCGCCCAGGTGGCCCGGGTTCAATCGCCGGCATTGGAAGGGCGGTTCAATGGTGTAATGGTTAGCACTCTGAATCCAGCGATCCGAGTTCAAATCTCGGTGGAACCTTTTCTTTGTGAAATTGTGACAGATATATTTTATTAGTCATTAAAAACGTCCATTGCAAAAGGAAAAACAAAAAAGATTATCTGCTCTATCCTCGTTTCTTTTATTTTTATAAATTAAACTTGTTTCAAATGGAAATATTAAAGCAAAATTTGCATATAGTGAATCCATCACCTATTACAATTTTGCGACAAACGAATCCCATGTGGTGCAGTGGTTAGGATACCTGGCTTTCACCCAGGTGGCCCGGGTTCGATCGCCGGCATGAGAAGGTCGGTTCCATGGTGTAATGGTTAGCACTCTGAATCCAGCGATCCGAGTTCAAATCTCGGTGGAACCTTTTCTTTGTGAAATTGTGACAGATATATTTTATTAGTCATTAAAAACGTCCATTGCAAAAGGAAAAACAGAAAACGTTATCTGCTCTGTATCCTCGTTTTTCTTATATTTTTATAAATTAAACTTGTTTCAAATGGAAATATGTAAAGCGAAATTTACTTATAGTAAATCCATGACCTATTACACTTCTCCGACAAACTCATACCATGTGGTCCATTGGTTAGGATACCTGGCTTTCACCCAGGTGGCCCGGGTTGGATTCCTGGCATGGGAAGGGCGGTTCCTTGGTGTAATGGTTAGGACTCTGAATCCAGCGATCCGAGTTCAAATCTCGGTGGAACCTTTTCTTTGTGAAATTGTGACTGATATATTTTATTAGTCATTAAATACGTCCATTGCAAAAGGAAAAACAAAAATGTTTATCTGCTCTATCCTCGTTTCTTTTATTTTTATAAATTAAATTTGTTTCAAATGGAAATATTAAAGCGAAATTTGCATATTATTTATCCGTGAACTATTACACGATTGCGATAAACGAATCCCATGTTATCCAGTGATTAGGATGCCTGGCTCTCACCCAGGTGGCCCGGGTTCGATTCCCGGCATGGGAAGGGCGGTTCCATGGTGTAATGTTTAGCACTCTGAATCCAGCGATCCGAGTTCAATTCTCGGTGGAACCTTTTAATTGTGACAGATACATTTTATTAGTCATAAAAAAACGTCCAATTTAACAGAATAAACAAAAAAGATTATCTGGTCTGTATCCTCTTTTTCTTATATTTTTATAAGTTGAACTTATTTCAAATGGAAATATGTAAAGCGAAATTTACTTATAGTAAATCCATGACCTATTACACTTTTGCAACAAACGAATCCCATGTGGTTCAGTGGTTATGATAGCTGGCTTTCGCCCAGTTGGCCCGGGTTCGATCGCCGGCATGGGAAGGGCGGTTCCATGGTGTAATGGTTAGCACTCTGGACTCTGAATCGAGCGATCCGAGTTGAAATCTCGGTGGAACCTTTTCTTTGTGAAATTGTGACAGATATATTTTATTAGTTATTAAAAACGTCCATTGCAAAAGGAAAAACAAAAAAGGTTATCTGCTCTGTATCCTCTTTTTCTTATATTTTTATAAATTAAACTTGTTTCAAATGGAAATATGTAAAGCGAAATTTACTTATAGTAAATCCATGACCTATTACACTTTTGCGACAAACGAATCCCATGTGGTCCAGTGGTTAGGATACCTGGCTTTCACACAGGTGTCCCGGGTTCGATCCCCGGAATGGGAAGGGCGGTTCCATGGTGTAATGGTTAGCACTCTGGACTCTGAATCCAGCGATCCGAGTTCAAATCTCGTTGGAAACTTTTCTTTGTGAAATTGTGAGAGATATATTTTATTAGTCATTAAAATCGTCCATTGCAAAAGGAAAAACAAAAAAGATTTTCTGCTCTGTATCCTCTTTTTATTTTTATAAATTGAACTTGTTTCAAATGGAAATATGTAAATGAAATTTACTTATAGTAAATCCATGACCTATTACACTTTTGCAACAAACGAATCCCATGTGTTCCAGTGGTTAGGATACCTGGCTTTCACCCAGGTGGTCCGGGTTCGATCGCCGGCATGAGAAGGGCGGTTCCATGGTGTAATGGTTAGAACTCTGGACTCTGAATCCAGCCATCCGAGTTCAAATCTCGTTGGAACCTTTTCTTTGTGAAATTGTGACAGATACATTTTATTAGTCATAAAAAACGTCCATTGTAATAGAATAAACAAAAAAGATTATCTGCTCTGTATCCTCTTTTTCTATTATTTTTATAAATTGAACTTGTTTCAAATGGAAATATGTAAAGCGAAATTTACTTATAGTAAATCCATGACCTATTACACTCCTCCGACGAACTCATCCCATGTGGTCCAGTGGTTAGGATACCTGGCTTTCACCCAGGTGGCCCGCGTTGGATTCCTGGCATGGGAAGGGCGGTTCCATGGTGAATGGTTAGAACTCTGGGCTCTGAATCCTGCGATCCGAGTTAAAATTTTGGTGGAACCTTTTCTTTGTGAAATTGTGACAGATACATTTTATTAGTCATAAAAACGTCCATTGTAATAGAATAAACAAAAAAGATTATCTGCTCTGTATCCTCTTTTTCTATTATTTTTATAAATTGAAATTGTAAAAATGGAAATATGGAAAGCGAAATTTACTTATAGTAAATCCATGACCTATTACACTTCTCCGACAAACTCATCCCATGTGATCCAGTGGTTAGGATACCTGGCTTTCACCCAGGTGGCCCGGGTTGGATTTCTGGCATGGGAAGGGCGATTCCTTGGTGTACTGGTTAGAACTCTGGACTCTGAATCCAGCGATCCGAGTTCAAATCTCTGTGGAACCTTTTCTTTGTGAAATTGTGACAGATATTTTTTATTAGACATTAAAAACGTCCATTGCAAAAGGAAAAACAAAAAAGATTATCTTCTCTATCCTCGTTTCTTTTATTTTTATAAATTAAACTTGTTTCAAATGGAAATATCAAAGCAGAATTTGCATATCGTAAATCCATGACCTATTACACTTTTCCGACAAACGAATCCCATGTGGTCCAGTGGTTAGGATACCTGGCTTTCACCCAGGTGACCCGGGTTCGATCGCCGGCATGGGAAGGGAGGGTCCATGGTGTAATGGTTAGCACTCTGGGCTCTGAATACAGCGATCCGAGTTCAAATCTCGGTGGAACCTTTTCTTTGTGAAATTGTGACAGATATTTTTTATTAGACATTAAAAACGTCCATTGCAAAAGGAAAAACAAAAAAGATTATCTTCTCTGTATCTTCTTTTTATTTTTATAAATTGAACTTGTTTCAAATGGAAATATGTAAAGCGAAATTTACTTATAGTAAATCCATGACCTATTACACTTTTGCAACAAACGAATCCCATGTGTTCCAGTGGTTAGGATACCTGGCTTTCACCCAGGTGGCCCGGGTTCTATCGCCGGAATGGGAAGGGAGGGTCCATGGTGTAATGGTTTGCACTCTGGGCTCTTAATCCTGCGATCCGAGTTCAAATCTCGGTGGAACCTTTTCATTGTTAAATTGTGACAGATATATTTTATTACTCATTAAAAACGTCCATTGCAAAAGGAAAAACAAAAAAGATTATCTGCTCTGTATCCTCTTTTTCTTATATTTTCATAAATTGAACTTGTTTTAAATGGAAATATGTAAAGCGAAAATTACTTATAGTAAATCCATGACCTATTACACTTTTGCGACAAATGAATCCCATGTGGTCCAGTGGTTAGGATACCTGGCTTCCGCCCAGGTGGCCCGGGTTGGATTCCTGGCATGGGAAGGGCGGTTCCATGGTGTAATGGTTAGCACTCTGTGCTCTGAATCCTGCGATCCGAGTTCAAATCTCGGTGGAACCTTTTCATTGTGAAATTGTGACAGATATATTTTATTACTCATTAAAAACGTCCATTGCAAAAGGAAAAACAAAAATGTTTATCTGCTCTATCCTCGTTTCTTTTATTTTTATAAATTAAACTTGTTTCAAATGGAAATATGCAAAGCGAAATTTACTTATACTAAATCCATGACCTATTACACTTTTGCGACAAATGAATCCCATGTGGTCCAGTGGTTAGGATACCTGGCTTTCACCCAGGTGGCCCGGGTTCGATTCCCGGCATGGGAAGGGCGGTTCCATGGTGTAATGGTTAACACTCTGAAGCCAGCGTTCCGAGTTCAAATCTCGGTGGAACCTTTTTTTGTGAAATTGTGACTGATATATTTTATTATTCATTAAAAACGTCCATTGCAAAAGGAAAAACAAAAAAGATTATCTGCCTGTATCCTCTTTTTATTTTTATAAATTGAACTTGTTTCAAATGGAAATATGTAAAGCGAAATTTACTTATAGTAAATCCATGACCTATTACACTTTTGCAACAAACGAATCCCATGTGTTCCAGTGGTTAGGATACCTGGCTTTCACCCAGGTGGTCCGGGTTCGATCGCCGGCATGAGAAGGGAGGTTCCATGGTGTAATGGTTAGCTCTCTGGACTCTGAATCCAGCGATCCGTGTTCAAATCTCGGTGGAAACTTTTCTTTGTGAAATTGTGACAGATATATTTTATTAGTCATTAAAAACGTCCATTGCAAAAGGAAAAACAAAAATGTTTATCTGCTCTATCCTCGTTTCTTTTATTTTTATAAATTAAACTTGTTTCAAATGGAAATATCAAAGCAGAATTTGCATATCGTAAATCCATGACCTATTACACTTTTGCGACAAACGAATCCCATGTGGTCCAGTGGTTAGGATGCCTGGCTCTCACCCAGGTGGCCCGGGTTCGATTCCCGGCATGGGAAGGGCGGTTCCATGGTGTAATGGTTAGCACTCTGGACTCTGAATCCAGCGATACGAGTTCAAATCTCGGTGGAACCTTTTCTTTGTGAAATTGTGACAGATATATTTTATTAGTCATTAAAAACGTCCATTGCAAAAGGAAAAACAAAAATGTTTTTCTGCTCTATCCTCGTTTCTTTTATTTTTATAATTTAAACTTGTTTCAAATGGAAATATTAAAGCGAAATTTGCATATTATTCATCCGTGAACTATTACACGATTGCGATAAACGAATCCCATGTGGTCCAGTGGTTAGGATGCCTGGCTTTCACACAGGTGTCCCGGGTTCGAACCCTGGCATGGGAAGGGCGGTTCCATGGTGTAATGGTTAGCACTCTGGACTCTGAATCCAGCGATCCGAGTTCAAATCTCGGTGGAACCTTTTCTTTGTGAAATTGTGACAGATATATTTTATTAGTCATTAAAAACGTCCATTGCAAAAGGAAAACCAAAAAAGATTATCTTCTCTGTATCCTCTTTTTATTTTTATAAATTGAACTTGTTTCAAATGGAAATATGTAAAGCGAAATTTATTTATTGTAAATCCATGACCTATTACACTTTTGCAACAAACGAATCCCATGTGTTCCAGTGGTTAGGATACCTGGCTTTCACCCAGGTGGCCCGGGTTCGATCGCCGGCATGGGAAGGGAGGGTCCATGGTGTAATGGTTAGCACTCTGGGCTCTTAATCCTGCGATCCGAGTTCAAATCTCGGTGGAACATTTTCTTTGTGATATTGTGACAGATATATTTTATTACTCATTAAAAACGTCCATTGCAAAAGGAAAAACAAAAAAGATTATCTGCTCTGTATCCTCTTTTTCTTATATTTTCATAAATTGAACTTGTTTTAAATGGAAATATGTAAAGCGAAATTTTCTGATAGTAAATCCATGACCTATTACACTTTTGCGACAAACGAATCCCATGTGGTCCAGTGGTTAGGATACCTGGCTTTCAAACAGGTGTCCCGGGTTCGATCCCTGGCATGGGAATGGCGGTTCCATGGTGTAATGGTTAGCACTCTGGGCTCTGAATCCAGCGATCCGAGTTCAAATCTCGGTGGAACCTTTTCTTTGTGAAATTGTGACAGATACATTTTATTAGTCATAAAAAACGTCCATTGTAATAGAATAAACAAAAAAGATTATCTGCTCTGTATCCTCTTTTTCTTATATTTTCATAAATTGAACTTGTTTTAAATGGAAATATGTAAAGCGAAATTTACTTATAGTAAATCCATGACCTATTACACTTTTGCAACAAACGAATCCCGTGTGGTTCAGTGGTTAGGATACCTGGCTTCCGCCCAGGTGGCCCGGGTTCGATCCCCGGCATGGGAAGGGCGGTTCCATGGTGTAATTGTTAGCACTCTGGACTCTGAATCCAGCGATCCGAGTTCAGATCTCTGTGGAACCTTTTCTTTGTGAAATTGTGACAGATATATTTTATTAGTCATTAAAAACGTCCATTGCAAAAGGAAAAACAAAAATGTTTATCAGCTCTATCCTCGTTTCTTTTATTTTTATAAATTAAACTTGTTTCAAATGGAAATATGTAAAGCGAAATTTACTTATAGTAAATCCATGACCTATTACACTTCGCCGACAAACTCATCCCATGTGGTCCAGTGGTTAGGATACCTGGCTTTCACCCAGGTGGCCCGGGTTGGATTCCTGGCATGGTAAGGGCGGTTGCTTGAAGTAATGGTTAGGACTCTGAATCCAGCGATCCGAGTTCAAATCTCGGTGGAACCTTTTCTTTGTGAAATTGTGACAGATATATTTCATTAGTCATTAAAAACGTCCATTGCAAAAGGAAAAACTAAAATGTTTATCTGCTCTATCCTCGTTTCTTTTATTTTTATAAATTAAACTTGTTTCAAATGGAAATATCAAAGCAGAATTTGCATATCCTAAATCTATGACCTATTACACTTTTGCGACAAACGAATCCCATGTGGTCCAGTGGTTAGGATACCTGGCTTTCACCCTGGTGACCCGGGTTCGATCCCCGGCATGGGAAGGGTGGTTCCATGGTGTAATGGTTAGCACTCGGGACTCTGAATCCAGAGATCCGAGTTCAAATCTCGGTGGTACCTTTTCTTTGTGAAATTGTGACAGATATATTTTATTGCTCATTAAAAACGTCCATTGCAAAAGGAAAAACAAAAAAGATTATCTGCTCTGTTTCCTCTTTTTCTTATATTTTTATAAATTAAACTTGTTTCAAATGGAAATATGTAAATGGAAATTTACTTATAGTAAATCCATGACCTATTACACTTTTGCAACAAACGAATCCCATGTGGTTCATTGGTTAGGATACCTGGCTTCCGCCCAGGTGGCCCGGGTTCGATCCCCGGCCTGGGAAGGGGGGTTCCATGGTGTAATGGTTAGCACTCTGGACTCTGAATCCAGCGATCCGAGTTCAAATCTCGGTGGAAGCTTTTCTTTGTGAAATTGTGACAGATATATTTTATTAGTCATTAGAAACGTCCATTGCAAAAGGAAAAACAAAAAAGATTATCTGCTCTGTATCCTCTTTTTATTTTTATAAATTGAACTTGTTTCAAATGGAAATATGTAAAGCGAAATTTACTTATAGTAAATCCATGACCTATTACACTTTTGCAACACACGAATCCCAAGTGTTCCAGTGGTTAGGATACCAGGCTTTCACCCAGGTGGTCCGGGTTCGATCGCCGG
This sequence comes from Meta bourneti, assembly GCA_933210815.1. Taxonomy (NCBI): domain Eukaryota; kingdom Metazoa; phylum Arthropoda; class Arachnida; order Araneae; family Tetragnathidae; genus Meta; species Meta bourneti. Next base: position 77,334,024 of record OW119933.1, on the reverse strand, counting down.
CATGGGAAGGGCGGTTCCATAGTGTAATGGTTAGCACTCTGGACTCTGAATACAGCGATCCGAGTTCAAATCTCGGTGGAACCTTTTCTTTGTGAAATTGTGACAGATATATTTTATTAGTTATTAAAAACGTCCATTGCAAAAGGAAAAACAAAAATGTTTATCTGCTCTATCCTCGTTTCTTTTATTTTTATAAATTAAACTTGTTTCAAATGGAAATATCAAAGCAGAATTTGCATATCCTAAATCCATGACCTATTACACTTTTGCGACAAACGAATCCCAGGTGGTCCAGTGGTTAGGATACCTGGCTTTCACCCTGGTGACCCGGGTTCGATCCCCGGCATGGGAAGGGTGGTTCCATGGTGTAATGGTTAGCACTCTGGACTCTGAATCCAGCGATCCGAGTTCAAATCTCGGTGGTACCTTTTCTTTGTGAAATTGTGACAGATATATTTTATTGCTCATTAAAAACGTCCATAGCAAAAGGAAAAACAAAAAAGATTATCTGCTCTGTTTACTCTTTTTCTTATATTTTTATAAATTAAACTTGTTTCAAATGGAAATATGTAAAGCGAAATTTACTTATAGTAAATCCATGACCTATTACACTTTTGTAACAAACGAATCCCATGTGGTCCAGTGGTTAGGATACCTGGCTTTCACACAGGTGTCCCGGGTTCGATCCCCGGCATGGGAATGGCGGTTCCATGGTGTAATGGTTAGCACTCTGGACTCTGAATCCAGCGATCCGAGTTCAAATCTCGGTGGAACCTTTTCTTTGTGAAATTGTGAGAGATATATTTTATTAGTCATTAAAAACGTCCATTGCAAAAGGAAAAACAAAAATGTTTATCTGCTCTATCCTCGTTTCTTTTATTTTTATAAATTAAACTTGTTTCAAATGGAAATATTAAAGCGAAATTTGCATATTATTTATCCGTGAACTATTACACGATTGCGATAAACGAATCCCATGTGGTCCAGTGGTTAGGATGCCTGGCTCTCACCCAGGTGGCCCGGGTTCGATTCCCGGCATGGGAAGGGCGGTTCCATGGTGTAATCGTTAGCACTCTGAATCCAGCGATCCGAGTTCAAATCTCGTTGGTACCTTTTCTTTGTGAAATTGTGAGAGATATATTTTATTAGTCATTAAAAACGTCCATTGCAAAAGGAAAAACAAAAATGTTTATCTGCTCTATCCTCGTTTCTTTTATTTTTATAAATTAAACTTGTTTCAAATGGAAATATTAAAGCGAAATTTGCATATTATTTATCCGTGAACTATTACACGATTGCGATAAACGAATCCCATGTGGTCCAGTGGTTAGGATGCCTGGCTTTCACACAGGTGTCCCGGGTTCGAACCCTGGCATGGGAAGGGCGGTTCCATGGTGTAATGGTTAGCACTCTGGACTCTGAATCCAGCGATCCGAGTTCAAATCTCGGTGGAACCTTTTCTTTGTGAAATTGTGACAGATATATTTTATTAGTCATTAAAAACGTCCATTGCAAAAGGAAAACCAAAAAAGATTATCTTCTCTGTATCCTCTTTTTATTTTTATAAATTGAACTTGTTTCAAATGGAAATATGTAAAGCGAAATTTATTTATTGTAAATCCATGACCTATTACACTTTTGCAACAAACGAATCCCATGTGTTCCAGTGGTTAGGATACCTGGCTTTCACCCAGGTGGCCCGGGTTCGATCGCCGGCATGGGAAGGGAGGGTCCATGGTGTAATGGTTAGCACTCTGGGCTCTTAATCCTGCGATCCGAGTTCAAATCTCGGTGGAACATTTTCTTTGTGATATTGTGACAGATATATTTTATTACTCATTAAAAACGTCCATTGCAAAAGGAAAAACAAAAAAGATTATCTGCTCTGTATCCTCTTTTTCTTATATTTTCATAAATTGAACTTGTTTTAAATGGAAATATGTAAAGCGAAATTTTCTGATAGTAAATCCATGACCTATTACACTTTTGCGACAAACGAATCCCATGTGGTCCAGTGGTTAGGATACCTGGCTTTCAAACAGGTGTCCCGGGTTCGATCCCTGGCATGGGAATGGCGGTTCCATGGTGTAATGGTTAGCACTCTGGGCTCTGAATCCAGCGATCCGAGTTCAAATCTCGGTGGAACCTTTTCTTTGTGAAATTGTGACAGATACATTTTATTAGTCATAAAAAACGTCCATTGTAATAGAATAAACAAAAAAGATTATCTGCTCTGTATCCTCTTTTTCTTATATTTTCATAAATTGAACTTGTTTTAAATGGAAATATGTAAAGCGAAATTTACTTATAGTAAATCCATGACCTATTACACTTTTGCAACAAACGAATCCCGTGTGGTTCAGTGGTTAGGATACCTGGCTTCCGCCCAGGTGGCCCGGGTTCGATCCCCGGCATGGGAAGGGCGGTTCCATGGTGTAATTGTTAGCACTCTGGACTCTGAATCCAGCGATCCGAGTTCAGATCTCTGTGGAACCTTTTCTTTGTGAAATTGTGACAGATATATTTTATTAGTCATTAAAAACGTCCATTGCAAAAGGAAAAACAAAAATGTTTATCAGCTCTATCCTCGTTTCTTTTATTTTTATAAATTAAACTTGTTTCAAATGGAAATATGTAAAGCGAAATTTACTTATAGTAAATCCATGACCTATTACACTTCGCCGACAAACTCATCCCATGTGGTCCAGTGGTTAGGATACCTGGCTTTCACCCAGGTGGCCCGGGTTGGATTCCTGGCATGGTAAGGGCGGTTGCTTGAAGTAATGGTTAGGACTCTGAATCCAGCGATCCGAGTTCAAATCTCGGTGGAACCTTTTCTTTGTGAAATTGTGACAGATATATTTCATTAGTCATTAAAAACGTCCATTGCAAAAGGAAAAACTAAAATGTTTATCTGCTCTATCCTCGTTTCTTTTATTTTTATAAATTAAACTTGTTTCAAATGGAAATATCAAAGCAGAATTTGCATATCCTAAATCTATGACCTATTACACTTTTGCGACAAACGAATCCCATGTGGTCCAGTGGTTAGGATACCTGGCTTTCACCCTGGTGACCCGGGTTCGATCCCCGGCATGGGAAGGGTGGTTCCATGGTGTAATGGTTAGCACTCGGGACTCTGAATCCAGAGATCCGAGTTCAAATCTCGGTGGTACCTTTTCTTTGTGAAATTGTGACAGATATATTTTATTGCTCATTAAAAACGTCCATTGCAAAAGGAAAAACAAAAAAGATTATCTGCTCTGTTTCCTCTTTTTCTTATATTTTTATAAATTAAACTTGTTTCAAATGGAAATATGTAAATGGAAATTTACTTATAGTAAATCCATGACCTATTACACTTTTGCAACAAACGAATCCCATGTGGTTCATTGGTTAGGATACCTGGCTTCCGCCCAGGTGGCCCGGGTTCGATCCCCGGCCTGGGAAGGGGGGTTCCATGGTGTAATGGTTAGCACTCTGGACTCTGAATCCAGCGATCCGAGTTCAAATCTCGGTGGAAGCTTTTCTTTGTGAAATTGTGACAGATATATTTTATTAGTCATTAAAAACGTCCATTGCAAAAGGAAAAACAAAAAAGATTATCTGCTCTGTATCCTCTTTTTATTTTTATAAATTGAACTTGTTTCAAATGGAAATATGTAAAGCGAAATTTACTTATAGTAAATCCATGACCTATTACACTTTTGCAACACACGAATCCCAAGTGTTCCAGTGGTTAGGATACCAGGCTTTCACCCAGGTGGTCCGGGTTCGATCGCCGGCATGGGAAGGGCGGTTCCATAGTGTAATGGTTAGCACTCTGGACTCTGAATACAGCGATCCGAGTTCAAATCTCGGTGGAACCTTTTCTTTGTGAAATTGTGACAGATATATTTTATTAGTTATTAAAAACGTCCATTGCAAAAGGAAAAACAAAAATGTTTATCTGCTCTATCCTCGTTTCTTTTATTTTTATAAATTAAACTTGTTTCAAATGGAAATATCAAAGCAGAATTTGCATATCCTAAATCCATGACCTATTACACTTTTGCGACAAACGAATCCCAGGTGGTCCAGTGGTTAGGATACCTGGCTTTCACCCTGGTGACCCGGGTTCGATCCCCGGCATGGGAAGGGTGGTTCCATGGTGTAATGGTTAGCACTCTGGACTCTGAATCCAGCGATCCGAGTTCAAATCTCGGTGGTACCTTTTCTTTGTGAAATTGTGACAGATATATATTATTGCTCATTAAAAACGTCCATTGCAAAAGGAAAAACAAAAAAGATTATCTGCTCTTTATCCTCTTTTTCTTATATTTTTATAAATTAAACTTTTTTCAAATGGAAATATGTAAAGCGAAATTTATTTATTGTAAATCCATGACCTATTACACTTTTGCAACAAACGAATCCCATGTGTTCCAGTGGTTAGGATACCTGGCTTTCACCCAGGTGGCCCGGGTTCGATCGCCGGCATGGGAAGGGAGGGTCCATGGTGTAATGGTTAGCACTCTGGACTCTGAATCCAGCGATCCGAGTTCAAATCTCGGTGGAAACTTTTCTTTGTGAAATTGTGACAGATATATTTTATTAGTCATTAAAAACGTCCATTGCAAAAGAAAAAACAAAAATGTTTATCTGCTCTATCCTCGTTTCTTTTATTTTTATAAATTAAACTTGATTCAAATGGAAATATTAAAGCGAAATTTGCATATTGTTTATCCGTGACCTATTACACGATCGCGATAAACGAATCCCATGTGGTCCAGTGGTTAGGTTGCCTGGCTCTCATCCAAGTGGCCCGGGTTCGATTCCCGGCATGGGAAGGGCGGTTCCATGGTGTAATGGTTAGCCCTCTGGGCTCTGAATCCAGCCATCTGAGTTCAAATCTCGGTGGAACCTTTTCTTTGTGAAATTGTGACAGATACATTTTATTAGTCATTAAAAACGTCCATTGCAAAAGGAAAAACAAAAAAGATTATCTTCTCTGTATCTTCTTTTTATTTTTATAAATTGAACTTGTTTCAAATGGAAATATGTAAAGCGAAATTTACTTATAGTAAATCCATGACCTATTACACTTTTGCAACAAACGAATCCCATGTGTTCCAGTGGTTAGGATACCTGGCTTTCACCCAGGTGGCCCGGGTTCGATCGCCGGCATGGGAAGGGAGGGTCCATGGTGTAATGGTTAGCACTCTGGGCTCTTAATCCTGCGATCCGAGTTCAAAGCTCGGTGGAACCTTTTCTTTGTGAAATTGTGACAGATATATTTTATTACTCATTAAAAACGTCCATTGCAAAAGGAAAAACAAAAAAGGTTATCTGCTCTGTATCCTCTTTTTCTTATATTTACATAAATTGAAATTGTTTTAAATGGAAATATGTAAAGCGAAATTTACTTATAGTAAATCCATGACCTATTACATTTTTGCAACAAACGAATCCCATGTGGTTCATTGGTTAGGATACCTGGCTTCCGCCCAGGTGGCCCGGGTTCGATCCCCGGCCTGGGAAGTGCGGTTCCATGGTGTAATGGTTAACACTCTGAATCCAGCGATCCGAGTTCAAATCTCGGTGGAACCTTTTCTTTGTGAAATTGTGACTGATATATTTTATTAGTCATTAAAAACGTCCATTGCAAAAGGAAAAACAAAAATGTTTATCTGCTCTATCCTCGTTTTTTTATTTTTATAAATTAAACTTGTTTCAAATGGAAATATCAAAGCAGAATTTGCATATCGTAAATCCATGACCTATTACACTTTTGCGACAAACGAATCCCATGTGGTCCAGTGGTTAGGATACCTGGCTTTCACCCTGGTGACCCGGGTTCAATCCCTAGCATGGGAAGGGGGGTTCCATGTTGTAATGGTTAGCACTCTGGACTCTGAATCCAGCGATCCGAGTTCAAATCTCGGTGGAAGCTTTTCTTTGTGAAATTGTGACAGATATATTTTATTAGTCATTAAAAACGTCGATTGCAAAAGGAAAAACACAAAAGATTATCTGCTCTGTATCCTCTTTTTATTTTTATAAATTGAACTTGTTTCAAATGGAAATATGTAAAGCGAAATTTACTTATAGTAAATCCATGACCTATTACACTTTTGCAACAAACGAATCCCAAGTGTTCCAGTGGTTAGGATACCAGGCTTTCAGCCAGGTGGTCGGGTTCGATCGCCGGCATGGGAAGGGCGGTTCCATGGTGTAATGGTTAGCACTCTGGACTCTGAATACAGCGATCCGAGTTCAAATCTCGGTGGAACCTTTTCTTTGTGAAATTGTGACAGATATACTTTATTAGTTATTAAAAACGTCCATTGCAAAAGGAAAAACAAAAATGTTTATCTGCTCTATCCTCGTTTCTTTTATTTTTATAAATAAAACTTGTTTCAAATGGAAATATCAAAGCAGAATTTGCATATCGTAAATCCATGACTTATTACACTTTTGCGACAAACGAATCCCATGTGGTCCAGTGGTTAGGATACCTGGCTTTCACCCTGGTGACCCGGGTTCGATCCCCGGCATGGGAAGGGCGGTTCCATGGTGTAATGATTAGCACTCTGGACTTTGAATCCAGCGATCCGAGTTCAAATCTCGGTGGAACTTTTTCTTTGTGAAATTGTGACAGATATATTTTATTAGTCATTAAAAACGTCCATTGCAAAAGGAAAAACAAAAATGTTTATCTGCTCTATCCTCGTTTCTTCTATTTTTATAAATTAAACTTGTTTCAAATGGAAATATCAAAGCAGAATTTGCATATCGTAAATCCATGACTTATTACACTTTTGCGACAAACGAATCCCATGTGGTCCAGTGGTTAGGATACCTGGCTTTCACCCTGGTGACCCGGGTTCGATCCCCGGCATGGGAAGGGCGGTTCCATGGTGTAATGATTAGCACTCTGGACTTTGAATCCAGCGATCCGAGTTCAAATCTCGGTGGAACTTTTTCTTTCTGAAATTGTGACAGATATATTTTATTAGTCATTAAAAACGTCCATTGCAAAAGGAAAAACAAAAATGTTTATCTGCTCTATCCTCGTTTCTTTTATTTTTATAAATTAAACTTGTTTCAAATGGAAATATTAAAGCGAAATTTGCATATTATTTATCCGTCAACTATTACACGATGGCGATAAACTAATCCCATGTGGTCCAGTGGTTAGGATACCTGGCTTTCACACAGGTGTCCCGGGTTCGATCCCCGGCATGGGAAGGGCGGTTCCATGGTGTAATGGTTAGCACTCTGGACTCTGAATCCGGCGATCCGAGTTCAAATCTCGGTGGAACCTTTTCTTTGTGAAATTGTGAGAGATATATTTTATTAGTCATTAAAAACGTCCATTGCAAAAGGAAAAACAAAAATGTTTATCTGCTCTATCCTCGTTTCTTTTATTTTTATAAATTAAACTTGTTTCAAATGGAAATATTAAAGCGAAATTTGCATATTATTTATCCGTGAACTATTACACGATGGCGATAAACGAATCCCATGTGGTCCAGTGGTTAGGATGCCTGGCTCTCACCCGAGTGGCCCGGGTTCGATTCCCGGCATGGGAAGGGCGGTTCCATGGTGTAATGGTTAGCACTCTGAATCCAGCGATCCGAGTTCAAAACTCGTTGGTACCTTTTCTTTGTGAAATTGTGACAGATATATATTATTGCTCATTAAAAACGTCCATTGCAAAAGGAAAAACAAAAAAGATTATCTGCTCTTTATCCTCTTTTTCTTATATTTTTATAAATTAAACTTGTTTCAAATGGAAATATGTAAAGCGAAATTTATTTATTGTAAATCCATGACCTATTACACTTTTGCAACAAACGAATCCCATGTGTTCCAGTGGTTAGGATACCTGGCTTTCACCCAGGTGGCCCGGGTTCGATCGTCGGCATGGGAAGGGAGGGTCCATGGTGTAATGGTTAGCACTCTGGACTCTGAATCCAGCGATCCGAGTTCAAATCTCGGTGGAAACTTTTCTTTGTGAAATTGTGACAGATATATTTTATTAGTCATTAAAAACGTCCATTGCAAAAGGAAAAACAAAAATGTTTATCTGCTCTATCCTCGTTTCTTTTATTTTTATAAATTAAACTTGATTCAAATGGAAATATTAAAGCGAAATTTGCATATTGTTTATCCGTGACCTATTACACGATCGCGATAAACGAATCCCATGTGGTCCAGTGGTTAGGTTGCCTGGCTCTCATCCAGGTGGCCCGGGTTCGATTCCCGCATGGGAAGGGCGGTTCCATGGTGTAATGATTAGCAATCTGGACTCTGAATCCAGCGATCCGAGTTCAAATCTCGGTGGAAATTTTTCTTTGTGAAATTGTGACAGATATATTTTATTAGTCATTAAAAACGTCCATTGCAAAAGGAAAAACAAAAATGTTTATCTGCTCTATCCTCGTTTCTTTTATTTTTATAAATTAAACTTGTTTCAAATGGAAATATTAAAGCGAAATTTGCATATTATTTATCCGTCAACTATTACACGATGGCGATAAACGAATCCCATGTGGTCCAGTGGTTAGGATACCTGGCTTTCACACAGGTGTCCCGGGTTCGATCCCCGGCATGGGAAGGGCGGTTCCATGGTGTAATGGTTAGCACTCTGGACTCTGAATCCGGCGATCCGAGTTCAAATCTCGGTGGAACCTTTTCTTTGTGAAATTGTGAGAGATATATTTTATTAGTCATTAAAAACGTCCATTGCAAAAGGAAAAACAAAATTGTTTATCTGCTCTATCCTCGTTTCTTTTATTTTTATAAATTAAACTTGTTTCAAATGGAAATATTAAAGCGAAATTTGCATATTATTTATCCGTGAACTATTACACGACTGCGATAAACGAATCCCATGTGGTCCAGTGGTTAGGATGCCTGGCTCTCACCCAGGTGGCCCGGGTTCGATTCCCGGCATGGGAAGGGCGGTTCCATGGTGTAATCGTTAGCACTCTGAATCCAGCGATCCGAGTTCAAATCTCGTTGGTACCTTTTCTTTGTGAAATTGTGTCAGATATATTTTATTGCTCATTAAAAACGTCCATTGCAAAAGGAAACACAAAAAGATTATCTGCTCTGTATCCTCTTTTTCTTATATTTTTATAAATTAAACTTGTTTCAAATGGAAATATGTAAAGCGAAATTTACTTATAGTAAATCCATGACCTATTACACTTTTGCGACAAACGAATCCCATGTGGTCCAGTGGTTAGAATACCTGGCTTTTACACAGGTGTCCCGGGTTCGATCCCCGGCATGGGAAGGGCGGTTCCATGGTGTAATGATTAGCACTCTGAATCCAGCGATCCGAGTTCAAATCTCGGTGGAACTTTTTCTTTGTGAAATTGTGACAGATATATTTTATTAGTCATTAAAAACGTCCATTGCAAAAGGAAAAACAAAAATGTTTATCTGCTCTATCCTCGTTTCTTTTATTTTTATAAATTAAACTTGTTTCAAATGGAAATATTAAAGCGAAATTTGCATATTATTTATCCGTGAACTATTACACGATGGCGATAAACGAATCCCATGTGGTCCAGTGGTTAGGATGCCTGGCTCTCACCCGAGTGGCCCGGGTTCGATTCCCGGCATGGGAAGGGCGGTTACATGGTGTAATGGTTAGCACTCTGAATCCAGCGATCCGAGTTCAAATCTCGTTGGTACCTTTTCTTTGTGAAATTGTGACAGATATATATTATTGCTCATTAAAAACGTCCATTGCAAAAGGAAAAACAAAAAAGATTATCTGCTCTTTATCCTCTTTTTCTTATATTTTTATAAATTAAACTTGTTTCAAATGGAAATATGTAAAGCGAAATTTATTTATTGTAAATCCATGACCTATTACACTTTTGCAACAAACGAATCCCATGTGTTCCAGTGGTTAGTATACCTGGCTTTCACCCAGGTGGCCCGGGTTCGATCGTCGGCATGGGAAGGGAGGGTCCATTGTGTAATGGTTAGCACTCTGGACTCTGAATCCAGCGATCCGAGTTCAAATCTCGGTGGAAACTTTTCTTTGTGAAATTGTGACAGATATATTTTATTAGTCATTAAAAACGTCCATTGCAAAAGGAAAAACAAAAAAGATTATCTGCTCTTTATCCTCTTTTTCTTATATTTTTATAAATTAAACTTGTTTCAAATGGAAATATGTAAAGCGAAATTTATTTATTGTAAATCCATGACCTATTACACTTTTGCAACAAACGAATCCCATGTGGTCCAGTGGTTAGGTTGCCTGGCTCTCATCCAGGTGGCCCGGGTTCGATTCCCGGCATGGGAAGGGCGGTTCCATGGTGTAATGATTAGCACTCTGAATCCAGCGATCCGAGTTCAAATCTCGGTGGAACTTTTTCTTTGTGAAATTGTGACAGATATATTTTATTAGTCATTAAATCGTCCATTGCAAAAGGAAAAACAAAAATGTTTATCTGCTCTATCCTCGTTTCTTTTATTTTTATAAATTAAACTTGTTTCAAATGGAAATATTAAAGCGAAATTTGCATATTATTTATCCGTCAACTATTACACGATGGCGATAAACGAATCCCATGTGGTCCAGTGGTAAGGATACCTGGCTTTCACACAGGTGTCCCGGGTTCGATCCCCGGCATGGGAAGGGCGGTTCCATGGTGTAATGGTTAGCACTCTGGACTCTGAATCCGGCGATCCGAGTTCAAATCTCGGTGGAACCTTTTCTTTGTGAAATTGTAAGAGATATATTTTATTAGTCATTAAAAACGTCCATTGCAAAAGGAAAAACAAAAATGTTTATCTGCTCTATCCTCGTTTCTTTTATTTTTATAAATTAAACTTGTTTCAAATGGAAATATTAAAGCGAAATTTGCATATTATTTATCCGTGAACTATTACACGATTGCGATAAACGAATCCCATGTGGTCCAGTGGTTAGGATGCCTGGCTCTCACCCAGGTGGCCCGGGTTCGATTCCCGGCATGGGAAGGGCGGTTCCATGGTGTAATCGTTAGCACTCTGAATCCAGCGATCCGAGTTCAAATCTCGTTGGTACCTTTTCTTTGTGAAATTGTGTCAGATATATTTTATTGCTCATTAAAAACGTCCATTGCAAAAGGAAAAACAAAAAGATTATCTGCTCTGTATCCTCTTTTTCTTATATTTTTATAAATTAAACTTGTTTCAAATGGAAATATGTAAAGCGAAATTTACTTATAGTAAATCCATGACCTATTACACTTTTGCGACAAACGAATCCCATGTGGTCCAGTGGTTAGAATACCTGGCTTTTACACAGGTGTCCCGGGTTCGATCCCCGGCATGGGAAGGGCGGTTCCATGGTGTAATGGTTAGCACTCTGAATCCAGCGATCCGAGTTCAAATCTCGTTGGTACATTTTCTTTGTGAAATTGTGACAGATATATATTATTGCTCATTAAAAACGTCCATTGCAAAAGGAAAAACAAAAAAGATTATCTGCTCTTTATCCTCTTTTTCTTATATTTTTATAAATTAAACTTGTTTCAAATGGAAATATGTAAAGCGAAATTTATTTATTGTAAATCCATGACCTATTACACTTTTGCAACAAACGAATCCCATGTGTTCCAGTGGTTAGGATACCTGGCTTTCACCCAGGTGGCCCGGGTTCGATCGTCGGCATGGGAAGGGAGGGTCCACGGTGTAATGGTTAGCACTCTGGACTCTGAATCCAGCGATCCGAGTTCAAATCTCGGTGGAAACTTTTCTTTGTGAAATTGTGACAGATATATTTTATTAGTCATTAAAAACGTCCATTGCAAAAGGAAAAACAAAAATGTTTATCTGCTCTATCCTCGTTTCTTTTATTTTTATAAATTAAACTTGATTCAAATGGAAATATTAAAGCGAAATTTGCATATTGTTTATCCGTGACCTATTACACGATCGCGATAAACGAATCCCATGTGGTCCAGTGGTTAGGTTGCCTGGCTCTCATCCAGGTGGCCCGGGTTCGATTCCCGGCATGGGAAGGGCGGTTCCATGGTGTAATGGTTAGCACTCTGGGCTCTGAATCCAGCCATCCGAGTTCAAATCTCGGTGGAACCTTTTCTTTGTGAAATTGTGACAGATACATTTTATTAGTCATTAAAAACGTCCATTGCAAAAGGAAAAACAAAAATGTTTATCTGCTCTATCCTCGTTTCTTTTATTTTTATAAATTAAACTTGATTCAAATGGAAATATTAAAGCGAAATTTGCATATTGTTTATCCGTGACCTATTACACGATCGCGATAAACGAATCCCATGTGGTCCAGTGGTTAGGTTGCCTGGCTCTCATCCAGGTGGCCCGGGTTCGATTCCCGGCATGGGAAGGGCGGTTCCATGGTGTAATGGTTAGCCCTCTGGGCTCTGAATCCAGCCATCCGAGTTCAAATCTCGGTGGAACCTTTTCTTTGTGAAATTGTGACAGATACATTTTATTAGTCATTAAAAACGTCCATTGCAAAAGGAAAAACAAAAAAGATTATCTTCTCTGTATCTTCTTTTTATTTTTATAAATTGAACTTGTTTCAGATGGAAATATGTAAAGCGAAATTTACTTATAGTAAATCCATGACCTATTACACTTTTGCAACAAACGAATCCCATGTGTTCCAGTGGTTAGGATACCTGGCTTTCACCCAGGTGGCCCGGGTTCGATCGCCGGCATGGGAAGGGCGGTTCCATGGTGTAATGATTAGCACTCTGGACTCTGAATCCAGCCATCCGAGTTCAAATCTCGGTGGAACCTTTTCTTTGTGAAATTGTGACAGATATATTTTATTAGTCATTAAAAACGTCCATTGCAAAAGGAAAAACAAAAATGTTTATCTGCTCTATCCTCGTTTCTTTTATTTTTATAAATTAAACTTGTTTCAAATGGAAATATTAAAGCGAAATTTGCATATTATTTATCCGTCAACTATTACACGATGGCGATAAACGAATCCCATGTGGTCCAGTGGTTAGGATGCCTGGCTCTCACCCAGGTGGCCCGGGTTCGATTCCCGGCATGGGAAGGGCGGTTCCATGGTGTAATGGTTAGCACTCTGAATCCAGCGATCCGAGTTCAAATCTCGTTGGTATCTTTTCTTTGTGAAATTGTGACAGATATATATTATTGCTCATTAAAACGTCCATTTCAAAAGGAAAAACAAAAAAGATTATCTGCTCTTTATCCTCTTTTTCTTATATTTTTATAAATTAAACTTGTTTCAAATGGAAATATGTAAAGCGAAATTTATTTATTGTAAATCCATGACCTATTACACTTTTGCAACAAACGAATCCCATGTGTTCCAGTGGTTAGGATACCTGGCTTTCACCCAGGTGGCCCGGGTTCGATCGCCGGCATGGGAAGGGAGGGTCCATGGTGTAATGGTTAGCACTCTGGACTCTGAATCCAGCGATCCGAGTTCAAATCTCGGTGGAACCTTTTCTTTGTGAAATTGTGACAGATATATTTTATTAGTCATTAAAAACGTCCATTGCAAAAGGAAAATCAAAAAAGATTATCTGCTCTGTATCCTCTTTTTGTTATATTTTCATAAATTGAACTTGTTTTAAATGGAAATATGTAAAGCGAAATTTACTTATAGTAAATCTATGACCTATTACACTTTTGCGACAAACGAATCCCATGTGGTTCATTGGTTAGGATACCTGGCTTCCGCCCAGGTGGCCCGGGTTCGATCCCCGGCCTGGGAAGTGCGGTTCCATGGTGTAATGGTTAACACTCTGAATCCAGCGATCCGAGTTCAAATCTCGGTGGAACCTTTTCTTTGTGAAATTGTGACTGATATATTTTATTAGTCATTAAAAACGTCCATTGCAAAAGGAAAAACAAAAATGTTTATCTGCTCTATCCTCGTTTCTTTTATTTTTATAAATTAAACTTGTTTCAAATGGAAATATCAAAGCAGAATTTGCATATCGTAAATCCATGACCTATTACACTTTTGCGACAAACGAATCCCATGTGGTCCAGTGGTTAGGATACCTGGCTTTCACCCTGGTGACCCGGGTTCAATCCCTAGCATGGGAAGGGGGGTTCCATGGTGTAATGGTTAGCACTCTGGACTCTGAATCCAGCGATCCGAGTTCAAATCTCGGTGGAAGCTTTTCTTTGTGAAATTGTGACAGATATATTTTATTAGTCATTAAAAACGTCCATTGCAAAAGGAAAAACAAAAAAGATTATCTGCTCTGTATCCTCTTTTTATTTTTATAAATTGAACTTGTTTCAAATGGAAATATGTAAAGCGAAATTTACTTATAGTAAATCCATGACCTATTACACTTTTGCAACAAACGAATCCCATGTGGTCCAGTGGTTAGGATACCTGGCTTTCAACCAGGTGGCCCGGCTTGGATTGCTGGCATGGTAAGGGCGGTTCCTTGGTGTAATGGTTAGGACTCTGAATCCAGCGATCCGAGTTCAAATCTCGGTGGAACCTTTTCTTTGTGAAATTGTGACAGATATATTTCATTAGTCATTAAAAACGTCCATTGCAAAAGGAAAAACAAAAATGTTTATCTGCTCTATCCTCGTTTCTTTTATTTTTATAAATTAAACTTGATTCAAATGGAAATATTAAAGCGAAATTTGCATATTGTTTATCCGTGACCTATTACACGATCGCGATAAACGAATCCCATGTGGTCCAGTGGTTAGGTTGCCTGGCTCTCATCCAGGTGGCCCGGGTTCGATTCCCGGCATGGGAAGGGCGGTTCCATGGTGTAATGGTTAGCACTCTGGGCTCTGAATCCAGCCATCCGAGTTCAAATCTCGGTGGAACCTTTTCTTTGTGAAATTGTGACAGATACATTTTATTAGTCATTAAAAACGTCCATTGCAAAAGGAAAAACAAAAATGTTTATCTGCTCTATCCTCGTTTCTTTTATTTTTATAAATTAAACTTGATTCAAATGGAAATATTAAAGCGAAATTTGCATATTGTTTATCCGTGACCTATTACACGATCGCGATAAACGAATCCCATGTGGTCCAGTGGTTAGGTTGCCTGGCTCTCATCCAGGTGGCCCGGGTTCGGTTCCCGGCATGGGAAGGGCGGTTCCATGGTGTAATGGTTAGCACTCTGGGCTCTGAATCCAGCCATCCGAGTTCAAATCTCGGTGGAACCTTTTCTTTGTGAAATTGTGACAGATACATTTTATTAGTCATTAAAAACGTCCATTGCAAAAGGAAAAACAAAAAAGATTATCTTCTCTGTATCTTCTTTTTATTTTTATAAATTGAACTTGTTTCAGATGGAAATATGTAAAGCGAAATTTACTTATAGTAAATCCATGACCTATTACACTTTTGCAACAAACGAATCCCATGTGTTCCAGTGGTTAGGATACCTGGCTTTCACCCAGGTGGCCCGGGTTCGATCGCCGGCATGGGAAGGGCGGTTCCATGGTGTAATGATTAGCACTCTGGACTCTGAATCCAGCGATCCGAGTTCAAATCTCGGTGGAACTTTTTCTTTGTGAAATTGTGACAGATATATTTTATTAGTCATTAAAAACGTCCATTGCAAAAGGAAAAACAAAAATGTTTATCTGCTCTATCCTCGTTTCTTTTATTTTTATAAATTAAACTTGTTTCAAATGGAAATATTAAAGCGAAATTTGCATATTATTTATCCGTCAACTATTACACGATGGCGATAAACGAATCCCATGTGGTCCAGTGGTTAGGATGCCTGGCTCTCACCCAGGTGGCCCGGGTTCGATTCCCGGCATGGGAAGGGCGGTTCCATGGTGTAATGGTTAGCACTCTGAATCCAGCGATCCGAGTTCAAATCTCGTTGGTACCTTTTCTTTGTGAAATTGTGACAGATATATATTATTGCTCATTAAAACGTCCATTTCAAAAGGAAAAACAAAAAAGATTATCTGCTCTTTATCCTCTTTTTCTTATATTTTTATAAATTAAACTTGTTTCAAATGGAAATATGTAAAGCGAAATTTATTTATTGTAAATCCATGACCTATTACACTTTTGCAACAAACGAATCCCATGTGTTCCAGTGGTTAGGATACCTGGCTTTCACCCAGGTGGCCCGGGTTCGATCGCCGGCATGGGAAGGGAGGGTCCATGGTGTAATGGTTAGCACTCTGGACTCTGAATCCAGCGATCCGAGTTCAAATCTCGGTGGAACCTTTTCTTTGTGAAATTGTGACAGATATATTTTATTAGTCATTAAAAACGTCCATTGCAAAAGGAAAATCAAAAAAGATTATCTGCTCTGTATCCTCTATTTGTTATATTTTCATAAATTGAACTTGTTTTAAATGGAAATATGTAAAGCGAAATTTACTTATAGTAAATCCATGACCTATTACACTTTTGCGACAAACGAATCCCATGTGGTTCATTGGTTAGGATACCTGGCTTCCGCCCAGGTGGCCCGGGTTCGATCCCCGGCCTGGGAAGTGCGGTTCCATGGTGTAATGGTTAACACTCTGAATCCAGCGATCCGAGTTCAAATCTCGGTGGAACCTTTTCTTTGTGAAATTGTGACAGATATATTTTATTAGTCATTAAAAACGTCCATTGCAAAAGGAAAAACAAAAAAGATTATCTGCTCTATCCTCGTTTCTTTTATTTTTATAAATTAAACTTGTTTCAAATGGAAATATCAAAGCAGAATTTGCATATCGTAAATCCATGACCTATTACACTTTTGCGACAAACGAATCCCATGTGGTCCAGTGGTTAGGATACCTGGCTTTCACCCTGGTGACCCGGGTTCAATCCCTAGCATGGGAAGGGGGGTTCCATGGTGTAATGGTTAGCACTCTGGACTCTGAATCCAGCGATCCGAGTTCAAATCTCGGTGGAAGCTTTTCTTTGTGAAATTGTGACAGATATATTTTATTAGTCATTAAAAACGTCCATTGCAAAAGGAAAAACAAAAAAGATTATCTGCTCTGTATCCTCTTTTTATTTTTATAAATTGAACTTGTTTCAAATGGAAATATGTAAAGCGAAATTTACTTATAGTAAATCCATGACCTATTACACTTTTGCAACAAACGAATCCCATGTGGTCCAGTGGTTAGGATACCTGGCTTTCAACCAGGTGGCCCGGCTTGGATTGCTGGCATGGTAAGGGCGGTTCCTTGGTGTAATGGTTAGGACTCTGAATCCAGCGATCCGAGTTCAAATCTCGGTGGAACCTTTTCTTTGTGAAATTGTGACAGATATATTTCATTAGTCATTAAAAACGTCCATTGCAAAAGGAAAAACAAAAATGTTTATCTGCTCTATCCTCGTTTCTTCTATTTTTATAAATTAAACTTGTTTCAAATGGAAATATCAAAGCAGAATTTGCATATCGTAAATCCATGACTTATTACACTTTTGCGACAAACGAATCCCATGTGGTCCAGTGGTTAGGATACCTGGCTTTCACCCTGGTGACCCGGGTTCGATCCCCGGCATGGGGAGGGCGGTTCCATGGTGTAATGATTAGCACTCTGGACTCTGAATCCAGCGATCCGAGTTCAAATCTCGGTGGAACCTTTTCTTTGTGAAATTGTGACAGATATATTTTATTAGTCATTAAAAACGTCCATTGCAAAAGGAAAAACAAAAATGTTTATCTGCTCTATCCTCGTTTCTTTTATTTTTATAAATTAAACTTGTTTCAAATGGAAATATTAAAGCGAAATTTGCATATTATTTATCCGTCAACTATTACACGATGGCGATAAACGAATCCCATGTGGTCCAGTGGTTAGGATGCCTGGCTCTCACCCAGGTGGCCCGGGTTCGATTCCCGGCATGGGAAGGGCGGTTCCATGGTGTAATGGTTAGCACTCTGAATCCAGCGATCCGAGTTCAAATCTCGTTGGTACCTTTTCTTTGTGAAATTGTGACAGATATATATTATTGCTCATTAAAAACGTCCATTGCAAAAGGAAAAACAAAAAAGATTATCTGCTCTTTATCCTCTTTTTCTTATATTTTTATAAATTAAACTTGTTTCAAATGGAAATATGTAAAGCGAAATTTATTTATTGTTTATCCGTGACCTATTACACGATCGCGATAAACTCATCCCATGTGGTCCAGTGGTTAGGATACCTGGCTTTCACCCAGGTGGCCCGGGTTGGATTTCTGGCATGGGAAGGGCGATTCCTTGGTGTACTGGTTAGGACTCTGAATACAGCGATCCGAGTTCAAATCTCGGTGGAACCTTTTCTTTGTGAAATTGTGACAGTTATATTTTATTAGTCATTAAAAACGTCCATTGCAAAAGGAAAAACAAAAAAGATTATCTTCTCTGTATCTTCTTTTTATTTTTATAAAGTGAACTTGTTTCAAATGGAAATATGTAAAGCGAAATTTACTTATAGTAAATCCATGACCTATTACACTTTTGCAACAAACGAATCCCATGTGTTCCAGTGGTTAGGATACCTGGCTTTCACCCAGGTGGCCCGGGTTCGATCGCCGCATGGGAAGGGAGGGTCCATGGTGTAATGGTTAGCACTCTTTGCTCTTAATCCTGCGATCCGAGTTCAAAGCTCGGTGGAACCTTTTCTTTGTGAAATTGTGACAGATATATTTTATTACTCATTAAAAACGTCCATTGCAAAAGGAAAAACAAAAAAGATTATCTGCTCTGTATCCTCTTTTTCTTATATTTACATAAATTGAAATTGTTTTAAATGGAAATATGTAAAGCGAAATTTACTTATAGTAAATCCATGACCTATTACATTTTTGCAACAAACGAATCCCATGTGGTTCAGTGGTTAGGGTACCTGGCTTCCGCCCAGGTGGCCCGGGTTCGATCCCCGGCATGGGAAGGGCGGTTCCATGGTGTAATGGTTAGCACTCTGGACTCTGAATCCAGCGATCCGAGTTCAAATCTCGGTGGAACCTTTTCTTTGTGAAATTGTGACAGATATATTTTATTAGTCATTAAAAACGTCCATTGCAAAAGGAAATATAAAAAAGGTTATCTGCTCTGTATCCTCTTTTTCTTATATTTTTATAAATTAAACTTGTTTCAAATGGAAAAATGTAAAGCGAAATTTACTTATAACAAATCCATGACCTATTACACTTTTGCGACTAACGAATCCCATGTGGTCCAGTGGTTAGGATACATGGATTTCACCCAGGTGGCCCGGGTTCGATCCCCGGCCTGGGAAGTGCGGTTCCATGGTGTAATGGTAAACACTCTGAATCCAGCGATCCGAGTTCAAATCTCGGTGGAACCTTTTCTTTGTGAAATTGTGACTGATATATATTATTAGTCATTAAAAACGTCCATTGCTAAAGGAAAAACAAAAATGTTTATCTGCTCTATCCTCGTTTCTTTTATTTTTATAAATTAAACTTGTTTCAAATGGAAATATCAAAGCAGAATTTGCATATCGTAAATCCATGACCTATTACACTTTTGCGACAAACGAATCCTATGTGGTCCAGTGGTTAGGATACCTGGCTTTCCCCCTGGTGACCCGGGTTCAATCCCTAGCATGGGAAGGGTGGTTCCATGGTGTAATGGTTAGCACTCTGGACTCTGAATACAGCGATCCGAGTTCAAATCTCGGTGGAACCTTTTCTTTGTGAAATTGTGACAGATATATTTTATTAGTCATTAAAAACGTCCATTGCAAAAGGAAAAACAAAAATGTTTATCTGCTCTATCCTCGTTTCTTTTATTTTTATAAATTAAACTTGTTTCAAATGGAAATATGTAAAGCGAAATTTACTTATAGTAAATCCATGACCTATTACACTTCGCTGACAATCTCATCCCATGTGGTCCAGTGGTTAGGATACCTGGCTTTCAACCAGGTGGCCCGGCTTGGATTGCTGGCATGGTAAGGGCGGTTCCTTGGTGTAATGGTTAGGACTCTGAATCCAGCGATCCGAGTTCAAATCTCGGTGGAACCTTTTCTTTGTTAAATTGTGACAGATATATTTCATTAGTCATTAAAAACGTCCATTGCAAAAGGAAAAACAAAAATGTTTATCTGCTCTATCCTCGTTTCTTTTATTTTTATAAATTAAACTTGTTTCAAATGGAAATATCAAAGCAGAATTTGCATATCGTAAATCCATGACTTATTACACTTTTGCGACAAACGAATCCCATGTGGTCCAGTGGTTAGGATACCTGGCTTTCACCCTGGTGACACGGGTTCGATCCCCGGCATGGGAAGGGCGGTTCCATGGTGTAATGATTAGCACTCTGAATCCAGCGATCCGAGTTCAAATCTCGGTGGAACTTTTTCTTTGTGAAATTGTGACAGATATATTTTATTAGTCATTAAAAACGTCCATTGCAAAAGGAAAACAAAAATGTTTATCTGCTCTATCCTCGTTTCTTTTATTTTTATAAATTAAACTTGTTTCAAATGGAAATATTAAAGCGAAATTTGCATATTATTTATCCGTCAACTATTACACGACGGCGATAAACGAATCCCATGTGGTCCAGTGGTTAGGATGCCTGGCTCTCACCCAGGTGGCCCGGGTTCGATTCCCGGCATGGGAAGGGCGGTTCCATGGTGTAATGGTTAGCACTCTGAATCCAGCGATCCGAGTTCAAATCTCGTTGGTACCTTTTCTTTGTGAAATTGTGACAGATATATATTATTGCTCATTAAAAACGTCCATTGCAAAAGGAAAAACAAAAAAGATTATCTGCTCTGTATCCTCTTTTTGTTATATTTTCATAAATTGAACTTGTTTTAAATGGAAATATGTAAAGCGAAATTTACTTATAGTAAATCCATGACCTATTACACTTTTGCGACAAACGAATCCCATGTGGTCCAGTGGTTAGGATACCTGGCTTTCACACAGGTGTCCCGGGTTCGATCCCTGGCATGGGAATAGCGGTTCCATGGTGTAATGGTTAGCACTCTGGACTCTGAATCCAGCGATCCGAGTTCAAATCTCGGTGGAAACTTTTCTTTGTGAAATTGTGACAGATATTTTATTAGTCATTAAAAACGTCCATTGCAAAAGGAAAAACAAAAATGTTTATCTGCTCTATCCTCGTTTCTTTTATTTTTATAAATTAAACTTGATTCAAATGGAAATATTAAAGCGAAATTTGCATATTGTTTATCCGTGACCTATTACACGATCGCGATAAACGAATCCCTTGTGGTCCAGTGGTTAGGTTGCCTGGCTCTCATCCAGGTGGCCCGGGTTCGATTCCCGGCATGGGAAGGGCGGTTCCATGGTGTAATGGTTAGCCCTCTGGGCTCTGAATCCAGCCATCCGAGTTCAAATCTCGGTGGAACCTTTTCTTTGTGAAATTGTGACAGATACATTTTATTAGTCATAAAAAACGTCCTTTGCAAAAGGAAAAACAAAAAAGATTATCTCCTCTGTATCCTCTTTTTCTTATATTTTTATAAATTGAAATTGTAAAAATGGAAATATGGAAAGCGAAATTTACTTATACTAAATCCATGACCTATTACACTTCTCCGATAAACTCATCCCATGTGGTCCAGTGGTTAGGATACCTGGCTTTCACCCAGGTGGCCCGGGTTGGATTTCTGGCATGGGAAGGGCGATTCCTTGGTGTACTGGTTAGGACTCTGAATACAGCGATCCGAGTTCAAATCTCGGTGGAACCTTTTCTTTGTGAAATTGTGACAGTTATATTTTATTAGTCATTAAAAACGTCCATTGCAAAAGGAAAAACAAAAAAGATTATCTTCTCTGTATCTTCTTTTTATTTTTATAAATTGAACTTGTTTCAAATGGAAATATCAAAGCAGAATTTGCATATCGTAAATCCATGACCTATTACACTTTTGCGACAAACGAATCCTATGTGGTCCAGTGGTTACGATACCTGGCTTTCACCCAGGTGGCCCGGGTTCGATCGCCGGCATGGGAAGGGAGGGTCCATGGTGTAATGGTTAGCACTCTGGGCTCTTAATCTTGCGATCCGAGTTCAAATCTCGGTTGAACCTTTTCTTTGTGAAATTGTGACAGATATATTTTATAACTCATTAAAAACGTCCATTGCAAAAGGAAAAACAAAAAAGATTATCTGCTCTGTATCCTCTTTTTATTTTTATAAATTGAACTTGTTTCAAATGGAAATATGTAAAGCGAAATTTACTTATAGTAAATCCATGACCACTTTTGCAACAAACGAATCCCAAGTGTTCCAGTGGTTAGGATACCAGGCTTTCACCCAGGTGGTCCGGGTTCGATCGCCAGCATGGGAAGGGCGGTTCCATGGTGTAATGGTTAGCACTCTGGACTCTGAATCCAGCGATCCAAGTTCAAATCTCGGTGGAAACTTTACTTTGTGAAATTGTGACAGATATATTTTATTAGTCATTAAAAACGTCCATTGCAAAAGGAAAAACAAAAATGTTTATCTGCTCTATCCTCGTTTCTTTTATTTTTATAAATTAAACTTGTTTCAAATGGAAATATGTAAAGCGAAATTTACTTATAGTAAATCCATGACCTATTACACTTCGCCGACAAACTCATCCTATGTGGTCCAGTGGTTAGGATACCTGGCTTTCACCCAGGTGGCCCGGCTTGGATTGCTGGCATGGTAAGGGCGGTTCCTTGGTGTAATGGTTAGGACTCTGAATCCAGCGATCCGAGTTCAAATCTCGGTGGAACCTTTTCTTTGTGAAATTGTGACAGATATATTTCATTAGTCATTAAAAACGTCCATTGCAAAAGGAAAAACAAAAAAGATTATCTTCTCTGTATCTTCTTTTTATTTTTATAAATTGAACTTGTTTCAAATGGAAATATCAAAGCAGAATTTGCATATCGTAAATCCATGACTTATTACACTTTTGCAACAAACGAATCCCATGTGTTCCAGTGGTTAGGATACCTGGCTTTCACCCAGGTGGCCCGGGTTCGATCCCCGGCCTGGGAAGTGCGGTTCCATGGTGTAATGGTTAACACTCTGAATCCAGCGATCCGAGTTGAAATCTCGGTGGAACCTTTTCTTTGTGAAATTGTGACTGATATATTTTATTAGTCATTAAAAACGTCCATTGCTAAAGGAAAAACGAAAATGTTTATCTGCTCTATCCTCGTTTCTTTTATTTTTATAAATTAAACTTGTTTCAAATGGAAATATCAAAGCAGAATTTGCATATCGTAAATCCATGACCTATTACACTTTTGCGACAAACGAATCCTATGTGGTCCAGTGGTTAGGATACCTGGCTTTCACTCTGGTGACCCGGGTTCAATCCCTAGCATGGGAAGGGGGTTCCATGGTGTAATGGTTAGCACTCTGGACTCTGAATACAGCGATCCGAGTTCAAACCTCGGTGGAACCTTTTCTTTGTGAAATTGTGACAGATATATTTTATTAGTCATTAAAAACGTCCATTGCAAAAGGAAAAACAAAAAAGATTATCTTCTCTGTATCCTCTTTTTATTTTTATAAATTGAACTTGTTTCAAATGGAAATATGTAAAGCGAAATTTACTTATCGTAAATCCATGACCTATTACACTTTTGCAACAAACGAATCCCATGTGTGCCAGTGGTTAGGATACCTGGCTTTCACCCAGGTGGCCCGGGTTCGATCGCCGGCATGGGAAGGGAGGGTCCATGGTGTAATGGTTAGCACTCTGGGCTCTTAATCTTGCGATCCGAGTTCAAATCTCGGTTGAACCTTTTCTTTGTGAAATTGTGACAGATATATTTTATAACTCATTAAAAACGTCCATTGCAAAAGGAAAAACAAAAAAGATTATTTGCTCTGTATCCTCTTTCTCTTATATTTTCATAAATTGAACTTGTTTTAAATGGAAATATGTAAAGCGAAATTTACTTATAGTAAATTCATGACCTATTACACTTTTGCAACAAACTAATCCCATGTGGTTCAGTGGTTAGGATACCTGGCTTCCGCCAAGGTGGCCCGGGTTCGATCCCAGGCATGGGAAGGGCGGTTCCATGGTGTAATGGTTAGCACTCTGGACTCTGAATCCAGCGATCCGAGTTCAAATCTCGGTGGAAGCTTTTCTTTG
Organism: Meta bourneti; assembly: GCA_933210815.1. Classification (NCBI taxonomy): domain Eukaryota; kingdom Metazoa; phylum Arthropoda; class Arachnida; order Araneae; family Tetragnathidae; genus Meta; species Meta bourneti. Next base: position 77,309,971 of record OW119933.1, on the reverse strand, counting down.
TGAAATTGTGACAGATATATTTTATTAGTCATTAAAAACGTCCATTGCAAAAGGAAAAACAAAAAAGATTATCTGCTCTGTATCCTCTTTTTATTTTTATAAATTGAACTTGTTTCAAATGGAAATATGTAAAGCGAAATTTACTTATAGTAAATCCATGACCTATTACACTTTTGCAACAAACGAATCCCAAGTGTTCCAGTGGTTAGGATACCAGGCTTTCACCCAGGTGGTCCGGGTTCGATCGCCGGCATGGGAAGGGCGGTTCCATGGTGTAATGGTTAGCACTCTGGACTCTGAATCCAGCGATCGAAGTTCAAATCTCGGTGGAAACTTTTCTTTGTGAAATTGTGACAGATATATTTTATTAGTCATTAAAAACGTCCATTGCAAAAGGAAAAACAAAAATGTTTATCTGCTCTATCCTCGTTTCTTTTATTTTTATAAATTAAACTTGTTTCAAATGGAAATATGTAAAGCGAAATTTACTCATAGTAAATCCATGACCTATTACACTTCGCCGACAAACTCATCCTATGTGGTCCAGTGGTTAGGATACCTGGCTTTCACCCAGGTGGCCCGGCTTGGATTGCTGGCATGGTAAGGGCGGTTCCTTGGTGTAATGGTTAGGAGTCTGAATCCAGCGATCCGAGTTCAAATCTCGGTGGAACCTTTTCTTTGTGAAATTGTGACAGATATATTTCATTAGTCATTAAAAACGTCCATTGCAAAAGGAAAAACAAAAATGTTTATCTGCTCTATCCTCGTTTCTTCTATTTTTATAAATTGAACTTGTTTCAAATGGAAATATCAAAGCAGAATTTGCATATCGTAAATCCATGACTTATTACACTTTTGCGACAAACGAATCCCATGTGGTCCAGTGGTTAGGATACCTGGCTTTCACTCTGGTGACCCGGGTTCAATCCCTAGCATGGGAAGGGGGTTCCATGGTGTAATGGTTAGTACTCTGGACTCTGAATACAGCGATCCGAGTTCAAACCTCGGTGGAACCTTTTCTTTGTGAAATTGTGACAGATATATTTTATTAGTCATTAAAAACGTCCATTGCAAAAGGAAAAACAAAAAAGATTATCTTCTCTGTATCCTCTTTTTATTTTTATAAATTGAACTTGTTTCAAATGGAAATATGTAAAGCGAAATTTACTTATCGTAAATCCTTGACCTATTACACTTTTGCAACAAACGAATCCCATGTGTGCCAGTGGTTAGGATACCTGGCTTTCACCCAGGTGGCCCGGGTTCGATCGCCGGCATGGGAAGGGAGGGTCCATGGTGTAATGGTTAGCACTCTGGGCTCTTAATCTTGCGATCCGAGTTCAAATCTCGGTTGAACCTTTTCTTTGTGAAATTGTGACAGATATATTTTATAACTCATTAAAAACGTCCATTGCAGAAGGAAAAACAAAAAAGATTATCTGCTCTGTATCCTCTTTCTCTTATATTTTCATAAATTGAACTTGTTTTAAATGGAAATATGTAAAGCGAAATTTACTTATAGTAAATTCATGACCTATTACACTTTTGCAACAAACTAATCCCATGTGGTTCAGTGGTTAGGATACCTGGCTTCCGCCAAGGTGGCCCGGGTTCGATCCCAGGCATGGGAAGGGCGGTTCCATGGTGTAATGGTTAGCACTCTGGACTCTGAATCCAGCGATCCGAGTTCAAATCTCGGTGGAAGCTTTTTTTTTGAAATTGTGACAGATATATTTTATTAGTCATTAAAAACGTCCATTGCAAAAGGAAAAACAAAAAAGATTATCTGCTCTGTATCCTCTTTTTATTTTTATAAATTGAACTTGTTTCAAATGGAAATATGTAAAGCGAAATTTACTTATAGTAAATCCATGACCTATTACACTTTTGCAACAAACGAATCCCAAGTGTTCCAGTGGTTAGGATACCAGGCTTTCACCCAGGTGGTCCGGGTTCGATCGCCGGCATGGGAAGGGCGGTTCCATGGTGTAATGGTTAGCACTCTGGACTCTGAATCCAGCGATCGAAGTTCAAATCTCGGTGGAAACTTTTCTTTGTGAAATTGTGACAGATATATTTTATTAGTCATTAAAAACGTCCATTGCAAAAGGAAAAACAAAAATGTTTATCTGCTCTATCCTCGTTTCTTTTATTTTTATAAATTAAACTTGTTTCAAATGGAAATATGTAAAGCGAAATTTACTCATAGTAAATCCATGACCTATTACACTTCGCCGACAAACTCATCCTATGTGGTCCAGTGGTTAGGATACCTGGCTTTCACCCAGGTGGCCCGGCTTGGATTGCTGGCATGGTAAGGGCGGTTCCTTGGTGTAATGGTTAGGACTCTGAATCCAGCGATCCGAGTTCAAATCTCGGTGGAACCTTTTCTTTGTGAAATTGTGACAGATATATTTCATTAGTCATTAAAAACGTCCATTGCAAAAGGAAAAACAAAAATGTTTATCTGCTCTATCCTCGTTTCTTCTATTTTTATAAATTGAACTTGTTTCAAATGGAAATATCAAAGCAGAATTTGCATATCGTAAATCCATGACTTATTACACTTTTGCGACAAACGAATCCCATGTGGTCCAGTGGTTAGGATACCTGGCTTTCACCCTGGTGACCCGGGTTCGATCCCCGGCATGGGAAGGGCGGTTCCATGGTGTAATGGTTAGCACTCTGGACTCTGAATCCAGCGATCCGAATTCAGATCTCGGTGGAACCTTTTCTTTGTGAAATTGTGACAGATATAATTTATTAGTCATTAAAAATGTCCATTGCAAAAGGAAAAACAAAAAAGATTATCTGCTCTGTATCCTCTTTTTCTTATATTTTCATAAATTGAACTTGTTTTAAATGGAAATATGTAAAGCGAAATTTACTTATAGTAAATCCATGACCTATTACACTTTTGCAACAAACGAATCCCATGTGCTTCAGTGGTTAGGAAACCTGGCTTCCGCCCAGGTGGCCCGGGTTCGATCCCGGCATGGGAAGGGCGGTTCCATGGTGTAATGGTTAGCACTCTGGACTCTGAATCCAGCGATCCGAGTTCAAATCTCGGTGGAACCTTTTCTTTGTGAAATTGTGACAGATATATTTTATTAGTCATTAAAAACGTCCATTGCAAAAGGAAAAACAAAAATGTTTATCTGCTCTATCCTCGTTTCTTTTATTTTTATAAATTAAACTTGTTTCAAATGGAAATATTAAAGCGAAATTTGCATATTATTTATCCGTGAACTATTACACGATTGCGATAAACGAATCCAATGTGGTCCAGTGGTTAGGATGCCTGGCTCTCACCCAGGTGGCCCAGGTTCGATTCCCGGCATGGGAAGGGCGGTTCCATGGTGTAATGGTTAGCGCTCTGAATCCAGCGATCCGAGTTCAAATCTCGGTGGAACCTTTTCTTTGTGAAATTGTGACAGATATATTTTATTGCTCATTAAAAACGTCCATTGCAAAAGGAAAAACAAAAAAGATTATCTGCTCTGTATCCTCTTTTTCTTATATTATTATAAATTGAACTTGTTTTAAATGGAAATATGTAGAGCGAAATTTATTTATAGTAAATCCTTGACATATTACACTTTTGCAACAAACGAATCCCATGTGTTCCAGTGGTTAGGATACCTGGCTTTCACCCAGGTGGCCCGGGTTCGATCGCCGGCATGGGAAGGGAGGGTCCATGATGTAATGTTTAGCACTCTGGGCTCTTAATCCTGCGATCCGAGTTCAAATCTCGGTGGAACCTTTTCTTTGTGAAATTGTGACAGATATATTTTATTACTCATTAAAAACGTCCATTACAAAAGGAAAAACAAAAAAGATTATCTGCTCTGTATCCTCTTTTTATTTTTATAAATTGAACTTGTTTCAAATGGAAATATGTAAAGCGAAATTTACTTATAGTAAATCCATGACCTATTACACTTTTGCAACAAACTAATCCCATGTGGTTCAGTGGTTAGGATACCTGGCCTCCGTCAAGGTGGCCCGGGTTCGATCCCCGGCATTTGAAGGGCGGTTCCATGGTGTAATGGTTAGCACTCTGGACTCTGAATCCAGCGATCCGAGTTCGAATCTCGGTGGAAACTTTTCTTTGTGAAATTGTGACAGATATATTTTATTAGTCATTAAAAAGGTCCATTGCAAAAGGAAAAACAAAAAAGATTATCTGCTCTGTATCCTCTTTTTATTTTTATAAATTGAACTTGTTTCAAATGGAAATATGTAAAGCGAAATTTACTTATAGTAAATCCATGACCTATTACACTTCGCCGACAAACTCATCCCATGTGGTCCAGTGGTTAGGATACCTGGCTTTCACCCAGGTGGCCCGGCTTGGATTGCTGGCATGGTAAGGGCGGTTCCTTGGTGTAATGGTTAGGACTCTGAATCCAGCGATCCGAGTTCAAATCTCGGTGGAACCTTTTCTTTGTGAAATTGTGACAGATATATTTCATTAGTCATTAAAAACGTCCATTGCAAAAGGAAAAACAAAAATGTTTATCTGCTCTATCCTCGTTTCTTTTATTTTTATAAATTGAACTTGTTTCAAATGGAAATATCAAAGCAGAATTTGCATATCGTAAATCCATGACTTATTACACTTTTGCGACAAACGAATCCCATGTGGTCCAGTGGTTAGGATACCTGGCTTTCACCCTGGTGACCCGGGTTCGATCCCCGGCATGGGAAGGGCGGTTCCATGGTGTAATGGTTAGCACTCTGGACTCTGAATCCAGCGATCCGAGTTCAAATCTCGGTGGAACCTTTTCTTTGTGAAATTGTGACAGATATAATTTATTAGTCATTAAAAATGTCCATTGCAAAAGGAAAAACAAAAAAGATTATCTGCTCTGTATCCTCTTTTTCTTATATTTTCATAAATTGAACTTGTTTTAAATGGAAATATGTAAAGCGAAATTTACTTATAGTAAATCCATGACCTATTACACTTTTGCAACAAACGAATCCCATGTGGTTCAGTGGTTAGGATACCTGGCTTCCGCCCAGGTGGCCCGGGTTCGATCCCGGCATGGGAAGGGCGGTTCCATGGTGTAATGGTTAGCACTCTGGACTCTGAATCCAGCGATCCGAGTTCAAATCTCGGTGGAACCTTTTCTTTGTGAAATTGTGACAGATATATTTTATTAGTCATTAAAAACGTCCATTACAAAAGGAAAAACAAAAAAGATTATCTTCTCTGTATCCTCTTTTTATTTTTATAAATTGAACTTGTTTCAAATAAAAATATGTAAAGCGAAATTTACTTATAGTAAATCCATGACCTATTACACTTTTGCAACAAACGAATCCCATGTCTTCCAGTGGTTAGGATACCTGGCTTTCACCCAGGTGGTCCGGGTTCGATCGCCGGCATGGGAAGTGCGGATCCATGGTGTAATGGTTAGCACTCTGGACTCTGAATCCAGCGATCCGAGTTCAAATCTCGGTGGAAACTTTTCTTTGTGAAATTGTGACAGATATATTTTATTAGTCATTAAAAACGTCCATTGCAAAAGGAAAAACAAAAATGTTTATCTGCTCTATCCTAGTTTCTTTTATTTTTATAAATTAAAATTGTTTCAAATGGAAATATGTAAAGCGAAATTTACTTATAGTAAATCCATGACCTATTACACTTCGCCGACAAACTCATCCCATGTGGTCCAGTGGTTAGGATACCTGGCTTTCACCCACGTGGCCCGGGTTGGATTCCTGGCATGGTAAGGGCGGTTCCTTGGTGTAATGGTTAGGATTCTGAATCCAGCGATCCGAGTTGAAATCTCGGTGGAACCTTTTCTTTGTGAAATTGTGACAGATATATTTTATTAGTCATTAAAAAGGTCCATTGCAAAAGGAAAAACAAAAAAGATTATCTGCTCTCTATCCTCTTTTTATTTTTATAAATTGAACCTGTTTCAAATGGAAATATGTAAAGCGAAATTTACTTATAGTAAATCCATGACCTATTACACTTTTGCAACAAACGAATCCGAAGTGTTCCAGTGGTTAGGATACCAGGCTTTCACCCAGGTGGCCCGGGTTCGATCGCCGGCATGGGAAGGGCGGTTCCATGGTGTAATGGTTAGCACTCTGGACTCTGAATCCAGCGATCCGAGTTCAAATCTCGGTGGAAACTTTTCTTTGTGAAATTGTGACAGATATATTTTATTAGTCATTAAAAACGTCCATTGCAAAAGGAAAAACAAAAATGTTTATCTGCTATATCCTCGTTTCTTTTATTTTTATAAATTAAACTTGTTTCAACTGGAAATATGTAAAGCGAAATTTACTGATAGTAAATCCATGACCTATTACACTTCGCCGACAAACTCATCCCATGTGGTCCAGTGGTTAGGATACCTGGCTTTCACCCAGGTGGCCCTGCTTGGATTGCTGGCATGGTAAGGGCGGTTCCTTGGTGTAATGGTTAGGACTCTGAATCCAGCGATCCGAGTTCAAATCTCGGTGGAACCTTTTCTTTGTGAAATTGTGACAGATATATTTTATTAGTCATTAAAAACGTCCATTGCAAAAGGAAAAACAAAAATGTTTATCTGCTCTATCCTCGTTTCTTTTATTTTTATAAATTAAACTTGTTTCAAATGGAAATATCAAAGCAGAATTTGCATATCGTAAATCCAAGACTTATTACACTTTTGCGACAAACGAATCCCATGTGGTCCAGTGGTTAGGATACCTGGCTTTCACCCTGGAGACCCGGGTTCGATCCCGGCATGGGAAGGGCGGTTCCATGGTGTAATGGTTAGCACTCTGGACTCTGAATCCAGCGATCCGAGTTCAAATCTCGGTGGAACCTTTTCTTTGTGAAATTGTGACAGATATATTTTATTAGTCATTAAAAACGTCCATTGCAAAAGGAAAAACAAAAATGTTTATCTGCTCTATCCTCGTTTCTTTTATTTTTATAAATTAAACTTGTTTCAAATGGAAATATTAAAGCGAAATTTGCATATTATTTATCCGTGAACTATTACACGAGTGCTATAAACGAATCCCATGTGGTCCAGTGGTTAGGATGCCTGGCTCTCACCCAGGTGGCCCGGGTTCGATTCCCTGCATGGGAAGGGCGGTTCCATGGTGTAATGGTTAGCACTCTGAATCCAGCGATCCGAGTTCAAATCTCGGTGGAAACTTTTCTTTGTGAAATTGTGACAGATATATTTTATTAGTCATTAAAAACGTCCATTGCAAAAGGAAAAACAAAAATGTTTATCTGCTCTATCCTCGTTTCTTTTATTTTTATAAATTAAACTTGTTTCAAATGGAAATATCAAAGCAGAATTTGCATATCGTAAATCCATGACCTATTACACTTTTGCGACAAACGAATCCCATGTGGTCCAGTGGTTAGGATGCCTGTCTCTCACCCAGGTGGCCCGGGTTCGATTCCCGGCATGGGAAGGGCGGTTCCATGGTGTAATGGTTAGCAATCTATGCTCTTAATCTTGCGATCCGAGTTCAAATCTCGGTTGAACCTTTTCTTTGTGAAATTGTGACAGATATATTTTATTACTCATTAAAAACGTCCATTGCAAAATTAAAAACAAAAAAGATTATCTGCTCTTTATCCTCTTTCTCTTATATTTTCATAAATTGAACTTGTTTTAAATGGAAATATGTAAAGCGAAATTTACTTATAGTAAATTCATGACCTATTACACTTTTGCAACAAACTAATCCCATGTGGTTCAGTGGTTAGGATACCTGGCCTCCGCCAAGGTGGCCCGGGTTCGATCCCCGGCATGGGAAGGGCGGTTCCATGGTGTAATGGTTAGCACTCTGGACTCTGAATCCAGCGATCCGAGTTCGAATCTCGGTGGAACCTTTTCTTTGTGAAATTGTGACAGATATATTTTATTAGTCATTAAAAAGGTCCATTGCAAAAGGAAAAACAAAAAAGATTATCTGCTCTGTATCCTCTTTTTATTTTTATAAATTGAACTTGTTTCAAATGGAAATATGTAAAGCGAAATTTACTTATAGTAAATCCATGACCTATTACACTTTTGCAACAAACGAATCCGAAGTGTTCCAGTGGTTAGGATACCAGGCTTTCACCCAGGTGGTCCGGGTTCGTCGCCGGCATGGGAAGGGCGGTTCCATGGTGTAATGGTTAGCACTCTGAATCCAGCGATCCGAGTTCAAATCTCGGTGGAACCTTTTCTTTGTGAAATTGTGACAGATATATTTCATTAGTCATTAAAAACGTCCATTGGAAAAGGAAAAACAAAAATGTTTATCTGCTCTATCCTCGTTTCTTTTATTTTTATAAATTAAACTTGTTTCAAATGGAAATATCAAAGCAGAATTTGCATATCGTAAATCCAAGACTTATTACACTTTTGCGACAAACGAATCCCATGTGGTCCAGTGGTTAGGATACCTGGCTTTCACCCTGGTGACCCGGGTTCGATCCCCGGCATGGGAAGGGCGGTTCCATGGTGTAATGGTTAGCGCTCTGGACTCTGAATCCAGCGATCCGAGTTCAAATCTCGGTGGAACCTTTTCTTTGTGAAATTGTGACAGATATATTTTATTAGTCATTAAAAACGTCCATTGCAAAAGGAAAAACAAAAATGTTTATCTGCTCTATCCTCGTTTCTTTTATTTTTATAAATTGAACTTGTTTTAAATGGAAATATGTAAAGCGAAATTTACTTATAGTAAATCCATGACCTATTACACTTTTGCAACAAACGAATGCCAAGTGGTTCAGTGGTTAGGATACCTGGCTTCCGCCCAGGTGGCCCGGGTTCGATCCCGGCATGGGAAGGGCGGTTCCATGGTGTAATGTTTAGCACTCTGGACTCTGAATCCAGCGATCCGAGTTCAAATCTCAGTGGAACCTTTTCTTTGTGAAATTGTGACAGATATATTTTATTAGTCATTAAAAACGTCCATTGCAAAAGGAAAAACAAAAATGTTTATCTGCTCTATCCTCGTTTCTTTTATTTTTATAAATTAAACTTGTTTCAAATGGAAATATTAAAGCGAAATTTGCATATTATTTATCCGTGAACTATTACACGATTGCGATAAACGAATCCCATGTGGTCCAGTGGTTAGGATGCCTGGCTCTCACCCAGGTGGCCCGGGTTCGATTCCCGGCATGGGAAGGGCGGTTCCATGGTGTAATGGTTAGCACTCTGAATCCAGCGATCCGAGTTCAAATCTCGGTGGAACCTTTTCTTTGTGAAATTGTGACAGATATATTTTATTGCTCATTAAAAACGTCCATTGCAAAAGGAAAAACAAAAAAGATTATCTGCTCTGTATCCTCTTTTTCTTATATTTTTATAAATTGAACTTGTTTCAAATGGAAATATGTAAAGAGAAATTTATTTATAGTAAATCCTTGACCTATTACACTTTTGCAACAAACGAATCCCATGTGTTCCAGTGGTTAGGATACCTGGCTTTCACCCAGGTGGCCCGGGTTCGATCGCCGGCATGGGAAGGGAGGGTCCATGGTGTAATGGTTAGCACTCTGGGCTCTTAATCCTGCGATCCGAGTTCAAATCTCGGTGGAACCTTTTCTTTGTGAAATTGTGACAGATATATTTTATTACTCATTAAAAACGTCCATTGCAAAAGGAAAAACAAAAAAAGATTATCTGCTCTGTATCCTCTTCTTCTTATATTTTCATAAATTGAACTTGTTTTAAATGGAAATATGTAAAGCGAAATTTACTTATAGTAAATCCATGACCTATTACACTTTTGCAACAAACGAATCCCATGTGGTTCAGGGGTTAGGATACCTGGCTTCCGCCCAGGTGGCCCGGGTTCGATCCCGGCATGGGAAGGGCGGTTCCATGGTGTAATGGTTAGCACTCTGGACTCTGAATCCAGCGATCCGAGTTCAAATCTCAGTGGAACCTTTTCTTTGTGAAATTGTGAGAGATATATTTTATTAGTCATTAAAAACGTCCATTGCAAAAGGAAAAACAAAAATGTTTATCTGCTCTATCCTCGTTTCTTTTATTTTTATAAATTAAACTTGTTTCAAATGGAAATATTAAAGCGAAATTTGCATATTATTTATCCGTGAACTATTACACGATTGCGATAAACGAATCCCATGTGGTCCAGTGGTTAGGATGCCTGGCTCTCAACTAGGTGGCCCGGGTTCGATTCCCGGCATGGGAAGGGCGGTTCCATGGTGTAATGGTTAGCACTCTGAATCCAGCGATCCGAGTTCAAATCTCGGTGGAACCTTTTCTTTGTGAAATTGTGACAGATATATTTTATTGCTCATTAAAAACGTCCATTGCAAAAGGAAAAACAAAAAAGATTATCTGCTCTTTATCCTCTTTCTCTTATATTTTCATAAATTGAACTTGTTTTAAATGGAAATATGTAAAGCGAAATTTACTTATAGTAAATTCATGACCTATTACACTTTTGCAACAAACTAATCCCATGTGGTTCAGTGGTTAGGATACCTGGCCTCCGCCAAGGTGGCCCGGGTTCGATCCCCGGCATGGGAAAGGCGGTTCCATGGTGTAATGGTTAGCACTCTGGACTCTGAATCCAGCGATCCGAGTTCGAATCTCGGTGGAACCTTTTCTTTGTGAAATTGTGACAGATATATTTTATTAGTCATTAAAAAGGTCCATTGCAAAAGGAAAAACAAAAAAGATTATCTGCTCTGTATCCTCTTTTTATTTTTATAAATTGAACTTGTTTCAAATGGAAATATGTAAAACGAAATTTACTTATAGTAAATCCATGACCTATTACACTTTTGCAACAAACGAATCCGAAGTGTTCCAGTGGTTAGGATACCAGGCTTTCACCCAGGTGGTCCGGGTTCGATCGCCGGCATGGGAAGGGCGGTTCCATGGTGTAATGGTTAGCACAATGAATCCAGCGATCCGAGTTCAAATCTCGGTGGAACCTTTTCTTTGTGAAATTGTGACAGATATATTTCATTAGTCATTAAAAACGTCCATTGGAAAAGGAAAAACAAAAATGTTTATCTGCTCTATCCTCGTTTCTTTTATTTTTATAAATTAAACTTGTTTCAAATGGAAATATCAAAGCAGAATTTGCATATCGTAAATCCAAGACTTATTACACTTTTGCGACAAACGAATCCCATGTGGTCCATTGGTTAGGATACCTGGCTTTCACCCTGGTGACCCGGGTTCGATCCCCGGCATGGGAAGGGCGGTTCCATGGTGTAATGGTTAGCGCTCTGGACTCTGAATCCAGCGATCCGAGTTCAAATCTCGGTGGAACCTTTTCTTTGTGAAATTGTGACAGATATATTTTATTAGTCATTAAAAACGTCCATTGCAAAAGGAAAAACAAAAATGTTTATCTGCTCTATCCTCGTTTCTTTTATTTTTATAAATTGAACTTGTTTTAAATGGAAATATGTAAAGCGAAATTTACTTATAGTAAATCCATGACCTATTACACTTTTGCAACAAACGAATCCCAAGTGGTTCAGTGGTTAGGATACCTGGCTTCCGCCCAGGTGGCCCGGGTTCGATCCCGGCATGGGAAGGGCTGTTCCATGGTGTAATGTTTAGCACTCTGGACTCTGAATCCAGCGATCCGAGTTCAAATCTCAGTGGAACCTTTTCTTTGTGAAATTGTGACAGATATATTTTATTAGTCATTAAAAACGTCCATTGCAAAAGGAAAAACAAAAATGTTTATCTGCTCTATCCTCGTTTCTTTTATTTTTATAAATTAAACTTGTTTCAAATGGAAATATTAAAGCGAAATTTGCATATTATTTATCCGTGAACTATTACACGATTGCGATAAACGAATCCCATGTGGTCCAGTGGTTAGGATGCCTGGCTCTCACCCAGGTGGCCCGGGTTCGATTCCCGGCATGGGAAGGGCGGTTCCATGGTGTAATGGTTAGCACTCTGAATCCAGCGATCCGAGTTCATATCTCGGTGGAACCTTTTCTTTGTGAAATTGTGACAGATATATTTTATTGCTCATTAAAAACGTCCATTGCAAAAGGAAAAACAAAAAAGATTATCTGCTCTGTATCCTCTTTTTCTTATATTTTTATAAATTGAACTTGTTTCAAATGGAAATATGTAAAGAGAAATTTATTTATAGTAAATCCTTGACCTATTACACTTTTGCAACAAACGAATCCCAAGTGTTCCAGTGGTTAGGATACCTGGCTTTCACCCAGGTGGCCCGGGTTCGATCGCCGGCATGGGAAGGGAGGGTCCATGGTGTAATGGTTAGCACTCTGGGCTCTTAATCCTGCGATCCGAGTTCAAATCTCGGTGGAACCTTTTCTTTGTGAAATTGTGACAGATATATTTTATTACTCATTAAAAACGTCCATTGCAAAAGGAAAAACAAAAAAAGATTATCTGCTCTGTATCCTCTTCTTCTTATATTTTCATAAATTGAACTTGTTTTAAATGGAAATATGTAAAGCGAAATTTACTTATAGTAAATCCATGACCTATTACACTTTTGCAACAAACGAATCCCATGTGGTTCTGTGGTTAGGATACCTGGCTTCCGCCCAGGTGGCCCGGGTTCGATCCCGGCATGGGAAGGGCGGTTCCATGGTGTAATGGTTAGCACTCTGGACTCTGAATCCAGCGATCCGAGTTCAAATCTCAGTGGAACCTTTTCTTTGTGAAATTGTGACAGATATATTTTATTAGTCATTAAAAACGTCCATTGCAAAAGGAAAAACAAAAATGTTTATCTGCTCTATCCTCGTTTCTTTTATTTTTATAAATTAAACTTGTTTCAAATGGAAATATTAAAGCGAAATTTTCATATTATTTATCCGTGAACTATTACACGATTGCGATAAACGAATCCCAAGTGGTCCAGTGGTTAGGATGCCTGGCTCTCACCCAGGTGGCCCGGGTTCGATTCCCGGCATGGGAAGGGCGGTTCCATGGTGTAATGGTTAGCACTCTGAATCCAGCGATCCGAGTTCAAATCTCGGTGGAACCTTTTCTTTGTGAAATTGTGACAGATATATTTTATTGCTCATTAAAAACGTCCATTGCAAAAGGAAAAACAAAAAAGATTATCTGCTCTGTATCCTCTTTTTCTTATATTTTTATAAATTGAACTTGTTTCAAATGGAAATATGTAAAGAGAAATTTATTTATAGTAAATCCTTGACCTATTACACTTTTGCAACAAACGAATCCCATGTGTTCCAGTGGTTAGGATTCCTGGCTTTCACCCAGGTGGCCCGGGTTCGATCGCCGGCATGGGAAGGGAGGGTCCATGGTGTAATGGTTAGCACTCTGGGCTCTTAATCCTGCGATCCGAGTTCAAATCTCGGTGGAACCTTTTCTTTGTGAAATTGTGACAGATATATTTTATTAGTCATTAAAAACGTCCATTACAAAAGGAAAAACAAAAAAGATTATCTGCTCTGTATCCTCTTTTTATTTTTATAAATTGAACTTGTTTCAAATGGAAATATGTAAAGCGAAATTTACTTATAGTAAATCCATGACCTATTACACTTTTGCAACAAACGAATCCCATGTGTTCCAGTGGTTAGGATACCTGGCTTTCACCCAGGTGGTCCGGGTTCGATCGCCGGCATGGGAAGGGCGGTTCCATGGTGTAATGGTTAGCACTCTGGACTCTGAATATAGCGATCCGAGTTCAAATCTCGGTGGAAACTTTTCTTTGTGAAATTGTGACAGATATATTTTATTAGTCATTAAAAACGTCCATTGCAAAAGGAAAAACAAAAATGTTTATCTGCTCTATCCTCGTTTCTTTTATTTTTATAAATTAAACTTGTTTCAAATGGAAATATGTAAAGCGAAATTTACTTATAGTAAATCCATGACCTATTACACTTCGCCGACAAACTCATCCCATGTGGTCCAGTGGTTAGGATACCTGGCTTTCACCCAGGTGGCCCGGGTTGGATTCCTGGCATGGTAAGGGCGGTTCCTTGGTGTAATGGTTAGGACTCTGAATCCAGCGATCCGAGTTGAAATCTCGGTGGAACCTTTTCTTTGTGAAATTGTGACAGATATATTTTATTGCTCATGAAAAACGTCCATTGCAAAAGGAAAAACAAAAAAGATTATCTGCTCTGTATCCTCTTTTTCTTATATTTTTATAAATTGAACTTGTTTCAAATGGAAATATGTAAAGAGAAATTTACTTATAGTAAATTCATGACCTATTACACTTTTGCAACAAACTAATCCCATGTGGTTCAGTGGTTAGGATACCTGGCCTCCGCCAAGGTGGCCCGGGTTCGATCCCCGGCATGGGAAGGGCGGTTCCATGGTGTAATGGTTAGCACTCTGGACTCTGAATCCAGCGATCCGAGTTCGAATCTCGGTGGAACCTTTTCTTTGTGAAATTGTGACAGATATATTTTATTAGTCATTAAAAAGGTCCATTGCAAAAGGAAAAACAAAAAAGATTATCTGCTCTGTATCCTCTTTTTATTTTTATAAATTGAACTTGTTTCAAATGGAAATATGTAAAGCGAAATTTACTTATAGTAAATCCATGACCTATTACACTTTTGCAACAAACGAATCCGAAGTGTTCCAGTGGTTAGGATACCAGGCTTTCACCCAGGTGGTCCGGGTTCGATCGCCGGCATGGGAAGGGCGGTTCCATGGTGTAATGGTTAGCACTCTGAATCCAGCGATCCGAGTTCAAATCTCGGTGGAACCTTTTCTTTGTGAAATTGTGACAGATATATTTCATTAGTCATTAAAAACGTCCATTGGAAAAGGAAAAACAAAAATGTTTATCTGCTCTATCCTCGTTTCTTTTATTTTTATAAATTAAACTTGTTTCAAATGGAAATATCAAAGCAGAATTTGCATATCGTAAATCCAAGACTTATTACACTTTTGCGACAAACGAATCCCATGTGGTCCATTGGTTAGGATACCTGGCTTTCACCCTGGTGACCCGGGTTCGATCCCCGGCATGGGAAGGGCGGTTCCATGGTGTAATGGTTAGCGCTCTGGGCTCTTAATCCTGCGATCCGAGTTCAAATCTCGGTGGAACCTTTTCTTTGTGAAATTGTGACAGATATATTTTATTACTCATTAAAAACGTCCATTGCAAAAGGAAAAACAAAAAAAGATTATCTGCTCTGTATCCTCTTTTTCTTATATTTTCATAAATTGAACTTGTTTTAAATGGAAATATGTAAAGCGAAATTTACTTATAGTAAATCCATGACCTATTACACTTTTGCAACAAACGAATCCCATGTGGTTCAGTGGTTATGATACCTGGCTTCCGCCCAGGTGGCCCGGGTTCGATCCCGGCATGGGAAAGGCGGTTCCATGGTGTAATGGTTAGCACTCTGAATCCAGCGATCCGAGTTCAAATCTCGGTGGAACCTTTTCTTTGTGAAATTGTGACAGATATATTTTATTAGTCATTAAAAACGTCCATTACAAAAGGAAAAACAAACAAGATTATCTGCTCTGTATCCTCTTTTTATTTTTATAAATTGAACTTGTTTCAAATAAAAATATGTAAAGCGAAATTTACTTATAGTAAATCCATGACCTATTACACTTTTGCAACAAACGAATCCCATGTCTTCCAGTGGTTAGGATACCTGGCTTTCACCCAGGTGGTCCGGGTTCGATCGCCGGCATGGGAAGTGCGGTTCCATGGTGTAATGGTTAGCACTCTGGACTCTGAATCCAGCGATCCGAGTTCAAATCTCGGTGGAAACTTTTCTTTGTGAAATTGTGACAGATATATTTTATTAGTCATTAAAAACGTCCATTGCAAAAGGAAAAACAAAAATGTTTATCTGCTCTATCCTAGTTTCTTTTATTTTTATAAATTAAAATTGTTTCAAATGGAAATATGTAAAGCGAAATTTACTTATAGTAAATCCATGACCTATTACACTTCGCCGACAAACTCATCCCATGTGGTCCAGTGGTTAGGATACCTGGCTTTCACCCACGTGGCCCGGGTTGGATTCCTGGCATGGTAAGGGCGGTTCCTTGGTGTAATGGTTAGGACTCTGAATCCAGCGATCCGAGTTGAAATCTCGGTGGAACCTTTTCTTTGTGAAATTGTGACAGATATATTTTATTAGTCATTAAAAAGGTCCATTGCAAAAGGAAAAACAAAAAAGATTATCTGCTCTGTATCCTCTTTTTATTTTTATAAATTGAACCTGTTTCAAATGGAAATATGTAAAGCGAAATTTACTTATAGTAAATCCATGACCTATTACACTTTTGCAACAAACGAATCCGAAGTGTTCCAGTGGTTAGGATACCAGGCTTTCACCCAGGTGGCCCGGGTTCGATCGCCGGCATGGGAAGGGCGGTTCCATGGTGTAATGGTTAGCACTCTGGACTCTGAATCCAGCGATCCGAGTTCAAATCTCGGTGGAAACTTTTCTTTGTGAAATTGTGACAGATATATTTTATTAGTCATTAAAAACGTCCATTGCAAAAGGAAAAACAAAAATGTTTATCTGCTATATCCTCGTTTCTTTTATTTTTATAAATTAAACTTGTTTCAAATGGAAATATGTAAAGCGAAATTTACTGATAGTAAATCCATGACCTATTACACTTCGCCGACAAACTCATCCCATGTGGTCCAGTGGTTAGGATACCTGGCTTTCACCCAGGTGGCCCTGCTTGGATTGCTGGCATGGTAAGGGCGGTTCCTTGGTGTAATGGTTAGGACTCTGAATCCAGCGATCCGAGTTCAAATCTCGGTGGAACCTTTTCTTTGTGAAATTGTGACAGATATATTTTATTAGTCATTAAAAACGTCCATTGCAAAAGGAAAAACAAAAATGTTTATCTGCTCTATCCTCGTTTCTTTTATTTTTATAAATTAAACTTGTTTCAAATGGAAATATCAAAGCAGAATTTGCATATCGTAAATCCAAGACTTATTACACTTTTGCGACAAACGAATCCCATGTGGTCCAGTGGTTAGGATACCTGGCTTTCACCCTGGAGACCCGGGTTCGATCCCGGCATGGGAAGGGCGGTTCCATGGTGTAATGGTTAGCACTCTGGACTCTGAATCCAGCGATCCGAGTTCAAATCTCGGTGGAACCTTTTCTTTGTGAAATTGTGACAGATATATTTTATTAGTCATTAAAAACGTCCATTGCAAAAGGAAAAACAAAAATGTTTATCTGCTCTATCCTCGTTTCTTTTATTTTTATAAATTAAACTTGTTTCAAATGGAAATATTAAAGCGAAATTTGCATATTATTTATCCGTGAACTATTACACGATTGCGATAAACGAATCCCATGTGGTCCAGTGGTTAGGATGCCTGGCTCTCACCCAGGTGGCCCGGGTTCGATTCCCGGCATGGGAAGGGCGGTTCCATGGTTTAATGGTTAGCACTCTGAATCCAGCGATCCGAGTTCAAATCTCGGTGGAAACTTTTCTTTGTGAAATTGTGACAGATATATTTTATTAGTCATTAAGAACGTCCATTGCAAAAGGAAAAACAAAAATGTTTATCTGCTCTATCCTAGTTTCTTTTATTTTTATAAATTAAACTTGTTTCAAATGGAAATATGTAAAGCGAAATTTACTTATAGTAAATCCATGACCTATTACACTTCGCCGACAAACTCATCCCATGTGGTCCAGTGGTTAGGATACCTGGCTTTCACCCAGGTGGCCCGGGTTGGATTCCTGGCATGGTAAGGGCGGTTCCTTGGTGTAATGGTTAGGACTCTGAATCCAGCGATCCGAGTTGAAATCTCGGTGGAACCTTTTCTTTGTGAAATTGTGACAGATATAATTTATTAGTCATTAAAAACATCCATTGCAAAAGGAAAAACAAAAATGTTTATCTGCTCTATCCTCGTTTCTTTTATTTTTATAAATTAAACTTGTTTCAAATGGAAATATCAAAGCAGAATTTGCATATCGTAAATCCATGACCTATTACACTTTTGCGACAAAAGAATCCCATGTGGTCCAGTGGTTAGGATGCCTGTCTCTCACCCAGGTGGCCCGGGTTCGATTCCCGGCATGGGAAGGGCGGTTCCATGGTGTAATGGTTAGCAATCTATGCTCTTAATCTTGCGATCCGAGTTCAAATCTCGGTTGAACCTTTTCTTTGTGAAATTGTGACAGATATATTTTATTACTCATTAAAAACGTCCATTGCAAAATTAAAAACAAAAAAGATTATCTGCTCTTTATCCTCTTTCTCTTATATTTTCATAAATTGAACTTGTTTTAAATGGAAATATGTAAAGCGAAATTTACTTATAGTAAATTCATGACCTATTACACTTTTGCAACAAACTAATCCCATGTGGTTCAGTGGTTAGGATACCTGGCCTCCGCCAAGGTGGCCCGGGTTCGATCCCCGGCATGGGAAGGGCGGTTCCATGGTGTAATGGTTAGCACTCTGGACTCTGAATCCAGCGATCCGAGTTCGAATCTCGGTGGAACCTTTTCTTTGTGAAATTGTGACAGATATATTTTATTAGTCATTAAAAAGGTCCATTGCAAAAGGAAAAACAAAAAAGATTATCTGCTCTGTATCCTCTTTTTATTTTTATAAATTGAACTTGTTTCAAATGGAAATATGTAAAGCGAAATTTACTTATAGTAAATCCATGACCTATTACACTTTTGCAACAAACGAATCCGAAGTGTTCCAGTGGTTAGGATACCAGGCTTTCACCCAGGTGGTCCGGGTTCGATCGCCGGCATGGGAAGGGCGGTTCCATGGTGTAATGGTTAGCACTCTGAATCCAGCGATCCGAGTTCAAATCTCGGTGGAACCTTTTCTTTGTGAAATTGTGACAGATATATTTCATTAGTCATTAAAAACGTCCATTGGAAAAGGAAAAACAAAAATGTTTATCTGCTCTATCCTCGTTTCTTTTATTTTTATAAATTAAACTTGTTTCAAATGGAAATATCAAAGCAGAATTTGCATATCGTAAATCCAAGACTTATTACACTTTTGCGACAAACGAATCCCATGTGGTCCAGTGGTTAGGATACCTGGCTTTCACCCTGGTGACCCGGGTTCGATCCCCGGCATGGGAAGGGCGGTTCCATGGTGTAATGGTTAGCGCTCTGGACTCTGAATCCAGCGATCCGAGTTCAAATCCCGGTGGAACCTTTTCTTTGTGAAATTGTGACAGATATATTTTATTAGTCATTAAAAACGTCCATTGCAAAAGGAAAAACAAAAATGTTTATCTGCTCTATCCTCGTTTCTTTTATTTTTATAAATTGAACTTGTTTTAAATGGAAATATGTAAAGCGAAATTTACTTATAGTAAATCCATGACCTATTACACTTTTGCAACAAACGAATCCCAAGTGGTTCAGTGGTTAGGATACCTGGCTTCCGCCCAGGTGGCCCGGGTTCGATCCCTGCATGGGAAGGGCGGTTCCATGGTGTAATGTTTAGCACTCTGGACTCTGAATCCAGCGATCCGAGTTCAAATCTCAGTGGAACCTTTTCTTTGTGAAATTGTGACAGATATATTTTATTAGTCATTAAAAACGTCCATTGCAAAAGGAAAAACAAAAATGTTTATCTGCTCTATCCTCGTTTCTTTTATTTTTATAAATTAAACTTGTTTCAAATGGAAATATTAAAGCGAAATTTGCATATTATTTATCCGTGAACTATTACACGATTGCGATAAACGAATCCCATGTGGTCCAGTGGTTAGGATGCCTGGCTCTCACCCAGGTGGCCCGGGTTCGATTCCCGGCATGGGAAGGGCGGTTCCATGGTGTAATGGTTAGCACTCTGAATCCAGCGATCCGAGTTCAAATCTCGGTGGAACCTTTTCTTTGTGAAATTGTGACAGATATATTTTATTGCTCATTAAAAAACGTCCATTGCAAAAGGAAAAACAAAAAAGATTATCTGCTCTGTATCCTCTTTTTCTTATATTTTTATAAATTGAACTTGTTTCAAATGGAAATATGTAAAGAGAAATTTATTTATAGTAAATCCTTGACCTATTACACTTTTGCAACAAACGAATCCCATGTGTTCCAGTGGTTAGGATACCTGGCTTTCACCCAGGTGGCCCGGGTTCGATCGCCGGCATGGAAAGGGAGGGTCCATGGTGTAATGGTTAGCACTCTGGGCTCTTAATCCTGCGATCCGAGTTCAAATCTCGGTGGAACCTTTTCTTTGTGAAATTGTGACAGATATATTTTATTACTCATTAAAAACGTCCATTGCAAAAGGAAAAACAAAAAAAGATTATCTGCTCTGTATCCTCTTCTTCTTATATTTTCATAAATTGAACTTGTTTTAAATGGAAATATGTAAAGCGAAATTTACTTATAGTAAATCCATGACCTATTACACTTTTGCAACAAACGAATCCCATGTGGTTCAGTGGTTAGGATACCTGGCTTCCGCCCAGGTGGCCCGGGTTCGATCCCGGCATGGGAAGGGCGGTTCCATGGTGTAATGGTTAGCACTCTGGACTCTGAATCCAGCGATCCGAGTTCAAATCTCAGTGGAACCTTTTCTTTGTGAAATTGTGAGAGATATATTTTATTAGTCATTAAAAACGTCCATTGCAAAAGGAAAAACAAAAATGTTTATCTGCTCTATCCTCGTTTCTTTTATTTTTATAAATTAAACTTGTTTCAAATGGAAATATTAAAGCGAAATTTGCATATTATTTATCCGTGAACTATTACACGATTGCGATAAACGAATCCCATGTGGTCCAGTGGTTAGGATGCCTGGCCCTCAACTAGGTGGCCCGGGTTCGATTCCCGGCATGGGAAGGGCGGTTCCATGGTGTAATGGTTAGCACTCTGAATCCAGCGATCCGAGTTCAAATCTCGGTGGAACCTTTTCTTTGTGAAATTGTGACAGATATATTTTATTGCTCATTAAAAACGTCCATTGCAAAAGGAAAAACAAAAAAGATTATCTGCTCTTTATCCTCTTTCTCTTATATTTTCATAAATTGAACTTGTTTTAAATGGAAATATGTAAAGCGAAATTTACTTATAGTAAATTCATGACCTATTACACTTTTGCAACAAACTAATCCCATGTGGTTCAGTGGTTAGGATACCTGGCCTCCGCCAAGGTGGCCCGGGTTCGATCCCCGGCATGGGAAGGGCGGTTCCATGGTGTAATGGTTAGCACTCTGAATCCAGCGATCCGAGTTCGAATCTCGGTGGAACCTTTTCTTTGTGAAATTGTGACAGATATATTTTATTAGTCATTAAAAAGGTCCATTGCAAAAGGAAAAACAAAAAAGATTATCTGCTCGGTATCCTCTTTTTATTTTTATAAATTGAACTTGTTTCAAATGGAAATATGTAAAGCGAAATTTACTTATAGTAAATCCATGACCTATTACACTTTTGCAACAAACGAATCCGAAGTGTTCCAGTGGTTAGGATACCAGGCTTTCACCCAGGTGGTCCGGGTTCGATCGCCGGCATGGGAAGGGCGGTTCCATGGTGTAATGGTTAGCACTCTGAATCCAGCGATCCGAGTTCAAATCTCGGTGGAACCTTTTCTTTGTGAAATTGTGACAGATATATTTCATTAGTCATTAAAAACGTCCATTGGAAAAGGAAAAACAAAAATGTTTATCTGCTCTATCCTCGTTTCTTTTATTTTTATAAATTAAACTTGTTTCAAATGGAAATATCAAAGCAGAATTTGCATATCGTAAATCCAAGACTTATTACACTTTTGCGACAAACGAATCCCATGTGGTCCATTGGTTAGGATACCTGGCTTTCACCCTGGTGACCCGGGTTCGATCCCCGGCATGGGAAGGGCGGTTCCATGGTGTAATGGTTAGCGCTCTGGACTCTGAATCCAGCGATCCGAGTTCAAATCTCGGTGGAACCTTTTCTTTGTGAAATTGTGACAGATATATTTTATTAGTCATTAAAAACGTCCATTGCAAAAGGAAAAACAAAAATGTTTATCTGCTCTATCCTCGTTTCTTTTATTTTTATAAATTGAACTTGTTTTAAATGGAAATATGTAAAGCGAAATTCACTTATAGTAAATCCATGACCTATTACACTTTTGCAACAAACGAATCCCAAGTGGTTCAGTGGTTAGGATACCTGGCTTCCGCCCAGGTGGCCCGGGTTCGATCCCGGCATGGGAAGGGCTGTTCCATGGTGTAATGTTTAGCACTCTGGACTCTGAATCCAGCGATCCGAGTTCAAATCTCAGTGGAACCTTTTCTTTGTGAAATTGTGACAGATATATTTTATTAGTCATTAAAAACGTCCATTGCAAAAGGAAAAACAAAAATGTTTATCTGCTCTATCCTCGTTTCTTTTATTTTTATAAATTAAACTTGTTTCAAATGGAAATATTAAAGCGAAATTTGCATATTATTTATCCGTGAACTATTACACGATTGCGATAAACGAATCCCATGTGGTCCAGTGGTTAGGATGCCTGGCTCTCACCCAGGTGGCCCGGGTTCGATTCCCGGCATGGGAAGGGCGGTTCCATGGTGTAATGGTTAGCACTCTGAATCCAGCGATCCGAGTTCATATCTCGGTGGAACCTTTTCTTTGTGAAATTGTGACAGATATATTTTATTGCTCATTAAAAACGTCCATTGCAAAAGGAAAAACAAAAAAGATTATCTGCTCTGTATCCTCTTTTTCTTATATTTTTATAAATTGAACTTGTTTCAAATGGAAATATGTAAAGAGAAATTTATTTATAGTAAATCCTTGACCTATTACACTTTTGCAACAAACGAATCCCAAGTGTTCCAGTGGTTAGGATACCTGGCTTTCACCCAGGTGGCCCGGGTTCGATCGCCGGCATGGGAAGGGAGGGTCCATGGTGTAATGGTTAGCACTCTGGGCTCTTAATCCTGCGATCCGAGTTCAAATCTCGGTGGAACCTTTTCTTTGTGAAATTGTGACAGATATATTTTATTGCTCATTAAAAACGTCCATTGCAAAAGGAAAAACAAAAAAAGATTATCTGCTCTGTATCCTCTTCTTCTTATATTTTCATAAATTGAACTTGTTTTAAATGGAAATATGTAAAGCGAAATTTACTTATAGTAAATCCATGACCTATTACACTTTTGCAACAAACGAATCCCATGTGGTTCTGTGGTTAGGATACCTGGCTTCCGCCCAGGTGGCCCGGGTTCGATCCCGGCATGGGAAGGGCGGTTCCATGGTGTAATGGTTAGCACTCTGGACTCTGAATCCAGCGATCCGAGTTCAAATCTCAGTGGAACCTTTTCTTTGTGAAATTGTGAGAGATATATTTTATTAGTCATTAAAAACGTCCATTGCAAAAGGAAAAACAAAAATGTTTATCTGCTCTATCCTCGTTTCTTTTATTTTTATAAATTAAACTTGTTTCAAATGGAAATATTAAAGCGAAATTTGCATATTATTTATCCGTGAACTATTACACGATTGCGATAAACGAATCCCATGTGGTCCAGTGGTTAGGATGCCTGGCCCTCAACTAGGTGGCCCGGGTTCGATTCCCGGCATGGGAAGGGCGGTTCCATGGTGTAATGGTTAGCACTCTGAATCCAGCGATCCGAGTTCAAATCTCGGTGGAACCTTTTCTTTGTGAAATTGTGACAGATATATTTTATTGCTCATTAAAAACGTCCATTGCAAAAGGAAAAACAAAAAAGATTATCTGCTCTTTATCCTCTTTCTCTTATATTTTCATAAATTGAACTTGTTTTAAATGGAAATATGTAAAGCGAAATTTACTTATAGTAAATTCATGACCTATTACACTTTTGCAACAAACTAATCCCATGTGGTTCAGTGGTTAGGATACCTGGCCTCCGCCAAGGTGGCCCGGGTTCGATCCCCGGCATGGGAAGGGCGGTTCCATGGTGTAATGGTTAGCACTCTGAATCCAGCGATCCGAGTTCGAATCTCGGTGGAACCTTTTCTTTGTGAAATTGTGACAGATATATTTTATTAGTCATTAAAAAGGTCCATTGCAAAAGGAAAAACAAAAAAGATTATCTGCTCTGTATCCTCTTTTTATTTTTATAAATTGAACTTGTTTCAAATGGAAATATGTAAAGCGAAATTTACTTATAGTAAATCCATGACCTATTACACTTTTGCAACAAACGAATCCGAAGTGTTCCAGTGGTTAGGATACCAGGCTTTCACCCAGGTGGTCCGGGTTCGATCGCCGGCATGGGAAGGGCGGTTCCATGGTGTAATGGTTAGCACTCTGAATCCAGCGATCCGAGTTCAAATCTCGGTGGAACCTTTTCTTTGTGAAATTGTGACAGATATATTTCATTAGTCATTAAAAACGTCCATTGGAAAAGGAAAAACAAAAATGTTTATCTGCTCTATCCTCGTTTCTTTTATTTTTATAAATTAAACTTGTTTCAAATGGAAATATCAAAGCAGAATTTGCATATCGTAAATCCAAGACTTATTACACTTTTGCGACAAACGAATCCCATGTGGTCCATTGGTTAGGATACCTGGCTTTCACCCTGGTGACCCGGGTTCGATCCCCGGCATGGGAAGGGCGGTTCCATGGTGTAATGGTTAGCGCTCTGGACTCTGAATCCAGCGATCCGAGTTCAAATCTCGGTGGAACCTTTTCTTTGTGAAATTGTGACAGATATATTTTATTAGTCATTAAAAACGTCCATTGCAAAAGGAAAAACAAAAATGTTTATCTGCTCTATCCTCGTTTCTTTTATTTTTATAAATTGAACTTGTTTTAAATGGAAATATGTAAAGCGAAATTCACTTATAGTAAATCCATGACCTATTACACTTTTGCAACAAACGAATCCCAAGTGGTTCAGTGGTTAGGATACCTGGCTTCCGCCCAGGTGGCCCGGGTTCGATCCCGGCATGGGAAGGGCTGTTCCATGGTGTAATGTTTAGCACTCTGGACTCTGAATCCAGCGATCCGAGTTCAAATCTCAGTGGAACCTTTTCTTTGTGAAATTGTGACAGATATATTTTATTAGTCATTAAAAACGTCCATTGCAAAAGGAAAAACAAAAATGTTTATCTGCTCTATCCTCGTTTCTTTTATTTTTATAAATTAAACTTGTTTCAAATGGAAATATTAAAGCGAAATTTGCATATTATTTATCCGTGAACTATTACACGATTGCGATAAACGAATCCCATGTGGTCCAGTGGTTAGGATGCCTGGCTCTCACCCAGGTGGCCCGGGTTCGATTCCCGGCATGGGAAGGGCGGTTCCATGGTGTAATGGTTAGCACTCTGAATCCAGCGATCCGAGTTCATATCTCGGTGGAACCTTTTCTTTGTGAAATTGTGACAGATATATTTTATTGCTCATTAAAAACGTCCATTGCAAAAGGAAAAACAAAAAAGATTATCTGCTCTGTATCCTCTTTTTCTTATATTTTTATAAATTGAACTTGTTTCAAATGGAAATATGTAAAGAGAAATTTATTTATAGTAAATCCTTGACCTATTACACTTTTGCAACAAACGAATCCCAAGTGTTCCAGTGGTTAGGATACCTGGCTTTCACCCAGGTGGCCCGGGTTCGATCGCCGGCATGGGAAGGGAGGGTCCATGGTGTAATGGTTAGCACTCTGGGCTCTTAATCCTGCGATCCGAGTTCAAATCTCGGTGGAACCTTTTCTTTGTGAAATTGTGACAGATATATTTTATTGCTCATTAAAAACGTCCATTGCAAAAGGAAAAACAAAAAAAGATTATCTGCTCTGTATCCTCTTCTTCTTATATTTTCATAAATTGAACTTGTTTTAAATGGAAATATGTAAAGCGAAATTTACTTATAGTAAATCCATGACCTATTACACTTTTGCAACAAACGAATCCCATGTGGTTCTGTGGTTAGGATACCTGGCTTCCGCCCAGGTGGCCCGGGTTCGATCCCGGCATGGGAAGGGCGGTTCCATGGTGTAATGGTTAGCACTCTGGACTCTGAATCCAGCGATCCGAGTTCAAATCTCAGTGGAACCTTTTCTTTGTGAAATTGTGACAGATATATTTTATTAGTCATTAAAAACGTCCATTGCAAAAGGAAAAACAAAAATGTTTATCTGCTCTATCCTCGTTTCTTTTATTTTTATAAATTAAACTTGTTTCAAATGGAAATATTAAAGCGAAATTTTCATATTATTTATCCGTGAACTATTACACGATTGCGATAAACGAATCCCAAGTGGTCCAGTGGTTAGGATGCCTGGCTCTCAACCAGGTGGCCCGGGTTCGATTCCCGGCATGGGAAGGGCGGTTCCATGGTGTAATGGTTAGCACTCTGAATCCAGCGATCCGAGTTCAAATCTCGGTGGAACCTTTTCTTTGTGAAATTGTGACAGATATATTTTATTGCTCATTAAAAACGTCCATTGCAAAAGGAAAAACAAAAAAGATTATCTGCTCTGTATCCTCTTTTTCTTATATTTTTATAAATTGAACTTGTTTCAAATGGAAATATGTAAAGAGAAATTTATTTATAGTAAATCCTTGACCTATTACACTTTTGCAACAAACGAATCCCATGTGTTCCAGTGGTTAGGATACCTGGCTTTCACCCAGGTGGCCCGGGTTCGATCGCCGGCATGGGAAGGGAGGGTCCATGGTGTAATGGTTAGCACTCTGGGCTCTTAATCCTGCGATCCGAGTTCAAATCTCGGTGGAACCTTTTCTTTGTGAAATTGTGACAGATATATTTTATTAGTCATTAAAAACGTCCATTACAAAAGGAAAAACAAAAAAGATTATCTGCTCTGTATCCTCTTTTTATTTTTATAAATTGAACTTGTTTCAAATGGAAATATGTAAAGCGAAATTTACTTATAGTAAATCCATGACCTATTACACTTTTGCAACAAACGAATCCCATGTGTTCCAGTGGTTAGGATACCTGGCTTTCACCCAGGTGGTCCGGGTTCGATCGCCGGCATGGGAAGGGCGGTTCCATGGTGTAATGGTTAGCACTCTGGACTCTGAATATAGCGATCCGAGTTCAAATCTCGGTGGAAACTTTTCTTTGTGAAATTGTGACAGATATATTTTATTAGTCATTAAAAACGTCCATTGCAAAAGGAAAAACAAAAATGTTTATCTGCTCTATCCTCGTTTCTTTTATTTTTATAAATTAAACTTGTTTCAAATGGAAATATGTAAAGCGAAATTTACTTATAGTAAATCCATGACCTATTACACTTCGCCGACAAACTCATCCCATGTGGTCCAGTGGTTAGGATACCTGGCTTTCACCCAGGTGGCCCGGGTTGGATTCCTGGCATGGTAAGGGCGGTTCCTTGGTGTAATGGTTAGGACTCTGAATCCAGCGATCCGAGTTGAAATCTCGGTGGAACCTTTTCTTTGTGAAATTGTGACAGATATATTTTATTGCTCATTAAAAACGTCCATTGCAAAAGGAAAAACAAAAAAGATTATCTGCTCTGTATCCTCTTTTTCTTATATTTTTATAAATTGAACTTGTTTCAAATGGAAATATGTAAAGAGAAATTTACTTATAGTAAATTCATGACCTATTACACTTTTGCAACAAACTAATCCCATGTGGTTCAGTGGTTAGGATACCTGGCCTCCGCCAAGGTGGCCCGGGTTCGATCCCCGGCATGGGAAGGGCGGTTCCATGGTGTAATGGTTAGCACTCTGGACTCTGAATCCAGCGATCCGAGTTCGAATCTCGGTGGAACCTTTTCTTTGTGAAATTGTGACAGATATATTTTATTAGTCATTAAAAAGGTCCATTGCAAAAGGAAAAACAAAAAAGATTATCTGCTCTGTATCCTCTTTTTATTTTTATAAATTGAACTTGTTTCAAATGGAAATATGTAAAGCGAAATTTACTTATAGTAAATCCATGACCTATTACACTTTTGCAACAAACGAATCCGAAGTGTTCCAGTGGTTAGGATACCAGGCTTTCACCCAGGTGGTCCGGGTTCGATCGCCGGCATGGGAAGGGCGATTCCATGGTGTAATGGTTAGCACTCTGAATCCAGCGATCCGAGTTCAAATCTCGGTGGAACCTTTTCTTTGTGAAATTGTGACAGATATATTTCATTAGTCATTAAAAACGTCCATTGGAAAAGGAAAAACAAAAATGTTTATCTGCTCTATCCTCGTTTCTTTTATTTTTATAAATTAAACTTGTTTCAAATGGAAATATCAAAGCAGAATTTGCATATCGTAAATCCAAGACTTATTACACTTTTGCGACAAACGAATCCCATGTGGTCCATTGGTTAGGATACCTGGCTTTCACCCTGGTGACCCGGGTTCGATCCCCGGCATGGGAAGGGCGGTTCCATGGTGTAATGGTTAGCGCTCTGGACTCTGAATCCAGCGATCCGAGTTCAAATCTCGGTGGAACCTTTTCTTTGTGAAATTGTGACAGATATATTTTATTAGTCATTAAAAACGTCCATTGCAAAAGGAAAAACAAAAATGTTTATCTGCTCTATCCTCGTTTCTTTTATTTTTATAAATTGAACTTGTTTTAAATGGAAATATGTAAAGCGAAATTTACTTATAGTAAATCCATGACCTATTACACTTTTGCAACAAACGAATCCCAAGTGGTTCAGTGGTTAGGATACCTGGCTTCCGCCCAGGTGGCCCGGGTTCGATCCCGGCATGGGAAGGGCTGTTCCATGGTGTAATGTTTAGCACTCTGGACTCTGAATCCAGCGATCCGAGTTCAAATCTCAGTGGAACCTTTTCTTTGTGAAATTGTGACAGATATATTTTATTAGTCATTAAAAACGTCCATTGCAAAAGGAAAAACAAAAATGTTTATCTGCTCTATCCTCGTTTCTTTTATTTTTATAAATTAAACTTGTTTCAAATGGAAATATTAAAGCGAAATTTGCATATTATTTATCCGTGAACTATTACACGATTGCGATAAACGAATCCCATGTGGTCCAGTGGTTAGGAT
Organism: Meta bourneti; assembly: GCA_933210815.1. Lineage (NCBI taxonomy): Eukaryota > Metazoa > Arthropoda > Arachnida > Araneae > Tetragnathidae > Meta > Meta bourneti. The sequence continues at coordinate 77,281,012 of OW119933.1, read as the reverse complement.
GCCTGGCTCTCACCCAGGTGGCCCGGGTTCGATTCCCGGCATGGGAAGGGCGGTTCCATGGTGTAATGGTTAGCACTCTGAATCCAGCGATCCGAGTTCATATCTCGGTGGAACCTTTTCTTTGTGAAATTGTGACAGATATATTTTATTGCTCATTAAAAACGTCCATTGCAAAAGGAAAAACAAAAAAGATTATCTGCTCTGTATCCTCTTTTTCTTATATTTTTATAAATTGAACTTGTTTCAAATGGAAATATGTAAAGAGAAATTTATTTATAGTAAATCCTTGACCTATTACACTTTTGCAACAAACGAATCCCATGTGTTCCAGTGGTTAGGATACCTGGCTTTCACCCAGGTGGCCCGGGTTCGATCGCCGGCATGGGAAGGGAGGGTCCATGGTGTAATGGTTAGCACTCTGGGCTCTTAATCCTGCGATCCGAGTTCAAATCTCGGTGGAACCTTTTCTTTGTGAAATTGTGACAGATATATTTTATTACTCATTAAAAACGTCCATTGCAAAAGGAAAAACAAAAAAAGATTATCTGCTCTGTATCCTCTTCTTCTTATATTTTCATAAATTGAACTTGTTTTAAATGGAAATATGTAAAGCGAAATTTACTTATAGTAAATCCATGACCTATTACACTTTTGCAACAAACGAATCCCATGTGGTTCTGTGGTTAGGATACCTGGCTTCCGCCCAGGTGGCCCGGGTTCGATCCCGGCATGGGAAGGGCGGTTCCATGGTGTAATGGTTAGCACTCTGGACTCTGAATCCAGCGATCCGAGTTCAAATCTCAGTGGAACCTTTTCTTTGTGAAATTGTGACAGATATATTTTATTAGTCATTAAAAACGTCCATTGCAAAAGGAAAAACAAAAATGTTTATCTGCTCTATCCTCGTTTCTTTTATTTTTATAAATTAAACTTGTTTCAAATGGAAATATTAAAGCGAAATTTTCATATTATTTATCCGTGAACTATTACACGATTGCGATAAACGAATCCCAAGTGGTCCAGTGGTTAGGATGCCTGGCTCTCAACCAGGTGGCCCGGGTTCGATTCCCGGCATGGGAAGGGCGGTTCCAAGGTGTAATGGTTAGCACTCTGAATCCAGCGATCCGAGTTCAAATCTCGGTGGAACCTTTTCTTTGTGAAATTGTGACAGATATATTTTATTGCTCATTAAAAACGTCCATTGCAAAAGGAAAAACAAAAAAGATTATCTGCTCTGTATCCTCTTTTTCTTATATTTTTATAAATTGAACTTGTTTCAAATGGAAATATGTAAAGAGAAATTTATTTATAGTAAATCCTTGACCTATTACACTTTTGCAACAAACGAATCCCATGTGTTCCAGTGGTTAGGATACCTGGCTTTCACCCAGGTGGCCCGGGTTCGATCGCCGGCATGGGAAGGGAGGGTCCATGGTGTAATGGTTAGCACTCTGGGCTCTTAATCCTGCGATCCGAGTTCAAATCTCGGTGGAACCTTTTCTTTGTGAAATTGTGACAGATATATTTTATTAGTCATTAAAAACGTCCATTACAAAAGGAAAAACAAAAAAGATTATCTGCTCTGTATCCTCTTTTTATTTTTATAAATTGAACTTGTTTCAAATGGAAATATGTAAAGCGAAATTTACTTATAGTAAATCCATGACCTATTACACTTTTGCAACAAACGAATCCCATGTGTTCCAGTGGTTAGGATACCTGGCTTTCACCCAGGTGGTCCGGGTTCGATCGCCGGCATGGGAAGGGCGGTTCCATGGTGTAATGGTTAGCACTCTGGACTCTGAATATAGCGATCCGAGTTCAAATCTCGGTGGAAACTTTTCTTTGTGAAATTGTGACAGATATATTTTATTAGTCATTAAAAACGTCCATTGCAAAAGGAAAAACAAAAATGTTTATCTGCTCTATCCTCGTTTCTTTTATTTTTATAAATTAAACTTGTTTCAAATGGAAATATGTAAAGCGAAATTTACTTATAGTAAATCCATGACCTATTACACTTCGCCGACAAACTCATCCCATGTGGTCCAGTGGTTAGGATACCTGGCTTTCACCCAGGTGGCCCGGGTTGGATTCCTGGCATGGTAAGGGCGGTTCCTTGGTGTAATGGTTAGGACTCTGAATCCAGCGATCCGAGTTCAAATCTCGGTGGAACCTTTTCTTTGTGAAATTGTGACAGATATATTTTATTGGTCATTAAAAACGTCCATTGCAAAAGGAAAAACAAAAAAGATTATCTGCTCTGTATCCTCTTTTTCTTATATTTTTATAAATTGAACTTGTTTCAAATGGAAATATGTAAAGAGAAATTTATTTATAGTAAATCCTTGACCTATTACACTTTTGCAACAAACGAATCCCATGTGTTCCAGTGGTTAGGATACCTGGCTTTCACCCAGGTGGCCCGGGTTCGATCGCCGGCATGGGAAGGGAGGGTCCATGGTGTAATGGTTAGCACTCTGGGCTCTTAATCCTGCGATCCGAGTTCAAATCTCGGTGGAACCTTTTCTTTGTGAAATTGTGACAGATATATTTTATTACTCATTAAAAACGTCCATTGCAAAAGGAAAAACAAAAAAAGATTATCTGCTCTGTATCCTCTTCTTCTTATATTTTCATAAATTGAACTTGTTTTAAATGGAAATATGTAAAGCGAAATTTACTTATAGTAAATCCATGACCTATTACACTTTTGCAACAAACGAATCCCATGTGGTTCAGTGGTTAGGATACCTGGCTTCCGCCCAGGTGGCCCGGGTTCGATCCCGGCATGGGAAGGGCGGTTCCATGGTGTAATGGTTAGCACTCTGGACTCTGAATCCAGCGATCCGAGTTCAAATCTCAGTGGAACCTTTTCTTTGTGAAATTGTGACAGATATATTTTATTAGTCATTAAAAACGTCCATTGCAAAAGGAAAAACAAAAATGTTTATCTGCTATATCCTCGTTTCTTTTATTTTTATAAATTAAACTTGTTTCAAATGGAAATATGTAAAGCGAAATTTACTGATAGTAAATCCATGACCTATTACACTTCGCCGACAAACTCATCCCATGTGGTCCAGTGGTTAGGATACCTGGCTTTCACCCAGGTGGCCCTGCTTGGATTGCTGGCATGGTAAGGGCGGTTCCTTGGTGTAATGGTTAGGACTCTGAATCCAGCGATCCGAGTTCAAATCTCGGTGGAACCTTTTCTTTGTGAAATTGTGACAGATATATTTTATTAGTCATTAAAAACGTCCATTGCAAAAGGAAAAACAAAAATGTTTATCTGCTCTATCCTCGTTTCTTTTATTTTTATAAATTAAACTTGTTTCAAATGGAAATATTAAAGCGAAATTTGCATATTATTTATCCGTGAACTATTACACGATTGCGATAAACGAATCCCATGTGGTCCAGTGGTTAGGATGCCTGACTCTCACCCAGGTGGCCCGGGTTCGATTCCCGGCATGGGAAGGGCGGTTCCATGGTGTAATGGTTAGCACTCTGAATCCAGCGATCCGAGTTCAAATCTCGGTGGAACCTTTTCTTTGTGAAATTGTGACAGATATATTTTATTGCTCATTAAAAACGTCCATTGCAAAAGGAAAAACAAAAAAGATTATCTGCTCTGTATCCTCTTTTTCTTATATTTTTATAAATTGAACTTGTTTCAAATGGAAATATGTAAAGAGAAATTTATTTATAGTAAATCCTTGACCTATTACACTTTTGCAACAAACGAATCCCATGTGTTCCAGTGGTTAGGATACCTGGCTTTCACCCAGGTGGCCCGGGTTCGATCGCCGGCATGGGAAGGGAGGGTCCATGGTGTAATGGTTAGCACTCTGGGCTCTTAATCCTGCGATCCGAGTTCAAATCTCGGTGGAACCTTTTCTTTGTGAAATTGTGACAGATATATTTTATTACTCATTAAAAACGTCCATTGCAAAAGGAAAAACAAAAAAAGATTATCTGCTCTGTATCCTCTTCTTCTTATATTTTCATAAATTGAACTTGTTTTAAATGGAAATATGTAAAGCGAAATTTACTTATAGTAAATCCATGACCTATTACACTTTTGCAACAAACGAATCCCATGTGGTTCAGTGGTTAGGATACCTGGCTTCCGCCCAGGTGGCCCGGGTTCGATCCCGGCATGGGAAGGGCGGTTCCATGGTGTAATGGTTAGCACTCTGGACTCTGAATCCAGCGATCCGAGTTCAAATCTCAGTGGAACCTTTTCTTTGTGAAATTGTGACAGATATATTTTATTAGTCATTAAAAACGTCCATTGCAAAAGGAAAAACAAAAATGTTTATCTGCTATATCCTCGTTTCTTTTATTTTTATAAATTAAACTTGTTTCAAATGGAAATATGTAAAGCGAAATTTACTGATAGTAAATCCATGACCTATTACACTTCGCCGACAAACTCATCCCATGTGGTCCAGTGGTTAGGATACCTGGCTTTCACCCAGGTGGCCCTGCTTGGATTGCTGGCATGGTAAGGGCGGTTCCTTGGTGTAATGGTTAGGACTCTGAATCCAGCGATCCGAGTTCAAATCTCGGTGGAACCTTTTCTTTGTGAAATTGTGACAGATATATTTTATTAGTCATTAAAAACGTCCATTGCAAAAGGAAAAACAAAAATGTTTATCTGCTCTATCCTCGTTTCTTTTATTTTTATAAATTAAACTTGTTTCAAATGGAAATATTAAAGCGAAATTTGCATATTATTTATCCGTGAACTATTACACGATTGCGATAAACGAATCCCATGTGGTCCAGTGGTTAGGATGCCTGACTCTCACCCAGGTGGCCCGGGTTCGATTCCCGGCATGGGAAGGGCGGTTCCATGGTGTAATGGTTAGCACTCTGAATCCAGCGATCCGAGTTCAAATCTCGGTGGAACCTTTTCTTTGTGAAATTGTGACAGATATATTTTATTGCTCATTAAAAACGTCCATTGCAAAAGGAAAAACAAAAAAGATTATCTGCTCTGTATCCTCTTTTTCTTATATTTTTATAAATTGAACTTGTTTCAAATGGAAATATGTAAAGAGAAATTTATTTATAGTAAATCCTTGACCTATTACACTTTTGCAACAAACGAATCCCATGTGTTCCAGTGGTTAGGATACCTGGCTTTCACCCAGGTGGCCCGGGTTCGATCGCCGGCATGGGAAGGGAGGGTCCATGGTGTAATGGTTAGCACTCTGGGCTCTTAATCCTGCGATCCGAGTTCAAATCTCGGTGGAACCTTTTCTTTGTGAAATTGTGACAGATATATTTTATTACTCATTAAAAACGTCCATTGCAAAAGGAAAAACAAAAAAAGATTATCTGCTCTGTATCCTCTTCTTCTTATATTTTCATAAATTGAACTTGTTTTAAATGGAAATATGTAAAGCGAAATTTACTTATAGTAAATCCATGACCTATTACACTTTTGCAACAAACGAATCCCATGTGGTTCAGTGGTTAGGATACCTGGCTTCCGCCCAGGTGGCCCGGGTTCGATCCCGGCATGGGAAGGGCGGTTCCATGGTGTAATGGTTAGCACTCTGGACTCTGAATCCAGCGATCCGAGTTCAAATCTCAGTGGAACCTTTTCTTTGTGAAATTGTGACAGATATATTTTATTAGTCATTAAAAACGTCCATTGCAAAAGGAAAAACAAAAATGTTTATCTGCTCTATCCTCGTTTCTTTTATTTTTATAAATTAAACTTGTTTCAAATGGAAATATTAAAGCGAAATTTGCATATTATTTATCCGTGAACTATTACACGATTGCGATAAACGAATCCCATGTGGTCCAGTGGTTAGGATGCCTGGCTCTCAACCAGGTGGCCCGGGTTCGATTCCCGGCATGGGAAGGGCGGTTCCATGGAGTAATGTTTAGCACTCTGAATCCAGCGATCCGAGTTCAAATCTCGGTGGAACCTTTTCTATGTGAAATTGTGACAGATATATTTTATTAGTCATTAAAAAGGTCCATTGCAAAAGGAAAAACAAAAAAGATTATCTGCTCTGTATCCTCTTTTTATTTTTATAAATTGAACTTGTTTCAAATGGAAATATGTAAAGCGAAATTTACTTATAGTAAATCCATGACCTATTACACTTTTGCAACAAACGAATCCGAAGTGTTCCAGTGGTTAGGATACCAGGCTTTCACCCAGGTGGTCCGGGTTCGATCGCCGGCATGGGAAGGGCGGTTCCATGGTGTAATGGTTAGCACTCTGAATCCAGCGATCCGAGTTCAAATCTCGGTGGAACCTTTTCTTTGTGAAATTGTGACAGATATATTTCATTAGTCATTAAAAACGTCCATTGCAAAAGGAAAAACAAAAATGTTTATCTGCTCTATCCTCGTTTCTTTTATTTTTATAAATTAAACTTGTTTCAAATGGAAATATCAAAGCAGAATTTGCATATCGTAAATCCAAGACTTATTACACTTTTGCGACAAACGAATCCCATGTGGTCCATTGGTTAGGATACCTGGCTTTCACCCTGGTGACCCGGGTTCGATCCCCGGCATGGGAAGGGCGGTTCCATGGTGTAATGGTTAGCGCTCTGGACTCTGAATCCAGCGATCCGAGTTCAAATCTCGGTGGAACCTTTTCTTTGTGAAATTGTGACAGATATATTTTATTAGTCATTAAAAACGTCCATTGCAAAAGGAAAAACAAAAATGTTTATCTGCTCTATCCTCGTTTCTTTTATTTTTATAAATTGAACTTGTTTTAAATGGAAATATGTAAAGCGAAATTTACTTATAGTAAATCCATCACCTATTACACTTTTGCAACAAACGAATCCCAAGTGGTTCAGTGGTTAGGATACCTGGCTTCCGCCCAGGTGGCCCGGGTTCGATCCCGGCATGGGAAGGGCTGTTCCATGGTGTAATGTTTAGCACTCTGGACTCTGAATCCAGCGATCCGAGTTCAAATCTCAGTGGAACCTTTTCTTTGTGAAATTGTGACAGATATATTTTATTAGTCATTAAAAACGTCCATTGCAAAAGGAAAAACAAAAATGTTTATCTGCTCTATCCTCGTTTCTTTTATTTTTATAAATTTAACTTGTTTCAAATGGAAATATTAAAGCGAAATTTGCATATTATTTATCCGTGAACTATTACACGATTGCGATAAACGAATCCCATGTGGTCCAGTGGTTAGGATGCCTGGCTCTCACCCAGGTGGCCCGGGTTCGATTCCCGGCATGGGAAGGGCGGTTCCATGGTGTAATGGTTAGCACTCTGAATCCAGCGATCCGAGTTCATATCTCGGTGGAACCTTTTCTTTGTGAAATTGTGACAGATATATTTTATTGCTCATTAAAAACGTCCATTGCAAAAGGAAAAACAAAAAAGATTATCTGCTCTGTATCCTCTTTTTCTTATATTTTTATAAATTGAACTTGTTTCAAATGGAAATATGTAAAGAGAAATTTATTTATAGTAAATCCTTGACCTATTACACTTTTGCAACAAACGAATCCCATGTGTTCCAGTGGTTAGGATACCTGGCTTTCACCCAGGTGGCCCGGGTTCGATCGCCGGCATGGGAAGGGAGGGTCCATGGTGTAATGGTTAGCACTCTGGGCTCTTAATCCTGCGATCCGAGTTCAAATCTCGGTGGAACCTTTTCTTTGTGAAATTGTGACAGATATATTTTATTAGTCATTAAAAACGTCCATTACAAAAGGAAAAACAAAAAAGATTATCTGCTCTGTATCCTCTTTTTATTTTTATAAATTGAACTTGTTTCAAATGGAAATATGTAAAGCGAAATTTACTTATAGTAAATCCATGACCTATTACACTTTTGCAACAAGCGAATCCCATGTGTTCCAGTGGTTAGGATACCTGGCTTTCACCCAGGTGGTCCGGGTTCGATCGCCGGCATGGGAAGGGAGGGTCCATGGTGTAATGGTTAGCACTCTGGGCTCTTAATCCTGCGATCCGAGTTCAAATCTCGGTGGAAACTTTTCTTTGTGAAATTGTGAGAGATATATTTTATTAGTCATTAAAAACGTCCATTACAAAAGGAAAAACAAAAAAGATTATCTGCTCTGTATCCTCTTTTTATTTTTATAAATTGAACTTGTTTCAAATGGAAATATGTAAAGCGAAATTTACTTATATTAAATCCATGACCTATTACACTTTTGCAACAAACGAATCCCATGTGTTCCAGTGGTTAGGATACCTGGCTTTCACCCAGATGGTCCGGGATCGATCGCCGGCATGGGAAGGGCGGTTCCATGGTGTAATGGTTAGCACTCTGGACTCTGAATATAGCGATCCGAGTTCAAATCTCGGTGGAAACTTTTCTTTGTTAAATTGTGACAGATATATTTTATTGATCATTAAAAACGTCCATTGCAAAAGGAAAAACAAAAAAGATTATCTGCTCTGTATCCTCTTTTTATTTTTATAAATTGAACTTGTTTCAAATGGAAATATGTAAAGCGAAATTTACTTATAGTAAATCAATGACCTATTACACTTTTGTGAAAAAAGAATCCCATGTGGTCCAGTGGTTAGTATACCTGGCTTTCACACAGGTGTCCCGTGTTCGATCCCCGGCATGGGAAGGGCGGTTCCATGGTGTAATGGTTAGCACTCTGAATCCAGCGATCCGAGTTCAAATCTCGGTGGAACCTTTTCTTTGTGAAATTGTGACAGATATATTTTATTAGTCATTAAAAACGTCCATTGCAAAAGGAAAAACAAAAAAGATTATCTGCTCTGTATCCTCTTTTTATTTTTATAAATTGAACTTGTTTCAAATGGAAATATGTAAAGCGAAATTTACTTATAATAAATACATGACCTATTACACTTTTGCAACAAACGAATCCCATGTGTTCCAGTGGTTAGGATACCTGGCTTTCACCCAGGTGGCCCGGGTTCGATCGCCGGCATGGGAAGGGAGGGTCCATGGTGTAATGGTTACCACTCTGGGTTCTTAATCCTGCGATCCGAGTTCAAATCTCGGTGGAACTTTTCTTTGTGAAATTGTGACAGATATATTTTATTACTCATTAAAAACGTCCATTGCAAAAGGAAAAACAAAAAAGATTATCTACTCTGTATCCTCTTTTTCTTATATTTTCATAAATTGAACTTGTTTTAAATGGAAATATGTAAAGCGAAATTTACTTATAGTAAATCCATGACCTATTACACTTTTGCAACAAACGAATCCCATGTGGTTCAGTGGTTAGGATACCTGGCTTCCGCCCAGGTGGCCCGGGTTCGATCCCGGCATGGGAAGGGCGGTTCCATGGTGTAATGGTTAGCACTCTGGACACTGAATCCAGCGGTCCGAGTTCAAATCTCGGTGGAAACTTTTCTTTGTGAAATTGTGACAGATATATTTTATTAGTCATTAAAAACGTCCATAGCAAAAGGAAAAACAAAAATGTTTATCTGCTCTATCCTCGTTTCTTTTATTTTTATAAATTAAACTTGTTTCAAATGGAAATATTAAAGCTCAATTTCCATATTGTTTATCCGTGACCTATTACACTTTTGCAACAAACGAATCCCATGTGTTCCAGTGGTTAGGATACCTGGCTTTCACCCAGGTGGCCCGGGTTCGATCGCCGGCATGGGAAGGGAGGGTCCATGGTGTAATGGTTAGCACTCTGGGCTCTTAATCCTGCGATCCGAGTTCAAATCTCGGTGGAACCTTTTCTTTGTGAAATTGTGACAGATATATTTTATTGATCATTAAAAATGTCCATGGCAAAAGGAAAAACAAAAAAGATTATCTGCTCTGTATCCTCTTTTTATTTTTATAAATTGAACTTGTTTCAAATGGAAATATGTAAAGCGAAATTTATTTATAGTAAATCCATGACCTATTACACTTTTGCAACAAACGAATCCCATGTGTTCCAGTGGTTAGGATACCTGGCTTTCACCCAGGTGGCCCGGGTTCGATTCCCGGCATGGGAAGGGCGGTTCCATGGTGTAATGGTTAGCACTCTGAATCCAGCGATCCGAGTTCAAATCTCGGTCGAACCTTTTCTTTGTGAAATTGTGACAGATATATTTTATTGCTCTTTAAAAACGTCCATTGCAAAAGGAAAAACAAAAAAGATTATCTGCTCTGTATCCTCTTTTTCTTATATTTTTATAAATTGAACTTGTTTCAAATGGAAATATGTAAAGAGAAATTTATTTATAGTAAATCCTTGACCTATTACACTTTTGCAACAAACGAATCCCATGTGTTCCAGTGGTTAGGATACCTGGCTTTCACCCAGGTGGCCCGGGTTCGATCGCCGGCATGGGAAGGGAGGGTCCATGGTGTAATGGTTAGCACTCTGGGCTCTTAATCCTGCGATCCGAGTTCAAATCTCGGTGGAACCTTTTCTTTGTGAAATTGTGACAGATATATTTTATTAGTCATTAAAAACGTCCATTACAAAAGGAAAAACAAAAAAGATTATCTGCTCTGTATCCTCTTTTTATTTTTATAAATTGAACTTGTTTCAAATGGAAATATCTAAAGCGAAATTTACTTATAGTAAATCCATGACCTATTACACTTTTGCAACAAACTAATCCCATGTGGTTCAGTGGTTAGGATACCTGGCCTCCGTCAAGGTGGCCCGGGTTCGATCCCCGGCATGGGAAGGGCGGTTCCATGGTGTAATGGTTAGCACTCTGGACTCTGAATCCAGCGATCCGAGTTCGAATCTCGGTGGAACCTTTTCTTTGTGAAATTGTGACAGATATATTTTATTAGTCATTAAAAAGGTCCATTGCAAAAGGAAAAACAAAAAAGATTATCTGCTCTGTATCCTCTTTTTATTTTTATAAATTGAACTTGTTTCAAATGGAAATATGTAAAGCGAAATTTACTTATAGTAAATCCATGACCTATTACACTTTTGAAACAAACGAATCCCATGTGTTCCAGTGGTTAGGATACCTGGCTTTCACCCAGGTGGTCCGGGTTCGATCGCCGGCATGGGAAGGGCGGTTCCATGGTGTAATGGTTAGCACTCTGGACTCTGAATCCAGCGATCCGAGATCAAATCTCGGTGGAAACTTTTCTTCGTGAAATTGTGACAGATATATTTTATTAGTCATTAAAAACGTCCATTGCAAAAGGAAAAACAAAAATGTTTATCTGCTCTATCCTCGTTTCTTTTATTTTTATAAATTAAACTTGTTTCAAATGGAAATATCAAAGCAGAATTTGCATATCGTAATTCCATGACCTATTACACTTTTGCGAAAAAAGAATCCCATGCGGTCCAGTGGTTAGTATACCTGGCTTTCACACAGGTGTCCCGGGTTCGATCCCCGGCATGGGAAGGGCGGTTCCATGGTGTAATGGTTAGCACTCTGGACTCTGAATCCAGCGATCCGAGTTCAAATCTCGGTGGAACCTTTTCTGTGTGAAATTGTGACAGATATATTTTATTAGTCATTAAAAACGTCCATTGCAAAAGGAAAAACAAAAAAGATTATCTGCTCTGTATACTCTTTTTATTTTTATAAATTGAACTTGTTTCAAATGGAAATATGTAAAGCGAAATTTACTTATAATAAATACATGACCTATTACACTTTTGCAACAAACGAATCCCATGTGTTCCAGTGGTTAGGATACCTGGCTTTCACCCAGGTGGTCCGGGTTCGATCGCCGGCATGAGAAGGGCGGTTCCATGGTGTAATGGTTAGCACTCTGGACTCTGAATCCAGCGATCCGAGTTCAAATCTCGGTGGAAACTTTTCTTTGTGAAATTGTGACAGATATATTTTATTAGTCATTAAAAACGTCCATAGCAAAAGGAAAAACCAAATGTTTATCTGCTCTATCCTCGTTTCTTTTATTTTTATAAATTAAACTTGTTTCAAATGGAAATATTAAAGCGAAATTTGCATATTGTTTATCCGTGACCTATTACACTTTTGCAACAAACGAATCCCATGTGTTCCAGTGGTTAGGATACCTGGCTTTCACCCAGGTGGCCCGGGTTCGATCAACGGCATGGGAAGGGAGGGTCCATGGTGTAATGGTTAGCACTGTGGGCTCTTAATCCTGCGATCCGAGTTCAAATCTCGGTGGAACCTTTTCTTTGTGAAATTGTGACATATATATTTATTACTCATTAAAAACGTCCATTGCAAAAGGAAAAACAAAAAAGATTATCTGCTCTGTATCCTCTTTTTCTTATATTTTCATAAATTGAACTTGTTTTAAATGGAAATATGTAAAGCGAAATTTACTTATAGTAAATCCATGACCTATTACACTTTTGCAACAAATGAATCCCATGTGGTTCAGTGGTTAGGATACCTGGCTTCCGCCCAGGTGGCCCGGGTTCGATCCCGGCATGGGAAGGGCGGTTCCATGGTGTAATGGTTAGCACTCTGGACTCTGAATCCAGCGATCCGAGTTCAAATCTCGGTGAACCTTTTCTTTGTGAAATTGTGACAGATATATTTTATTAGTCATTAAAAACGTCCATTGCAAAAGGAAAAACAAAAATGTTTATCTGCTCTATCCTCGTTTCTTTTATTTTTATAAATTAAACTTGTTTCAAATGAAAATATGTAAAGCGAAATTTACTTATAATAAATCCATGACCTATTACACTTTTGCGACAAACGAATCCCATGTGGTCCAGTGGTTAGGATACCTGGCTTTCACCCAGGTGGCCCGGGTTCAATCCCCGGCATGGGAAGGGCGGTTCCATGGTGTAATGGTTAACACTCTGAGTCCAGCGATCCGAGTTCAAATCTCGGTGGAACCTTTTCTTTGTGAAATTGTGACAGATATATTTTATTGATCATTAAAAATGTCCATTGCAAAAGGAAAAAAAAAAGATTATCTGCTCTGCATCCTCTTTTTATTTTTATAAATTGAACTTGTTTCAAATGGAAATATGTAAAGCGAAATTTACTTATAGTAAATCCATGACCTATTACACTTTTGCAACAAACGAATCCCATGTGTTCCAGTGGTTAGTATACCTGGCTTTCACACAGGTGTCCCGGGTTCGATCCCCGGCATGGGAAGGGCGGTTCCATCGTGTAATGGTTAGCACTCTGGACTCTGAATCCAGCGATCCGAGTTCAAATCTCGGTGGAACCTTTTCTTTGTGAAATTGTGACAGATATATTTTATTAGTCATTAAAAACGTCCATTGCAAAAGGAAAAACAAAAAAGATTATCTGCTCTGTATAGTCTTTTTATTTTTATAAATTGAACTTGTTTCAAATGGAAATATGTAAAGCGAAATTTACTTATAATAAATACATGACCTATTACACTTTTGCAACAAACGAATCCCATGTGTTCCAGTGGTTAGGATACCTGGCTTTCACCCAGGTGGTCCGGGTTCGTTCGCCGGCATGAGAAGGGCGGTTCCATGGTGTAATGGTTAGCACTCTGGGCTCTTAATCCTGCGATCCGAGTTCAAATGTCGGTGGAACCTTTTCTTTGTGAAATTGTGACAGATATATTTTATTACTCATTAAAAACGTCCATAACAAAAGGAAAAACAAAAATGTTTATCTGCTCTATCCTCGTTTCTTTTATTTTTATAAATTAAACTTGTTTCAAATGGAAATATTAAACCGAAATTTGCATATTGTTTATCCGTGACCTATTACACTTTTGCGACAAACGAATCCCATGTGGTCCAGTGGTTAGGATACCTGGCTTTCACCCAGGTGGCCCGGTTTCGATTCCCGGCATGGGAAGGGCGGTTCCATGGTGTAATGGTTAGCACTCTGAATCCAGCGATCCGAGTTCAAATCTCGGTGGAACCTTTTCTTTGTGAAATTGTGACAGATATATTTTATTGCTCATTAAAAACGTCCATTGCAAAAGGAAAAACAAAAATGTTTACCTGCTCTATCCTCGTTTCTTTTATTTTTATGAATTAAACTTGTTTCAAATGGAAATATGTAAAGCGAAATTTTCTTATAGTAAATCCTTGACCTATTACACTTTTGCAACAAACGAATCCCATGTGTTCCAGTGGTTAGGATACCTGGCTTTCACCCAGGAGGCCCGGGTTCGATCGCCGGCATGGGAAGGGAGGGCCCATGGTGTAATGGTTAGCACTCTGGGCTCTTAATCCTGCGATCCGAGTTCAAATCTCGGTGGAACCTTTTCTTTGTGAAATTGTGACAGATATATTTTATTACTCATTAAAAACGTCCATTGCAAAAGGAAAAACAAAAAAAATTATCTGCTCTGTATCCTCTTTTTCTTATATTTTCATAAATTGAACTTGTTTTAAATGGAAATATGTAAAGCGAAATTTACTTATAGTAAATCCATGACCTATTACACTTTTGCAACAAACGAATCCCATGTGTTCCAGTGGTTAGGATACCTGGCTTTCACCCAGGTGGTCCGGGTTCGATCGCCGGCATGGGAAGGGCGGTTCCATGGTGTAATGGTTAGCACTCTGGACTCTGAATCCAGCGATCCGAGTTCAAATCTCGGTGGAAACTTTTCTTCGTGAAATTGTGACAGATATATTTTATTAGTCATTAAAAACGTCCATTGCAAAAGGAAAAACAAAAATGTTTATCTGCTCTATCGTCGTTTCTTTTATTTTTATAAATTAAACTTGTTTCAAATGGAAATATGTAAAGCGAAATTTACTTATAGTAAATCCATGACCTATTACACTTCGCCGACAAACTCATCCCATGTGGTCCAGTGGTTAGGATACCTGGCTTTCATCCAGGTGGCCCGGGTTGGATTCCTGGCATGGTAAGGGCGGTTCCTTGGTGTAATGGTTAGGACTCTGAATCCAGCGATCCGAGTTGAAATCTCGGTGGAAACTTTTCTTTGTGAAATTGTGACAGATATAATTTATTAGTCATTAAAAACGTCCATTGCAAAAGGAAAAACAAAAAAGATTATCTGCTCTGTATCCTCTTTTTATTCTTATAAATTGAACTTGTTTCAAATGGAAATATGTAAAGCGAAATTTACTTATAATAAATACAAGACCTATTACACTTTTGCAACAAACGAATCCCATGTGTTCCAGTGGTTAGGATACCTGGCTTTCACCCAGGTGGTCCGGGTTCGATCGCCGGCATGAGAAGGTCGGTTCCATGGTGTAATGGTTAGCACTCTGGGCTCTTAACCAGCGATCCGAGTTCAAATCTCGGTGGAACCTTTTCTTTGTGAAATTGTGACAGATATATTTCATTAGTCATTAAAAACGTCCATTGCAAAAGGAAAAACAAAAATGTTTATCTCCTCTATACTCGTTTCTTTTATTTTTATAAATTAAACTTGTTTCAAATGGAAATATCAAAGCAGAATTTGCATATCGTAAATCCATGACCTATTACACTTTTGCGACAAACGAATCCCATGTGGACCAGTGGTTAGTATACCTGGCTTTCACACAGGTGTCCCGGGTTCGATCCCCGGCATGGGAAGGGCGGTTCCATGGTGTAATGGTTAGCACTCTGGACTCTGAATCCAGCGATCCGTGTTCAAATCTCGGTGGAACCTTTTCTTTGTGAAATTGTGACAGATATATTTTATTAGTCATTAAGAACGTCCATTGCAAAAGGAAAAACAAAAAAGATTATCTGCTCTGTATCCTCTTTTTATTTTTATAAATTGAACTTGTTTCAAATGGAAATATGTAAAGCGAAATTTACTTATAATAAATACAAGACCTATTACACTTTTGCAACAAACGAATCCCATGTGTTCCAGTGGTTAGGATACCTGGCTTTCACCCAGGTGGTCCGGGTTCGATCGCCGGCATGAGAAGGGCGGTTCCATGGTGTAATGGTTAGCACTCTGGGCTCTTAATCCTGCGATCCGAGTTCAAATCTCGGTGGAACCTTTTCTTTGTGAAATTGTGACAGATATATTTTATTACTCATTAAAAACGTCCATAGCAAAAGGAAAAACAAAAATGTTTATCTGCTCTATCCTCGTTTCTTTTATTTTTATAAATTAAACTTGTTTCAAATGGAAATATTAAAGCGAAATTTGCATATTGTTTATCCGTGACCTATTACACTTTTGCGACAAACGAATCCCATGTGGTCCAGTGGTTAGGATACCTGGCTTTCACCCAGGTGGCCCGGGTTCAATCCCTGGAATGGGAAGGGCGGTTCCATGGTGTAATGGTTAACACTCTGAGTCCAGCGATCCGAGTTCAAATCTCGGTGGAAACTTTTCTTTGTGAAATTGTGACAGATATATTTCATTAGTCATTAAAAACGTCCATTGCAAACGGAAAAACAAAAATGTTTATCTCCTCTATCCTCGTTTCTTTTATTTTTATAAATTAAACTTGTTTCAAATGGAAATATCAAAGCAGAATTTGCATATCGTAAATCCATGACCTATTACACTTTTGCGACAAACGAATCCCATGTGGACCAGTGGTTAGTATACCTGGCTTTCACGCAGGTGTCCCGGGTTCGATCCCCGGCATGGGAAGGGCGGTTCCATGGTGTAATGGTTAGCACTCTGGACTCTGAATCCAGCGATCCGAGTTCAAATCTCGGTGGAACCTTTTCTTTGTGAAATTGTGACAGATATATTTTATTAGTCATTAAAAACGTCCATTGCAAAAGGAAAAACAAAAAAGATTATCTGCTCTGTATCCTCTTTTTATTTTTATAAATTGAACTTGTTTCAAATGGAAATATGTAAAGCGAAATTTACTTATAATAAATACATGACCTATTACACTTTTGCAACAAACGAATCCCATGTGTTCCAGTGGTTAGGATACCTGGCTTTCACCCAGGTGGCCCGGGTTCAATCCCCGGCATGGGAAGGGCGGTTCCATGGTGTAATGGTTAACACTCTGAGTCCAGCGATCCGAGTTCAAATCTCGGTGGAACCTTTTCTTTGTGAAATTGTGACAGATATATTTCATTAGTCATTAAAAACATCCATTGCAAAAGGAAAAACAAAAATGTTTATCTCCTCTATCCTCGTTTCTTTTATTTTTATAAATTAAACTTGTTTCAAATGGAAATATCAAAGCAGAATTTGCATATCGTAAATCCATGACCTATTACACTTTTGCGACAAACGAATCCCATGTGGTCCAGTGGTTAGGATGCCTGGCTCTCACCCTGGTGGCCCGGGTTCGATTCCCGGCATGGGAAGGGCGGTTCCATGGTGTAATGGTTAGCACTCTGGACTCTGAATCCAGCGATCCGAGTTCAAATCTCGTTGGAACCTTTTCTTTGTGAAATTGTGACAGATATATTTTATTAGTCATTAAAAACGTCCATTGCAATAGGAAAAACAAAAAAGATTATCTTCTCTGTATCCTCTTTTTATTTTTATAAATTGAACTCGTTTCAAATGGAAATATGTAAAGCGAAATTTACTTATAGTAAATCAATGACCTATTACACTTTTGCGAAAACGGAATCCCATGTGTTCCAGTGGTTAGGATACCTGGCTTTCACCCAGGTGGATCGGGTTCGATTCCCGGCATGGGAAGGGCGGTTCCATGGTGTCATGGTTAGCACTCTGAATCCAGCTATCCGAGTTCAAATATCGGTGGAACCTTTTCTTTGTGAAATTGTGACAGATATATTTTATTGCTCATTAAAAACGTCCATTGCAATAGGAAAAACAAAAAAGATTATCTTCTCTGTATCCTCTTTTTATTTTTATAAAGTGAACTTGTTTCAAATGGAAATATGTAAAGCGAAATTTACTTATAGTAAATCCTTGACCTATTACACTTTTGCAACAAACGAATCCCATGTGTTCCAGTGGTTAGGATACCTGGCTTTCACCCAGGTGGCCCGGGTTCGATCGCCGGCATGGGAAGGGAGGGTCCATGGTGTAATGGTTAGCACTCTGGGCTCTTAATCCTGCGATCCGAGTTCAAATCTCGGTGGAATCTTTTCTTTGTGAAATTGTGACAGATATATTTTATTAGTCATTAAAAACGTCCATTGCAAAAGGAAAAACAAAAATGTTTATCTGCTCTATCCTCGTTTCTTTTATTTTTATAAATTAAACTTGTTTCAAATGGAAATATCAAAGCAGAATTTGCATATCGTAAATCCATGACCTATTACACTTTTGCGACAAACGAATCCCATGTGGACCAGTGGTTAGTATACCTGGCTTTCACACAGGTGTCCCGCGTTCGATCCCCGGCATGGGAAGGGCGGTTCCATGGTGTAATGGTTAGCACTCTGGACTCTGCATCCAGCGATCCGAGTTCAAATCTCGGTGGAACCTTTTCTTTGTGAAATTGTGACAGATATATTTTATTAGTCATTAAAAACGTCCATTGCAAAAGGAAAAACCAAAAAGATTATCTGCTCGGTATCCTCTTTTTATTTTTATAAATTGAACTTGTTTCAAATGGAAATATGTAAAGCGAAATTTACTTATAATAAATACATGACCTATTACACTTTTGCAACAAATGAATCCCATGTGTTCCAGTGGTTAGGATACCTGGCTTTCACCCAGGTGGCCCGGGTTCAATCCCCGGCATGGGAATGGCGGTTCCATGGTGTAATGGTTAACACTCTGAGTCCAGCGATCCGAGTTCAAATCTCGGTGGAACCTTTTCTTTGTGAAATTGTGACAGATATATTTCATTAGTCATTAAAAACATCCATTGCAAAAGGAAAAACAAAAATGTTTATCTCCTCTATCCTCGTTTCTTTTATTTTTATAAATTGAACTTGTTTCAAATGGAAATATGTAAAGCGAAATTTACTTATAATAAATACATGACCTATTACACTTTTGCAACAAATGAATCCCATGTGTTCCAGTGGTTAGGATACCTGGCTTTCACCCAGGTGGTCCGGGTTCGATCGCCGGCATGAGAAGGGCGGTTCCATGGTGTAATGGTTAGCACTCTGGGCTCTTAATCCTGCGATCCGAGTTCAAATCTCGGTGGAACCTTTTCTTTGTGAAATTGTGACAGATATATTTTATTACTCATTAAAAACGTCCATAGCAAAAGGAAAAACAAAAATATTTATATGCTCTATCCTCGTTTCTTTTATTTTTATAAATTAAACTTGTTTCAAATGGAAATATTAAAGCGAAATTTGCATATTGTTTATCCGTGACCTATTACACTTTTGCTACAAACGAATCCCATGTGTTCCAGTGGTTAGGATACCTGGCTTTCACCCAGGTGGCCCGGGTTCAATCCCCGGCATGGGAAGGGCGGTTCCATGGTGTAATGGTTAACACTATGAGTCCAGCGATCAGAGTTCAAATCTCGGTGGAACCTTTTCTTTGTGAAATTGTGACAGATATATTTCATTAGTCATTAAAAACATCCATTGCAAAAGGAAAAACAAAAATGTTTATCTCCTCTATCCTCGTTTCTTTTATTTTTATAAATTAAACTTGTTTCAAATGGAAATATCAAAGCAGAATTTGCATATCGTAAATCCATGACCTATTACACTTTTGCGACAAACGAATCCCATGTGGTCCAGTGGTTAGGATGCCTGGCTCTCACCCTGGTGGCCCGGGTTCGATTCCCGGCATGGGAAGGGCGGTTCCATGGTGTAATGGTTAGCACTCTGGACTCTGAATCCAGCGATCCGAGTTCAAATCTCGTTGGAACCTTTTCTTTGTGAAATTGAGACAGATATATTTTATTAGTCATTAAAAACGTCCATTGCAATAGGAAAAACAAAAAAGATTATCTTCTCTGTATCCTCTTTTTATTTTTATAAATTGAACTCGTTTCAAATGGAAATATGTAAAGCGAAATTTACTTATAGTAAATCAATGACCTATTACACTTTGCGAAAACGGAATCCCATGTGTTCCAGTGGTTAGGATACCTGGCTTTCACCCAGGTGGATCGGGTTCGATTCCCGGCATGGGAAGGGCGGTTCCATGGTGTCATGGTTAGCACTCTGAATCCAGCGATCCGAGTTCAAATCTCGGTGGAACCTTTTCTTTGTGAAATTGTGACAGATATATTTTATTGCTCATTAAAAACGTCCATTGCAATAGGAAAAACAAAAAAGATTATCTTCTCTGTATCCTCTTTTTATTTTTATAAAGTGAACTTGTTTCAAATGGAAATATGTAAAGCGAAATTTACTTATTGTAAATCCTTGACCTATTACACTTTTGCAACAAACGAATCCCATGTGTTCCAGTGGTTAGGATACCTGGCTTTCACCCAGGTGGCCCGGGTTCGATCGCCGGCATGGGAAGGGAGGGTCCATGGTGTAATGGTTAGCACTCTGGGCTCTTAATCCTGCGATCCGAGTTCAAATCTCGGTGGAATCTTTTCTTTGTGAAATTGTGACAGATATATTTTATTAGTCATTAAAAACGTCCATTGCAAAAGGAAAAACAAAAATGTTTATCTGCTCTATCCTCGTTTCTTTTATTTTTATAAATTAAACTTGTTTCAAATGGAAATATGTAAAGCGAAATTTACTTATAATAAATCCATGACCTATTACACTTTTGCGACAAACGAATCCCATGTGCTCCAGTGGTTAGGATACCTGGCTTTCACCCAGGTGGCCCGGGTTCAATCCCCGGCATGGGAATGGCGGTTCCATGGTGTAATGGTTAACACTCTGAGTCCAGCGATCCGAGTTCAAATCTCGGTGGAACCTTTTCTTTGTGAAATTGTGACAGATATATTTCATTAGTCATTAAAAACATCCATTGCAAAAGGAAAAACAAAAATGTTTATCTCCTCTATCCTCGTTTCTTTTATTTTTATAAATTAAACTTGTTTCAAATGGAAATATCAAAGCAGAATTTGCATATCGTAAATCCATGACCTATTACACTTTTGTGACAAACGAATCCCATGTGGACCAGTGGTTAGTATACCTGGCTTTCACACAGGTGTCCCGCGTTCGATCCCCGGCATGGGAAGGGCGGTTCCATGGTGTAATGGTTAGCACTCTGGACTCTGAATCCAGCGATCCGAGTTCAAATCTCGGTGGAACCTTTTCTTTGTGAAATTGTGACAGATATATTTTATTAGTCATTAAAAACGTCCATTGCAAAAGGAAAAACCAAAAAGATTATCTGCTCGGTATCCTCTTTTTATTTTTATAAATTGAACTTGTTTCAAATGGAAATATGTAAAGCGAAATTTACTTATAATAAATACATGACCTATTACACTTTTGCAACAAATGAATCCCATGTGTTCCAGTGGTCAGGATACCTGGCTTTCACCCAGGTGGTCCGGGTTCGATCGCCGGCATGAGAAGGGCGGTTCCATGGTGTAATGGTTAGCACTCTGGGCTCTTAATCCTGCGATCCGAGTTCAAATCTCGGTGGAACCTTTTCTTTGTGAAATTGTGACAGATATATTTTATTACTCATTAAAAACGTCCATAGCAAAAGGAAAAACAAAAATATTTATATGCTCTATCCTCGTTTCTTTTATTTTTATAAATTAAACTTGTTTCAAATGGAAATATTAAAGCGAAATTTACTTATAATAAATCCATGACCTATTACACTTTTGCGACAAACGAATCCCATGTGCTCCAGTGGTTAGGATACCTGGCTTTCACCCAGGTGTCCCGGGTTCAATCCCCGGCATGGGAATGGCGGTTCCATGGTGTAATGGTTAACACTCTGAGTCCAGCGATCCGAGTTCAAATCTCGGTGGAACCTTTTCTTTGTGAAATTGTGACAGATATATTTCATTAGTCATTAAAAACATCCATTGCAAAAGGAAAAACAAAAATGTTTATCTCCTCTATCCTCGTTTCTTTTATTTTTATAAATTAAACTTGTTTCAAATGGAAATATCAAAGCAGAATATGCATATCGTAAATCCATGACCTATTACACTTTTGCGACAAATGAATCCCATGTGTTCCAGTGGTTAGGATACCTGGCTTTCACCCAGGTGGTCCGGGTTCGATCGCCGGCATGAGAAGGGCGGTTCCATGGTGTAATGGTTAGCACTCTGGGCTCTTAATCCTGCGATCCGAGTTCAAATCTCGGTGGAACCTTTTCTTTGTGAAATTGTGACAGATATATTTTATTACTCATTAAAAACGTCCATAGCAAAAGGAAAAACGAAAATATTTATATGCTCTATCCTCGTTTCTTTTATTTTTATAAATTAAACTTGTTTCAAATGGAAATATTAGAGCGAAATTTGCATATTGTTTATCCGTGACCTATTACACTTTTGCGACAAACGAATCCCATGTGTTCCAGTGGTTAGGATACCTGGCTTTCACCCAGGTGGCCCGGGTTCAATCCCCGGCATGGGAAGGGCGGTTCCATGGTGTAATGGTTAACACTATGAGTCCAGCGATCAGAGTTCAAATCTCGGTGGAACCTTTTCTTTGTGAAATTGTGACAGATATATTTCATTAGTCATTAAAAACATCCATTGCAAAAGGAAAAACAAAAATGTTTATCTCCTCTATCCTCGTTTCTTTTATTTTTATAAATTAAACTTGTTTCAAATGGAAATATCAAAGCAGAATTTGCATATCGTAAATCCATGACCTATTACACTTTTGCGACAAACGAATCCCATGTGGTCCAGTGGTTAGGATGCCTGGCTCTCACCCTGGTGGCCCGGGTTCGATTCCCGGCATGGGAAGGGCGGTTCCATGGTGTAATGGTTAGCACTCTGGACTCTGAATCCAGCGATCCGAGTTCAAATCTCGTTGGAACCTTTTCTTTGTGAAATTGAGACAGATATATTTTATTAGTCATTAAAAACGTCCATTGCAATAGGAAAAACAAAAAAGATTATCTTCTCTGTATCCTCTTTTTATTTTTATAAATTGAACTCGTTTCAAATGGAAATATGTAAAGCGAAATTTACTTATAGTAAATCAATGACCTATTACACTTTTGCGAAAACGGAATCCCATGTGTTCCAGTGGTTAGGATACCTGGCTTTCACCCAGGTGGATCGGGTTCGATTCCCGGCATGGGAAGGGCGGTTCCATGGTGTCATGGTTAGCACTCTGAATCCAGCGATCCGAGTTCAAATCTCGGTGGAACCTTTTCTTTGTGAAATTGTGACAGATATATTTTATTGCTCATTAAAAACGTCCATTGCAATAGGAAAAACAAAAAAGATTATCTTCTCTGTATCCTCTTTTTATTTTTATAAAGTGAACTTGTTTCAAATGGAAATATGTAAAGCGAAATTTACTTATTGTAAATCCTTGACCTATTACACTTTTGCAACAAACGAATCCCATGTGTTCCAGTGGTTAGGATACCTGGCTTTCACCCAGGTGGCCCGGGTTCGATCGCCGGCATGGGAAGGGAGGGTCCATGGTGTAATGGTTAGCACTCTGGGCTCTTAATCCTGCGATCCGAGTTCAAATCTCGGTGGAATCTTTTCTTTGTGAAATTGTGACAGATATATTTTATTAGTCATTAAAAACGTCCATTGCAAAAGGAAAAACAAAAATGTTTATCTGCTCTATCCTCGTTTCTTTTATTTTTATAAATTAAACTTGTTTCAAATGGAAATATGTAAAGCGAAATTTACTTATAATAAATCCATGACCTATTACACTTTTGCGACAAACGAATCCCATGTGCTCCAGTGGTTAGGATACCTGGCTTTCACCCAGGTGGCCCGGGTTCAATCCCCGGCATGGGAATGGCGGTTCCATGGTGTAATGGTTAACACTCTGAGTCCAGCGATCCGAGTTCAAATCTCGGTGGAACCTTTTCTTTGTGAAATTGTGACAGATATATTTCATTAGTCATTAAAAACATCCATTGCAAAAGGAAAAACAAAAATGTTTATCTCCTCTATCCTCGTTTCTTTTATTTTTATAAATTAAACTTGTTTCAAATGGAAATATCAAAGCAGAATTTGCATATCGTAAATCCATGACCTATTACACTTTTGTGACAAACGAATCCCATGTGGACCAGTGGTTAGTATACCTGGCTTTCACACAGGTGTCCCGCGTTCGATCCCCGGCATGGGAAGGGCGGTTCCATGGTGTAATGGTTAGCACTCTGGACTCTGAATCCAGCGATCCGAGTTCAAATCTCGGTGGAACCTTTTCTTTGTGAAATTGTGACAGATATATTTTATTAGTCATTAAAAACGTCCATTGCAAAAGGAAAAACCAAAAAGATTATCTGCTCGGTATCCTCTTTTTATTTTTATAAATTGAACTTGTTTCAAATGGAAATATGTAAAGCGAAATTTACTTATAATAAATACATGACCTATTACACTTTTGCAACAAATGAATCCCATGTGTTCCAGTGGTCAGGATACCTGGCTTTCACCCAGGTGGTCCGGGTTCGATCGCCGGCATGAGAAAGGCGGTTCCATGGTGTAATGGTTAGCACTCTGGGCTCTTAATCCTGCGATCCGAGTTCAAATCTCGGTGGAACCTTTTCTTTGTGAAATTGTGACAGATATATTTTATTACTCATTAAAAACGTCCATAGCAAAAGGAAAAACAAAAATATTTATATGCTCTATCCTCGTTTCTTTTATTTTTATAAATTAAACTTGTTTCAAATGGAAATATTAAAGCGAAATTTACTTATAATAAATCCATGACCTATTACACTTTTGCGACAAACGAATCCCATGTGCTCCAGTGGTTAGGATACCTGGCTTTCACCCAGGTGGCCCGGGTTCAATCCCCGGCATGGGAATGGCGGTTCCATGGTGTAATGGTTAACACTCTGAGTCCAGCGATCCGAGTTCAAATCTCGGTGGAACCTTTTCTTTGTGAAATTGTGACAGATATAATTTATTAGTCATTAAAAACGTCCATTGCAAAAGGAAAAACAAAAAAGATTATCTGCTCTGTATCCTCTTTTTATTCTTATAAATTGAACTTGTTTCAAATGGAAATATGTAAAGCGAAATTTACTTATAATAAATACAAGACCTATTACACTTTTGCAACAAACGAATCCCATGTGTTCCAGTGGTTAGGATACCTGGCTTTCACCCAGGTGGTCCGGGTTCGATCGCCGGCATGAGAAGGTCGGTTCCATGGTGTAATGGTTAGCACTCTGGGCTCTTAACCAGCGATCCGAGTTCAAATCTCGGTGGAACCTTTTCTTTGTGAAATTGTGACAGATATATTTCATTAGTCATTAAAAACGTCCATTGCAAAAGGAAAAACAAAAATGTTTATCTCCTCTATACTCGTTTCTTTTATTTTTATAAATTAAACTTGTTTCAAATGGAAATATCAAAGCAGAATTTGCATATCGTAAATCCATGACCTATTACACTTTTGCGACAAACGAATCCCATGTGGACCAGTGGTTAGTATACCTGGCTTTCACACAGGTGTCCCGGGTTCGATCCCCGGCATGGGAAGGGCGGTTCCATGGTGTAATGGTTAGCACTCTGGACTCTGAATCCAGCGATCCGTGTTCAAATCTCGGTGGAACCTTTTCTTTGTGAAATTGTGACAGATATATTTTATTAGTCATTAAGAACGTCCATTGCAAAAGGAAAAACAAAAAAGATTATCTGCTCTGTATCCTCTTTTTATTTTTATAAATTGAACTTGTTTCAAATGGAAATATGTAAAGCGAAATTTACTTATAATAAATACAAGACCTATTACACTTTTGCAACAAACGAATCCCATGTGTTCCAGTGGTTAGGATACCTGGCTTTCACCCAGGTGGTCCGGGTTCGATCGCCGGCATGAGAAGGGCGGTTCCATGGTGTAATGGTTAGCACTCTGGGCTCTTAATCCTGCGATCCGAGTTCAAATCTCGGTGGAACCTTTTCTTTGTGAAATTGTGACAGATATATTTTATTACTCATTAAAAACGTCCATAGCAAAAGGAAAAACAAAAATGTTTATCTGCTCTATCCTCGTTTCTTTTATTTTTATAAATTAAACTTGTTTCAAATGGAAATATTAAAGCGAAATTTGCATATTGTTTATCCGTGACCTATTACACTTTTGCGACAAACGAATCCCATGTGGTCCAGTGGTTAGGATACCTGGCTTTCACCCAGGTGGCCCGGGTTCAATCCCTGGAATGGGAAGGGCGGTTCCATGGTGTAATGGTTAACACTCTGAGTCCAGCGATCCGAGTTCAAATCTCGGTGGAAACTTTTCTTTGTGAAATTGTGACAGATATATTTCATTAGTCATTAAAAACGTCCATTGCAAACGGAAAAACAAAAATGTTTATCTCCTCTATCCTCGTTTCTTTTATTTTTATAAATTAAACTTGTTTCAAATGGAAATATCAAAGCAGAATTTGCATATCGTAAATCCATGACCTATTACACTTTTGCGACAAACGAATCCCATGTGGACCAGTGGTTAGTATACCTGGCTTTCACACAGGTGTCCCGGGTTCGATCCCCGGCATGGGAAGGGCGGTTCCATGGTGTAATGGTTAGCACTCTGGACTCTGAATCCAGCGATCCGAGTTCAAATCTCGGTGGAACCTTTTCTTTGTGAAATTGTGACAGATATATTTTATTAGTCATTAAAAACGTCCATTGCAAAAGGAAAAACAAAAAAGATTATCTGCTCTGTATCCTCTTTTTATTTTTATAAATTGAACTTGTTTCAAATGGAAATATGTAAAGCGAAATTTACTTATAATAAATACATGACCTATTACACTTTTGCAACAAACGAATCCCATGTGTTCCAGTGGTTAGGATACCTGGCTTTCACCCAGGTGGCCCGGGTTCAATCCCCGGCATGGGAAGGGCGGTTCCATGGTGTAATGGTTAACACTCTGAGTCCAGCGATCCGAGTTCAAATCTCGGTGGAACCTTTTCTTTGTGAAATTGTGACAGATATATTTCATTAGTCATTAAAAACATCCATTGCAAAAGGAAAAACAAAAATGTTTATCTCCTCTATCCTCGTTTCTTTTATTTTTATAAATTAAACTTGTTTCAAATGGAAATATCAAAGCAGAATTTGCATATCGTAAATCCATGACCTATTACACTTTTGCGACAAACAAATCCCATGTGGTCCAGTGGTTAGGATGCCTGGCTCTCACCCTGGTGGCCCGGGTTCGATTCCCGGCATGGGAAGGGCGGTTCCATGGTGTAATGGTTAGCACTCTGGACTCTGAATCCAGCGATCCGAGTTCAAATCTCGTTGGAACCTTTTCTTTGTGAAATTGTGACAGATATATTTTATTAGTCATTAAAAACGTCCATTGCAATAGGAAAAACAAAAAAGATTATCTTCTCTGTATCCTCTTTTTATTTTTATAAATTGAACTCGTTTCAAATGGAAATATGTAAAGCGAAATTTACTTATAGTAAATCAATGACCTATTACACTTTTGCGAAAACGGTATCCCATGTGTTCCAGTGGTTAGGATACCTGGCTTTCACCCAGGTGGATCGGGTTCGATTCCCGGCATGGGAAGGGCGGTTCCATGGTGTCATGGTTAGCACTCTGAATCCAGCTATCCGAGTTCAAATATCGGTGGAACCTTTTCTTTGTGAAATTGTGACAGATATATTTTATTGCTCATTAAAAACGTCCATTGCAATAGGAAAAACAAAAAAGATTATCTTCTCTGTATCCTCTTTTTATTTTTATAAAGTGAACTTGTTTCAAATGGAAATATGTAAAGCGAAATTTACTTATAGTAAATCCTTGACCTATTACACTTTTGCAACAAACGAATCCCATGTGTTCCAGTGGTTAGGATACCTGGCTTTCACCCAGGTGGCCCGGGTTCGATCGCCGGCATGGGAAGGGAGGGTCCATGGTGTAATGGTTAGCACTCTGGGCTCTTAATCCTGCGATCCGAGTTCAAATCTCGGTGGAATCTTTTCTTTGTGAAATTGTGACAGATATATTTTATTAGTCATTAAAAACGTCCATTGCAAAAGGAAAAACAAAAATGTTTATCTGCTCTATCCTCGTTTCTTTTATTTTTATAAATTAAACTTGTTTCAAATGGAAATATCAAAGCAGAATTTGCATATCGTAAATCCATGACCTATTACACTTTTGCGACAAACGAATCCCATGTGGACCAGTGGTTGGTATACCTGGCTTTCACACAGGTGTCCCGCGTTCGATCCCCGGCATGGGAAGGGCGGTTCCATGGTGTAATGGTTAGCACTCTGGACTCTGCATCCAGCGATCCGAGTTCAAATCTCGGTGGAACCTTTTCTTTGTGAAATTGTGACAGATATATTTTATTAGTCATTAAAAACGTCCATTGCAAAAGGAAAAACCAAAAAGATTATCTGCTCGGTATCCTCTTTTTATTTTTATAAATTGAACTTGTTTCAAATGGAAATATGTAAAGCGAAATTTACTTATAATAAATACATGACCTATTACACTTTTGCAACAAATGAATCCCATGTGTTCCAGTGGTTAGGATACCTGGCTTTCACCCAGGTGGCCCGGGTTCAATCCCCGGCATGGGAATGGCGGTTCCATGGTGTAATGGTTAACACTCTGAGTCCAGCGATCCGAGTTCAAATCTCGGTGGAACCTTTTCTTTGTGAAATTGTGACAGATATATTTCATTAGTCATTAAAAACATCCATTGCAAAAGGAAAAACAAAAATGTTTATCTCCTCTATCCTCGTTTCTTTTATTTTTATAAATTAAACTTGTTTCAAATGGAAATATCAAAGCAGAATTTGCATATCGTAAATCCATGACCTATTACACTTTTGCGACAAACGAATCCCATGTGGACCAGTGGTTAGTATACCTGGCTTTCACACAGGTGTCCCGCGTTCGATCCCCGGCATGGGAAGGGCGGTTCCATGGTGTAATGGTTAGCACTCTGGACTCTGAATCCAGCGATCCGAGTTCAAATCTCGGTGGAACCTTTTCTTTGTGAAATTGTGACAGATATATTTTATTAGTCATTAAAAACGTCCATTGCAAAAGGAAAAACCAAAAAGATTATCTGCTCGGTATCCTCTTTTTATTTTTATAAATTGAACTTGTTTCAAATGGAAATATGTAAAGCGAAATTTACTTATAATAAATACATGACCTATTACACTTTTGCAACAAATGAATCCCATGTGTTCCAGTGGTTAGGATACCTGGCTTTCACCCAGGTGGTCCGGGTTCGATCGCCGGCATGAGAAGGGCGGTTCCATGGTGTAATGGTTAGCACTCTGGGCTCTTAATCCTGCGATCCGAGTTCAAATCTCGGTGGAACCTTTTCTTTGTGAAATTGTGACAGATATATTTTATTACTCATTAAAAACGTCCATAGCAAAAGGAAAAACAAAAATATTTATATGCTCTATCCTCGTTTCTTTTATTTTTATAAATTAAACTTGTTTCAAATGGAAATATTAAAGCGAAATTTGCATATTGTTTATCCGTGACCTATTACACTTTTGCGACAAACGAATCCCATGTGTTCCAGTGGTTAGGATACCTGGCTTTCACCCAGGTGGCCCGGGTTCAATCCCCGGCATGGGAAGGGCGGTTCCATGGTGTAATGGTTAACACTATGAGTCCAGCGATCAGAGTTCAAATCTCGGTGGAACCTTTTCTTTGTGAAATTGTGACAGATATATTTCATTAGTCATTAAAAACATCCATTGCAAAAGGAAAAACAAAAATGTTTATCTCCTCTATCCTCGTTTCTTTTATTTTTATAAATTAAACTTGTTTCAAATGGAAATATCAAAGCAGAATTTGCATATCGTAAATCCATGACCTATTACACTTTTGCGACAAACGAATCCCATGTGGTCCAGTGGTTAGGATGCCTGGCTCTCACCCTGGTGGCCCGGGTTCGATTCCCGGCATGGGAAGGGCGGTTCCATGGTGTAATGGTTAGCACTCTGGACTCTGAATCCAGCGATCCGAGTTCAAATCTCGTTGGAACCTTTTCTTTGTGAAATTGAGACAGATATATTTTATTAGTCATTAAAAACGTCCATTGCAATAGGAAAAACAAAAAAGATTATCTTCTCTGTATCCTCTTTTTATTTTTATAAATTGAACTCGTTTCAAATGGAAATATGTAAAGCGAAATTTACTTATAGTAAATCAATGACCTATTACACTTTGCGAAAACGGAATCCCATGTGTTCCAGTGGTTAGGATACCTGGCTTTCACCCAGGTGGATCGGGTTCGATTCCCGGCATGGGAAGGGCGGTTCCATGGTGTCATGGTTAGCACTCTGAATCCAGCGATCCGAGTTCAAATCTCGGTGGAACCTTTTCTTTGTGAAATTGTGACAGATATATTTTATTGCTCATTAAAAACGTCCATTGCAATAGGAAAAACAAAAAAGATTATCTTCTCTGTATCATCTTTTTATTTTTATAAAGTGAACTTGTTTCAAATGGAAATATGTAAAGCGAAATTTACTTATTGTAAATCCTTGACCTATTACACTTTTGCAACAAACGAATCCCATGTGTTCCAGTGGTTAGGATACCTGGCTTTCACCCAGGTGGCCCGGGTTCGATCGCCGGCATGGGAAGGGAGGGTCCATGGTGTAATGGTTAGCACTCTGGGCTCTTAATCCTGCGATCCGAGTTCAAATCTCGGTGGAATCTTTTCTTTGTGAAATTGTGACAGATATATTTTATTAGTCATTAAAAACGTCCATTGCAAAAGGAAAAACAAAAATGTTTATCTGCTCTATCCTCGTTTCTTTTATTTTTATAAATTAAACTTGTTTCAAATGGAAATATGTAAAGCGAAATTTACTTATAATAAATCCATGACCTATTACACTTTTGCGACAAACGAATCCCATGTGCTCCAGTGGTTAGGATACCTGGCTTTCACCCAGGTGGCCCGGGTTCAATCCCCGGCATGGGAATGGCGGTTCCATGGTGTAATGGTTAACACTCTGAGTCCAGCGATCCGAGTTCAAATCTCGGTGGAACCTTTTCTTTGTGAAATTGTGACAGATATATTTCATTAGTCATTAAAAACATCCATTGCAAAAGGAAAAACAAAAATGTTTATCTCCTCTATCCTCGTTTCTTTTATTTTTATAAATTAAACTTGTTTCAAATGGAAATATCAAAGCAGAATTTGCATATCGTAAATCCATGACCTATTACACTTTTGTGACAAACGAATCCCATGTGGACCAGTGGTTAGTATACCTGGCTTTCACACAGGTGTCCCGCGTTCGATCCCCGGCATGGGAAGGGCGGTTCCATGGTGTAATGGTTAGCACTCTGGACTCTGAATCCAGCGATCCGAGTTCAAATCTCGGTGGAACCTTTTCTTTGTGAAATTGTGACAGATATATTTTATTAGTCATTAAAAACGTCCATTGCAAAAGGAAAAACCAAAAAGATTATCTGCTCGGTATCCTCTTTTTATTTTTATAAATTGAACTTGTTTCAAATGGAAATATGTAAAGCGAAATTTACTTATAATAAATACATGACCTATTACACTTTTGCAACAAATGAATCCCATGTGTTCCAGTGGTCAGGATACCTGGCTTTCACCCAGGTGGTCCGGGTTCGATCGCCGGCATGAGAAGGGCGGTTCCATGGTGTAATGGTTAGCACTCTGGGCTCTTAATCCTGCGATCCGAGTTCAAATCTCGGTGGAACCTTTTCTTTGTGAAATTGTGACAGATATATTTTATTACTCATTAAAAACGTCCATAGCAAAAGGAAAAACAAAAATATTTATATGCTCTATCCTCGTTTCTTTTATTTTTATAAATTAAACTTGTTTCAAATGGAAATATTAAAGCGAAATTTACTTATAATAAATCCATGACCTATTACACTTTTGCGACAAACGAATCCCATGTGCTCCAGTGGTTAGGATACCTGGCTTTCACCCAGGTGTCCCGGGTTCAATCCCCGGCATGGGAATGGCGGTTCCATGGTGTAATGGTTAACACTCTGAGTCCAGCGATCCGAGTTCAAATCTCGGTGGAACCTTTTCTTTGTGAAATTGTGACAGATATATTTCATTAGTCATTAAAAACATCCATTGCAAAAGGAAAAACAAAAATGTTTATCTCCTCTATCCTCGTTTCTTTTATTTTTATAAATTAAACTTGTTTCAAATGGAAATATCAAAGCAGAATATGCATATCGTAAATCCATGACCTATTACACTTTTGCGACAAATGAATCCCATGTGTTCCAGTGGTTAGGATACCTGGCTTTCACCCAGGTGGTCCGGGTTCGATCGCCGGCATGAGAAGGGCGGTTCCATGGTGTAATGGTTAGCACTCTGGGCTCTTAATCCTGCGATCCGAGTTCAAATCTCGGTGGAACCTTTTCTTTGTGAAATTGTGACAGATATATTTCATTAGTCATTAAAAACGTCCATTGCAAAAGGAAAAACAAAAATGTTTATCTCCTCTATACTCGTTTCTTTTATTTTTATAAATTAAACTTGTTTCAAATGGAAATATCAAAGCAGAATTTCATATCGTAAATCCATGACCTATTACACTTTTGCGACAAACGAATCCCATGTGGACCAGTGGTTAGTATACCTGGCTTTCACACAGGTGTCCCGGGTTCGATCCCCGGCATGGGAAGGGCGGTTCCATGGTGTAATGGTTAGCACTCTGGACTCTGAATCCAGCGATCCGTGTTCAAATCTCGGTGGAACCTTTTCTTTGTGAAATTGTGACAGATATATTTTATTACTCATTAAAAACGTCCATAGCAAAAGGAAAAACAAAAATATTTATATGCTCTATCCTCGTTTCTTTTATTTTTATAAATTAAACTTGTTTCAAATGGAAATATTAAAGCGAAATTTGCATATTGTTTATCCGTGACCTATTACACTTTTGCGACAAACGAATCCCATGTGTTCCAGTGGTTAGGATACCTGGCTTTCACCCAGGTGGCCCGGGTTCAATCCCCGGCATGGGAAGGGCGGTTCCATGGTGTAATGGTTAACACTATGAGTCCAGCGATCAGAGTTCAAATCTCGGTGGAACCTTTTCTTTGTGAAATTGTGACAGATATATTTCATTAGTCATTAAAAACATCCATTGCAAAAGGAAAAACAAAAATGTTTATCTCCTCTATCCTCGTTTCTTTTATTTTTATAAATTAAACTTGTTTCAAATGGAAATATCAAAGCAGAATTTGCATATCGTAAATCCATGACCTATTACACTTTTGCGACAAACGAATCCCATGTGGTCCAGTGGTTAGGATGCCTGGCTCTCACCCTGGTGGCCCGGGTTCGATTCCCGGCATGGGAAGGGCGGTTCCATGGTGTAATGGTTAGCACTCTGGACTCTGAATCCAGCGATCCGAGTTCAAATCTCGTTGGAACCTTTTCTTTGTGAAATTGAGACAGATATATTTTATTAGTCATTAAAAACGTCCATTGCAATAGGAAAAACAAAAAAGATTATCTTCTCTGTATCCTCTTTTTATTTTTATAAATTGAACTCGTTTCAAATGGAAATATGTAAAGCGAAATTTACTTATAGTAAATCAATGACCTATTACACTTTTGCGAAAACGGAATCCCATGTGTTCCAGTGGTTAGGATACCTGGCTTTCACCCAGGTGGATCGGGTTCGATTCCCGGCATGGGAAGGGCGGTTCCATGGTGTCATGGTTAGCACTCTGAATCCAGCGATCCGAGTTCAAATCTCGGTGGAACCTTTTCTTTGTGAAATTGTGACAGATATATTTTATTGCTCATTAAAAACGTCCATTGCAATAGGAAAAACAAAAAAGATTATCTTCTCTGTATCCTCTTTTTATTTTTATAAAGTGAACTTGTTTCAAATGGAAATATGTAAAGCGAAATTTACTTATTGTAAATCCTTGACCTATTACACTTTTGCAACAAACGAATCCCATGTGTTCCAGTGGTTAGGATACCTGGCTTTCACCCAGGTGGCCCGGGTTCGATCGCCGGCATGGGAAGGGAGGGTCCATGGTGTAATGGTTAGCACTCTGGGCTCTTAATCCTGCGATCCGAGTTCAAATCTCGGTGGAATCTTTTCTTTGTGAAATTGTGACAGATATATTTTATTAGTCATTAAAAACGTCCATTGCAAAAGGAAAAACAAAAATGTTTATCTGCTCTATCCTCGTTTCTTTTATTTTTATAAATTAAACTTGTTTCAAATGGAAATATGTAAAGCGAAATTTACTTATAATAAATCCATGACCTATTACACTTTTGCGACAAACGAATCCCATGTGCTCCAGTGGTTAGGATACCTGGCTTTCACCCAGGTGGCCCGGGTTCAATCCCCGGCATGGGAATGGCGGTTCCATGGTGTAATGGTTAACACTCTGAGTCCAGCGATCCGAGTTCAAATCTCGGTGGAACCTTTTCTTTGTGAAATTGTGACAGATATATTTCATTAGTCATTAAAAACATCCATTGCAAAAGGAAAAACAAAAATGTTTATCTCCTCTATCCTCGTTTCTTTTATTTTTATAAATTAAACTTGTTTCAAATGGAAATATCAAAGCAGAATTTGCATATCGTAAATCCATGACCTATTACACTTTTGTGACAAACGAATCCCATGTGGACCAGTGGTTAGTATACCTGGCTTTCACACAGGTGTCCCGCGTTCGATCCCCGGCATGGGAAGGGCGGTTCCATGGTGTAATGGTTAGCACTCTGGACTCTGAATCCAGCGATCCGAGTTCAAATCTCGGTGGAACCTTTTCTTTGTGAAATTGTGACAGATATATTTTATTAGTCATTAAAAACGTCCATTGCAAAAGGAAAAACCAAAAAGATTATCTGCTCGGTATCCTCTTTTTATTTTTATAAATTGAACTTGTTTCAAATGGAAATATGTAAAGCGAAATTTACTTATAATAAATACATGACCTATTACACTTTTGCAACAAATGAATCCCATGTGTTCCAGTGGTCAGGATACCTGGCTTTCACCCAGGTGGTCCGGGTTCGATCGCCGGCATGAGAAGGGCGGTTCCATGGTGTAATGGTTAGCACTCTGGGCTCTTAATCCTGCGATCCGAGTTCAAATCTCGGTGGAACCTTTTCTTTGTGAAATTGTGACAGATATATTTTATTACTCATTAAAAACGTCCATAGCAAAAGGAAAAACAAAAATATTTATATGCTCTATCCTCGTTTCTTTTATTTTTATAAATTAAACTTGTTTCAAATGGAAATATTAAAGCGAAATTTACTTATAATAAATCCATGACCTATTACACTTTTGCGACAAACGAATCCCATGTGCTCCAGTGGTTAGGATACCTGGCTTTCACCCAGGTGGCCCGGGTTCAATCCCCGGCATGGGAATGGCGGTTCCATGGTGTAATGGTTAACACTCTGAGTCCAGCGATCCGAGTTCAAATCTCGGTGGAACCTTTTCTTTGTGAAATTGTGACAGATATATTTCATTAGTCATTAAAAACATCCATTGCAAAAGGAAAAACAAAAATGTTTATCTCCTCTATCCTCGTTTCTTTTATTTTTATAAATTAAACTTGTTTCAAATGGAAATAACAAAGCAGAATATGCATATCGTAAATCCATGACCTATTACACTTTTGCGACAAACGAATCCCATGTGGTCCAGTGGTTAGGATGCCTGGCTCTCACCCTGGTGGCCCGGGTTCGATTCCCGGCATGGGAAGGGCGGTTCCATGGTGTAATGGTTAGCACTCTGGACTCTGAATCCAGCGATCCGAGTTCAAATCTCGTTGGAACCTTTTCTTTGTGAAATTGTGACAGATATATTTTATTAGTCATTAAAAACGTCCATTGCAATAGGAAAAACAAAAAAGATTATCTTCTCTGTATCCTCTTTTTATTTTTATAAATTGAACTCGTTTCAAATGGAAATATGTAAAGCGAAATTTACTTATAGTAAATCAATGACCTATTACACTTTTGCGAAAACGGAATCCCATGTGTTCCAGTGGTTAGGATACCTGGCTTTCACCCAGGTGGATCGGGTTCGATTCCCGGCATGGGAAGGGCGGTTCCATGGTGTCATGGTTAGCACTCTGAATCCAGCGATCCGAGTTCAAATCTCGGTGGAACCTTTTCTTTGTGAAATTGTGACAGATATATTTTATTGCTCATTAAAAACGTCCATTGCAATAGGAAAAACAAAAAAGATTATCTTCTCTGTATCCTCTTTTTATTTTTATAAAGTGAACTTGTTTCAAATGGAAATATGTAAAGCGAAATTTACTTATAGTAAATCCTTGACCTATTACACTTTTGCAACAAACGAATCCCATGTGTTCCAGTGGTTAGGATACCTGGCTTTCACCCAGGTGGCCCGGGTTCGATCGCCGGCATGGGAAGGGAGGGTCCATGGTGTAATGGTTAGCACTCTGGGCTCTTAATCCTGCGATCCGAGTTCAAATCTCGGTGGAATCTTTTCTTTGTGAAATTGTGACAGATATATTTTATTAGTCATTAAAAACGTCCATTGCAAAAGGAAAAACAAAAATGTTTATCTGCTCTATCCTCGTTTCTTTTATTTTTATAAATTAAACTTGTTTCAAATGGAAATATGTAAAGCGAAATTTACTTATAATAAATCCATGACCTATTACACTTTTGCGACAAACGAATCCCATGTGCTCCAGTGGTTAGGATACCTGGCTTTCACCCAGGTGGCCCGGGTTCAATCCCCGGCATGGGAATGGCGGTTCCATGGTGTAATGGTTAACACTCTGAGTCCAGCGATCCGAGTTCAAATCTCGGTGGAACCTTTTCTTTGTGAAATTGTGACAGATATATTTCATTAGTCATTAAAAACATCCATTGCAAAAGGAAAAACAAAAATGTTTATCTCCTCTATCCTCGTTTCTTTTATTTTTATAAATTAAACTTGTTTCAAATGGAAATATCAAAGCAGAATTTGCATATCGTAAATCCATGACCTATTACACTTTTGCGACAAACGAATCCCATGTGGACCAGTGGTTAGTATACCTGGCTTTCACACAGGTGTCCCGCGTTCGATCCCCGGCATGGGAAGGGCGGTTCCATGGTGTAATGGTTAGCACTCTGGACTCTGAATCCAGCGATCCGAGTTCAAATCTCGGTGGAACCTTTTCTTTGTGAAATTGTGACAGATATATTTTATTAGTCATTAAAAACGTCCATTGCAAAAGGAAAAACCAAAAAGATTATCTGCTCGGTATCCTCTTTTTATTTTTATAAATTGAACTTGTTTCAAATGGAAATATGTAAAGCGAAATTTACTTATAGTAAATCCTTGACCTATTACACTTTTGCAACAAACGAATCCCATGTGTTCCAGTGGTTAGGATACCTGGCTTTCACCCAGGTGGCCCGGGTTCGATCGCCGGCATGGGAAGGGAGGGTCCATGGTGTAATGGTTAGCACTCTGGGCTCTTAATCCTGCGATCCGAGTTCAAATCTCGGTGGAATCTTTTCTTTGTGAAATTGTGACAGATATATTTTATTAGTCATTAAAAACGTCCATTGCAAAAGGAAAAACAAAAATGTTTATCTGCTCTATCCTCGTTTCTTTTATTTTTATAAATTGAACTTGTTTCAAATGGAAATATGTAAAGCGAAATTTACTTATAATAAATACATGACCTATTACACATTTGCAACAAATGAATCCCATGTGTTCCAGTGGTTAGGATACCTGGCTTTCACCCAGGTGGTCCGGGTTCGATCGCCGGCATGAGAAGGGCGGTTCCATGGTGTAATGGTTAGCACTCTGGGCTCTTAATCCTGCGATCCGAGTTCAAATCTCGGTGGAACCTTTTCTTTGTGAAATTGTGACAGATATATTTTATTACTCATTAAAAACGTCCATAGCAAAAGGAAAAACAAAAATATTTATATGCTCTATCCTCGTTTCTTTTATTTTTATAAATTAAACTTGTTTCAAATGGAAATATTAAAGCGAAATTTGCATATTGTTTATCCGTGACCTATTACACTTTTGCGACAAACGAATCCCATGTGTTCCAGTGGTTAGGATACCTGGCTTTCACCCAGGTGGCCCGGGTTCAATCCCCGGCATGGGAAGGGCGGTTCCATGGTGTAATGGTTAACACTATGAGTCCAGCGATCAGAGTTCAAATCTCGGTGGAACCTTTTCTTTGTGAAATTGTGACAGATATATTTCATTAGTCATTAAAAACATCCATTGCAAAAGGAAAAACAAAAATGTTTATCTCCTCTATCCTCGTTTCTTTTATTTTTATAAATTAAACTTGTTTCAAATGGAAATATCAAAGCAGAATTTGCATATCGTAAATCCATGACCTATTACACTTTTGCGACAAACGAATCCCATGTGGTCCAGTGGTTAGGATGCCTGGCTCTCACCCTGGTGGCCCGTGTTCGATTCCCGGCATGGGAAGGGCGGTTCCATGGTGTAATGGTTAGCACTCTGGACTCTGAATCCAGCGATCCGAGTTCAAATCTCGTTGGAACCTTTTCTTTGTGAAATTGTGACACATATATTTTATTGATCATTAAAAATGTCCATTGCAAAAGGAAAAACAAAAAAGATTATCTGCTCTGTATCCTCTTTTTATTTTTATAAATTGAACTTGTTTCAAATGGAAATATGTAAAGCGAAATTTACTTATAGTAAATCAATGACCTATTACACTTTTGCGAAAAAAGAATCCCATGTGGTCCAGTGGTTAGTATACCTGGCTTTCACACAGGTGTCCCGGGTTCGATCCCCGGCATGGGAAGGGCGGTTCCATGGTGTAATGGTTAGCACTCTGAATCCAGCGATCCGAGTTCAAATCTCGTTGGAACCTTTTCTTTGTGAAATTGTGACAGATATATTTTATTAGTCATTAAAAACGTCCATTGCAATAGGAAAAACAAAAAAGATTATCTTCTCTGTATCCTCTTTTTATTTTTATAAATTGAACTTGTTTCAAATGGAAATATGTAAAGCGAAATTTACTTATAGTAAATCAATGACCTATTACACTTTTGCGAAAACAGAATCCCATGTGTTCCAGTGGTTAGGATACCTGGCTTTCACCCAGGTGGCCCGGGTTCGATTCCCGGCATGGGAAGGGCGGTTCCATGGTGTAATGGTTAGCACTCTGAATCCAGCGATCCGAGTTCAAATCTCGGTGGAAACTTTTCTTTGTGAAATTGTGACAGATATATTTTATTGCTCATTAAAAACGTCCATTGCAATAGGAAAAACAAAAAAGATTATCTTCTCTGTATCCTCTTTTTATTTTTATAAAGTGAACTTGTTTCAAATGGAAATATGTAAAGCGAAATTTACTTATAGTAAATCCTTGACCTATTACACTTTTGCAACAAACGAATCCCATGTGTTCCAGTGGTTAGGATACCTGGCTTTCACCCAGGTGGCCCGGGTTCGATCGCCGGCATGGGAAGGGAGGGTCCATGGTGTAATGGTTAGCACTCTGGGCTCTTAATCCTGCGATCCGAGTTCAAATCTCGGTGGAACCTTTTCTTTGTGAAATTGTGACAGATATATTTTATTACTCATTAAAAACGTCCATTGCAAAAGGAAAAACAAAAAAGATTATCTGCTCTGTATCCTCTTTTTCTTATATTTTCATAAATTGAACTTGTTTTAAATGGAAATATGTAAAGCGAAATTTACTTATAGTAAATCCATGACCTATTACACTTTTGCAACAAACGAATCCCATGTGGTTCAGTGGTTAGGATACCTGGCTTCCGCCCAGGTGGTCCGGGTTCGATCGCCGGCATGAGAAGGGCGGTTCCATGGTGTAATGGTTAGCACTCTGAATCCAGCGATTCGAGTTCAAATCTCGGTGGAAACTTTTCTTTGTGAAATTGTGACAGATATATTTTATTAGTCATTAAAAACGTCCATTGCAAAAGGAAAAACAAAAATGTTTATCTGCTCTATCCTCGTTTCTTTTATTTTTATAAATTAAACTTGTTTCAAATGGAAATATCAAAGCAGAATTTGCATATCGTAAATCCATGACATATTACACTTTTGCGACAAACGAATCCCATGTGGTCCAGTGGTTAGGATGCCTGGCTCTCACCCTGGTGGCCCGTGTTCGATTCCCGGCATGGGAAGGGCGGTTCCATGGTGTAATGGTTAGCACTCTGGACTCTGAATCCAGCGATCCGAGTTCAAATCTCGGTGGAACCTTTTCTTTGTGAAATTGTGACAGATATATTTTATTACTCATTAAAAACGTCCATTGCAAAAGGAAAAACAAAAAAGATTATCTGCTCTGTATCCTCTTTTTCTTATATTTTCATAAATTGAACTTGTTTTAAATGGAAATATGTAAAGCGAAATTTACTTATAGTAAATCCATGACCTATTACACTTTTGCAACAAACGAATCCCATGTGGTTCAGTGGTTAGGATACCTGGCTTCCGCCCAGGTGGTCCGGGTTCGATCGCCGGCATGAGAAGGGCGGTTCCATGGTGTAATGGTTAGCACTCTGGACTCTGAATCCAGCGATTCGAGTTCAAATCTCGGTGGAAACTTTTCTTTGTGAAATTGTGACAGATATATTTTATTAGTCATTAAAAACGTCCATTGCAAAAGGAAAAACAAAAATGTTTATCTGCTCTATCCTCGTTTCTTTTATTTTTATAAATTAAACTTGTTTCAAATGGAAATATGTAAAGCGAAATTTACTTATAATAAATCCATGACCTATTACACTTTGCGACAAACGAATCCCATGTGGTCCAGTGGTTAGGATACCTGGCTTTCACCCAGGTGGCCTGGGTTCAATCCCCGGCATGGGAAGGGCGGTTCTATGGTGTAATGGTTAACACTCTGAGTCCAGCGATCCGAGTTCAAATCTCGGTGGAACCTTTTCTTTGTGAAATTGTGACAGATATATTTCATTAGACAATAAAAACAACCATTGCAAAAGGAAAAACAAAAATGTTTATCTGCTCTATCCTCGTTTCTTTTATTTTTATAAATTAAAATTGTTTCAAATGGAAATATCAAAGCAGAATTTACTTATAGTAAATCCTTGACCTATTACACTTTTGCAACAAACGAATCCCATGTGTTCCAGTGGTTAGGATACCTGGCTTTCACCCAGGTGGCCCGGGTTCGATCGCCGGCATGGGAAGGGAGGGTCCATGGTGTAATGGTTAGCACTCTGGGCTCTTAATCCTGCGATCCGAGTTCAAATCTCGGTGGTACCTTTTCTTTGTGAAATTGTGACAGATATATTTTATTACTCATTAAAAACGTCCATTGCAAAAGGAAAAACAAAAAAGATTATCTGCTCTGTATCCTCTTTTTCTTATATTTTCATAAATTGAACTTGTTTTAAATGGAAATATGTAAAGCATAAATTTACTTATAGTAAATCCATGACCTATTACACTTTTGCAACAAACGAATCCCATGTGGTTCAGTGGTTAGGATACCTGGCTTCCGCCCAGGTGGCCCGGGTTCGATCCCGGCATGGGAAGGGCGGTTCCATGGTGTAATGGTTAGCACTCTGGACTCTGAATCCAGCGATCCGAGTTCAAATCTCGGTGGAACCTTTTCTTTGTGAAATTGTGACAGATATATTTTATTAGTCATTAAAAACGTCCATTACAAAAGGAAAAACAAAAAAGATTATCTGCTCTGTATCCTCTTTTTATTTTTATAAATTGAACTTGTTTCGAATGGAAATATGTAAAGCGAAATTTACTTATAGTAAATCCATGACCTATTACACTTTTGCAACAAACGAATCCCATGTGTTCCAGTGGTTAGGATACCTGGCTTTCACCCAGGTGGTCCGGGTTCGATCGCCGGCATGAGAAGGGCGGTTCCATGGTGTAATGGTTAGCACTCTGGACTCTGAATCCAGCGATTCGAGTTCAAATCTCGGTGGAAACTTTTCTTTGTGAAATTGTGACAGATATATTTTATTCGTCATTAAAAACGTCCATTGCAAAAGGAAAAACAAAAAGGTTTATCTGCTCTATCCTCGTTTCTTTTATTTTTATAAATTAAACTTGTTTCAAATGGAAATACGTAAAGCGAAATTTACTTATAATAAATCCATGACCTATTACACTTTTGCGACAAACGAATCCCATGTGGTCCAGTGGTTAGGATACCTGGCTTTCACCCAGATGGCCCGGGTTCAATCCCCGGCATGGGAAGGGCGGTTCCATGGTGTAATGATTAACACTCTGAGTCCAGCGATCCGAGTTCAAATCTCGGTGGAACCTTTTCTTTGTGAAATTGTGACAGATATATTTCATTAGACAATAAAAACATCCATTGCAAAAGGAAAAACAAAAATGTTTATCTGCTCTATCCTCGTTTCTTTTATTTTTATAAATTAAACTTGTTTCAAATGGAAATATCAAAGCAGAATTTGCATATCGTAAATCCATGACCTATTACACTTTTGCGACAAACGAATCCCATGTGGTCCAGTGGTTAGGATGCCTGGCTCTCACCCGGGTGGCCCGGGTTCGATTCCCGGCATGGGAAGGGCGGTTCCATGGTGTAATGGTTAGCACTCTGGACTCTGAATCCAGCGATCCGAGTTCAAATCTCGTTGGAACCTTTTCTTTGTGAAATTGTGACAGATATATTTTATTGATCATTAAAAATGTCCATTGCAAAATGAAAAACAAAAAAGATTATCTGCTCTGTATCCTCTTTTTATTTTTATAAATTGAACTTGTTTCAAATGGAAATATGTAAAGCGAAATTTACTTATAGTAAATCAATGACCTATTACACTTTTGCGAAAACAGAATCCCATGTGTTCCAGTGGTTAGGATACCTGGCTTTCACCCAGGTGCCCCGGGTTCGATTCCCGGCAAGGGAAGGGCGGTTCCATGGTGTAATGGTTAGCACTCTGAATCCAGCGATCCGAGTTCAAATCTCGGTGGAACCCTTTCTTTGTGAAATTGTGACAGATATATTTTATTGCTCATTAAAAACGTCCATTGCAATAGGAAAAACAAAAAAGATTATCTTCTCTGTATCCTCTTTTTATTTTTATAAAGTGAACTTGTTTCAAATGGAAATATGTAAAGCTAAATTTACTTATAGTAAATCCTTGACCTATTACACTTTTGCAACAAACGAATCCCATGTGTTCCAGTGGTTAGGATACCTGGCTTTCACCCAGGTGGCCCGGGTTCGATCGCCGGCATGGGAAGGGAGGGTCCATGGTGTAATGGTTAGCACTCTGGGCTCTTAATCC
The DNA here is from genome assembly GCA_933210815.1 of Meta bourneti. Taxonomy (NCBI): domain Eukaryota; kingdom Metazoa; phylum Arthropoda; class Arachnida; order Araneae; family Tetragnathidae; genus Meta; species Meta bourneti. Next base: position 77,237,889 of record OW119933.1, on the reverse strand, counting down.
TGCGATCCGAGTTCAAATCTCGGTGGTACCTTTTCTTTGTGAAATTGTGACAGATATATTTTATTACTCATTAAAAACGTCCATTGCAAAAGGAAAAACAAAAAAGATTATCTGCTCTGTATCCTCTTTTTCTTATATTTTCATAAATTGAACTTGTTTTAAATGGAAATATGTAAAGCGAAATTTACTTATAGTAAATCCATGACCTATTACACTTTTGCAACAAACGAATCCCATGTGGTTCAGTGGTTAGGATACCTGGCTTCCGCCCAGGTGGCCCGGGTTCGATCCCGGCATGGGAAGGGCGGTTCCATGGTGTAATGGTTAGCACTCTGGACTCTGAATCCAGCGATCCGAGTTCAAATCTCGGTGGAACCTTTTCTTTGTGAAATTGTGACAGATATATTTTATTAGTCATTAAAAACGTCCATTACAAAAGGAAAAACAAAAAAGATTATCTGCTCTGTATCCTCTTTTTATTTTTATAAATTGAACTTGTTTCGAATGGAAATATGTAAAGCGAAATTTACTTATAGTAAATCCATGACCTATTACACTTTTGCAACAAACGAATCCCATGTGTTCCAGTGGTTAGGATACCTGGCTTTCACCCAGGTGGTCCGGGTTCGATCGCCGGCATGAGAAGGGCGGTTCCATGGTGTAATGGTTAGCACTCTGGACTCTGAATCCAGCGATTCGAGTTCAAATCTCGGTGGAAACTTTTCTTTGTGAAATTGTGACAGATATATTTTATTCGTCATTAAAAACGTCCATTGCAAAAGGAAAAACAAAAAGGTTTATCTGCTCTATCCTCGTTTCTTTTATTTTTATAAATTAAACTTGTTTCAAATGGAAATATCAAAGCAGAATTTGCATATCGTAAATCCATGACCTATTACACTTTTGCGACAAAAGAATCCCATGTGGTCCAGTGGTTCGGATACCTGGCTTTCACTCAGGTGTCCCGTGTTCGATCCCCGGCATGGGAAGGGCGGTTCCATGGTGTAATGGTTAGCACTCTGGACTCTGAATACAGCGATCCGAGTTCAAATCTCGGTGGAACCTTTTCTTTGTGAAATTGTGACAGATATATTTTATTAGTCATTGAAAACGTCCATTGCAAAAGGAGAAACAAAAAAGATTATCTTCTCTGTATACTCTTTTTATTTTTATAAATTGAACTTGTTTCAAATGGAAATATGTAAAGCGAAATTTACTTATAGTAAATCCTTGACCTATTACACTTTTGCAACAAACGAATCCCATGTGTTCCAGTGGTTACGATACCTGGCTTTCACCCAGGTGGCCCGGGTTCGATCGCCGGCATGGGAAGGGAGGGTCCATGGTGTAATGGTTAGCACTCTGGGCTCTTAATCCTGCGATCCGAGTTCAAATCTCGGTGGAACCTTTTCTTTGTGAAATTGTGACAGATATATTTTATTACTCCTTAAAATCGTCCATTGCAAAAGGAAAAACAAAAAAGATTATCTGCTCTGTATCCTCTTTTTCTTATATTTTCATAAATTGAACTTGTTTTAAATGGAAATATGTAAAGCGAAATTTACTTATCGTAAATCCATGACCTATTACACTTTTGCAACAAACGAATCCCATGTGGTTCAGTGGTTAGGATACCTGGCTTCCGCCCAGGTGGCCCGGGTTCGATCCCTGCATGGGAAGGGCGGTTCCATGGTGTAATGGTTAGCACTCTGGACTCTGAATCCAGCGATCCGAGTTCAAATCTCGGTGGAACCTTTTCTTTGTGAAATTGTGACAGATATATTGTATTAGTCATTAAAAACGTCCATTGCAAAAGGAAAAACAAAAATGTTTATCTGCTCTATCCTCGTTTCTTTTATTTTTTAAATTAAATTTGTTTCAAATGGAAGTATGTAAAGCGAAATTTACTTATAATAAATCCATGACCTATTACACTTTTGCGACAAACGAATCCCATGTGGTCCAGTGGTTAGGATACCTGGCTTTCACCCAGGTGGCCCGGGTTCAATCCCCGGCATGGGAAGGGCGGTTCCATGGTGTAATGGTTAACACTCTGAGTCCAGCGATCCGAGTTCAAATCTCGGTGGAACCTTTTCTTTGTGAAATTGTGACAGATATATTTCATTAGACAATAAAAACATCCTTTGCAAAAGGAAAAACAAAAATGTTTATCTGCTCTATCCTCGTTTCTTTTATTTTTATAAATTAAACTTGTTTCAAATGGAAATATCAAAGCAGAATTTGCATATCGTAAATCCATGGCGTATTACACTTCTGCGACAAACGAATCCCATGTGGTCCAGTGGTTAGGATGCCCTGCTCTCACCCAGGTGGCCCGGGTTCGATTCCCGGCATGGGAAGGGCGGTTCCATGGTGTAATGGTTAGCACTCTGGACTCTGAATCCAGCGATCCGAGTTCAAATCTCGTTGGAACCTTTTCTTTGTGAAATTGTGACAGATATATTTTATTGATCATTAAAAATGTCCATTGCAAAAGGAAAAAAAAAAGATTATCTGCTCTGTATCCTCTTTTTATTTTTATAAATTGAACTTGTTTCAAATGGAAATACGTAAAGCGAAATTTACTTATAGTAAATCAATGACCTATTACATTTTTGCGAAAAAAGAATCCCATGTGGTCCAGTGGTTAGTATACCTGGCTTTCACACAGGTGTCCCGGGTTCGATCCCCGTCATGGGAAGGGCGGTTCCATGGTGTAATGGCTAGCACTCTGGACTCTGAATCCAGCGATCCGAGTTCAAATCTCGTTGGAACCTTTTCTTTGTGAAATTGTGACAGATATATTTTATTAGTCATTAAAAACGTCCATTGCAAAAGGAAAAACAAAAAAGATTATCTGCTCTGTATCCTTTTTTTCTTATATTTTCATAAATTGAACTTGTTTTAAATGGAAATATGTAAAGCGAAATTTACTTATAGTAAATCCATGACCTATTACACTTTTGCAACAAACGAATCCCATGTGGTTCAGTGGTTAGGATACCTGGCTTTCACCCAGGTGGCCCGGGTTCGATTCCCGGCAAGGGAAGGGCGGTTCCATGGTGTAATGGTTAGCACTCTGAATCCAGCGATCCGAGTTCAAATCTCGGTGGAACCCTTTCTTTGTGAAATTGTGACAGATATATTTTATTGCTCATTAAAAACGTCCATTGCAATAGGAAAAACAAAAAAGATTATCTTCTCTGTATCCTCTTTTTATTTTTATAAAGTGAACTTGTTTCAAATGGAAATATGTAAAGCTAAATTTACTTATAGTAAATCCTTGACCTATTACACTTTTGCAACAAACGAATCCCATGTGGTTCAGTGGTTAGGATACCTGGCTTTCACCCAGGTGGCCCGGGTTCGATTCCCGGCAAGGGAAGGGCGGTTCCATGGTGTAATGGTTAGCACTCTGAATCCAGCGATCCGAGTTCAAATCTCGGTGGAACCCTTTCTTTGTGAAATTGTGACAGATATATTTTATTGATCATTAAAAATGTCCATTGCAAAATGAAAAACAAAAAAGATTATCTGCTCTGTATCCTCTTTTTATTTTTATAAATTGAACTTGTTTCAAATGGAAATATGTAAAGCGAAATTTACTTATAGTAAATCAATGACCTATTACACTTTTGCGAAAACAGAATCCCATGTGTTCCAGTGGTTAGGATACCTGGCTTTCACCCAGGTGGCCCGGGTTCGATTCCCGGCAAGGGAAGGGCGGTTCCATGGTGTAATGGTTAGTACTCTGAATCCAGCGATCCGAGTTCAAATCTCGGTGGAACCCTTTCTTTGTGAAATTGTGACAGATATATTTTATTGCTCATTAAAAACGTCCATTGCAATAGGAAAAACAAAAAAGATTATCTTCTCTGTATCCTCTTTTTATTTTTATAAAGTGAACTTGTTTCAAATGGAAATATGTAAAGCTAAATTTACTTATAGTAAATCCTTGACCTATTACACTTTTGCAACAAACGAATCCCATGTGTTCCAGTGGTTAGGATACCTGGCTTTCACCCAGGTGGCCCGGGTTCGATCGCCGGCATGGGAAGGGAGGGTCCATGGTGTAATGGTTAGCACTCTGGGCTCTTAATCCTGCGATCCGAGTTCAAATCTCGGTGGTACCTTTTCTTTGTGAAATTGTGACAGATATATTTTATTACTCATTAAAAACGTCCATTGCAAAAGGAAAAACAAAAAAGATTATCTGCTCTGTATCCTCTTTTTCTTATATTTTCATAAATTGAACTTGTTTTAAATGGAAATATGTAAAGCGAAATTTACTTATAGTAAATCCATGACCTATTACACTTTTGCAACAAACGAATCCCATGTGGTTCAGTGGTTAGGATACCTGGCTTCCGCCCAGGTGGCCCGGGTTCGATCCCGGCATGGGAAGGGCGGTTCCATGGTGTAATGGTTAGCACTCTGGACTCTGAATCCAGCGATCCGAGTTCAAATCTCGGTGGAACCTTTTCTTTGTGAAATTGTGACAGATATATTTTATTAGTCATTAAAAACGTCCATTACAAAAGGAAAAACAAAAAAGATTATCTGCTCTGTATCCTCTTTTTATTTTTATAAATTGAACTTGTTTCGAATGGAAATATGTAAAGCGAAATTTACTTATAGTAAATCCATGACCTATTACACTTTTGCAACAAACGAATCCCATGTGTTCCAGTGGTTAGGATACCTGGCTTTCACCCAGGTGGTCCGGGTTCGATCGCCGGCATGAGAAGGGCGGTTCCATGGTGTAATGGTTAGCACTCTGGACTCTGAATCCAGCGATTCGAGTTCAAATCTCGGTGGAAACTTTTCTTTGTGAAATTGTGACAGATATATTTTATTCGTCATTAAAAACGTCCATTGCAAAAGGAAAAACAAAAAGGTTTATCTGCTCTATCCTCGTTTCTTTTATTTTTATAAATTAAACTTGTTTCAAATGGAAATATGTAAAGCGAAATTTACTTATAATAAATCCATGACCTATTACACTTTTGCGACAAACGAATCCCATGTGGTCCAGTGGTTAGGATACCTGGCTTTCACCCAGATGGCCCGGGTTCAATCCCCGGCATGGGAAGGGCGGTTCCATGGTGTAATGATTAACACTCTGAGTCCAGCGATCCGAGTTCAAATCTCGGTGGAACCTTTTCTTTGTGAAATTGTGACAGATATATTTCATTAGACAATAAAAACATCCATTGCAAAAGGAAAAACAAAAATGTTTATCTGCTCTATCCTCGTTTCTTTTATTTTTATAAATTAAACTTGTTTCAAATGGAAATATCAAAGCAGAATTTGCATATCGTAAATCCATGACCTATTACACTTTTGCGACAAACGAATCCCATGTGGTCCAGTGGTTAGGATGCCTGGCTCTCACCCGGGTGGCCCGGGTTCGATTCCCGGCATGGGAAGGGCGGTTCCATGGTGTAATGGTTAGCACTCTGGACTCTGAATCCAGCGATCCGAGTTCAAATATCGTTGGAACCTTTTCTTTGTGAAATTGTGACAGATATATTTTATTGATCATTAAAAATGTCCATTGCAAAATGAAAAACAAAAAAGATTATCTGCTCTGTATCCTCTTTTTATTTTTATAAATTGAACTTGTTTCAAATGGAAATATGTAAAGCGAAATTTACTTATAGTAAATCAATGACCTATTACACTTTTGCGAAAACAGAATCCCATGTGTTCCAGTGGTTAGGATACCTGGCTTTCACCCAGGTGCCCCGGGTTCGATTCCCGGCAAGGGAAGGGCGGTTCCATGGTGTAATGGTTAGCACTCTGAATCCAGCGATCCGAGTTCAAATCTCGGTGGAACCCTTTCTTTGTGAAATTGTGACAGATATATTTTATTGCTCATTAAAAACGTCCATTGCAATAGGAAAAACAAAAAAGATTATCTTCTCTGTATCCTCTTTTTATTTTTATAAAGTGAACTTGTTTCAAATGGAAATATGTAAAGCTAAATTTACTTATAGTAAATCCTTGACCTATTACACTTTTGCAACAAACGAATCCCATGTGTTCCAGTGGTTAGGATACCTGGCTTTCACCCAGGTGGCCCGGGTTCGATCGCCGGCATGGGAAGGGAGGGTCCATGGTGTAATGGTTAGCACTCTGGGCTCTTAATCCTGCGATCCGAGTTCAAATCTCGGTGGTACCTTTTCTTTGTGAAATTGTGACAGATATATTTTATTACTCATTAAAAACGTCCATTGCAAAAGGAAAAACAAAAAAGATTATCTGCTCTGTATCCTCTTTTTCTTATATTTTCATAAATTGAACTTGTTTTAAATGGAAATATGTAAAGCGAAATTTACTTATAGTAAATCCATGACCTATTACACTTTTGCAACAAACGAATCCCATGTGGTTCAGTGGTTAGGATACCTGGCTTCCGCCCAGGTGGCCCGGGTTCGATCCCGGCATGGTAAGGGCGGTTCCATGGTGTAATGGTTAGCACTCTGGACTCTGAATCCAGCGATCCGAGTTCAAATCTCGGTGGAACCTTTTCTTTGTGAAATTGTGACAGATATATTTTATTAGTCATTAAAAACGTCCATTACAAAAGGAAAAACAAAAAAGATTATCTGCTCTGTATCCTCTTTTTATTTTTATAAATTGAACTTGTTTCGAATGGAAATATGTAAAGCGAAATTTACTTATAGTAAATCCATGACCTATTACACTTTTGCAACAAACGAATCCCATGTGTTCCAGTGGTTAGGATACCTGGCTTTCACCCAGGTGGTCCGGGTTCGATCGCCGGCATGAGAAGGGCGGTTCCATGGTGTAATGGTTAGCACTCTGGACTCTGAATCCAGCGATTCGAGTTCAAATCTCGGTGGAAACTTTTCTTTGTGAAATTGTGACAGATATATTTTATTCGTCATTAAAAACATCCATTGCAAAAGGAAAAACAAAAAGGTTTATCTGCTCTATCCTCGTTTCTTTTATTTTTATAAATTAAACTTGTTTCAAATGGAAATATGTAAAGCGAAATTTACTTATAATAAATCCATGACCTATTACACTTTTGCGACAAACGAATCCCATGTGGTCCAGTGGTTAGGATACCTGGCTTTCACCCAGATGGCCCGGGTTCAATCCCCGGCATGGGAAGGGCGGTTCCATGGTGTAATGATTAACACTCTGAGTCCAGCGATCCGAGTTCAAATCTCGGTGGAACCTTTTCTTTGTGAAATTGTGACAGATATATTTCATTAGACAATAAAAACATCCATTGCAAAAGGAAAAACAAAAATGTTTATCTGCTCTATCCTCGTTTCTTTTATTTTTATAAATTAAATTTGTTTCAAATGGAAATATCAAAGCAGAATTTGCATATCGTAAATCCATGACCTATTACACTTTTGCGACAAACGAATCCCATGTGGTCCAGTGGTTAGGATGCCTGGCTCTCACCCGGGTGGCCCGGGTTCGATTCCCGGCATGGGAAGGGCGGTTCCATGGTGTAATGGTTAGCACTCTGGACTCTGAATCCAGCGATCCGAGTTCAAGTCTCGTTGGAACCTTTTCTTTGTGAAATTGTGACAGATATATTTTATTGATCATTAAAAATGTCCATTGCAAAAGGAAAAAAAAAAAGATTATCTGCTCTGCATCCTCTTTTTATTTTTATAAATTGAACTTGTTTCAAATGGAAATATGTAAAGCGAAATTTACTTATAGTAAATCAATGACCTATTACATTTTTGCGAAAAAAGAATCCCATGTGGTCCAGTGGTTAGTATACCTGGCTTTCACACAGGTGTCCCGGGTTCGATCCCCGGCATGGGAAGGGCGTTGCCATGGTGTAATGGCTAGCACTCTGGACTCTGAATCCAGCGATCCGAGTTCAAACCTCGTTGGAACCTTTTCTTTGTGAAATTGTGACAGATATATTTTATTAGTCATTAAAAACGTCCATTGCAATAGGAAAAACAAAAAAGATTATCTTCTCTGTATCCTCTTTTTATTTTTATAAATTGAACTTGTTTCAAATGGAAATATGTAAAGCGAAATTTACTTATAGTAAATCAATGACCTATTACACTTTTGCGAAAAAAGAATCCCATGTGTTCCAGTGGTTAGGATACCTGGCTTTCACCCAGGTAGCCCGGGTTCGATTCCCGGCATGGGAAGTTCGGTTCCATGGTGTAATGGTTAGCACTCTGAATCCAGCGATCCGAGTTCAAATCTCGTTGGAACGTTTTCTTTGTGAAATTGTGACAGATATATTTTATTGATCATTAAAAATGTCCATTGCAAAAGGAAAAAAAAAAAGATTATCTGCTCTGTATACTCTTTTTATTTTTATAAATTGAACTTGTTTCAAATGGAAATATGTAAAGCGAAATTTACTTATAGTAAATCAATGACCTATTACATTTTTGCGAAAAAAGAATCCCATGTGGTCCAGTGGTTAGTATACCTGGCTTTCACACAGGTGTCCCGGGTTCGATCCCCGGCATGGGAAGGGCGTGTCCATGGTGTAATGGCTAGCACTCTGGACTCTGAATCCAGCGATCCGAGTTCAAATCTCGTTGGAACCTTTTCTTTGTGAAATTGTGACAGATATATTTTATTAGTCATTAAAAACGTCCATTGCAATAGGAAAAAGAAAAAAGATTATCTTCTCTGTATCCTCTTTTTATTTTTATAAATTGAACTTGTTTCAAATGGAAATATGTAAAGCGAAATTTACTTATAGTAAATCCATGACCTATTAAACTTTTGCAACAAACGAATCCCATGTGTTCCAGTGGTTAGGATACCTGGCTTTCACCCAGGTGGCCCGGGTTCGATCGCCGGCATGGGAAGGGCGGTTCCATGGTGTAATGGTTAGCTATCTGGGCTCTGAATCCAGCGATCCGAATTCAAATCTCGGTGGAACCTTTTCTTTGTGAAATTGTGATAGATATATTTTATTAGTCATTATATAAAAACGTCCATTGCAAAAGGAAATATAAAAAAGGTTATCTGCTCTGTATCCTCTTTTTCCTATATTTTTATAAATTAAACTTGTTTCAAATGGAAATATGTAAAGCGAAATTTACTTATAGTAAAACCATGACCTATTACACTTTTGCGACAAAAGAATCCCATGTGGTCCAGTGGTTCGGATACCTGGCTTTCACTCAGGTGTCCCGTGTTCGATCCCCGGCATGGGAAGGGCGGTTCCATGGTGTAATGGTTAGCACTCTGGACTCTGAATACAGCGATCCGAGTTCAAATCTCGGTGGAACCTTTTCTTTGTGAAATTGTGACAGATATATTTTATTAGTCATTGAAAACGTCCATTGCAAAAGGAGAAACAAAAAAGATTATCTTCTCTGTATACTCTTTTTATTTTTATAAATTGAACTTGTTTCAAATGGAAATATGTAAAGCGAAATTTACTTATAGTAAATCCTTGACCTATTACACTTTTGCAACAAACGAATCCCATGTGTTCCAGTGGTTAGGATACCTGGCTTTCACCCAGGTGGCCCGGGTTCGATCGCCGGCATGGGAAGGGAGGGTCCATGGTGTAATGGTTAGCACTCTGGGCTCTTAATCCTGCGATCCGAGTTCAAATCTCGGTGGAACCTTTTCTTTGTGAAATTGTGACAGATATATTTTATTACTCATTAAAATCGTCCATTGCAAAAGGAAAAACAAAAAAGATTATCTGCTCTGTATCCTCTTTTTCTTATATTTTCATAAATTGAACTTGTTTTAAATGGAAATATGTAAAGCGAAATTTACTTATAGTAAATCCATGACCTATTACACTTTTGCAACAAACGAATCCCATGTGGTTCAGTGGTTAGGATACCTGGCTTCCGCCCAGGTCGCCCGGGTTCGATCCCGGCATGGGAAGGGCGGTTCCATGGTGTAATGGTTAGCACTCTGGACTCTGAATCCAGCGATCCGAGTTCAAATCTCGGTGGAACCTTTTCTTTGTGAAATTGTGACAGATATATTGTATTAGTCATTAAAAACGTCCATTGCAAAAGGAAAAACAAAAATGTTTATCTGCTCTATCCTCGTTTCTTTTATTTTTTAAATTAAATTTGTTTCAAATGGAAGTATGTAAAGCGAAATTTACTTATAATAAATCCATGACCTATTACACTTTTGCGACAAACGAATCCCATGTGGTCCAGTGGTTAGGATACCTGGCTTTCACCCAGGTGGCCCGGGTTCAATCCCCGGCATGGGAAGGGCGGTTCCATGGTGTAATGGTTAACACTCTGAGTCCAGCGATCCGAGTTCAAATCTCGGTGGAACCTTTTCTTTGTGAAATTGTGACAGATATATTTCATTAGACAATAAAAACATCCATTGCAAAAGGAAAAACAAAAATGTTTATCTGCTCTATCCTCGTTTCTTTTATTTTTATAAATTAAACTTGTTTCAAATGGAAATATCAAAGCAGAATTTGCATATCGTAAATCCATGGCGTATTACACTTTTGCGACAAACGAATCCCATGTGGTCCAGTGGTTAGGATGCCCTGCTCTCACCCAGGTGGCTCGGGTTCGATTCCCGGCATGGGAAGGGCGGTTCCATGGTGTAATGGTTAGCACTCTGGACTCTGAATCCAGCGATCCGAGTTCAAATCTCGTTGGAACCTTTTCTTTGTGAAATTGTGACAGATATATTTTATTGATCATTAAAAATGTCCATTGCAAAAGGAAAAAAAAAAAAGATTATCTGCTCTGTATCCTCTTTTTATTTTTATAAATTGAACTTGTTTCAAATGGAAATACGTAAAGCGAAATTTACTTATAGTAAATCAATGACCTATTACATTTTTGCGAAAAAAGAATCCCATGTGGTCCAGTGGTTAGTATACCTGGCTTTCACACAGGTGTCCCGGGTTCGATCCCCGTCATGGGAAGGGCGGTTCCATGGTGTAATGGCTAGCACTCTGGACTCTGAATCCAGCGTTCCGAGTTCAAATCTCGTTGGAACCTTTTCTTTGTGAAATTGTGACAGATATATTTTATTAGTCATTAAAAACGTCCATTGCAATAGGAAAAACAAAAAAGATTATCTTCTCTGTATCCTCTTTTTATTTTTATAAAGTGAACTTGTTTCAAATGGAAATATGTAAAGCGAAATTTACTTATAGTAAATCCTTGATCTATTACACTTTTGCAACAAACGAATCCCATGTGTTCCAGTGGTTAGGATACCTGGCTTTCACCCAGGTGGCCCGGGTTCGATCGCCGGCATGGGAAGGGAGGGTCCATGGTGTAATGGTTAGCACTCTGGGATCTTAATCCTGCGATCCGAGTTCAAATCTCGGTGGAACCTTTTCTTTGTGAAATTGTGACAGATATATTTTATTACTCATTAAAAACGTCCATTGCAAAAGGAAAAACAAAAAAAGATTATCTGCTCTGTATCCTCTTTTTCTTATATTTTCATAAATTGAACTTGTTTTAAATGGAAATATGTAAAGCGAAATTTACTTATAGTAAATCCATGACCTATTACACTTTTGCAACAAACGAATCCCATGTGGTTCAGTGGTTAGGATACCTGGCTTCCGCCCAGGTGGCCCGGGTTCGATCCCGGCATGGGAAGGGCGGTTCCATGGTGTAATGGTTAGCACTCTGGACTCTGAATCCAGCGATCCGAGTTCAAATCTCGGTGGAACCTTTTCTTTGTGAAATTGTGACAGATATATTTTATTAGTCATTAAAAACGTCCATTACAAAAGGAAAAACAAAAAAGATTATCTGCTCTGTATCCTCTTTTTATTTTTATAAATTGAACTTGTTTCAAATGGAAATATGTAAAGCGAAATTTACTTATAGTAAATCCATGACCTATTACACTTTTGCAACAAATGAATCCCATGTGTTCCAGTGGTTAGGATACCTGGCTTTCATCCAGGTGGCCCGGGTTGGATTCCTCGCATGGTAAGGGCGGTTCCGTGGTCTAATGGTTAGGACTCTGAATCCAGCGATCCGAGTTGAAATCTCGGTGGAACCTTTTCTTTGTGAAATTGTGACAGATATAATTTATTAGTCATTAAAAACATCCATTGCAAAAGGAAAAACAAAAATGTTTATCTGCTCTATCCTCGTTTCTTTTATTTTTATAAATTAAACTTGTTTCAAATGGAAATATGTAAAGCGAAATTTACTTATAGTAAATCCATGACCTATTACACTTCGCCGACAAACTCATCCCATGTGGTCCAGTGGTTAGGATACCTGGCTTTCATCCAGGTGGCCCGGGTTGGATTCCTGGCATGGTAAGGGCGGTTCCTTGGTGTAATGGTTAGGACTCTGAATCCAGCGATCCGAGTTGAAATCTCGGTGGAACCTTTTCTTTGTGAAATTGTGACAGATATAATTTATTAGTCATTAAAAACATCCATTGCAAAGGGAAAAACAAAAATGTTTATCTGCTCTATCCTCGTTTCTTTTATTTTTATAAATTAAACTTGTTTCAAATGGAAATATCAAAGCAGAATTTGCATATCGTAAATCCATGACCTATTACACTTTTGCGACAAACGAATCCCATGTGGACCAGTGGTTAGTATACCGGGCTTTCACACAGGTGTCCCGGGTTCGATCCCCGGCATGGGAAGGGCGGTTCCATGGTGTAATGGTTAGCACTCTGGACTCTGAATCCAGCGATCCGAGTTCAAATCTCGGTGGAACCTTTTCTTTGTGAAATTGTGACAGATATATTTTATTAGTCATTAAAAACGTCCATTGCAAAAGGAAAGACAAAAAAGATTATCTGCTCTGTAACCTCTTTTTATTTTTATAAATTGAACTTGTTTCAAATGGAAATATGTAAAGCGAAATTTACTTATAATAAATACATGACCTATTACACTTTTGCAACAAACGAATCCCATGTGTTCCAGTGGTTAGGATACCTGGCTTTCACCCAGGTGGTCCGGGTTCGATCGCCGGCATGAGAAGGGCGGTTCCATGGTGTAATGGTTAGCACTCTGGGCTCTTAATCCTGCGATCCGAGTTCAAATCTCGGTGGAACCTTTTCTTTGTGAAATTGTGACAGATATATTTTATTACTCATTAAAAACGTCCATAGCAAAAGGAAAAACAAAAATGTTTATCTGCTCTATCCTCGTTTCTTTTATTTTTATAAATTAAACTTGTTTCAAATGGAAATATTAAAGCGAAATTTGCATATTGTTTATCCGTGACCTATTACACTTTTGCGACAAACGAATCCCATGTGGTCCAGTGGTTAGGATACCTGGCTTTCACCCAGGTGGCCCGGGTTCAATCCCCGGCATGGGAAGGGCGGTTCCATGGTGTAATGGTTAACACTCTGAGTCCAGCGATCCGAGTTCAAATCTCGGTGGAACCTTTTCTTTGTGAAATTGTGACAGATATATTGTATTAGTCATTAAAAACGTCCATTGCAAAAGGAAAAACAAAAATGTTTATCTGCTCTATCCTCGTTTCTTTTATTTTTTAAATTAAACTTGTTTCAAATGGAAATATGTAAAGCGAAATTTACATATAATAAATCCATGACCTATTACACTTTTGCGACAAACGAATCCCATGTGGTCCAGTGGTTAGGATACCTGGCTTTCACCCAGGTGGCCCGGGTTCAATCCCCGGCATGGGAAGGGCGGTTCCATGGTGTAATGGTTAACACTCTGAGTCCTGCGATCCGAGTTCAAATCTCGGTGGAACCTTTTCTTTGTGAAATTGTGACAGATATATTTCATTAGACAATAAAAACATCCATTGCAAAAGGAAAAACAAAAATGTTTATCTGCTCTATCCTCGTTTCTTTTATTTTTATAAATTAAACTTGTTTCAAATGGAAATATCAAAGCAGAATTTGCATATCGTAAATCCATGACCTATTACACTTTTGCGACAAACGAATCCCATGTGGTCCAGTGGTTAGGATGCCCTTCTCTCACCCAGGTGGCCCGGGTTCGATTCCCGGCATGGGAAGGGCGGTTCCATGGTGTAATGGTTAGCACTCTGGACTCTGAATCCAGCGATCCGAGTTCAAATCTCGTTGGAACCTTTTCTTTGTGAAATTGTGACAGATATATTTTATTGATCATTAAAAATGTCCATTGCAAAAGGAAAAAAAAAAAGATCTTCTGCTCTGTATCCTCTTTTTATTTTTATAAATTGAACTTGTTTCAAATGGAAATACGTAAAGCGAAATTTACTTATAGTAAATCAATGACCTATTACATTTTTGCGAAAAAAGAATCCCATGTGGTCCAGTGGTTAGTATACCTGGCTTTCACACAGGTTTCCCGGGTTCGATCCCCGTCATGGGAAGGGCGGTTCCATGGTGTAATGGCTAGCACTCTGGACTCTGAATCCAGCGATCCGAGTTCAAATCTCGTTGGAACCTTTTCTTTGTGAAATTGTGACAGATATATTTTATTAGTCATTAAAAACGTCCATTGCAATAGGAAAAACAAAAAAGATTATCTTCTCTGTATCCTCTTTTTATTTTTATAAAGTGAACTTGTTTCAAATGGAAATATGTAAAGCGAAATTTACTTATAGTAAATCCTTGATCTATTACACTTTTGCAACAAACGAATCCCATGTGTTCCAGTGGTTAGGATACATGGCTTTCACCCAGGTGGCCCGGGTTCGATCGCCGGCATGGGAAGGGAGGGTCCATGGTGTAATGGTTAGCACTCTGGGATCTTAATCCTGCGATCCGAGTTCAAATCTCGGTGGAACCTTTTCTTTGTGAAATTGTGACAGATATATTTCATTAGACAATAAAAACATCCATTGCAAAAGGAAAAACAAAAATGTTTATCTGCTCTATCCTCGTTTCTTTTATTTTTATAAATTAAACTTGTTTCAAATGGAAATATCAAAGCAGAATTTGCATATCGTAAATCCATGACGTATTACACTTTTGCGACAAACGAATCCCATGTGGTCCAGTGGTTAGGATGCCCTGCTCTAACCCAGGTGGCCCGGGTTCGATTCCCGGCATGGGAAGGGCGGTTCCATGGTGTAATGGTTAGCACTCTGGACTCTGAATCCAGCGATCCGTGTTCAAATCTCGTTGGAACCTTTTCTTTGTGAAATTGTGACAGATATATTTTATTGATCATTAAAAATGTCCATTGCAAAAGGAAAAAAAAAAGATTATCTGCTCTGTATCCTCTTTTTATTTTTATAAAGTGAACTTGTTTCAAATGGAAATATGTAAAGCGAAATTTACTTATAGTAAATCCTTGATCTATTACACTTTTGCAACAAACGAATCCCATGTGTTCCAGTGGTTAGGATACCTGGCTTTCACCCAGGTGGCCCGGGTTCGATCGCCGGCATGGGAAGGGAGGGTCCATGGTGTAATGGTTAGCACTCTGGGATCTTAATCCTGCGATCCGAGTTCAAATCTCGGTGGAACCTTTTCTTTGTGAAATTGTGACAGATATATTTCATTAGACAATAAAAACATCCATTGCAAAAGGAAAAACAAAAATGTTTATCTGCTCTATCCTCGTTTCTTTTATTTTTATAAATTAAACTTGTTTCAAATGGAAATATCAAAGCAGAATTTGCATATCGTAAATCCATGACCTATTACACTTTTGCGACAAACGAATCCCATGTGGACCAGTGGTTAGTATACCTGGCTTTCACACAGGTGTCCCGGGTTCGATCCCCGGCATGGGAAGGGCGGTTCCATGGTGTAATGGTTAGCACTCTGGACTCTGAATCCAGCGATCCGAGTTCAAATCTCGGTGGAACCTTTTCTTTGTGAAATTGTGACAGATATATTTTATTAGTCATTAAAAACGTCCATTGCAAAAGGAAAAACAAAAAAGATTATCTGCTCTGTAACCTCTTTTTATTTTTATAAATTGAACTTGTTTCAAATGGAAATATGTAAAGCGAAATTTACTTATAATAAATACATGACCTATTACACTTTTGCAACAAACGAATCCCATGTGTTCCAGTGGTTAGGATACCTGGCTTTCACCCAGGTGGTCCGGGTTCGATCGCCGGCATGAGAAGGGCGGTTCCATGGTGTAATGGTTAGCACTCTGGGCTCTTAATCCTGCGATCCAAGTTCAAATCTCGGTGGAACCTTTTCTTTGTGAAATTGTGACAGATATATTTTATTACTCATTAAAAACGTCCATAGCAAAAGGAAAAACAAAAATGTTTATCTGCTCTATCCTCGTTTCTTTTATTTTTATAAATTAAACTTGTTTCAAATGGAAATATTAAAGCGAAATTTGCATATTGTTTATCCGTGACCTATTACACTTTTGCGACAAACGAATCCCATGTGGTCCAGTGGTTAGGATACCTGGCTTTCACCCAGGTGGCCCGGGTTCAATCCCCGGCATGGGAAGGGCGGTTCCATGGTGTAATGGTTAACACTCTGAGTCCAGCGATCCGAGTTCAAATCTCGGTGGAACCTTTTCTTTGTGAAATTGTGACAGATATATTGTATTAGTCATTAAAAACGTCCATTGCAAAAGGAAAAACAAAAATGTTTATCTGCTCTATCCTCGTTTCTTTTATTTTTTAAATTAAACTTGTTTCAAATGGAAATATGTAAAGCGAAATATACATATAAAAAATCCATGACCTATTACACTTTTGCGACAAACGAATCCCATGTGGTCCAGTGGTTAGGATACCTGGCTTTCACCCAGGTGGCCCGGGTTCAATCCCCGGCATGGGAAGGGCGGTTCCATGGTGTAATGGTTAACACTCTGAGTCCAGCGATCCGAGTTCAAATCTCGGTGGAACCTTTTCTTTGTGAAATTGTGACAGATATATTTCATTAGACAATAAAAACATCCATTGCAAAAGGAAAAACAAAAATGTTTATCTGCTCTATCCTCGTTTCTTTTATTTTTATAAATTAAACTTGTTTCAAATGGAAATATCAAAGCAGAATTTGCATATCGTAAATCCATGACCTATTACACTTTTGCGACAAACGAATCCCATGTGGTCCAGTGGTTAGGATGCCCTTCTCTCACCCAGGTGGCCCGGGTTCGATTCCCGGCATGGGAATCGCGGTTCCATGGTGTAATGGTTAGCACTCTGGACTCTGAATCCAGCGATCCGAGTTCAAATCTCGTTGGAACCTTTTCTTTGTGAAATTGTGACAGATATATTTTATTGATCATTAAAAATGTCCATTGCAAAAGGAAAAAAAAAAAAGATTATCTGCTCTGTATCCTCTTTTTATTTTTATAAATTGAACTTGTTTCAAATGGAAATACGTAAAGCGAAATTTACTTATAGTAAATCAATGACCTATTACATTTTTGCGAAAAAAGAATCCCATGTGGTCCAGTGGTTAGTATACCTGGCTTTCACACAGGTTTCCCGGGTTCGATCCCCGTCATGGGAAGGGCGGTTCCATGGTGTAATGGCTAGCACTCTGGACTCTGAATCCAGCGATCCGAGTTCAAATCTCGTTGGAACCTTTTCTTTGTGAAATTGTGACAGATATATTTTATTAGTCATTAAAAACGTCCATTGCATTAGGAAAAACAAAAAAGATTATCTTCTCTGTATCCTCTTTTTATTTTTATAAAGTGAACTTGTTTCAAATGGAAATATGTAAAGCGAAATTTACTTATAGTAAATCCTTGATCTATTACACTTTTGCAACAAACGAATCCCATGTGTTCCAGTGGTTAGGATACATGGCTTTCACCCAGGTGGCCCGGGTTCGATCGCCGGCATGGGAAGGGAGGGTCCATGGTGTAATGGTTAGCACTCTGGGATCTTAATCCTGCGATCCGAGTTCAAATCTCGGTGGAACCTTTTCTTTGTGAAATTGTGACAGATATATTTCATTAGACAATAAAAACATCCATTGCAAAAGGAAAAACAAAAATGTTTATCTGCTCTATCCTCGTTTCTTTTATTTTTATAAATTAAACTTGTTTCAAATGGAAATATCAAAGCAGAATTTGCATATCGTAAATCCATGACGTATTACACTTTTGCGACAAACGAATCCCATGTGGTCCAGTGGTTAGGATGCCCTGCTCTAACCCAGGTGGCCCGGGTTCGATTCCCGGCATGGGAAGGGCGGTTCCATGGTGTAATGGTTAGCACTCTGGACTCTGAATCCAGCGATCCGAGTTCAAATCTCGTTGGAACCTTTTCTTTGTGAAATTGTGACAGATATATTTTATTGATCATTAAAAATGTCCATTGCAAAAGGAAAAAAAAAAAGATTATCTGCTCTGTATCCTCTTTTTATTTTTATAAAGTGAACTTGATTCAAATGGAAATATGTAAAGCGAAATTTACTTATAGTAAATCCTTGATCTATTACACTTTTGCAACAAACGAATCCCATGTGTTCCAGTGGTTAGGATACCTGGCTTTCACCCAGGTGGCCCGGGTTCGATCGCCGGCATGGGAAGGGAGGGTCCATGGTGTAATGGTTAGCACTCTGGGATCTTAATCCTGCGATCCGAGTTCAAATCTCGGTGGAACCTTTTCTTTGTGAAATTGTGACAGATATATTTCATTAGACAATAAAAACATCCATTGCAAAAGGAAAAACAAAAATGTTTATCTGCTCTATCCTCGTTTCTTTTATTTTTATAAATTAAACTTGTTTCAAATGGAAATATCAAAGCAGAATTTGCATATCGTAAATCCATGACGTATTACACTTTTGCGACAAACGAATCCCATGTGGTCCAGTGGTTAGGATGCCCTGCTCTAACCCAGGTGGCCCGGGTTCGATTCCCGGCATGGGAAGGGCGGTTCCATGGTGTAATGGTTAGCACTCTGGACTCTGAATCCAGCGATCCGAGTTCAAATCTCGTTGGAACCTTTTCTTTGTGAAATTGTGACAGATATATTTTATTGATCATTAAAAATGTCCATTGCAAAAGGAAAAAAAAAAAGATTATCTGCTCTGTATCCTCTTTTTATTTTTATAAATTGAACTTGTTTCAAATGGAAATACGTAAAGCGAAATTTACTTATAGTAAATCAATGACCTATTACATTTTTGCGAAAAAAGAATCCCATGTGGTCCAGTGGTTAGTATACCTGGCTTTCACACAGGTGTCCCGGGTTCGATCCCCGTCATGGGAAGGGCGGTTCCATGGTGTAATGGCTAGCACTCTGGACTCTGAATCCAGCGATCCGAGTTCAAATCTCGTTGGAACCTTTTCTTTGTGAAATTGTGACAGATATATTTTATTAGTCATTAAAAACGTCCATTGCAATAGGAAAAACAAAAAAGATTATCTTCTCTGTATCCTCTTTTTATTTTTATAAAGTGAACTTGTTTCAAATGGAAATATGTAAAGCGAAATTTACTTATAGTAAATCCTTGATCTATTACACTTTTGCAACAAACGAATCCCATGTGTTCCAGTGGTTAGGATACCTGGCTTTCATCCAGGTGGCCCGGGTTGGATTCCTGGCATGGTAAGGGCGGTTCCGTGGTCTAATGGTTAGGACTCTGAATCCAGCGATCCGAGTTGAAATCTCGGTGGAACCTTTTCTTTGTGAAATTGTGACAGATATAATTTATTAGTCATTAAAAACATCCATTGCAAAAGGAAAAACAAAAATGTTTATCTGCTCTATCCTCGTTTCTTTTATTTTTATAAATTAAACTTGTTTCAAATGGAAATATGTAAAGCGAAATTTACTTATAGTAAATCCATGACCTATTACACTTCGCCGACAAACTCATCCCATGTGGTCCAGTGGTTAGGATACCTGGCTTTCATCCAGGTGGCCCGGGTTGGATTCCTGGCATGGTAAGGGCGGTTCCTTGGTGTAATGGTTAGGACTCTGAATCCAGCGATCCGAGTTGAAATCTCGGTGGAACCTTTTCTTTGTGAAATTGTGACAGATATAATTTATTAGTCATTAAAAACATCCATTGCAAAAGGAAAAACAAAAATGTTTATCTGCTCTATCCTCGTTTCTTTTATTTTTATAAATTAAACTTGTTTCAAATGGAAATATCAAAGCAGAATTTGCATATCGTAAATCCATGACCTATTACACTTTTGCGACAAACGAATCCCATGTGGACCAGTGGTTAGTATACCTGGCTTTCACACAGGTGTCCCGGGTTCGATCCCCGGCATGGGAAGGGCGGTTCCATGGTGTAATGGTTAGCACTCTGGACTCTGAATCCAGCGATCCGAGTTCAAATCTCGGTGGAACCTTTTCTTTGTGAAATTGTGACAGATATATTTTATTAGTCATTAAAAACGTCCATTGCAAAAGGAAAAACAAAAAAGATTATCTGCTCTGTAACCTCTTTTTATTTTTATAAATTGAACTTGTTTCAAATGGAAATATGTAAAGCGAAATTAACTTATAATAAATACATGACCTATTACACTTTTGCAACAAACGAATCCCATGTGTTCCAGTGGTTAGGATACCTGGCTTTCACCCAGGTGGTCCGGGTTCGATCGCCGGCATGAGAAGGGCGGTTCCATGGTGTAATGGTTAGCACTCTGGGCTCTTAATCCTGCGATCCGAGTTCAAATCTCGGTGGAACCTTTTCTTTGTGAAATTGTGACAGATATATTTTATTACTCATTAAAAACGTCCATAGCAAAAGGAAAAACAAAAATGTTTATCTGCTCTATCCTCGTTTCTTTTATTTTTATAAATTAAACTTGTTTCAAATGGAAATATTAAAGCGAAATTTGCATATTGTTTATCCGTGACCTATTACACTTTTGCGACAAACGAATCCCATGTGGTCCAGTGGTTAGGATACCTGGCTTTCACCCAGGTGGCCCGGGTTCAATCCCCGGCATGGGAAGGGCGGTTCCATGGTGTAATGGTTAACACTCTGAGTCCAGCGATCCGAGTTCAAATCTCGGTGGAACCTTTTCTTTGTGAAATTGTGACAGATATATTTCATTAGACAATAAAAACATCCATTGCAAAAGGAAAAACAAAAATGTTTATCTGCTCTATCCTCGTTTCTTTTATTTTTATAAATTAAACTTGTTTCAAATGGAAATATCAAAGCAGAATTTGCATATCGTAAATCCATGACCTATTACACTTTTGCGACAAACGAATCCCATGTGGTCCAGTGGTTAGGATGCCCTGCTCTCACCCAGGTGGCCCGGGTTCGATTCCCGGCATGGGAAGGGCGGTTCCAAGGTGTAATGGTTAGCACTCTGAATCCAGCGATCCGAGTTCAAATCTCGTTGGAACCTTTGCTTTGTGAAATTGTGACAGATATATTTTATTGATCATTAAAAATGTCCATTGCAAAAGGAAAAAAAAAAGATTATCTGCTCTGTATCCTCTTTTTATTTTTATAAATTGAACTTGTTTCAAATGGAAATACGTAAATCGAAATTTACTTATAGTAAATCAATGACCTATTACATTTTTGCGAAAAAAGAATCCCATGTGGTCCAGTGGTTAGTATACCTGGCTTTCACACAGGTGTCCCGGGTTCGATCCCCGTCATGGGAAGGGCGGTTCCATGGTGTAATGGCTAGCACTCTGGACTCTGAATCCAGCGATCCGAGTTCAAATCTCGTTGGAAACTTTTCTTTGTGAAATTGTGACAGATATATTTTATTAGTCATTAAAAACGTCCATTGCAATAGGAAAAACAAAAAAGATTATCTTCTCTGTATCCTCTTTTTATTTTTATAAAGTGATTTTGTTTCAAATGGAAATATGTAAAGCGAAATTTACTTATAGTAAATCCTTGATCTATTACACTTTTGCAACAAACGAATCCCATGTGTTCCAGTGGTTAGGATACCTGGCTTTCACCCAGGTGGCCCGGGTTCGATCGCCGGCATGGGAAGGGAGGGTCCATGGTGTAATGGTTAGCACTCTGGGATCTTAATCCTGCGATCCGAGTTCAAATCTCGGTGGAACCTTTTCTTTGTGAAATTGTGACAGATATATTTTATTACTCATTAAAAACGTCCATTGCAAAAGGAAAAACAAAAAAAGATTATCTGCTCTGTATCCTCTTTTTCTTATATTTTCATAAATTGAACTTGTTTTAAATGGAAATATGTAAAGCGAAATTTACTTATAGTAAATCCATGACCTATTACACTTTTGCAACAAACGAATCCAATGTGGTTCAGTGGTTAGGATACCTGGCTTCCGCCCAGGTGGCCCGGGATCGATCCCGGCATGGGAAGGGCGGTTCCATGGTGTAATGGTTAGCACTCTGGACTCTGAATCCAGCGATCCGAGTTCAAATCTCGGTGGAACCTTTTCTTTGTGAAATTGTGACAGATATATTTTATTAGTCATTAAAAACGTCCATTACAAAAGGAAAAACAAAAAAGATTATCTGCTCTGTATCCTCTTTTTATTTTTATAAATTGAACTTGTTTCAAATGGAAATATGTAAAGCGAAATTTACTTATAGTAAATCCATGACCTATTACACTTTTGCAACAAACGAATCCCATGTGTTCCAGTGGTTAGGATACCTGGCTTTCATCCAGGTGGCCCGGGTTGGATTCCTGGCATGGTAAGGGCGGTTCCGTGGTCTAATGGTTAGGACTCTGAATCCAGCGATCCGAGTTGAAATCTCGGTGGAACCTTTTCTTTGTGAAATTGTGACAGATATAATTTATTAGTCATTAAAAACATCCATTGCAAAAGGAAAAACAAAAATGTTTATCTGCTCTATCCTCGTTTCTTTTATTTTTATAAATTAAACTTGTTTCAAATGGAAATATGTAAAGCGAAATTTACTTATAGTAAATCCATGACCTATTACACTTCGCCGACAAACTCATCCCATGTGGTCCAGTGGTTAGGATACTTGGCTTTCATCCAGGTGACCCGGGTTGGATTCCTGGCATGGTAAGGGCGGTTCCTTGGTGTAATGGTTAGGACTCTGAATCCAGCGATCCGAGTTGAAATCTCGGTGGAACCTTTTCTTTGTGAAATTGTGACAGATATAATTTATTAGTCATTAAAAACATCCATTGCAAAAGGAAAAACAAAAATGTTTATCTGCTCTATCCTCGTTTCTTTTATTTTTATAAATTAAACTTGTTTCAAATGGAAATATCAAAGCAGAATTTGCATATCGTAAATCCATGACCTATTACACTTTTGCGACAAACGAATCCCATGTGGACCAGTGGTTAGTATACCTGGCTTTCACACAGGTGTCCCGGGTTCGATCCCCGGCATGGGAAGGGCGGTTCCATGGTGTAATGTTTAGCACTCTGGACTCTGAATCCAGCGATCCGAGTTCAAATCTCGGTGGAACCTTTTCTTTGTGAAATTGTGACAGATATATTTTATTAGTCATTAAAAACGTCCATTGCAAAAGGAAAAACAAAAAAGATTATCTGCTCTGTAACCTCTTTTTATTTTTATAAATTGAACTTGTTTCAAATGGAAATATGTAAAGCGAAATTTACTTATAATAAATACATGACCTATTACACTTTTGCAACAAACGAATCCCATGTGTTCCAGTGGTTAGGATACCTGGCTTTCACCCAGGTGGTCCGGGTTCGATCGCCGGCATGAGAAGGGCGGTTCCATGGTGTAATGGTTAGCACTCTGGGCTCTTAATCCTGCGATCCGAGTTCAAATCTCGGTGGAACCTTTTCTTTGTGAAATTGTGACAGATATATTTTATTACTCATTAAAAACGTCCATAGCAAAAGGAAAAACAAAAATGTTTATCTGCTCTATCCTCGTTTCTTTTATTTTTATAAATTAAACTTGTTTCAAATGGAAATATTAAAGCGAAATTTGCATATTGTTTATCCGTGACCTATTACACTTTTGCGACAAACGAATCCCATGTGGTCCAGTGGTTAGGATACCTGGCTTTCACCCAGGTGGCCCGGGTTCAATCCCCGGCATGGGAAGGGCGGTTCCATGGAGTAATGGTTAACACTCTGAGTCCAGCGATCCGAGTTCAAATCTCGGTGGAACCTTTTCTTTGTGAAATTGTGACAGATATATTTCATTAGTCATTAAAAACATCCATTGCAAAAGGTAAAACAAAAATGTTTATCTCCTCTATCCTCGTTTCTTTTATTTTTATAATTTAAACTTGTTTCAAATTTAAATATCAAAGCAGAATTTGCATATCGTAAATCCATGACCTATTACACTTTTGCGACAAACGAATCCCATGTGGTCCAGTGGTTAGGATGCCTGGCTCTCAGCCTGGAGGCCCGGGTTCGATTCCCGGCATGGGAAGGGCGGTTCCATGCTGTAATGGTTAGCACTCTGGACTCTGAATCCAGCGATCCGATTTCAAATCTCGTTGGAACCTTTTCTTTGTGAAATTGTGACAGATATATTTTATTGATCATTAAAAATGTCCATTGCAAAAGGAAAAACAAAAAAGATTATCTGCTCTGTATCCTCTTTTTATTTTTATAAATTGAACTTGTTTCAAATGGAAATATGTAAAGCGAAATTTACTTATAGTAAATCAATGACCTATTACACTTTTGCGAAAAAAGAATCATATGTGGTCCAGTGGTTAGTATACCTGGCTTTCACACAGGTGTCCCGGGTTCGATCCCCGGCATGGGAAGTGCGGTTCCATGGTGTAATGGTTAGCACTCTGGACTCTGAATCCAGCGATCCGAGTTCAAATCTCGTTGGAACCTTTTCTTTGTGAAATTGTGACAGATATATTTTATTAGTCATTAAAAACGTCCATTGCAATAGGAAAAACAAAAAAGATTATCTTCTCTGTATCCTCTTTTTATTTTTATAAATTGAACTTGTTTCAAATGGAAATACGTAAAGCGAAATTTACTTATAGTAAATCAATGACCTATTACATTTTTGCGAAAAAAGAATCCCATGTGGTCCAGTGGTTAGTATACCTGGCTTTCACACAGGTGTCCCGGGTTC
Organism: Meta bourneti; assembly: GCA_933210815.1. Taxonomy (NCBI): domain Eukaryota; kingdom Metazoa; phylum Arthropoda; class Arachnida; order Araneae; family Tetragnathidae; genus Meta; species Meta bourneti. The sequence goes on along the minus strand of OW119933.1, from coordinate 77,212,999 downwards.
GATCCCCGTCATGGGAAGGGCGGTTCCATGGTGTAATGGCTAGCACTCTGGACTCTGAATCCAGCGATCCGAGTTCAAATCTCGTTGGAACCTTTTCTTTGTGAAATTGTGACAGATATATTTTATTAGTCATTAAAAACGTCCATTGCAATAGGAAAAACAAAAAAGATTATCTTCTCTGTATCCTCTTTTTATTTTTATAAAGTGAACTTGTTTCAAATGGAAATATGTAAAGCGAAATTTACTTATAGTAAATCCTTGATCTATTACACTTTTGCAACAAACGAATCCCATGTGTTCCAGTGGTTAGGATACCTGGCTTTCATCCAGGTGGCCCGGGTTGGATTCCTGGCATGGTAAGGGCGGTTCCGTGGTCTAATGGTTAGGACTCTGAATCCAGCGATCCGAGTTGAAATCTCGGTGGAACCTTTTCTTTGTGAAATTGTGACAGATATAATTTATTAGTCATTAAAAACATCCATTGCAAAAGGAAAAACAAAAATGTTTATCTGCTCTATCCTCGTTTCTTTTATTTTTATAAATTAAACTTGTTTCAAATGGAAATATGTAAAGCGAAATTTACTTATAGTAAATCCATGACCTATTACACTTCGCCGACAAACTCATCCCATGTGGTCCAGTGGTTAGGATACCTGGCTTTCATCCAGGTGGCCCGGGTTGGATTCCTGGCATGGTAAGGGCGGTTCCTTGGTGTAATGGTTAGGACTCTGAATCCAGCGATCCGAGTTGAAATCTCGGTGGAACCTTTTCTTTGTGAAATTGTGACAGATATAATTTATTAGTCATTAAAAACATCCATTGCAAAAGGAAAAACAAAAATGTTTATCTGCTCTATCCTCGTTTCTTTTATTTTTATAAATTAAACTTGTTTCAAATGGAAATATCAAAGCAGAATTTGCATATCGTAAATCCATGACCTATTACACTTTTGCGACAAACGAATCCCATGTGGACCAGTGGTTAGTATACCTGGCTTTCACACAGGTGTCCCGGGTTCGATCCCCGGCATGGGAAGGGCGGTTCCATGGTGTAATGGTTAGCACTCTGGACTCTGAATCCAGCGATCCGAGTTCAAATCTCGGTGGAACCTTTTCTTTGTGAAATTGTGACAGATATATTTTATTAGTCATTAAAAACGTCCATTGCAAAAGGAAAAACAAAAAAGATTATCTGCTCTGTAACCTCTTTTTATTTTTATAAATTGAACTTGTTTCAAATGGAAATATGTAAAGCGAAATTAACTTATAATAAATACATGACCTATTACACTTTTGCAACAAACGAATCCCATGTGTTCCAGTGGTTAGGATACCTGGCTTTCACCCAGGTGGTCCGGGTTCGATCGCCGGCATGAGAAGGGCGGTTCCATGGTGTAATGGTTAGCACTCTGGGCTCTTAATCCTGCGATCCGAGTTCAAATCTCGGTGGAACCTTTTCTTTGTGAAATTGTGACAGATATATTTTATTACTCATTAAAAACGTCCATAGCAAAAGGAAAAACAAAAATGTTTATCTGCTCTATCCTCGTTTCTTTTATTTTTATAAATTAAACTTGTTTCAAATGGAAATATTAAAGCGAAATTTGCATATTGTTTATCCGTGACCTATTACACTTTTGCGACAAACGAATCCCATGTGGTCCAGTGGTTAGGATACCTGGCTTTCACCCAGGTGGCCCGGGTTCAATCCCCGGCATGGGAAGGGCGGTTCCATGGTGTAATGGTTAACACTCTGAGTCCAGCGATCCGAGTTCAAATCTCGGTGGAACCTTTTCTTTGTGAAATTGTGACAGATATATTTCATTAGACAATAAAAACATCCATTGCAAAAGGAAAAACAAAAATGTTTATCTGCTCTATCCTCGTTTCTTTTATTTTTATAAATTAAACTTGTTTCAAATGGAAATATCAAAGCAGAATTTGCATATCGTAAATCCATGACCTATTACACTTTTGCGTCAAACGAATCCCATGTGGTCCAGTGGTTAGGATGCCCTGCTCTCACCCAGGTGGCCCGGGTTCGATTCCCGGCATGGGAAGGGCGGTTCCAAGGTGTAATGGTTAGCACTCTGAATCCAGCGATCCGAGTTCAAATCTCGTTGGAACCTTTGCTTTGTGAAATTGTGACAGATATATTTTATTGATCATTAAAAATGTCCATTGCAAAAGGAAAAAAAAAAGATTATCTGCTCTGTATCCTCTTTTTATTTTTATAAATTGAACTTGTTTCAAATGGAAATACGTAAATCGAAATTTACTTATAGTAAATCAATGACCTATTACATTTTTGCGAAAAAAGAATCCCATGTGGTCCAGTGGTTAGTATACCTGGCTTTCACACAGGTGTCCCGGGTTCGATCCCCGTCATGGGAAGGGCGGTTCCATGGTGTAATGGCTAGCACTCTGGACTCTGAATCCAGCGATCCGAGTTCAAATCTCGTTGGAAACTTTTCTTTGTGAAATTGTGACAGATATATTTTATTAGTCATTAAAAACGTCCATTGCAATAGGAAAAACAAAAAAGATTATCTTCTCTGTATCCTCTTTTTATTTTTATAAAGTGATTTTGTTTCAAATGGAAATATGTAAAGCGAAATTTACTTATAGTAAATCCTTGATCTATTACACTTTTGCAACAAACGAATCCCATGTGTTCCAGTGGTTAGGATACCTGGCTTTCACCCAGGTGGCCCGGGTTCGATCGCCGGCATGGGAAGGGAGGGTCCATGGTGTAATGGTTAGCACTCTGGGATCTTAATCCTGCGATCCGAGTTCAAATCTCGGTGGAACCTTTTCTTTGTGAAATTGTGACAGATATATTTTATTACTCATTAAAAACGTCCATTGCAAAAGGAAAAACAAAAAAAGATTATCTGCTCTGTATCCTCTTTTTCTTATATTTTCATAAATTGAACTTGTTTTAAATGGAAATATGTAAAGCGAAATTTACTTATAGTAAATCCATGACCTATTACACTTTTGCAACAAACGAATCCCATGTGGTTCAGTGGTTAGGATACCTGGCTTCCGCCCAGGTGGCCCGGGTTCGATCCCGGCATGGGAAGGGCGGTTCCATGGTGTAATGGTTAGCACTCTGGACTCTGAATCCAGCGATCCGAGTTCAAATCTCGGTGGAACCTTTTCTTTGTGAAATTGTGACAGATATATTTTATTAGTCATTAAAAACGTCCATTACAAAAGGAAAAACAAAAAAGATTATCTGCTCTGTATCCTCTTTTTATTTTTATAAATTGAACTTGTTTCAAATGGAAATATGTAAAGCGAAATTTACTTATAGTAAATCCATGACCTATTACACTTTTGCAACAAACGAATCCCATGTGTTCCAGTGGTTAGGATACCTGGCTTTCATCCAGGTGGCCCGGGTTGGATTCCTGGCATGGTAAGGGCGGTTCCGTGGTCTAATGGTTAGGACTCTGAATCCAGCGATCCGAGTTGAAATCTCGGTGGAACCTTTTCTTTGTGAAATTGTGACAGATATAATTTATTAGTCATTAAAAACATCCATTGCAAAAGGAAAAACAAAAATGTTTATCTGCTCTATCCTCGTTTCTTTTATTTTTATAAATTAAACTTGTTTCAAATGGAAATATGTAAAGCGAAATTTACTTATAGTAAATCCATGACCTATTACACTTCGCCGACAAACTCATCCCATGTGGTCCAGTGGTTAGGATACTTGGCTTTCATCCAGGTGACCCGGGTTGGATTCCTGGCATGGTAAGGGCGGTTCCTTGGTGTAATGGGTAGGACTCTGAATCCAGCGATCCGAGTTGAAATCTCGGTGGAACCTTTTCTTTGTGAAATTGTGACAGATATAATTTATTAGTCATTAAAAACATCCATTGCAAAAGGAAAAACAAAAATGTTTATCTGCTCTATCCTCGTTTCTTTTATTTTTATAAATTAAACTTGTTTCAAATGGAAATATCAAAGCAGAATTTGCATATCGTAAATCCATGACCTATTACACTTTTGCGACAAACGAATCCCATGTGGACCAGTGGTTAGTATACCTGGCTTTCACACAGGTGTCCCGGGTTCGATCCCCGGCATGGGAAGGGCGGTTCCATGGTGTAATGTTTAGCACTCTGGACTCTGAATCCAGCGATCCGAGTTCAAATCTCGGTGGAACCTTTTCTTTGTGAAATTGTGACAGATATATTTTATTAGTCATTAAAAACGTCCATTGCAAAAGGAAAAACAAAAAAGATTATCTGCTCTGTAACCTCTTTTTATTTTTATAAATTGAACTTGTTTCAAATGGAAATATGTAAAGCGAAATTTACTTATAATAAATACATGACCTATTACACTTTTGCAACAAACGAATCCCATGTGTTCCAGTGGTTAGGATACCTGGCTTTCACCCAGGTGGTCCGGGTTCGATCGCCGGCATGAGAAGGGCGGTTCCATGGTGTAATGGTTAGCACTCTGGGCTCTTAATCCTGCGATCCGAGTTCAAATCTCGGTGGAACCTTTTCTTTGTGAAATTGTGACAGATATATTTTATTACTCATTAAAAACGTCCATAGCAAAAGGAAAAACAAAAATGTTTATCTGCTCTATCCTCGTTTCTTTTATTTTTATAAATTAAACTTGTTTCAAATGGAAATATTAAAGCGAAATTTGCATATTGTTTATCCGTGACCTATTACACTTTTGCGACAAACGAATCCCATGTGGTCCAGTGGTTAGGATACCTGGCTTTCACCCAGGTGGCCCGGGTTCAATCCCCGGCATGGGAAGGGCGGTTCCATGGAGTAATGGTTAACACTCTGAGTCCAGCGATCCGAGTTCAAATCTCGGTGGAACCTTTTCTTTGTGAAATTGTGACAGATATATTTCATTAGTCATTAAAAACATCCATTGCAAAAGGTAAAACAAAAATGTTTATCTCCTCTATCCTCGTTTCTTTTATTTTTATAATTTAAACTTGTTTCAAATGGAAATATCAAAGCAGAATTTGCATATCGTAAATCCATGACCTATTACACTTTTGCGACAAACGAATCCCATGTGGTCCAGTGGTTAGGATGCCTGGCTCTCAGCCTGGTGGCCCGGGTTCGATTCCCGGCATGGGAAGGGCGGTTCCATGGTGTAATGGTTAGCACTCTGGACTCTGAATCCAGCGATCCGATTTCAAATCTCGTTGGAACCTTTTCTTTGTGAAATTGTGACAGATATATTTTATTGATCATTAAAAATGTCCATTGCAAAAGGAAAAACAAAAAAGATTATCTGCTCTGTATCCTCTTTTTATTTTTATAAATTGAACTTGTTTCAAATGGAAATATGTAAAGCGAAATTTACTTATAGTAAATCAATGACCTATTACACTTTTGCGAAAAAAGAATCATATGTGGTCCAGTGGTTAGTATACCTGGCTTTCACACAGGTGTCCCGGGTTCGATCCCCGGCATGGGAAGTGCGGTTCCATGGTGTAATGGTTAGCACTCTGGACTCTGAATCCAGCGATCCGAGTTCAAATCTCGTTGGAACCTTTTCTTTGTGAAATTGTGACAGATATATTTTATTAGTCATTAAAAACGTCCATTGCAATAGGAAAAACAAAAAAGATTATCTTCTCTGTATCCTCTTTTTATTTTTATAAATTGAACTTGTTTCAAATGGAAATATGTAAAGCGAAATTTACTTATAGTAAATCAATGACCTATTACACTTTTGCGAAAAAAGAATCCCATGTGTTCCAGTGGTTAGGATACCTGGCTTTCACCCAGGTGGCCCGTGTTCGATTCCCGGCATGGGAAGGGCGGTTCCATGGTGTAATGGTTAGCACTCTGAATCCAGCGATCCGAGTTCAAATCTCGGTGGAACCTTTTCTTTGTGAAATTGTGACAGATATATTTTATTGCTCATTAAAAACGTCCATTGCAATAGGAAAAACAAAAAAGATTATCTTCTCTGTATCCTCTTTTTATTTTTATAAAGTGAACTTGTTTCAAATGGAAATATGTAAAGCGAAATTTACTTATAGTAAATCCTTGACCTATTACACTTTTGCAACAAACGAATCCCATGTGTTCCAGTGGTTAGGATACCTGGCTTGCACCCAGGTGGCCCGGGTTCGATCGCCGGCATGGGAAGGGAGGGTCCATGGTGTAATGGTTAGCACTCTGGGCTCTTAATCCTGCGATCCGAGTTCAAATCTCGGTGGAACCTTTTCTTTGTGAAATTGTGACAGATATATTTTATTACTCATTAAAAACGTCCATTGCAAAAGGAAAAACAAAAAAAGATTATCTGCTCTGTATCCTCTTTTTCTTATATTTTCATAAATTGAACTTGTTTTAAATGGAAATATGTAAAGCGAAATTTACGTATAGTAAATCCATGACCTATAACACTTTTGCAACAAACGAATCCCATGTGGTTCAGTGGTTAGGATACCTGGCTTCCGCCCAGGTGGCCCGGGTTCGATCCCGGTATGGGTAGGGCGGTTCCATGGTGTAATGGTTAGCACTCTGGACTCTGAATCCAGCGATCCGAGTTCAAATCTCGGTGGAACCTTTTCTTTGTGAAATTGTGACAGATATATTTTATTAGTCATTAAAAACGTCCATTACAAAAGGAAAAACAAAAAAGATTATCTGCTCTGTATCCTCTTTTTATTTTTATAAATTGAACTTGTTTCAAATGGAAATATGTAAAGCGAAATTTACTTATAGTAAATCCATGACCTATTACACTTTTGCAACAAACGAATCCCATGTGTTCCAGTGGTTAGGATACCTGGCTTTCACCCAGGTGGTCCGGGTTCGATCGCCGGCATGGGAAGGGCGGTTCCATGGTGTAATGGTTAGCACTCTGGACTCTGAATCCAGCGATCCGAGTTCAAATCTCGTTGGAACCTTTTCTTTGTGAAATTGTGACAGATATATTTTATTAGTCATTAAAAACGTCCATTGCAATAGGAAAAACAAAAAGTATTATCTTCTCTGTATCCTCTTTTTATTTTTATAAATTGAACTTGTTTCAAATGGAAATATGTAAAGCGAAATTTACTTATAGTAAATCAATGACCTATTACACTTTTGCGAAAAAAGAATCCCATGTGTTCCAGTGGTTAGGATACCTGGCTTTCACCCAGGTGGCCCGGGTTCGATTCCCGGCATGGGAAGGGCGGTTCCATGGTGTAATGGTTAGCACTCTGAATCCAGCGATCCGAGTTCTATTCTCGGTGGAACCTTTTCTTTGTGAAATTGTGACAGATATATTTTATTAGTCATTAAAAACACCATTACAAAAGGAAAAACAAAAAAGATTATCTGCTCTGTATCCTCTTTTTATTTTTATAAATTGAACTTGTTTCAAATGGAAATATGTAAAGCGAAATTTACTTATAGTAAATCCATGACCTATTACACTTTTGCAACAAACGAATCCCATGTGTTCCAGTGGTTAGGATACCTGGCTTTCACCCAGGTGGTCCGGGTTCGATCGCCGGCATGGGAAGGGCGGTTCCATGGTGTAATGGTTAGCACTCTGGACTCTGAGTTCAGCGATCCGAGTTCAAATCTCGGTGGAAACTTTTCTTCGTGAAATTGTGACAGATATATTTTATTAGTCATTAAAAACGTCCATTGCAAAAGGAAAAACAAAAATGTTTATCTGCTCTATCCTCGTTTCTTTTATTTTTATAAATTAAACTTGTTTCAAATGGAAATATCAAAGCAGAATTTGCATATCGTAAATCCATGACCTATTACACTTTTGCGACAAACGAATCCCATGTGGACCAGTGGTTAGTATACCTGGCTTTCACACAGGTGTCCCGGGTTCGATCCCCGGCATGGGATGGGCGGTTCCATGGTGTAATGGTTAGCACTCTGGACTCTGAATCCAGCGATCCGAGTTCAAATCTCGGTGGAACCTTTTCTTTGTGAAATTGTGACAGATATATTTTATTACTCATTAAAAACGTCCATTGCAAAAGGAAAAACAAAAATGTTTATCTGCTCTATCCTCGTTTCTTTTATTTTTATAAATTAAACATGTTTCAAATGGAAATATCAAAGCAGAATTTGCATATCGTAAATCCATGACCTATTACACTTTTGCGAAAAACGAATCCCATGTGGACCAGTGGTTAGTATACCTGGCTTTCACACAGGTGTCCCGGGTTCGATCCCCGGCATGGGAAGGGCGGTTCCATGGTGTAATGGTTATCACTCTGGACTCTGAATCCAGCGATCCGAGTTCAAATCTCGGTGGAACCTTTTCTTTGTGAAATTGTGACAGATATATTTTATTAGTCATTAAAAACGTCCATTACAAAAGGAAAAACAAAAAAGATTATCTGCTCTGTATCCTCTTTTTATTTTTATAAATTGAACTTGTTTCAAATGGAAATATGTAAAGCGAAATTTACTTATAGTAAATCAATGACCTATTACACTTTTGCGAAAAAAGAATCCCATGTGTTCCAGTGGTTAGGATACCTGGCTTTCACCCAGGTGGCCCGGGTTCGATCGCCGGCATGGGAAGGGAGGGTCCATGGTGTAATGGTTAGCACTCTGAATCTAGCGATCCGAGTTCAAATCTCGGTGGAACCTTTTCTTTGTGAAATTGTGACAGATATATTTTATTACTCATTAAAAACGTCCATTGCAAAAGGAAAAACAAAAAAGATTATCTGCTCTGTATCCTCTTTTTCTTATATTTTCATAAATTGAACTTGTTTTAAATGGAAATATGTAAAGCGAAATTTACTTATAGTAAATCCATGACCTATTACACTTTTGCAACAAACGAATCCCATGTGGTTCAGTGGTTAGGATACCTGGCTTCCACGCAGGTGGCCCGGGTTCGATCCCGGCATGGGAAGGGCGGTTCCATGGTGTAATGGTTAGCACTCTGGACTCTGAATCCGGCGATCCGAGTTCAAATCTCGGTGGAACCTTTTCTTTGTGAAATTGTGACAGATATATTTTATTAGTCATTAAAAACGTCCATTACAAAAGGAAAAACAAAAAAGATTATCTGCTCTGTATCCTCTTTTTATTTTTATAAATTGAACTTGTTTCAAATGGAAATATTTAAAGCGAAATTTACTTATAGTAAATCCATGACCTATTACACTTTTGCAACAAACGAATCCCATGTGTTCCAGTGGTTAGGATACCTGGCTTTCACCCAGGTGGTCCGGGTTCGATCGCCGGCATGGGAAGGGCGGTTCCATGGTGTAATGGTTAGCACTCTGGACTCTGAATCCAGCGATCCGAGTTCAAATCTCGGTGGAAACTTTTCTTCGTGAAATTGTGACAGATATATTTTATTAGTCATTAAAAACGTCCATTGCAAAAGGAAAAACAAAAAGATTATCTGCTCTGTATCCTCTTTTTATTTTTATAAATTGAACTTGTTTCAAATGGAAATATGTAAAGCGAAATTTACTTATATTAAATCCATGACCTATTACACTTCGCCGACAAACTCATCCCATGTGGTCCAGTGGTTAGGATACCTGGCTTTCATCCAGGTGGCCCGGGTTGGATTCCTGGCATGGAAAGGGCGGCTCCTTGGTGTAATGGTTAGGACTCTGAATCCAGCGATCCGAGTTGAAATCTCGGTGGAACCTTTTCTTTGTGAAATTGTGACAGATATAATTTATTAGTCATTAAAAACATCCATTGCAAAAGGAAAAACAAAAATGTTTATCTGCTCTATCCTCGTTTCTTTTATTTTTATAAATTAAACATGTTTCAAATGGAAATATCAAAGCAGAATTTGCATATCGTAAATCCATGACCTATTACACTTTTGCGACAAACGAATCCCATGTGGACCAGTGGTTAGTATACCTGGCTTTCACACAGGTGTCCCGGGTTCGATCCCCGGCATGGGAAGGGCGGTTCCATGGTGTAATGGTTATCACTCTGGACTCTGAATCCAGCGATCCGAGTTCAAATCTCGGTGGAACCTTTTCTTTGTGAAATTGTGACAGATATATTTTATTAGTCATTAAAAACGTCCATTGCAAAAGGAAAAACAAAAAAGATTATCTGCTCTGTATCCTCTTTTTATTTTTATAAATTGAACTTGTTTCAAATGGAAATATGTAAAGCGAAATTTACTTATAATAAATACATGACCTATTACACTTTTGCAACAAACGAATCCCATGTGTTCCAGTGGTTAGGATACCTGGCTTTCACCCAGGTGGTCCGGGTTCGATCGCCGGCATGAGAAGGGCGGTTCCATGGTGTAATGGTTAGCACTCTGGGCTCTTAATCCTGCGATCAGAGTTCAAATCTCGGTGGAACCTTTTCTTTGTGAAATTGTGACAGATATATTTTATTACTCATTAAAAACGTCCATAGCAAAAGGAAAAACAAAAATGTTTATCTGCTCTATCCTCGTTTCTTTTATTTTTATAAATTAAACTTGTTTCAAATGGAAATATTAAAGCGAAATTTGCATATTGTTTATCCGTGACCTATTACACTTTTGCGACAAACGAATCCCATGTGGTCCAGTGGTTAGGATACCTGGCTTTCACCCAGGTGGCCCGGGTTCGATCGCCGGCATGAGAAGGGCGGTTCCATGGTGTAATGGTTAGCACTCTGGACTCTGAATCCAGCCATCCGAGTTGAAATCTCGGTGGAACCTTTTCTTTGTGAAATTGTGACAGATATAATTTATTAGTCATTAAAAACATCCATTGCAAAAGGAAAAACAAAAATGTTTATCTGCTCTATCCTCGTTTCTTTTATTTTTATAAATTAAACATGTTTCAAATGGAAATATCAAAGCAGAATTTGCATATCGTAAATCCATGACCTATTACACTTTTGCGACAAACGAATCCCATGTGGACCAGTGGTTAGTATACCTGGCTTTCACACAGGTGTCCCGGGTTCGATCCCCGGCATGGGAAGGGCGGTTCCATGGTGTAATGGTTATCACTCTGGACTCTGAATCCAGCGATCCGAGTTCAAATCTCGGTGGAACCTTTTCTTTGTGAAATTGTGACAGATATATTTTATTAGTCATTAAAAACGTCCATTGCAAAAGGAAAAACAAAAAAGATTATCTGCTCTGTATCCTCTTTTTATTTTTATAAATTGAACTTGTTTCAAATGGAAATATGTAAAGCGAAATTTACTTATAATAAATACATGACCTATTACACTTTTGCAACAAACGAATCCCATGTGTTCCAGTGGTTAGGATACCTGGCTTTCACCCAGGTGGTCCGGGTTCGATCGCCGGCATGAGAAGGGCGGTTCCATGGTGTAATGGTTAGCACTCTGGGCTCTTAATCCTGCGATCAGAGTTCAAATCTCGGTGGAACCTTTTCTTTGTGAAATTGTGACAGATATATTTTATTACTCATTAAAAACGTCCATAGCAAAAGGAAAAACAAAAATGTTTATCTGCTCTATCCTCGTTTCTTTTATTTTTATAAATTAAACTTGTTTCAAATGGAAATATTAAAGCGAAATTTGCATATTGTTTATCCGTGACCTATTACACTTTTGCGACAAACGAATCCCATGTGGTCCAGTGGTTAGGATACCTGGCTTTCACCCAGGTGGCCCGGGTTCGATCGCCGGCATGAGAAGGGCGGTTCCATGGTGTAATGGTTAGCACTCTGGACTCTGAATCCAGCCATCCGAGTTCAAATCTCGGTGGAACCTTTTCTTTGTGAAATTGTGACAGATACATTTTATTAGTCTTAAAAAACGTCCATTGTAATAGAATAAACAAAAAAGATTATCTGCTCTGTATCCTCTTTTTCTCATATTTTTATAAATTGAACTTGTTTCAAATGGAAATATGTAAAGCGAAATTTACTTATAGTAAATCCATGACCTATTACACTTTTGCGACAAACGAATCCCATGTGGTCCAGTGGTTAGGATACCTGGCTTTCTCACTGGTGACCCGGGTTCGATCCCTAGCATGGGAAGGGCGGTTCCATGGTGTAATGGTTAGCACTCTGGACTCTGAATCCAGCGATCCGAGTTCAAATCTCGTTGGAAACTTTTCTTTGTGAAATTGTGAGAGAGATATTTTATTAGCCATTAAAAACGTCCATTGAAAAAGGAAAAACAAAAAAGATTATCTTCTCTGTATCTTCTTTTTATTTTTATAAATTGAACTTGTTTCAAATGGAAATATGTAAAGCGAAATTTACTTATAGTAAATCCATGACCTTTTACACTTTTGCAACAAACGAATCCCATGTGTTCCAGTGGTTAGGATACCTGGCTTTCACCCAGGTGGCCCGGGTTCGATCGCCGGCATGGGAAGGGAGGGTCCATGGTGTAATGGTTAGCACTCTGGGCTCTTAATCCTGCGATCCGAGTTCAAATCTCGGTGGAACCTTTCTTTGTGAAATTGTGACAGATATATTTTATTACTCATTAAAAACGTCCATTGCAAAAGGAAACACAAAAAAGATTATCTGCTCTGTATCCTCTTTTTCTTATATTTTCATAAATTAAACTTGTTTCAAATGGAAATATCAAAGCAGAATTTGCATATCGTAAATCCATGACCTATTACACTTTTGCGACAAACGAATCCCATGTGGTCCAGTGGTTAGGATACCTGGCTTTCACCCTGGTGACCCGGGTTCGATCCCTAGCATGGGAAGGGCGGTTCCATGGTGTAATGGTTAGCACTCTGGACTCTGAATACAGCGATCCGAGTTCAAATCTCGGTGGAACCTTTTCTTTGTGAAATTGTGACAGATATATTTTATTAGTCATTAAAAACGTCCATTGCAAAAGGAAAAACAAAAAAGATTATCTGCTCTGTATCCTCTTTTTATTTTTATAAAATGAACTTGTTTCAAATGGAAATATGTAAAGCGAAATTTACTTATAATAAATCCATGACCTATTACACTTTTGCAACAAACGAATCCCATGTGTTCCAGTGGTTAGGATACCTGGCTTTCATCCAGGTGGTCCGGGTTCGATCGCCGGCATGAGAAGGGCGGTTCCATGGTTTAATGGTTAGCACTCTGGACTCTGAATCCAGCGATCCGAGTTCAAATCTCGGTGGAACCTTTTCTTTTTGAAATTGTGATAGATATATTTTATTAGTCATTATATAAAAACGTCCATTGCAAAAGGAAATATAAAAAAGGTTATCTGCTCTGTATCCTCTTTTTCTTATATTTTTATAAATTAAACTTGTTTCAAATGGAAATATGTAAAGCGAAATTTACTTATAGTAAAACCATGACCTATTACACTTTTGCGACAAACGAATCCCATGTGGTCCAGTGGTTCGGATACCTGGCTTTCACTCAGGTGTCCCGTGTTCGATCCCCGGCATGGGAAGGGCGGTTCCATGGTGTAATGGTTAGCACTCTGGACTCTGAATACAGCGATCCGAGTTCAAATCTCGGTGGAACCTTTTCTTTGTGAAATTGTGACAGATATATTTTATTAGTCATTGAAAACGTCCATTGCAAAAGGAAAAACAAAAAAGATTATCTTCTCTGTATAATCTTTTTATTTTTATAAATTGAACTTGTTTCAAATGGAAATATGTAAAGCGAAATTTACTTATAGTAAAACCATGACCTATTACACTTTTGCAACAAACGAATCCCATGTGTTCCAGTGGTTAGGATACCTGGCTTTCACCCAGGTGGCCCGGGTTCGATCGCCGGCATGGGAAGGGCGGTTCCATGGTGTAATGGTTAGCTATCTGGGCTCTGAATCCAGCGATCCGAATTCAAATCTCGGTGGAACATTTTCTTTGTGAAATTGTGACAGATATATTTTATTAGTCATTGAAAACGTCCATTGCAAAAGGAAAAACAAAAAAGATTATCTGCTCTGTATCCTCTTTTTATTTTTATAAATTGAACTTGTTTCAAATGGAAAAATGTAAAGCGAAATTTACTTATAGTAAAACCATGACCTATTACACTTTTGCGACAAACGAATCCCATGTGGTCCAGTGGTTAGGATACCTGGCTTTCACCCAGGTGGCCCAGGTTCGATCCCCGGCATGGGAAGGGCGGTTCCATGGTGTAATGGTTAGCACTCTGGACACTGAATCCAGCGATCCGAGTTCAAATCTCGGTGGAAACTTTTCTTTGTGAAATTGTGACAGATATATTTTATTAGGCATTAAAAACGTCCATTGCAAAAGGAAAAACAAAAAAAATCTTATCTGCTCTGTATCCTCTTTTTCTTATATTTTTATAAATTAAACTTGTTTCAAATGGAAAAATGTAAAGCGAAATTTACTTATAGTAAAACCATGACCTATTACACTTTTGCGACAAACGAATCCCATGTGGTCCAGTGGTTAGGATACCTGGCTTTCACCCAGGTGGCCCGGGTTCGATCCCCGGCATGGGAAGTGCGGTTCCATGGTGTAATTGTTAACACTCTGAATCCAGCGATCCGAGTTCAAATCTCGGTGGAACCTTTTCTTTGTGAAATTGTGACTGATATATTTTATTAGTGATTAAAAACGTCCATTGCAAAAGGAAAAACAAAAATGTTTATCTGCTCTATCCTCGTTTCTTTTATTTTTATAAATTAAACTTGTTTCAAATGGAAATATCAAAGCAGAATTTGCATATCGTAAATCCATGACCTATTACACTTTTGCGACAAACGAATCCCATGTGGTCCAGTGGTTAGGATACCTGGCTTTCACCCTGGTGACCCGGGTTCGATCCCTAGCATGGGAAGGGCGGTTCCATGGTGTAATGATTAGCACTCTGGACTCTGAATACAGCGATCCGAGTTCAAATCTCGGTGGAACCTTTTCTTTGTGAAATTGTGACAGATATATTTTCTTAGTCATTAAAAACGTCCATTGCAAAAGGAAAAACAAAAAAGATTATCTTCTCTGTATCCTCTTTTTATTTTTATAAATTGAACTTGTTTCAAATGGAAATATGTAAAGCGAAATTTACTTATAGTAAATCCATGACCTATTAAACTTTTGCAACAAACGAATCCCATGTGTTCCAGTGGTTAGGATACCTGGCTTTCACCCAGGTGGCCCGGGTTCGATCGCCGGCATGGGAAGGGCGGTTCCATGGTGTAATGGTTAGCTATCTGGGCTCTGAATCCAGCGATCCGAATTCAAATCTCGGTGGAACCTTTTCTTTGTGAAATTGTGATAGATATATTTTATTAGTCATTATATAAAAACGTCCATTGCAAAAGGAAATATAAAAAAGGTTATCTGCTCTGTATCCTCTTTTTCTTATATTTTTATAAATTAAACTTGTTTCAAATGGAAATATGTAAAGCGAAATTTACTTATAGTAAAACCATGACCTATTACACTTTTGCGACAAACGAATCCCATGTGGTCCAGTGGTTCGGATACCTGGCTTTCACTCAGGTGTCCCGTGTTCGATCCCCGGCATGGGAAGGGCGGTTCCATGGTGTAATGGTTAGCACTCTGGACTCTGAATACAGCGATCCGAGTTCAAATCTCGGTGGAACCTTTTCTTTGTGAAATTGTGACAGATATATTTTATTAGTCATTGAAAACGTCCATTGCAAAAGGAGAAACAAAAAAGATTATCTTCTCTGTATACTCTTTTTATTTTTATAAATTGAACTTGTTTAAATGGAAATATGTAAAGCGAAATTTACTTATAGTAAATGCATGACCTATTACACTTTTGCAACAAACGAATCCCATGTGTTCCAGTGGTTAGGATACCTGGCTTTCACCCAGGTGGCCCGGGTTCGATCGCCGGCATGGGAAGGGCGGTTCCATGGTGTAATGGTTAGCTATCTGGGCTCTGAATCCAGCGATCCGAATTCAAATCTCGGTGGAACATTTTCTTTGTGAAATTGTGACAGATATATTTTATTAGTCATTGAAAACGTCCATTGCAAAAGGAAAAACAAAAAAGATTATCTGCTCTGTATCCTCTTTTTATTTTTATAAATTGAACTTGTTTCAAATGGAAATATGTAAAACGAAATTTACTTATCATAAATCCATGACCTATTACACTTTTGCAACATACTAATCCCATGGGTTCCAGTGGTTAGGATACCTGGCTTTCACCCAGGTGGTCCGGGTTCGATCGCCGGCATGAGAAGGGCGGTTCCATGGTGTAATGGTTAGCACTCTGGACTCTGAATCCAGCGATCCGAGTTCAAATCTCGGTGGAAACTTTTCTTTGTGAAATTGTGACAGATATATTTTATTAGTCATTAAAAACGTCCATAGCAAAAGGAAAAACAAAAATGTTTATCTGCTCTATCCTCGTTTCTTTTATTTTTATAAATTAATCTTGTTTCAAATGGAAATATTAAAGCGAAATTTGCATATTGTATATCCGTGACCTATTACACGATTGCGATAAACGAATCCCATGTGTTCCAGTGGTTAGGTTGCCTGGCTCTCATCCAGGTGGCCCGGGTTCGATTCCCGGCATGGGAAGGGCGGTTCCATGGTGTAAAGGTTAGCCCTCTGGGCTCTGAATCCAGCCATCCGAGTTCAAATCTCGGTGGAACCTTTTCTTTGTGAAATTGAGATAGATATATCTTATTAGTCATTATATAAAAACGTCCATTGCAAAAGGAAATATAAAAAAGGTTATCTGCTCTGTATCCTCTTTTTCTTATATTTTTATAAATTATACTTGTTTCAAATGGAAATATGTAAAGCGAAATTTACTTATAGTAAAACCATGACCTATTACACTTTTGCGACAAACGAATCCCATGTGGTCCAGTGTTTCGGATACCTGGATTTCACTCAGGTGTCCCGGGTTCGATCCCCGGCATGGGAAGGGCGGTTCCATGGTGTAATGGTTAGCACTCTGGACACTGAATCCAGCGATCCGAGTTCAAATCTCGGTGGAACCTTTTCTTTGTGAAATTGTGACAGATATATTTTCTTAGTCATTAAAAACGTCCATTGCAAAAGGAAAAACAAAAAAGATTATCTTCTCTGTATCCTCTTTTTATTTTTATAAATTGAACTTGTTTCAAATGGAAATATGTAAAGCGAAATTTACTTATAGTAAATCCATGACCTATTAAACTTTTGCAACAAACGAATCCCATGTGTTCCAGTGGTTAGGATACCTGGCTTTCACCCAGGTGGCCCGGGTTCGATCGCCGGCATGGGAAGGGCGGTTCCATGGTGTAATGGTTAGCTATCTGGGCTCTGAATCCAGCGATCCGAATTCAAATCTCGGTGGAACCTTTTCTTTGTGAAATTGTGATAGATATATTTTATTAGTCATTATATAAAAACGTCCATTGCAAAAGGAAATATAAAAAAGGTTATCTGCTCTGTATCCTCTTTTTCCTATATTTTTATAAATTAAACTTGTTTCAAATGGAAATATGTAAAGCGAAATTTACTTATAGTAAAACCATGACCTATTACACTTTTGCGACAAAAGAATCCCATGTGGTCCAGTGGTTCGGATACCTGGCTTTCACTCAGGTGTCCCGTGTTCGATCCCCGGCATGGGAAGGGCGGTTCCATGGTGTAATGGTTAGCACTCTGGACTCTGAATACAGCGATCCGAGTTCAAATCTCGGTGGAACCTTTTCTTTGTGAAATTGTGACAGATATATTTTATTAGTCATTGAAAACGTCCATTGCAAAAGGAGAAACAAAAAAGATTATCTTCTCTGTATACTCTTTTTATTTTTATAAATTGAACTTGTTTAAATGGAAATATGTAAAGCGAAATTTACTTATAGTAAATGCATGACCTATTACACTTTTGCAACAAACGAATCCCATGTGTTCCAGTGGTTAGGATACCTGGCTTTCACCCAGGTGGCCCGGGTTCGATCGCCGGCATGGGAAGGGCGGTTCCATGGTGTAATGGTTAGCTATCTGGGCTCTGAATCCAGCGATCCGAATTCAAATCTCGGTGGAACATTTTCTTTGTGAAATTGTGACAGATATATTTTATTAGTCATTGAAAACGTCCATTGCAAAAGGAAAAACAAAAAAGATTATCTGCTCTGTATCCTCTTTTTATTTTTATAAATTGAACTTGTTTCAAATGGAAATATGTAAAGCGAAATTTACTTATCATAAATCCATGACCTATTACACTTTTGCAACATACTAATCCCATGGGTTCCAGTGGTTAGGATACCTGGCTTTCACCCAGGTGGTCCGGGTTCGATCGCCGGCATGAGAAGGGCGGTTCCATGGTGTAATGGTTAGCACTCTGGACTCTGAATCCAGCGATCCGAGTTCAAATCTCGGTGGAAACTTTTCTTTGTGAAATTGTGACAGATATATTTTATTAGTCATTAAAAACGTCCATAGCAAAAGGAAAAACAAAAATGTTTATCTGCTCTATCCTCGTTTCTTTTATTTTTATAAATTAATCTTGTTTCAAATGGAAATATTAAAGCGAAATTTGCATATTGTATATCCGTGACCTATTACACGATTGCGATAAACGAATCCCATGTGTTCCAGTGGTTAGGTTGCCTGGCTCTCATCCAGGTGGCCCGGGTTCGATTCCCGGCATGGGAAGGGCGGTTCCATGGTGTAAAGGTTAGCCCTCTGGGCTCTGAATCCAGCGATCCGAGTTCAAATCTCGGTGGAACCTTTTCTTTGTGAAATTGAGATAGATATATCTTATTAGTCATTATATAAAAACGTCCATTGCAAAAGGAAATATAAAAAAGGTTATCTGCTCTGTATCCTCTTTTTCTTATATTTTTATAAATTATACTTGTTTCAAATGGAAATATGTAAAGCGAAATTTACTTATAGTAAAACCATGACCTATTACACTTTTGCGACAAACGAATCCCATGTGGTCCAGTGTTTCGGATACCTGGATTTCACTCAGGTGTCCCGGGTTCGATCCCCGGCATGGGAAGGGCGGTTCCATGGTGTAATGGTTAGCACTCTGGACACTGAATCCAGCGATCCGAGTTCAAATCTCGGTGGAACCTTTTCTTTGTGAAATTGTGACAGATATATTTTCTTAGTCATTAAAAACGTCCATTGCAAAAGGAAAAACAAAAAAGATTATCTTCTCTGTATCCTCTTTTTATTTTTATAAATTGAACTTGTTTCAAATGGAAATATGTAAAGCGAAATTTACTTATAGTAAATCCATGACCTATTAAACTTTTGCAACAAACGAATCCCATGTGTTCCAGTGGTTAGGATACCTGGCTTTCACCCAGGTGGCCCGGGTTCGATCGCCGGCATGGGAAGGGCGGTTCCATGGTGTAATGGTTAGCTATCTGGGCTCTGAATCCAGCGATCCGAATTCAAATCTCGGTGGAACCTTTTCTTTGTGAAATTGTGATAGATATATTTTATTAGTCATTATATAAAAACGTCCATTGCAAAAGGAAATATAAAAAAGGTTATCTGCTCTGTATCCTCTTTTTCTTATATTTTTATAAATTAAACTTGTTTCAAATGGAAATATGTAAAGCGAAATTTACTTATAGTAAAACCATGACCTATTACACTTTTGCGACAAACGAATCCCATGTGGTCCAGTGGTTCGGATACCTGGCTTTCACTCAGGTGTCCCGTGTTCGATCCCCGGCATGGGAAGGGCGGTTCCATGGTGTAATGGTTAGCACTCTGGACTCTGAATACAGCGATCCGAGTTCAAATCTCGGTGGAACCTTTTCTTTGTGAAATTGTGACAGATATATTTTATTAGTCATTGAAAACGTCCATTGCAAAAGGAGAAACAAAAAAGATTATCTTCTCTGTATACTCTTTTTATTTTTATAAATTGAACTTGTTTAAATGGAAATATGTAAAGCGAAATTTACTTATAGTAAATGCATGACCTATTACACTTTTGCAACAAACGAATCCCATGTGTTCCAGTGGTTAGGATACCTGGCTTTCACCCAGGTGGCCCGGGTTCGATCGCCGGCATGGGAAGGGCGGTTCCATGGTGTAATGGTTAGCTATCTGGGCTCTGAATCCAGCGATCCGAATTCAAATCTCGGTGGAACATTTTCTTTGTGAAATTGTGACAGATATATTTTATTAGTCATTGAAAACGTCCATTGCAAAAGGAAAAACAAAAAAGATTATCTGCTCTGTATCCTCTTTTTATTTTTATAAATTGAACTTGTTTCAAATGGAAATATGTAAAGCGAAATTTACTTATCATAAATCCATGACCTATTACACTTTTGCAACATACTAATCCCATGGGTTCCAGTGGTTAGGATACCTGGCTTTCACCCAGGTGGTCCGGGTTCGATCGCCGGCATGAGAAGGGCGGTTCCATGGTGTAATGGTTAGCACTCTGGACTCTGAATCCAGCGATCCGAGTTCAAATCTCGGTGGAAACTTTTCTTTGTGAAATTGTGACAGATATATTTTATTAGTCATTAAAAACGTCCATAGCAAAAGGAAAAACAAAAATGTTTATCTGCTCTATCCTCGTTTCTTTTATTTTTATAAATTAATCTTGTTTCAAATGGAAATATTAAAGCGAAATTTGCATATTGTATATCCGTGACCTATTACACGATTGCGATAAACGAATCCCATGTGTTCCAGTGGTTAGGTTGCCTGGCTCTCATCCAGGTGGCCCGGGTTCGATTCCCGGCATGGGAAGGGCGGTTCCATGGTGTAAAGGTTAGCCCTCTGGGCTCTGAATCCAGCCATCCGAGTTCAAATCTCGGTGGAACCTTTTCTTTGTGAAATTGAGATAGATATATCTTATTAGTCATTATATAAAAACGTCCATTGCAAAAGGAAATATAAAAAAGGTTATCTGCTCTGTATCCTCTTTTTCTTATATTTTTATAAATTATACTTGTTTCAAATGGAAATATGTAAAGCGAAATTTACTTATAGTAAAACCATGACCTATTACACTTTTGCGACAAACGAATCCCATGTGGTCCAGTGTTTCGGATACCTGGATTTCACTCAGGTGTCCCGGGTTCGATCCCCGGCATGGGAAGGGCGGTTCCATGGTGTAATGGTTAGCACTCTGGACACTGAATCCAGCGATCCGAGTTCAAATCTCGGTGGAACCTTTTCTTTGTGAAATTGTGACAGATATATTTTCTTAGTCATTAAAAACGTCCATTGCAAAAGGAAAAACAAAAAAGATTATCTTCTCTGTATCCTCTTTTTATTTTTATAAATTGAACTTGTTTCAAATGGAAATATGTAAAGCGAAATTTACTTATAGTAAATCCATGACCTATTAAACTTTTGCAACAAACGAATCCCATGTGTTCCAGTGGTTAGGATACCTGGCTTTCACCCAGGTGGCCCGGGTTCGATCGCCGGCATGGGAAGGGCGGTTCCATGGTGTAATGGTTAGCTATCTGGGCTCTGAATCCAGCGATCCGAATTCAAATCTCGGTGGAACCTTTTCTTTGTGAAATTGTGATAGATATATTTTATTAGTCATTATATAAAAACGTCCATTGCAAAAGGAAATATAAAAAAGGTTATCTGCTCTGTATCCTCTTTTTCCTATATTTTTATAAATTAAACTTGTTTCAAATGGAAATATGTAAAGCGAAATTTACTTATAGTAAAACCATGACCTATTACACTTTTGCGACAAAAGAATCCCATGTGGTCCAGTGGTTCGGATACCTGGCTTTCACTCAGGTGTCCCGTGTTCGATCCCCGGCATGGGAAGGGCGGTTCCATGGTGTAATGGTTAGCACTCTGGACTCTGAATACAGCGATCCGAGTTCAAATCTCGGTGGAACCTTTTCTTTGTGAAATTGTGACAGATATATTTTATTAGTCATTGAAAACGTCCATTGCAAAAGGAAAAACAAAAAAGATTATCTGCTCTGTATCCTCTTTTTATTTTTATAAATTGAACTTGTTTCAAATGGAAATATGTAAAACGAAATTTACTTATAATAAATCCATGACCTATTACACTTTTGCAACAAACGAATCCCATGGGTTCCAGTGGTTAGGATACCTGGCTTTCACCCAGGTGGTCCGGGTTCGATCGCCGGCATGAGAAGGGCGGTTCCATGGTGTAATGGTTAGCACTCTGGACTCTGAATCCAGCGATCCGAGTTCAAACCTCGGTGGAAACTTTTCTTTGTGAAATTGTGACAGATATATTTTATTAGTCATTAAAAACGTCCATAGCAAAAGAAAAAACAAAAATGTTTATCTGCTCTATCCTCGTTTCTTTTATTTTTATAAATTAAACTTGTTTCAAATGGAAATATTAAAGCGAAATTTGCATATTGTTTATCCGTGACCTATTACACGATTGCGATAAACGAATCCCATGTGTTCCAGTGGTTAGGTTGCCTGGCTCTCATCCAGGTGGCCCGGGTTCGATACCCGGCATGGGAAGGGCGGTTCCATGGTGTAAAGGTTAGCCCTCTGGGCTCTGAATCCAGCCATCCGAGTTCAAATCTCGGTGGAACCTTTTCTTTGTGAAATTGTGATAGATATATCTTATTAGTCATTATATAAAAACGTCCATTGCAAAAGGAAATATAAAAAAGGTTATCTGCTCTGTATCCTCTTTTTCTTATATTTTTATAAATTATACTTGTTTCAAATGGAAATATATAAAGCGAAATTTACTTATAGTAAAACCATGACCTATTACACTTTTGCGACAAACGAATCCCATGTGGTCCAGTGTTTCGGATACCTGGCTTTCACTCAGGTGTCCCGGGTTCGATCCCCGGCATGGGAAGGGCGGTTCCATGGTGTAATGGTTAGCACTCTGGACACTGAATCCAGCGATCCGAGTTCAAATCTCGGTGGAAACTTTTCTTTGTGAAATTGTGACAGATATATTTTATTAGTCATTAAAAACGTCCATTGCAAAAGGAAATATAAAAAAAATCTTATCTGCTCTGTATCCTCTTTTTCTTATATTTTTATAAATTAAACTTGTTTCAAAAGAAAAATGTAAAGCGAAATTTACTTATAATAAATCCATGACCTATTACACTTTTGCGACGAACGAATCCCATGTGGTCCAGTGGTTAGGATACCTGGCTTTCACCCAGGTGGCCCGGGTTCGATCCCCGGCATGGGAAGTGCGGTCCATGATGTAATTGTTAACACTCTGAATCCAGCGAACCGAGTTCAAATCTCGGTGGAACCTTTTCTTTGTGAAATTGTGACAAATATATTTTATTAGTCATTAAAAACGTCCATTGCAAAAGGAAAAACAAAAAAGATTATCTGCTCTGTATCCTCTTTTTATTTTTATAAATTGAACTTGTTTCAAATGGAAATATGTAAAGCGAAATTTACTTATAATAAATCCATGACCTATTACACTTTTGCAACAAACGAATCCCATGTGTTCCAGTGGTTAGGATACCTGCCTTTCACCCAGGTGGTCCGGGTTCGATCGCCGGCATGAGAAGGGCGGTTCCATGGTGTAATGGTTAGCACTCTGGACTCTGAATCCAGCGATCCGAGTTCAAATCTCGGTTGAACCTTTTCTTTGTGAAATTGTGATAGATATATTTTATTAGTCATTATATAAAAACGTCCATTGCAAAAGGAAATATAAAAAAGGTTATCTGCTCTGTATCCTCTTTTTCTTATATTTTTATAAATTAAACTTGTTTCAAATGGAAATATGTAAAGCGAAATTTACTTATAGTAAAACCATGACCTATTACACTTTTGCGACAAACGAATCCCATGTGGTCCAGTGGTTAGGATACCTGGCTTTCACCCAGGTGGCCCGGGTTCGATCCCCGGCGTGGGAAGTGCGGTTCCATGGTGTAATTGTTAACACTCTGAATCCAGCGATCCGAGTTTAAATCTCGGTGGAACCTTTTCTTTGTGAAATTGTGACTGATATATTTTATTAGTCATTAAAAACGTCCATTGCAAAAGGAAAAACAAAAATGTTTATCTGCTCTATCCTCGTTTCTTTTATTTTTATAAATTAAACTTGTTTCAAATGGAAATATCAAAGCAGAATTTGCATATCGTAAATCCATGACCTATTACACTTTTGCGACAAACGAATCCCATGTGGTCCAGTGGTTAGGATACCTGCCTTTCACCCTGGTGACCCGGGTTCGATCCCTAGCATGGGAAGGGCGGTTCCATGGTGTAATTGTTAACACTCTGAATCCAGCGATCCGAGTTCAAATCTCGGTGGAAACTTTTCTTTGTGAAATTGTGACAGATATATTTTCTTAGTCATTAAAAACGTCCATTGCAAAAGGAAAAACAAAAAAGATTATCTTCTCTGTATCCTCCTTTTATTTTTATAAATTAAACTTGTTTCAAATGGAAATACGTAAAGCGAAATTTACTTATAATAAATCCATGACCTATTACACTTTTGCAACAAACGAATCCCATGTGTTCCAGTGGTTAGGATACCTGGCTTTCACCCAGGTGGTCCGGGTTCGATCGCCGGCATGAGAAGGGCGGTTCCATGGTGTAATGGTTAGCACTCTGGACTCTGAATCCAGCGATCCGAGTTCAAATCTCGGTGGAAACTTTTCTTTGTGAAATTGTGACAGATATATTTTATTAGTCATTAAAAACGTCCATAGCAAAGGAACTTGTTTCAAATGGAAATATTAAAGCGAAATTTGCATATTGTTTATCCGTGACCTATTACACGATTGCGATAAACGAATCCCATGTGTTCCAGTGGTTAGGTTGCCTGGCTCTCATCCAGGTGGCCCGGGTTCGATTCCCGGCATAGGAAGGGCGGTTCCATGGTGTAATGGTTAGCTCTCTGGGCTCTGAATCCAGCCATCCGAGTTCAAATCTCGGCGGAACCTTTTCTTTGTGAAATTGTGACAGATACATTTTATTAGTCATAAAAAACGTCCATTGTAATAGAATAAACAAAAAAGATTATCTGCTCTGTATCCTCTTTTTCTCATATTTTTATAAATTGAACTTGTTTCAAATGGAAATACGTAAAGCGAAATTTACTTATAGTAAATCCATGACCTATTACACTTCTCCGACGAACTCATCCCATGTGGTCCAGTGGTTAGGATACCTGGCTTTCACCCAGGTGGCCCGGGTTGGATTTCTGGCATGGGAAGGGCGATTCCTTGGTGTACTGGTTAGCACTCTGGACTCTGAATCCAGCGATCCGATTTCAAATCTCGGTGGAACCTTTTCTTTGTGAAATTGTGATATATACATTTTATTAGTCATAAAAAACGTCCATTGTAATAGAATAAACAAAAAAGATTATCTGCTCTGTATCCTCTTTTTCTCATATTTTTATAAATTGAACTTGTTTCAAATGGAAATATGTAAAGCGAAATTTACTTATAGTAAAACCATGACTTATTACACTTTTGCGACAAACGAATCCCATGTGGTCCCAGCGATCCGAATTCAAATCTCGGTGGAACCTTTTCTTTGTGAAATTGCGACAGATATATTTTATTACTCATTAAAAACGTCCATTGCAAAAGGAAAAACAAAAAAAGATTATCTTCTCTGTATCTTCTTTTTATTTTTATAAATTAAACTTGTTTCAAATGGAAATATTAAAGCGAAATTTGCATATTGTTTATCCCTGACCTATTACGCGATTGCGATAAACGAATCCCATGTGTTCCAGTGGTTAGGTTGCCTGGCTCTCATCCAGGTGGCCCGGGTTCGATTCCCGGCATGGGAAGGGCGGTTCCATGGTGTAATGGTTAGCCCTCTGGGCTCTGAATCCAGCCATCCGAGTTCAAATCTCGGTGGAACCTTTTCTTTGTGAAATTGTGACAGGTACATTTTATTAGTCATAAAAAACGTCCATTGTAATAGAATAAACAAAAAAGATTATCTGCTCTGTATCCTCTTTTTCTCATATTTTTATAAATTGAACTTGTTTCAAATGGAAATATGTAAAGCGAAATTTACTTATCGTAAATCCATGACCTATTACTCTCCTCCGACGAACTCATCCCATGTGGTCCAGTGGTTAGGATACCTGGCTTTCACCCAGGTGGCCCGGGTTGGATTCCTTGCATGGGAAGGGCGGTTCCATGGTGTAATGGTTAGAACTCTGGGCTCTGAATCCTGCGATCCGAGTTAAAATTTTGTTGGAACCTTTTCTTTGTGAAATTGTGACAGATATATTTTATTACTCATTAAAAACGTCCATTGCAAAAGGAAAAACAAAAAAGATTATCTGCTCTGTATCCTCTTTTTCTTATATTTTTATAAATTGAAATTGTAAAAATGGAAATATGGAAAGCGAAATTTACATATAGTAAATCCATGACCTATTACACTTCTCCGACAAACTCATCCCATGTGGTCTAGTGGTTAGGATACCTGGCTTTCACCCAGGTGGCCCGGGTTGGATTTCTGGCATGGGAAGGGCGATTCCTTGGTGTACTGGTTAGCACTCTGGACTCTGAATCCAGCGATCCGAGTTCAAATCTCGGTGGAACCTTTTCTTTCGTGAAATTGTGATAGATATATTTTATTAGTCATTATATAAAAACGTACATTGCAAAAGGAAATATAAAAAAGGTTATCTGCTCTGTATCCTCTTTTTCTTATATTTTTATAAATTAAACTTGTTTCAAATGGAAATATGTAAAGCGAAATTTACTTATAGTAAAACCATGACCTATTACACTTTTGCGACAAACGAATCCCATGTGGTCCAGTGGTTCGGATACCTGGCTTACACTCAGGTGTCCCGGGTTCGATCCCCGACATGGGAAGGGCGGTTCCATGGTGTAATGGTTAGCACTCTGGACTCTGAATCCAGCGATCCAAGTTCAAATCTCGGTGGAAACTTTTCTTTGTGAAATTGTGACAGATATATATTATTAGTCATTAAAAACGTCCATTGCAAAAGGAAATATAAAAAAGGTTATCTGCTCTGTATCCTCTTTTTCTTATATTTTTATAAATTAAACTTGTTTCAAATGGAAATATGTAAAGCGAAATTTACTTATAGTAAAACCATGACCTATTACACTTTTGCGACAAACGAATCCCATGTGGTCCAGTGGTTAGGATACCTGGCTTTCACCCAGGTGGCCCGGGTTCGATCGCCGGCATGGTAAGGGCGGTTCCATGGTGTAATGGTTAGCCCTCTGGGCTCTGAATCCAGCGATCCGAATTCAAATCTCGGTGGAACCTTTTCTTTGTGAAATTGTGACTGATATATTTTATTATTCATTAAAAACGTCCATTGCAAAAGGAAAAACAAAAATGTTTATCTGCTCTATCCTCGTTTCTTTTATTTTTATAAATTAAACTTGTTTCAAATGGAAATATCAAAGCAGAATTTGCATATCGTAAATCCATGACCTATTACACTTTTGCGACAAACGAATCCCATGTGGTCGAGTGGATAGGATACCTGGCTTTCACCCTGGTGACCCGGGTTCGATCCCTAGCATGGGAAGGGCGGTTCCATGGTGTAATGGTTAGCACTCTGGTCTCTGAATCCAGCTATCCGAGTTCAAATCTCGGTGGAAACTTTTCTTTGTGAAACTGTGACAGATATATTTTATTAGTCATTAAAAACGCCCATAGCAAAAGGAAAAACAAAAATGTTTATCTGCTCTATCCTCGTTTCTTTTATTTTTATAAATTAAACTTGTTTCAAATGGAAATATTAAAGCGAAATTTGCATATTGTTTATCCCTGACCTATTACACGATTGCGATAAACGAATCCCATGTGTTCCAGTGGTTAGGTTGCCTGGCTCTCATCCAGGTGGCCCGGGTTCGATTCCCGGCATGGGAAGGGCGGTTCCATGGTGTAATGGTTAGCCCTCTGGGCTCTGAATCCAGCCATCCGAGTTCAAATCTCGGTGGAACCTTTTCTTTGTGAAATTGTGACAGATACATTTTATTAGTCATAAAAAACGTCCATTGTAATAGAATAAACAAAAAAGATTATCTGCTCTGTATCCTCTTTTTCTCATATTTTTATAAATTGAACTTGTTTCAAATGGAAATATGTAAAGCGAAATTTACTTATCGTAAATCCATGACCTATTACTCTCCTCCGACGTACTCATCCCATGTGGTCCAGTGGTTAGGATACCTGGCTTTCACCCAGGTGGCCCGGGTTGGATTCCTTGCATGGGAAGGGCGGTTCCATGGTGTAATGGTTAGAACTCTGGGCTCTGAATCCTGCGATCCGAGTTAAAATTTTGGTGGAACCTTTTGTTTGTGAAATTGTGACAGATATATTTTATTACTCATTAAAAACGTCCATTGCAAAAGGAAAAACAAAAAAGATTATCTGCTCTGTATCCTCTTTTTCTTATATTTTTATAAATTGATATTGTAAAAATGGAAATATGGAAAGCGAAATTTACATATAGTAAATCCATGACCTATTACACTTCTCCGACAAACTCATCCCATGTGGTCTAGTGGTTAGGATACCTGGCTTTCACCCAGGTGGCCCGGGTTGGATTTCTGGCATGGGAAGGGCGATTCCTTGGTGTACTGGTTAGCACTCTGGACTCTGAATCCAGCGATCCAAGTTCAAATCTCGGTGGAAACTTTTCTTTGTGAAATTGTGACAGATATATATTATTAGTCATTAAAAACGTCCATTGCAAAAGGAAATATAAAAAAGGTTATCTGCTCTGTATCCTCTTTTTCTTATATTTTTATAAATTAAACTTGTTTCAAATGGAAATATGTAAAGCGAAATTTACTTATAGTAAAACCATGACCTATTACACTTTTGCGACAAACGAATCCCATGTGGTCCAGTGGTTCGGATACCTGGCTTACACTCAGGTGTCCCGGGTTCGATCCCCGACATGGGAAGGGCGGTTCCATGGTGTAATGGTTAGCACTCTGGACTCTGAATCCAGCGATCCAAGTTCAAATCTCGGTGGAAACTTTTCTTTGTGAAATTGTGACAGATATATATTATTAGTCATTAAAAACGTCCATTGCAAAAGGAAATATAAAAAAGGTTATCTGCTCTGTATCCTCTTTTTCTTATATTTTTATAAATTAAACTTGTTTCAAATGGAAATATGTAAAGCGAAATTTACTTATAGTAAAACCATGACCTATTACACTTTTGCGACAAACGAATCCCATGTGGTCCAGTGGTTAGGATACCTGGCTTTCACCCAGGTGGCCCGGGTTCGATCGCCGGCATGGTAAGGGCGGTTCCATGGTGTAATGGTTAGCCCTCTGGGCTCTGAATCCAGCGATCCGAATTCAAATCTCGGTGGAACCTTTTCTTTGTGAAATTGTGACTGATATATTTTATTATTCATTAAAAACGTCCATTGCAAAAGGAAAAACAAAAATGTTTATCTGCTCTATCCTCGTTTCTTTTATTTTTATAAATTAAACTTGTTTCAAATGGAAATATCAAAGCAGAATTTGCATATCGTAAATCCATGACCTATTACACTTTTGCGACAAACGAATCCCATGTGGTCGAGTGGATAGGATACCTGGCTTTCACCCTGGTGACCCGGGTTCGATCCCTAGCATGGGAAGGGCGGTTCCATGGTGTAATGGTTAGCACTCTGGACTCTGAATCCAGCGATCCGAGTTCAAATCTCGGTGGAACCTTTTCTTTGTGAAATTGTGACAGATATATTTTATTAGTCATTAAAAACGTCCATTGCAAAAGGAAAAACAAAAAAGATTATCTTCTCTGTATCTTCTTTTTATTTTTATAAATTGAACTTGTTTCAAATGGAAATATGTAAAGCGAAATTTACTTATAGTAATTCCATGACCTATTACACTTTTGCAACAAACGAATCCCATGTGTTCCAGTGGTTAGGATACCTGGCTTTTACCCAGGTGGCCCGGGTTCGATCGCCGGCATGGGAAGGGAGGGTCCATGGTGTAATGGTTAGCCCTCTGGGCTCTGAATCCAGCGATCCGAATTCAAATCTCGGTGGAACCTTTTCTTTGTGAAATTGTGACAGATATATTTTATTAGTCATTAAAAACTTCCATTGCAAAAGGAAAAACAAAAATGTTTATCTGCTCTATCCTCGTTTCTTTTATTTTTATAAATTAAACTTGTTTCAAATGGAAATATGTAAAGCGAAATTTACTTATAGTAAATCCATGACCTATTACACTTTAGCAACAAACGAATCCCATGTGTTCCAGTGGTTAGGATACCTGGCTTTCACCCAGGTGGCCCGCGTTCGATCGCCGGCATGGGAAGGGCGGTTCCATCGTGTAATGGTTAGCACTCTGGACTCTGAATCCAGCGATCCGAGTTCAACTCTCGGTGGAACCTTTTCTTTGTGAAATTGTGACAGATATATTTTATTAGTCATTAAAAACGTCCATTGCAAAAGGAAAAACAAAAAAGATTATCTGCTCTGTATCCTCTTTTTATTTTTATAAATTGAACTTGTTTCAAATGGAAATATGTAAAGCGAAATTTACTTATAGTAAATCCATGACCTATTACACTTTTGCAACAAACGAATCCCATGTGTTCCAGTGGTTAGGATACCTGGCTTTCACCCAGGTGGTCCGGGTTCGATCGCCGGCATGGGGAGGGCGGTTCCATGGTGTAATGGTTAGCACTCTGGACTCTGAATCCAGCGATCCGAATTCAAATCTCGGTGGAACCTTTTCTTTGTGAAATTGTGACAGATATATTTTATTACTCATTAAAAACGTCGATTGCAAAAGGAAAAACAAAAAAGATTATCTGCTCTGTATCCTCTTTTTCTTATATTTTCATAAATTGAACTTGTTTTAAATGGAAATATGTAAAGCGAAATTTACTTATAGTAAATCCATGACCTATTACACTTTTGCAACAAACGAATCCCATGTGGTTCAGTGGTTAGGATACCTGGCTTCCGCCAAGGTGGCCCGGGTTCGATCCCCGGCATGGGAAGGGCGGTTCCATGGTGTAATGGTTAGCACTCTGGACTCTGAATCCAGCGATCCGAGTTCAAATCTCGGTGGAACCTTTTCTATGTGAAATTGTGACAGATATATTTTATTAGTCATTAAAAACGTCCATTGCAAAAGGAAAAACAAAAATGTTTATCTGCTCTATCCTCGTTTCTTTTATTTTTATAAATTAAACTTGTTTCAAATGGAAATATGTAAAGCGAAATTTACTTATAGTAAATCCATGACCTATTACACTTTAGCAACAAACGAATCCCATGTGTTCCAGTGGTTAGGATACCTGGCTTTCACCCAGGTGGCCCGGGTTCGATCGCCGGCATGGTAAGGGCGGTTCCATGGTGTAATGTTTAGCCCTCTGGGCTCTGAATCCAGCGATGCGAATTCAAATCTCGGTGGAACCTTTTCTTTGTGAAATTGTGACAGATATATTTTATTACTCATTAAAAACGTCCATTGCAAAAGGAAAAACAAAAAAGATTATCTGCTCTGTATCCTCTTTT
Organism: Meta bourneti; assembly: GCA_933210815.1. Lineage (NCBI taxonomy): Eukaryota > Metazoa > Arthropoda > Arachnida > Araneae > Tetragnathidae > Meta > Meta bourneti. The sequence continues at coordinate 77,181,652 of OW119933.1, read as the reverse complement.
TCTTATATTTTCATAAATTGAACTTGTTTTAAATGGAAATATGTAAAGCGAAATTTACTTATAGTAAATCCATGACCTATTACACTTTTGCAACAAACGAATCCCATGTGGTTCAGTGGTTAGGATACCTGGCTTCCGCCAAGGTGGCCCGGGTTCGATCCCCGGCATGGGAAGGGCGGTTCCATGGTGTAATGGTTAGCACTCTGGACTCTGAATCCTGCGATCCGAGTTCAAATCTCGGTGGAACCTTTTCTTTGTGAAATTGTGACAGATATATTTTATTAGTCATTAAAAACGTCCATTGCAAAAGGAAAAACAAAAATGTTTATCTGCTCTATCCTCGTTTCTTTTATTTTTATAAATTAAACTTGTTTCAAATGGAAATATCAAAGCAGAATTTGCATATCGTAAATCCATGACTTATTACACTTTTGCGACAAACGAATCCCATGTGGTCCAGTGGTTAGGATACCTGGCTTTCACCCTGGTGACTCGGGTTCGATCCCCGGCATGGGAAGGGCGGTTCCATGGTGTAATGGTTAGCACTCTGGACTCTGAATCCAGCGATCCGAGTTCAAATCTCGGTGGAACCTTTTCTTTGTGAAATTGTGACAGATATATTTTATTACTCATTAAAAACGTCCATTGCAAAAGGAAAAACAAAAATGTTTATCTGCTCTATCCTCGTTTCTTTTATTTTTATAAATTAAACTTGTTTCAAATGGAAATATCAAAGCAGAATTTGCATATCGTAAATCCATGACTTATTACACTTTTGCGACAAACGAATCCCATGTGGTCCAGTGGTTAGGATACCTGGCTTTCACCCACGTGACCCGGGTTCGATCCCCGGCATGGGAAGGGCGGTTCCATGGTGTAATGGTTAGCCCTCTGGGCTCTGAATCCAGCGATCCGAATTCAAATCTCGGTGGAACCTTTTCTTTGTGAAATTGTGACAGATATATTTTATTACTCATTAAAAACGTCCATTGCAAAAGGAAAAACAAAAATGTTTATCTGCTCTATCCTCGTTTCTTTTATTTTTATAAATTAAACTTGTTTCAAATGGAAATATGTAAAGCGAAATTTACTTATAGTAAATCCATGACCTATTACACTTTAGCAACAAACGAATCCCATGTGTTCCAGTGGTTAGGATACCTGGCTTTCACCCAGGTGGCCCGGGTTCGATCGCCGGCATGGTAAGGGCGGTTCCATGGTGTAATGGTTAGCACTCTGGGCTCTGAATCCAGCGATCCGAATTCAAATCTCGGTGGAACCTTTTCTTTGTGAAATTGTGACAGATATATTTTATTACTCATTAAAAACGTCCATTGCAAAAGGAAAAACAAAAAAGATTATCTTCTCTGTATCTTCTTTTTATTTTTATAAATTGAACTTGTTTCAAATGGAAATATGTAAAGCGAAATTTACTTATAGTAAATCCATGACCTATTACACTTTTGCAACAAACGAATCCCATGTGTTCCAGTGGTTAGGATACCTGGCTTTCACCCAGGTGGTCCGGGTTCGATCGCCGGCATGGGAAGGGAGGGTCCATGGTGTAATGGTTAGCCCTCTGGGCTCTGAATCCAGCGATCCGAATTCAAATCTCGGTGGAACCTTTTCTTTGTGAAATTGTGACAGATATATTTTATTAGTCATTAAAAACGTCCATTGCAAAAGGAAAAACAAAAATGTTTATCTGCTCTATCCTCGTTTCTTTTATTTTTATAAATTAAACTTGTTTCAAATGGAAATATCAAAGCAGAATTTGCATATCGTAAATCCATGACCTATTACACTTTAGCAACAAACGAATCCCATGTGTTCCAGTGGTTAGGATACCTGGCTTTCACCCAGGTGGCCCGGGTTCGATCGCCGGCATGGTAAGGGCGGTTCCATGGTGTAATGTTTAGCCCTCTGGGCTCTGAATCCAGCGATCCGAATTCAAATCTCGGTGGAACCTTTTCTTTGTGAAATTGTGACAGATATATTTTATTACTCATTAAAAACGTCCATTGCAAAAGGAAAAACAAAAAAGATTATCTGCTCTGTATCCTCTTTTTCTTATATTTTCATAAATTGAACTTGTTTTAAATGGAAATATGTAAAGCGAAATTTACTTATAGTAAATCCATGACCTATTACACTTTTGCAACAAACGAATCCCATGTGGTTCACTGGTTAGGATACCTGGCTTCCGCCAAGGTGGCCCGGGTTCGATCCCCGGCATGGGAAGGGCGGTTCCATGGTGTAATGGTTAGCACTCTGGACTCTGAATCCTGCGATCCGAGTTCAAATCTCGGTGGAACCTTTTCTTTGTGAAATTGTGACAGATATATTTTATTAGTCATTAAAAACGTCCATTGCAAAAGGAAAAACAAAAAAGTTTATCTTCTCTGTATCTTCTTTTTATTTTTATAAATTGAACTTGTTTCAAATGGAAATATGTAAAGCGAAATTTACTTATAGTAAATCCATGACCTATTACACTTTTGCAACAAACGAATCCCATGTGTTCCAGTGGTTAGGATACCTGGCTTTCACCCAGGTGGTCCGGGTTCGATCGCCGGCATGGGAAGGGAGGGTCCATGGTGTAATGGTTAGCACTCTGGGCTCTGAATCCAGCGATCCGAATTCAAATCTCGGTGGAACCTTTTCTTTGTGAAATTGTGACAGATATATTTTATTAGTCATTAAAAACGTCCATTGCAAAAGGAAAAACAAAAATGTTTATCTGCTCTATCCTCGTTTCTTTTATTTTTATAAATTAAACTTGTTTCAAATGGAAATATCAAAGCAGAATTTGCATATCGTAAATCCATGACTTATTACACTTTTGCGACAAACGAATCCCATGTGGTTCAGTGGTTAGGATACCTGGCTTCCGCCAAGGTGGCCCGGGTTCGATCCCCGGCATGGGAAGGGCGGTTCCATGGTGTAATGGTTAGCACTCTGGACTCTGAATCCTGCGATCCGAGTTCAAATCTCGGTGGAACCTTTTCTTTGTGAAATTGTGACAGATATATTTTATTAGTCATTAAAAACGTCCATTGCAAAAGGAAAAACAAAAATGTTTATCTGCTCTATCCTCGTTTCTTTTATTTTTATAAATTAAACTTGTTTCAAATGGAAATATCAAAGCAGAATTTGCATATCGTAAATCCATGACTTATTACACTTTTGCGACAAACGAATCCCATGTGGTCCAGTGGTTAGGATACCTGGCTTTCACCCTGGTGACCCGGGTTCGATCCCCGGCATGGGAAGGGCGGTTCCATGGTGTAATGGTTAGCCCTCTGGGCTCTGAATCCAGCGATCCGAATTCAAATCTCGGTGGAACCTTTTCTTTGTGAAATTGTGACAGATATATTTTATTACTCATTAAAAACGTCCATTGCAAAAGGAAAAACAAAAAAGATTATCTGCTCTGTATCCTCTTTTTCTTATATTTTCATAAATTGAACTTGTTTTAAATGGAAATATGTAAAGCGAAATTTACTTATAGTAAATCCATGACCTATTACACTTTTACAACGAACGAATCCCATGTGGTTCAGTGGTTAGGATACCTGGCTTCCGCGAAGGTGGCCCGGGTTCGATCCCCGGCATGGGAAGGGCGGTTCCATGGTGTAATGGTTAGCACTCTGGACTCTGAATCCAGCGATCCGAGTTCAAATCTCGGTGGAACCTTTTCTTTGTGAAATTGTGACAGATATATATTATAAGTCATTAAAAACGTCCATTGCAAAAGGAAAAACAAAAATGTTTATCTGCTCTATCCTCGTTTCTTTTATTTTTATAAATTAAACTTGTTTCAAATGGAAATATGTAAAGCGAAATTTACTTATAGTAAATCCATGACCTATTACACTTTTGCAACAAACGAATCCCATGTGTTCCAGTGGTTAGGATACCTGGCTTTCACCCAGGTGGTCCGGGTTCGATCGCCGGCATGGGAAGGGAGGGTCCATGGTGTAATGGTTAGCACTCTGGGCTCTGAATCCAGCGATCCGAATTCAAATCTCGGTGGAACCTTTTCTTTGTGAAATTGTGACAGATATATTTTATTAGTCATTAAAAACGTCCATTGCAAAAGGAAAAACAAAAATGTTTATCTGCTCTATCCTCGTTTCTTTTATTTTTATAAATTAAACTTGTTTCAAATGGAAATATCAAAGCAGAATTTGCATATCGTAAATCCATGACTTATTACACTTTTGCGACAAACGAATCCCATGTGGTCCAGTGGTTAGGATACCTGGCTTTCACCCTCGTGACCTGGGTTCGATCCCCGGCATGGGAAGGGCGGTTCCATGGTGTAATGGTTAGCCCTCTGGGCTCTGAATCCAGCGATCCGAATTCAAATCTCGGTGGAACCTTTTCTTTGTGAAATTGTGACAGATATATTTTATTACTCATTAAAAACGTCCATTGCAAAAGGAAAAACAAAGAAGATTATCTGCTCTGTATCCTCTTTTTCTTATATTTTCATAAATTGAACTTGTTTTAAATGGAAATATGTAAAGCGAAATTTACTTATAGTAAATCCATGACCTATTACACTTTTACAACGAACGAATCCCATGTGGTTCAGTGGTTAGGATACCTGGCTTCCGCCAAGGTGGCCCGGGTTCGATCCCCGGCATGTGAAGGGCGGTTCCATGGTGTAATGGTTAGCACTCTGAATCCAGCGATCCGAGTTCAAATCTCGGTGGAACCTTTTCTTTGTGAAATTGTGACAGATATATATTATTAGTCATTAAAAACGTCCATTGCAAAAGGAAAAACAAAAATGTTTATCTGCTCTATCCTCGTTTCTTTTATTTTTATAAATTAAACTTGTTTCAAATGGAAATATGTAAAGCGAAATTTACTTATAGTAAATCCATGACCTATTACACTTTAGCAACAAACGAATCCCATGTGTTCCAGTGGTTAGGATACCTGGCTTTCACCCAGGTGGCCCGGGTTCGATCGCCGGCATGGTAAGGGCGGTTCCATGGTGTAATGGTTAGCCCTCTGGGCTCTGAATCCAACGATCCGAATTCAAATCTCGGTGGAACCTTTTCTTTGTGAAATTGTGACAGATATATTTTATTACTCATTAAAAACGTCCATTGCAAAAGGAAAAACAAAAAAGATTATCTGCTCTGTATCTTCTTTTTATTTTTATAAATTGAACTTGTTTCAAATGGAAATATGTAAAGCGAAATTTACTTATAGTAAATCCATGACCTATTACACTTTTGCAACAAACGAATCCCATGTGTTCCAGTGGTTAGGATACCTTGCTTTCACCCAGGTGGTCCGGGTTCGATCGCCGGCATGGGAAGGGAGGGTCCATGGTGTAATGGTTAGCCCTCTGGGCTCTGAATCCAGCGATCCGAATTCAAATCTCGGTGGAACCTTTTCTTTGTGAAATTGTGACAGATATATTTTATTAGTCATTAAAAACGTCCATTGCAAAAGGAAAAACAAAAATGTTTATCCGCTCTATCCTCGTTTCTTTTATTTTTATAAATTAAACTTGTTTCAAATGGAAATATCAAAGCAGAATTTGCATATCGTAAATCCATGACTTATTACACTTTTGCGACAAACGAATCCCATGTGGTCCAGTGGTTAGGATACCTGGCTTTCACCCTGGTGACCCGGGTTCGATCCCCGGCATGGGAAGGGCGGTTCCATGGTGTAATGTTTAGCACTCTGGACTCTGAATCCAGCGATCCGAGTTCAAATCTCTGTGGAACCTTTTCTTTGTGAAATTGTGACAGATATATTTTATTACTCATTAAAAACGTCCATTGCAAAAGGAAAAACAAAAATGTTTATCTGCTCTATCCTCGTTTCTTTTATTTTTATAAATTAAACTGGTTTCAAATGGAAATATCAAAGCAGAATTTGCATATCGTAAATCCATGACTTATTACACTTTTGCGACAAACGAATCCCATGTGGTCCAGTGGTTAGGATACCTGGCTTTCACCCAGGTGGCCCGGGTTGGATTTCTGGCATGGGAAGGGCGATTCCTTGGTGTACTGGTTAGCACTCTGGACTCTGAATCCAGCGATCCGATTTCAAATCTCGGTGGAACCTTTTCTTTGTGAAATTGTGATAGATATATTTTATTAGTCATTATATAAAAACGTACATTGCAAAAGGAAATATAAAAAAGGTTATCTGCTCTGTATCCTCTTTTTCTTATATTTTTATAAATTAAACTTGTTTCAAATGGAAATATGTAAAGCGAAATTTACTTATAGCAAAACCATGACCTATTACACTTTTGCGACAAACGAATCCCATGTGGTCCAGTGGTTCGGATACCTGGCTTACACTCAGGTGTCCCGGGTTCGATCCCCGGCATGGGAAGGGCGGTTCCATGGTGTAATGGTTAGCACTCTGGACTCTGAATCCAGCGATCCAAGTTCAAATCTCGGTGGAAACTTTTCTTTGTGAAATTGTGACAGATATATTTTATTAGTCATTAAAAACGTCCATTCCAAAAGGAAAAACAAAAAAGATTATCTGCTCTGTATCCTCTTTTTATTTTTATTAATTGAACTTGTTTCAAATGGAAATATGTAAAGCGAAATTTACTTATAGTAAATCCATGACCTATTACACTTTTGCAACAAACGAATCCCATGTGTTCCAGTGGTTAGGATACCTGGCTTTCACCCAGGTGGTCCGGGTTCGATCGCCGGCATGGGAAGGGCGGTTCCATGGTGTAATGGTTAGCACTCTGGACTCTGAATCCAGCGATCCAAGTTCAAATCTCGATGGAAACTTTTCTTTGTGAAATTGTGACAGATATATTTTATTACTCATTAAAAACGTCCATTGCAAAAGGAAAAACAAAAATGTTTATCTGCTCTATCCTCGTTTCTTTTATTTTTATAAATTAAACTTGTTTCAAATGGAAATATGTAAGCAGAATTTGCATATCGTAAATCCATGACCTATTACACTTTTGCGACAAACGAATCCCATGTGGTCCAGTGGTTAGGATACCTGGCTTTCACCCTCGTGACCCGGGTTCGATCCCCGGCATGGGAAGGGCGGTTCCATGGTGTAATGGTTAGCCCTCTGGGCTCAGAATCCAGCGATCCGAATTCAAATCTCGGTGGAACCTTTTCTTTGTGAAATTGTGACAGATATATTTTATTACTCATTAAAAACGTCCATTGCAAAAGGAAAAACAAAAAAGATTATCTGCTCTGTATCCTCTTTTTCTTATATTTTCATAAATTGAACTTGTTTTAAATGGAAATATGTAAAGCTAAATTTACATATAGTAAATCCATGACCTATTACACTTTTACAACGAACGAATCCCATGTGGTTCAGTGGTTAGGATACCTGGCTTCCGCCAAGGTGGCTCGGGTTCGATCCCCGGCGTGGGAAGGGCGGTTCCATGGTGTAATGGTTAGCACTCTGGACTCTGAATCCAGCGAACCGAGTTCAAATCTCGGTGGAACCTTTTCTTTGTGAAATTGTGACAGATATATTTTATTAGTCATTAAAAACGTCCATTGCAAAAGGAAAAACAAAAAAGATTACCTGCTCTGTATCCTCTTTTTATTTTTATAAATTGAACTTTTTTCAAATGGAAATATGTAAAGCGAAATTTACTTATAGTAAATCCATGACCAATTACACTTTTGCAACAAACGAATCCCATGTGTTCCAGTGGTTAGGATACCTGGCTTTCACCCAGGTGGTCCGGGTTCGATCGCCGGCATGGGAAGGGCGGTTCCATGGTGTAAAGGTTAGCACTCTGGACTCTGAATCCAGCGATCCAAGTTCAAATCTCGGTGGAAACTTTTCTTTGTGAAATTGTGATAGATATATTTTATTAGTCATTAAAAACGTCCATTGCAAAAGGAAAAACAAGAATGTTTATCTGCTCTATCCTCGTTTCTTTTATTTTTATAAATTAAACTTGTTTCAAATGGAAATATGTAGAGCGAAATTTACTTATAGTAAATCCATGACCTATTACACTTTAGCAACAAACGAATCCCATGTGTTCCAGTGGTTAGGATACCTGGCGTTCACCCAGGTGGCCCGGGTTCGATCGCCGGCATGGTAAGGGCGGTTCCATGGTGTAATGGTTAGCCCTCTGGGCTCTGAATCCAGCGATCCGAATTCAAATCTCGGTGGAACCTTTTCTTTGTGAAATTGTGACAGATATATTTTATTACTCATTAAAAACGTCCATTGCAAAAGGAAAAACAAAAAAGATTATCTGCTCTGTATCCTCTTTTTCTTATATTTTCATAAATAGAACTTGTTTTAAATGGAAATATGTAAAGCGAAATTTACTTATAGTAAATCCATGACCTATTACACTTTTGCAACAAACGAATCCCATGTGGTTCAGTGGTTAGGATACCTGGCTTCCGCCAAGGTGGCCCGGGTTCGATCCCCGGCGTGGGAAGGGCGGTTCCATGGTGTAATGGTTAGCACTCTGAATCCAGCGATCCGAGTTCAAATCTCGGTGGAACCTTTTCTTTGTGAAATTGTGACAGATATATTTTATTTGTCATTAAAAACGTCCATTGCAAAAGGAAAAACAAAAAAGATTATCTTCTCTGTATCTTCTTTTTATTTTTATAAATTGAACTTGTTTCATATGGAAATATGTAAAGCGAAATTTACTTTTAGTAAATCCATGACCTATTACACTTTTGCAACAAACGAATCCCATGTGTTCCAGTGGTTAGGATACCTGGCTTTCACCCAGGTGGCCCGGGTTTGATCGCCGGCATGGGAAGGGAGGGTCCATGGTGTAATGGTTAGCACTCTGGGCTCTGAATCCAGCGATCCGAATTCAAATCTCGGTGGAACCTTTTCTTTGTGAAATTGTGACAGATATATTTTATTAGTCATTAAAAACGTCCATTGCAAAAGGAAAAACAAAAAAGATTATCTGCTCTGTATCCTCTTTTTATTTTTATAAATTGAACTTGTTTCAAATGGAAATATGTAAAGCGAAATTTACTTATAGTAAATCCATGACCTATTACACTTTTGCAACAAACGAATCCCATGTGTTTAAGTGGTTAGGATACCTGGCTTTCACCCTGGTGACCCGGGTTCGATCCCCGGCATGGGAAGGGCGGTTCCATGGTGTAATGGTTAGCACTCTGGACTCTGAATCCAGCGATCCGAGTTCAAATCTCGGTGGAACCTTTTCTTTGTGAAATTGTGACAGATATATTTTATTACTCATTAAAAACGTCCATTGCAAAAGGAAAAACAAAAATGTTTATCTGCTCTATCCTCGTTTCTTTTATTTTTATAAATTAAACTTGTTTCAAATGGAAATATCAAAACAGAATTTGCATATCGGAAATCCATGACTTATTACACTTTTGCGACAAACGAATCCCATGTGTTCCAGTGGTTAGGATACCTGGCTTTCACCCAGGTGGCCCGGGTTCGATCGCCGGCATGGGAAGGGCGGTTCCATGGTGTAATGGTTAGCTATCTGGGCTCTGAATCCAGCGATCCGAATTCAAATCTCGGTGGAACCTTTTCTTTGTGAAATTGTGACAGATATATTTTATTACTCATTAAAAACGTCCATCGCAAAAGGAAAAACAAAAAAAGATTATCTGCTCTGTATCCTCTTTTTATTTTTATAAATTGAACTTGTTTCAAATGGAAATATGTAAAGCGAAATTTACTAATAATAAATCCATGACCTATTACACTTTTGCAACAAACGAATCCCATGTGTTCCAGTGGTTAGGATACCTGGCTTTCACCCAGGTGGTCCGGGTTCGATCGCCGGCATGAGAAGGGCGGTTCCATGGTGTAATTGTTAGCACTCTGGACTCTGAATCCAGCGATCCGAGTTCAAATCTCGGTGGAAACTTTTCTTTGTGAAATTGTGACAGATATATTTTATTAGTCATTAAAAACGTCCATAGCAAAAGGAAAAACAAAAATGTTTATCTGCTCTATCCTCGTTTCTTTTATTTTTATAAATTAAACTTGTTTCAAATGGAAATATTAAAGCGAAATTTGCATATTGTTTATCCGTGACCTATTACACGATTGCGATAAACGAATCCCATGTGTTCCAGTGGTTAGGTTACCTGGCTCTCATCCAGGTGGCCCGGGTTCGATTCCCGGCATGGGAAGGGAGGTTCCATGGTGTAATGGTTAGCTCTCTGGGCTCTGAATCCAGCCATCCGAGTTCAAATCTCGGTGGAACCTTTTCTTTGTGAAATTGTGACAGATACATTTTTTTATTCATAAAAAACGTCCATTGTAATAGAATAAACAAAAAAGATTATCTGCTCTGTATCCTCTTTTTCTCATATTTTTATAAATTGTACTTGTTTCAAATGGAAATACGTAAAGCGAAATTTACTTATAGTAAATCCATGACCTATTACACTTTTACAACGAACGAATCCCATGTGGTTCAGTGGTTAGGATACCTGGCTTCCGCCAAGGTGGCACGGGTTCGATCCCCGGCATGGGAAGGGCGGTTCCATGGTGTAATGGTTAGCACTCTGGACTCTGAATCCAGCGATCCGAGTTCAAATCTCGGTGGAACCTTTTCTTTGTGAAATTGTGACAGATATATATTATTACTCATTAAAAACGTCCATTGCAAAAGGAAAAACAAAAATGTTTATCTGCTCTATCCTCGTTTCTTTTATTTTTATAAATTAAACTTGTTTCAAATGGAAATATCAAAGCAGAATTTGCATATCGTAAATCCATGACTTATTACACTTTTGCGACAAACGAATCCCATGTGGTCCAGTGGTTAGGATACCTGGCTTTCACCCAGGTGGTCCGGGTTCGATCGCCGGCATGGGAAGGGCGTTTCCATGGTGTAATGGTTAGCACTCTGGACTCTGAATCCAGCGATCCAAGTTCAAATCTCGGTGGAAACTTTTCTTTGTGAAATTGTGACAGATATATTTTATTAGGCATTAAAAACGTCCATTGCAAAAGGAAAAACAAAAATGTTTATCTGCTCTATCCTCGTTTCTTTTATTTTTATAAATTAAACTTGTTTCAAATGGAAATATCAAAGCAGAATTTGCATATCGTAAATCCATGACTTATTACACTTTTGCGACAAACGAATCCCATGTGGTCCAGTGGTTAGGATACCTGGCTTTCACCCTGGTGACCCGGGTTCGATCCCCGGCATGGGAAGGGCTGTTCCATGGTGTAATGGTTAGCACTCTGGACTCTGAATCCAGCGATCCGAGTTCAAATCTCGGTAGAACCTTTTCTTTGTGAAATTGTGATAGATATATTTTATTACTCATTAAAAACGTCCATTGCAAAAGGAAAAACAAAAATGTTTATCTGCTCTATCCTCGTTTCTTTTATTTTTATAAATTAAACTTGTTTCAAATGGAAATATCAAAGCAGAATTTGCATATCGTAAATCCATGACTTATTACACTTTTGCGACAAACGATTCCCATGTGTTCCAGTGGTTAGGATACCTGGCTGTCACCCAGGTGGCCCGGGTTCGATCGCCGGCTTGGGAAGGGCGGTTCCATGGTGTAATGGTTAGCTATCTGGGCTCTGAATCCAGCGATCCGAATTCAAATCTCGGTGGAACCTTTTCTTTGTGAAATTGTGACAGATATATTTTATTACTCATTAAAAACGTCCATCGCAAAAGGAAAAACAAAAAAAGATTATCTGCTCTGTATCCTCTTTTTATTTTTATAAATTGAACTTGTTTCAAATGGAAATATGTAAAGCGAAATTTACTTATAGTAAATCCATGACCTATTACACTTTTGCGGCAAACGAATACCATGTGGTCCAGTGGTTAGGATACCTGGCTTTCACACAGGTGTCCCGGGTTCGATCCCCGGCATGGGAAGGGCGGTTCCTTGGTGTAATGTTTAGGACTCTGAATCCAGCGATCCGAGTTCAAATCTCGGTGGAAACTTTTCTTTGTGAAATTGTGACAGATATATTTTATAAGTCATTAAAAACGTCCATTGCAAAAGGAAAAACAAAAATGTTTATCTGCTCTATCCTCGTTTCTTTTATTTTTATAAATTAAACTTGTTTCAAATGGAAATATTAAAGCGAAATTTGCATATTGTTTATCCGTGACCTATTACACGATTGCGATAAGCGAATACCATGTGGTCCAGTGGTTAAGATGCCTGGCTCTCACCCAGGTGGCCCGGGTTCGATCGCCGGCATGGGAAGGGCGGTTCCTTGGTGTAATGTTTAGGACTCTGAATCCAGCGATCCGAGTTCAAATCTCGGTGGTACCTTTTCTTTGTGAAATTGTGACTGATATATTTTATTAGTCATTAAAAACGTCCATTGCAAAAGGAAAAACAAAAAAGATTATCTGCTCTGTATCCTCTTTTTATTTTTATAAATTGAACTTGTTTCAAATGGAAATATGTAAAGCGAAATTTACTTATAGTAAATCCATGACCTATTACACTTTTGCAACAAACGAATCCCATGTGTTCCAGTGGTTAGGATACCTGGTTTCCGCCCATGTGGCCCGGGTTCGATCATCGGCATGGGAAGGGCAGTTCCATGGTGTAATGGTTAGCACTCTGGACTCTGAATCCAGCGATCCAAGTTCAAATATCGGTGGAAACTTTTCTTTGTGAAATTGTGATAGATATATATTATTTGTCATTAAAAACGTCCATTGCAAAAGGAAAAACAAAAATGTTTATCTGCTCTATCCTCGTTTCTTTTATTTTTATAAATTAAACTTGTTTCAAATTTAAATATGTTTTGCGAAATTTACTTATAGTAAATCCATGACCTATTACACTTCGCCGACAAACTAATCCCATGTGGTCCAGTGGTTAGGATACCTGGCTTTCACCCAGGTGGCCCGGGTTGGATTCCTGGCATGGGAAGGGCGGTTCCATGGTGTAGTGGTTAACACTCTGAATCCAGCGATCCGAGTTCAAATCTCGGTGGAACCTTTTCTTTGTGAAATTGTGACAGATATATTTTATTAGTCATTAAAAACGTCCATTACAAAATAAAAAACAAAAAAGGTTATATGCTCTGTATCCTCTTTTTCTTATATTTTTATAAATTAAACTTGTTTCAAATGGAAATGTGTAAAGCGAAATTTACTTATAATAAATCCATGACCTATTACACTTTTGCGACAAACGAATCCCATGTGGTCCAGTGGTTAGGATACCTGACTTTTATCCAGGTGCCCCGGGTTCAATCCCCGGCATGGGAAGGGCGGTTCCATGGTGTAATGGTTAACACTCTGAATCCAGCGATCCGAGTTCAAATCTCGGTGGAACCTTTTCTTTGTGAAATTGTGACAGATATATTTCATTAGTCATTAAAAACATCCATTGCAAAAGGAAAAACAAAAAAGATTATCTGCTCTGTATCGCCTTTTTATTTTTATAAATTGAACTTGTTTCAAATGGAAATATGTAAAGCGAAATTTACTTATAGTATATCCATGACCTATTACACTTTTGAAACAAACGAATCCCATGTGTTCCAGTGGTTAGGATACCTGGCTTCCGCCCATGTGGCCCGGGTTCGATCCCGGGCATGGGAAGGGCAGTTCCATGGTGTAATGGTTAGCACTCTGGACTCAGAATCCAGCGATCCAAGTTCAAATCTCGGTGGTACCTTTTCTTTGTGAAATTGTGACAGATATATTTTATTAGTCATTAAAAACGTCCATTGCAAAAGGAAAAACAAAAATGTTTATCTGCTCTATCCTCGTTTCTTTTATTTTTATATATTAAACTTGTTTCAAATGGAAATATGTAAAGCGAAATTTACTTATAGTAAATCCATGACCTATTACACTTCGCCGACGAACTAATCCCATGTGGTCCAGTGGTTAGGATACCTGGCTTTCACCCAGGTGGCCCGGGTTGGATTCTTTGCATGGGAAGGGCGGTTCCATAGTGTAATGGTTAGGACTTTGAATCCAGCGATCCGAGTTCAAATCTCGGTGGAAACTTTTCTTTGTGAAATTGTGACAGATATATTTTATTAGTCATTAAAAACGTCCATTGCAAAAGGAAAAACAAAAAAGATTATCTTCTCTGTATCCTCTTTTTATTTTTATAAATTGAACTTGTTTCAAATGGAAATATGTAAAGCGAAATTTACTTATAGTAAATCCATGACCTATTACACTTTTGCAACAAACGAATCCCATGTGTTCCAGTGGTTAGGATACCTGGCTTTCACCGAGGTGGCCCGGGTTCGATCGCCGGCATGGGAAGGGAGGGTCCATGGTGTAATGGTTAGCACTCTGGGCTCTTAATCCTGCGATCCGAGTTCAAATCTCGGTGGAACCTTTTCTTTGTGAAATTGTGACAGATATATTTTATTACTCATTAAAAACGTCCATTGCAAAAGGAAAAACAAAAAAGATTATCTCCTCTGTATCCTCTTTTTATTTTTATAAATTGAACTTGTTTCAAATGGAAATATGAAAAGCGAAATTTACTTATAGTACATCCATGACCTATTACACTTTTGCGAAAACGAATTCCATGTGGTCCAGTGGTTAGGATACGTGGCTTTCACCCAGGTGGCCCGGGTTCGATCCCCGGTATGGGAAGTGCGGTTCCATGGTGTAATGGTTAACACTCTGAATCCAGCGATCCGAGTTCAAATTTCGGTGGAACCTTTTCTTTGTGAAATTGTGACTGATATATTTTATTAGTCATTAAAAACGTCCATTGCAAAAGGAAAAACAAAAATGTTTATCTGCTCTATCCTCGTTTCTTTTATTTTTATAAATTAAACTTGTTTCAAATGGAAATATCAAAGCAGAATTTGCATATCGTAAATCCATGACCTATTACACTTTTGCGACAAACGAATCTCATGTGGTCCAGTGGTTAGGATACCTGGCTTTCACCCTGGTGACCCGGGTTCGATCCCTAGCTTGAGAAGGGCGGTTCCATGGTGTAATGGTTAGCACTCTGAATCCAGCGATCCGAGTTCAAATCTCGGTGGAACCTTTTCTTTGTGAAATTGTGACAGATATATTTTATTAGTCATTAAAAACGTCCATTGCAAAAGGAAAAACAAAAAAGATTATCTTCTCTGTATCCTCTTTTTATTTTTATAAATTGAACTTGTTTCAAATGGAAATATGTAAAGCGAAATTTACTTATAGTAAATCCATGACCTATTACACTTTTGCAACAAACGAATCCCATGTGTTCCAGTGGTTAGGATACCTGGCTTTCACCGAGGTGGCCCGGGTTCGATCGCCGGCATGGGAAGGGAGGGTCCATGGTGTAATGGTTAGCACTCTGGGCTCTTAATCCTGCGATCCGAGTTCAAATCTCGGTGGAACCTTTTCTTTGTGAAATTGTGACAGATATATTTTATTAGTCATTAAAAACGTCCATTGCAAAAGGAAAAACAAAAAAGATT
This sequence comes from Meta bourneti, assembly GCA_933210815.1. NCBI lineage: Eukaryota > Metazoa > Arthropoda > Arachnida > Araneae > Tetragnathidae > Meta > Meta bourneti. The sequence goes on along the minus strand of OW119933.1, from coordinate 77,166,223 downwards.
ATCTTCTCTGTATCCTCTTTTTATTTTTATAAATTGAACTTGTTTCAAATGGAAATATGTAAAGCGAAATTTACTTATAGTAAATCCATGACCTATTACACTTTTGCAACAAACGAATCCCATGTGGTTCAGTGGTTAGGATACCTGGCTTTCACCCAGGTGGCCCGGGTTCGATCCCCGGCATGGGAAGTGCGGTTCCATGGTGTAATGGTTAACACTCTGAATCCAGCGATCCGAGTTCAAATCTCGGTGGAACCTTTTCTTTGTGAAATTGTGACAGATATATTTTATTAGTCATTAAAAACGTCCATTACAAAATAAAAAACGAAAAAGGTTATCTGCTCTGTATCCTCTTTTTCTTATATTTTTATAAATTAAGCTTGTTTCAAATGGAAATATGTAAAGCGAAATTTACTTATATTAAATCCATGACCTATTACACTTTTGCAACAAACGAATCCCATGTGGTTCAGTGGTTAGGATACCTGGCTTTCACCCAGGTTTCCCGGGTTCGATCGCCGGCATGGGAAGGGCGGTTCCATGGTGTAATGGTTAGCACTCTGAATCCAGCGATCCGAGTTCAATTCTCGGTGGAACCTTTTCTTTTTGAAATTGTGACAGATATATTTTATTAGTCATTAAAAACGTCCATTACAAAATAAAAAACAAAAAAGGTTATTTGCTCTGTATCCTCTTTTTCTTATATTTTTATAAATTAAGCTTGTTTGAAATGGAAATATGTAAAGCGAAATTTACTTATAATAAATCCATGACCTATTACACTTTTGCGAAAACGAATCCCATGTGGTCCAGTGGTTAGGATACCTGGCTTTCACCCAGGGGACCCGGGTTCAAACCCCGGCATGGAAGGGCGGTTCCATGGTGTAATTGTTAACACTCTGAATCCAGCGATCCGAGTTCAAATCTCGTTGGAACCTTTTCTTTGTGAAATTGTGACAGATATATTTTATTAGTCATTAAAAACGTCCATTGCAAAAGGAAAAACAAAAATGTTTATCTGCTCTATCCTCGTTTCTTTTATTTTTATAAATTAAGCTTGTTTCAAATGGAAATATGTAAAGCGAAATTTACTTATAATAAATCCATGACCTATTACACTTTTGCGAAAACGAATCCCATGTGGTCCAGTGGTTAGGATTCCTGGCTTTCACCCAGGGGACCCGGGTTCAAACCCCGGCATGGGAAGGGCGGTTCCATGGTGTAATGGTTAACACTCCGAATCCAGCGATCCGAGTTCAAATCTCGGTGGAACCTTTTCTTTGTGAAATTGTGACAGATATATTTCATTAGTCATTAAAAACGTCCATTGCAAAAGGAAAAACAAAAATGTTTATCTGCTCTATCCTCGTTTCTTTTATTTTTATAAATTAAACTTGTTTCAAATGGAAATATCAAAGCAGAATTTGCATATCGTAAATCCATGACTTATTACACTTTTGCGACAAACGAATCCCATGTGGTCCAGTGGTTAGGATACCTGGCTTTCGCCCAGGTGGCCCGGGTTCGATCCCCGGCATGGGAAGGGCGGTTCCATGGTGTAATGGTTAGCACTCTGAATCCAGCGATCCGAGTTCAAATCTCGGTAGAACCTTTTCTATGTGAAATTGTGACAAATATATTTTATTAGTCATTAAAAACGTCCATTGCAAAAGGAAAAACAAAAAAGATTATCTCCTCTGTATCCTCTTTTTATTTTTATAAATTGAACTTGTTTCAAATGGAAATATGAAAAGCGAAATTTACTTATAGTACATCCATGACCTATTACACTTTTGCGAAAACGAATTCCATGTGGTCCAGTGGTTAGGATACCTGGCTTTCACCCAGGTGGCCCGGGTTCGATCCCCGGCATGGGAAGTGCGGTTCCATGGTGTAATGGTTAACACTCTGAATCCAGCGATCCGAGTTCAAATTTCGGTGGAACCTTTTCTTTGTGAAATTGTGACTGATATATTTTATTAGTCATTAAAAACGTCCATTGCAAAAGGAAAAACAAAAATGTTTATCTGCTCTATCCTCGTTTCTTTTATTTTTATAAATTAAACTTGTTTCAAATGGAAATATCAAAGCAGAATTTGCATATCGTAAATCCATGACCTATTAAACTTTTGCGACAAACGAATCTCATGTGGTCCAGTGGTTAGGATACCTGGCTTTCACCCAGGTGGCCCGGGTTTGATCGCCGGCATGGGAAGGGAGGGTCCATGGTGTAATGGTTAGCACTCTGGGCTCTTAATCCTGCGATCCGAGTTCAAATCTCGGTGGAACCTTTTCTTTGTGAAATTGTGACAGATATATTTTATTAGTCATTAAAAATGTCCATTACAAAATAAAAAACAAAAAAGATTATCTGCTCTGTATCCTCTTTTTCTTATATTTTTATAAATTAAGCTTGTTTCAAATGGAAATATGTAAAGCGAAATTTACTTATATTAAATACATGACCTATTACACTTTTGCAACAAACGAATCCCATGTGGTTCAGTGGTTAGGATACCTGGCTTTCACCCAGGTTTCCCGGGTTCGATCGCCGGCATGGGAAGGGCGGTTCCATGGTGTAATGGTTAGCACTCTGAATCCAGCGATCCGAGTTCAAATCTCGGTGGAACCTTTTCTTTGTGAAATTGTGACAGATTTATTTTATTAGTCATTAAAAACGTCCATTGCAAAAGGAAAAACAAAAAAGATTATCTTCTCTGTATCCTCTTTTTATTTTTATAAATTGAACTTGTTTCAAATGGAAATATGTAAAGCGAAATTTACTTATAGTAAATCCATGACCTATTACACTTTTGCAACAAACGAATCCCATGTGTTCCAGTGGTTAGGATACCTGGCTTTCACCGAGGTGGCCCGGGTTCGATCGCCGGCATGGGAAGGGAGGGTCCATGGTGTAATGGTTAGCACTCTGGGCTCTTAATCCTGCGATCCGAGTTCAAATCTCGGTGGAACCTTTTCTTTGTGAAATTGTGACAGATATATTTTATTAGTCATTAAAAACGCCCATTGCAAAAGGAAAAACAAAAAAGATTATCTTCTCTGTATCCTCTTTTAATTTTTATAAATTGAACTTGTTTTAAATGGAAATATGTAAAGCGAAATTTACTTATAGTATATCCATGACCTATTACACTTTTGCAACAAACGAATCCCATGTGTTCCAGTGGTTAGGATACCTGGCTTTCACCCAGGTGGCCCGGGTTTGATCGCCGGCATGGGAAGGGAGGGTCCATGGTGTAATGGTTAGCACTCTGGGCTCTTAATCCTGCGATCCGAGTTCAAATCTCGGTGGAACCTTTTCTTTGTGAAATTGTGACAGATATATTTTATTACTCATTAAAAACGTCCATTGCAAAAGGAAAAACAAAAAAGATTATCTTCTCTGTATCCTCTTTTTATTTTTATAAATTGAACTTGTTTCAAATGGAAATATGTAAAGCGAAATTTACTTATAGTAAATCCATGACCTATTACACTTTTGCAACAAACGAATCCCATGTGGTTCAGTGGTTAGGATACCTGGCTTTCACCCAGGTGGCCCGGGTTCGATCCCCGGCATGGGAAGTGCGGTTCCATGGTGTAATGGTTAACACTCTGAATCCAGCGATCCGAGTTCAAATCTCGGTGGAACCTTTTCTTTGTGAAATTGTGACAGATATATTTTATTAGTCATTAAAAACGTCCATTACAAAATAAAAAACAAAAAAGGTTATCTGCTCTGTATCCTCTTTTTCTTATATTTTTATAAATTAAGCTTGTTTCAAATGGAAATATGTAAAGCGAAATTTACTTATATTAAATCCATGACCTATTACACTTTTGCAACAAACGAATCCCATGTGGTTCAGTGGTTAGGATACCTGGCTTTCACCCTGGTTTCCCGGGTTCGATCGCCGGCATGGGAAGGGCGGTTCCATGGTGTAATGGTTAGCACTCTGAATCCAGCGATCCGAGTTCAAATCTCGGTGGAACCTTTTCTTTGTGAAATTGTGACAGATATATTTTATTAGTCATTAAAAACGTCCATTACAAAATAAAAAACAAAAAAGGTTATTTGCTCTGTATCCTCTTTTTCTTATATTTTTATAAATTAAGCTTGTTTGAAATGGAAATATGTAAAGCGAAATTTACTTATAATAAATCCATGACCTATTACACTTTTGCGAAAACGAATCCCATGTGGTCCAGTGGTTAGGATACCTGGCTTTCACCCAGGGGACCCGGGTTCAAACCCCGGCATGGGAAGGGCGGTTCCATGGTGTAATTGTTAACACTCTGAATCCAGCGATCCGAGTTCAAATCTCGTTGGAACCTTTTCTTTGTGAAATTGTGACAGATATATTTTATTAGTCATTAAAAACGTCCATTGCAAAAGGAAAAACAAAAATGTTTATCTGCTCTATCCTCGTTTCTTTTATTTTTATAAATTAAGCTTGTTTCAAATGGAAATATGTAAAGCGAAATTTACTTATAATAAATCCATGACCTATTACACTTTTGCGAAAACGAATCTCATGTGGTCCAGTGGTTAGGATTCCTGGCTTTCACCCAGGGGACCCGGGTTCAAACCCCGGCATGGGAAGGGCGGTTCCATGGTGTAATGGTTAACACTCTGAATCCAGCGATCCGAGTTCAAATCTCGGTGGAACCTTTTCTTTGTGAAATTGTGACAGATATATTTCATTAGTCATTAAAAACGTCCATTGCAAAAGGAAAAACAAAAATGTTTATCTGCTCTATCCTCGTTTCTTTTATTTTTATAAATTAAACTTGTTTCAAATGGAAATATCAAAGCAGAATTTGCATATCGTAAATCCATGACTTATTACACTTTTGCGACAAACGAATCCCATGTGGTCCAGTGGTTAGGATACCTGGCTTTCGCCCAGGTGGCCCGGGTTCGATCCCCGGCATGGGAAGGGCGGTTCCATGGTGTAATGGTTAGCACTCTGAATCCAGCGATCCGAGTTCAAATCTCGGTAGAAACTTTTCTTTGTGAAATTGTGACAGATATATTTTATTAGTCATTAAAAACGTCCATTGCAAAAGGAAAAACAAAAAAGATTATCTGCTCTGTATTCTCTTTTTATTTTTATAAATTGAACCTGTTTCAAATGGAAATATGTAAAGCGAAATTTACTTATAATAAATCCATGACCTATTACACTTTTGCGAAAACGAATCTCATGTGGTCCAGTGGTTAGGATTCCTGGCTTTCACCCAGGGGACCCGGGTTCAAACCCCGGCATGGGAAGGGCGGTTCCATGGTGTAATGGTTAACACTCTGAATCCAGCGATCCGAGTTCAAATCTCGGTGGAACCTTTTCTTTGTGAAATTGTGACAGATATATTTCATTAGTCATTAAAAACGTCCATTGCAAAAGGAAAAACAAAAATGTTTATCTGCTCTATCCTCGTTTCTTTTATTTTTATAAATTAAACTTGTTTCAAATGGAAATATCAAAGCAGAATTTGCATATCGTAAATCCATGACTTATTACACTTTTGCGACAAACGAATCCCATGTGGTCCAGTGGTTAGGATACCTGGCTTTCACCCTGGTGACCCGGGTTCGATCCCCGGCATGGGAAGCGCGGTTCCATGGTGTAATGGTTAGCACTTTGGGCTCTGAATCCTGCGATCCGAGTTCAAATCTCGGTGGAAACTTTTCTTTGTGAAATTGTGACAGATATATTTTATTAGTCATTAAAAACGTCCATTGAAAAAGGAAAAACAAAAATGTTTTTCTTCTCTATCATCGTTTCTTTTATTTTTATAAATTAAACTTGTTTCAAATGGAAATATTAAAGCGAAATTTGCATATTGTTTATCCGTGACCTATTATAGGATTGCGATAAACGAATCCCATGTGGTCCAGTGGTAAGGATGCCTGGCTCTCACCCAGGTGGCCCGGGTTCGATTCCCGGCATGAGAAGGGCGGTTCCATGGTGTAATGTTTAGCACTCTGGGCTCTGAATCCTGCGATCCGAGTTCAAATCTCGGTGGAACGTTTTCTTTGTGAAATTGTGTCCGATATATTTTATTAGTCATTAAAAACGTCCATTGCAAAAGGAAAAACAAAAAAGATTATCTGCTCTGTATCATCTTTTTATTTTTATAAATTGAACTTGTTTCAAATGGAGATATGTAAAGCGAAATTTACTTATAGTAAATCCATGACCTATTACACTTTTGCAACAAACGAATCCTATGTGGTTCAGTGGTTATGATACCTGGCTTTTGCCCAGGTGGCCCGGGTTCGATCAACGGCATGGGAAGGGCGGTTCCATGGTTTAATGTTTAGCACTCTGGCCTCTGAATCCAGCGATCCGAGTTCAAATCTCGGTGGAAACTTTTCTTTGTGAAATTGTGACAGATATATTTTATTAGTCATTAAAAACGTCCATTGTAAAAGGAAAAACAAAAAAGATTATCTGCTCTGTATCCTCTTTTTATTTTTATAAATTGAACTTGTTTCAAATGGAAATATGTAAAGCGAAATTTACTTATAGTAAATCCATGACCTATTACACTTTTGCAACAAACGAATCCCATGTGTTCCAGTGGTTAGGATACATGGCTTTCACCCAGGTGGCCCGGGTTCGATCCCCGGCATGGGAAGTGCGGTTCCATGGTGTAATGGTTAACACTCTGAATCCAGCGATTCGAGTTCAAATCTCGGTGGAACCTTTTCTTTGTGAAATTGTGACAGATATATTTTATTAGTAATTAAAAACGTCCATTGCAAAAGAAAAACAAATGTGTTTATCTGCTCTATCCTCGTTTCTTTTATTTTTATAAATTAAACTTGTTTCAAATGGAAATATTAAAGCGAAATTTGCATATTGTTTATCCGTGACCTATTACAGGATTGCGATAAACGAATCCCATGTGGTTCAGTGGTTAGGATACCTGGCTTTCACCCAGGTGGCCCGTGTTCGATCCCCGGCATGGGAAGTGCGGTTCCATGGTGTAATGGTTAACACTCTGAATCCAGCGATCCTAGTTCAAATCTCGGTGGAACCTGTTCTTTGTGAAATTGTGACAGATATATTATATTAGTAATTAAAAACGTCCATTGCAAAAGAAAAACAAATATGTTTATCTGCTCTATCCTCGTTTCTTTTATTTTTATAAATTAAACTTGTTTCAAATGGAAATATTAAAGCGAAATTTGCATATTGTTTATCCGTGACCTATTACAGGATGGCGATAAACGAATCCCATGTGGTCCAGTGGTTAGGATACCTGGCTTTCACCCTGGTGACCCGGGTTCGATCCCCGGCATGGGAAGGGCGGTTCCATGGTGTAATGGTTAGCACTCTGGACTCTGAATCCAGCGATCCGAGTTCGAATCTCGGTGGAAACTTTTCTTTGTGAAATTGTGACAGATATATTTTATTAGTCATTAAAAACGTCCATTGCAAAAGGAAAAACAAAAAAGATTATCTTCTCTGTATCCTCTTTTTATTTTTATAAATTGAACTTGTTTTAAATGGAAATATGTAAAGCGAAATTTACTTATAGTATATCCATGACCTATTACACTTTTGCAACAAACGTATCCCATGTGTTCCAGTGGTTAGGATACCTGGCTTTCACCCAGGTGGCCCGGGTTTGATCGCCGGCATGGGAAGGGAGGGTCCATGGTTTAATGGTCAGCACTCTGGGCTCTTAATCCTGCGATCCGAGTTCAAATCTCGGTGGAACCTTTTCTTTGTGAAATTGTGACAGATATATTTTATTACTCATTAAAAACGTCCATTACAAAATAAAAAACAAAAAAGGTTATTTGCTCTGTATCCTCTTTTTCTTATATTTTTATAAATTAAGCTTGTTTGAAATGGAAATATGTAAAGCGAAATTTACTTATAATAAATCCATGACCTATTACACTTTTGCGAAAACGAATCCCATGTGGTCCAGTGGTTAGGATACCTGGCTTTCACCCAGGGGACCCGGGTTCAAACCCCGGCATGGGAAGGGCGGTTCCATGGTGTAATTGTTAACACTCTGAATCCAGCGATCCGAGTTCAAATCTCGTTGGAACCTTTTCTTTGTGAAATTGTGACAGATATATTTTATTAGTCATTAAAAACGTCCATTGCAGAAGGAAAAACAAAAAAGATTATCTGCTCTGTATCCTCTTTTTATTTTTATAAATTGAACTTGTTTCAAATGGAAATATGTAAAGCGAAATTTACTTATAGTAAATCCATGACCTATTACACTTTTGCAACAAACGAGTCCCATGTGTTCCAGTGGTTAGGATACCTGGCTTTCACGGAGGTGGCCCGGGTTCGATCGCCGGCATGGGAAGGGAGGGTCCATGGTGTAATGGTTAGCACTCTGGGCTCTTAATCCTGCGATCCGAGTTCAAATCTCGGTGGAAACTTTTCTTTGTGAAATTGTGACAGATATATTTTATTAGTCATTAAAAACGTCCATTGCAAAAGGAAAAACAAAAAAGATTATCTTCTCTGTATCCTCTTTTTATTTTTATAAATTGAACTTGTTTTAAATGGAAATATGTAAAGCGAAATTTACTTATAGTATATCCATGACCTATTACACTTTTGCAACAAACGTATCCCATGTGTTCCAGTGGTTAGGATACCTGGCTTTCACCCAGGTGGCCCGGGTTTGATCGCCGGCATGGGAAGGGAGGGTCCATGGTTTAATGGTCAGCACTCTGGGCTCTTAATCCTGCGATCCGAGTTCAAATCTCGGTGGAACCTTTTCTTTGTGAAATTGTGACAGATATATTTTATTACTCATTAAAAACGTCCATTGCAAAAGGAAAAACAAAAAAGATTATCTTCTCTGTATCCTCTTTTTATTTTTATAAATTGAACTTGTTTCAAATGGAAATATGTAAAGCGAAATTTACTTAGAGTAAATCCATGACCTATTACACTTTTGCAACAAACGAATCCCATGTGGTTCAGTGGTTAGGATACCTGGCTTTCACCCAGGTGGCCCGGGTTCGATCCCCGGTATGGGAAGTGCGGTTCCATGGTGTAATGGTTAACACTCTGAATCCAGCGATCCGAGTTCTAATCTCGGTGGAACCTTTTCTTTGTGAAATTGTGACAGATATATTTTATTAGTCATTAAAAACGTCCATTACAAAATAAAAAACAAAAAAGGTTATCTGCTCTGTATCCTCTTTTTCTTATATTTTTATAAATTAAGCTTGTTTCAAATGGAAATATGTAAAGCGAAATTTACTTATATTAAATCCATGACCTATTACACTTTTGCAACAAACGAATCCCATGTGGTTCAGTGGTTAGGATACCTGGCTTTCACCCAGGTTTCCCGGGTTCGATCGCCGGCATGGGAAGGGCGGTTCCATGGTGTAATGGTTAGCACTCTGAATCCAGCGATCCGAGTTCAAATCTCGGTGGAACCTTTTTTTTTGAAATTGTGACAGATATATTTTATTAGTCATTAAAAACGTCCATTGCAAAAGGAAAAACAAAAATGTTTATCTGCTCTATCCTCGTTTCTTTTATTTTTATAAATTAAGCTTGTTTCAAATGGAAATATGTAAAGCGAAATTTACTTATATTAAATCCATGACCTATTACACTTTTGCAACAAACGAATCCCATGTGGTTCAGTGGTTAGGATACCTGGCTTTCACCCAGGTTTCCCGGGTTCGATCGCCGGCATGGGAAGGGCGGTTCCATGGTGTAATGGTTAGCACTCTGAATCCAGCGATCCGAGTTCAAATCTCGGTGGAACCTTTTCTTTTTGAAATTGTGACAGATATATTTTATTAGTCATTAAAAACGTCCATTACAAAATAAAAAACAAAAAAGGTTATTTGCTCTGTATCCTCTTTTTCTTATATTTTTATAAATTAAGCTTGTTTGAAATGGAAATATGTAAAGCGAAATTTACTTATAATAAATCCATGACCTATTACACTTTTGCGAAAACGAATCCCATGTTGTCCAGTGGTTAGGATTCCTGGCTTTCACCCAGGGGACCTGGGTTCAAACCCCGGCATGGGAAGGGCGGTTCCATGGTGTAATGGTTAACACTCTGAATCCAGCGATCCGAGTTCAAATCTCGGTGGAACCTTTTCTTTGTGAAATTGTGACAGATATATTTCATTAGTCATTAAAAACGTCCATTGCAAAAGGAAAAACAAAAATGTTTATCTGCTCTATCCTCGTTTCTTTTATTTTTATAAATTAAACTTGTTTCAAATGGAAATATCAAAGCAGAATTTGCATATCGTAAATCCATGACTTATTACACTTTTGCGACAAACGAATCCCATGTGGTCCAGTGGTTAGGATACCTGGCTTTCGCCCAGGTGGCCCGGGTTCGATCCCCGGCATGGGAAGGGCGGTTCCATGGTGTAATGGTTAGCACTCTGAATCCAGCGATCCGAGTTCAAATCTCGGTAGAAACTTTTCTTTGTGAAATTGTGACAGATATATTTTATTAGTCATTAAAAACGTCCATTGCAAAAGGAAAAACATAAAAGATTATCTTCTCTGTATCCTCTTTTTATTTTTATAAATTGAACTTGTTTCAAATGGAAATATGTAAAGCGAAATTTACTTATAGTAAATCCATGACCTATTACACTTTTGCAACAAACGAATCCCATGTGTTCCAGTGGTTACGATACCTGGCTTTCACCGAGGTGGCCCGGGTTCGATCGCCGGCATGGGAAGGGAGGGTCCATGGTGTAATGGTTAGCACTCTGGGCTCTTAATCCTGCGATCCGAGTTCAAATCTCGGTGGAACCTTTTCTTTGTGAAATTGTGACAGATATATTTTATTAGTCATTAAAAACGTCCTTTGCAAAAGGAAAAACAAAAAAGATTATCTGCTCTGTATCCTCTTTTTATTTTTATAAATTGAACTTGTTTCAAATGGAAATATGTAAAGCGAAATTTACTTATAGTAAATCCATGACCTATTACAATTTTTCAACAAACGAATCCCATGTGTTCCAGTGGTTAGGATACCTGGCTTTCACCCAGGTGGCCCGGGTTCGATCCCCGGCATGGGAAGTGCGGTTCCGTGGTGTAATGGTTAACACTCTGAATCCAGCGATCCGAGTTCAAATCTCGGTGGAACCTTTTCTTTGTGAAATTGTGACAGATATATTTTATTAGTAATTAAAAACGTCCATTGCAAAAGAAAAACAAATATGTTTATCTGCTCTATCCTCGTTTTATTATTATAAATTATTTTTAGAAATTAAACTTGTTTCAAATGGAAATATTAAAGCGAAATTTGCATATTGTTTATCCGTGACCTATTACAGGATTGCGATAAACGAATCCCATGTGGTCCAGTGGTTAGGATACCTGGCTTTCACCCAGGTGGCCCGGGTTCGATTCCCGGCATGGGAAGGGCGGTTCCATGGTGTAATGGTTAGCACTTTGGGCTCTGAATCCTGCGATCCGAGTTCAAATCTCGGTGGAAACTTTTCTTTGTGAAATTGTGACAGATATATTTTATTAGTCATTAAAAACGTCCATTGAAAAAGGAAAAACAAAAATGTTTTTCTTCTCTATCCTCGTTTCTTTTATTTTTAGAAATTAAACTTGTTTCAAATGGAAATATTAAAGCGAAATTTGCATATTGTTTATCCGTGACCTATTACAGGATTGCGATAAACGAATCCCATGTGGTCCAGTGGTTAGGATACCTGGCTTTCACCCAGGTGGCCCGGGTTCGATTCCCGGCATGGGAAGGGCGGTTCCATGGTGTAATGTTTCGCACTCTGGGCTCTGAATCCTGCGATCCGAGTTCAAATCTCGGAGGAAACTTTTCTTTGTGAAATTGTGACAGATATATTTTATTAGTCATTAAAAACGTCCATTGAAAAAGGAAAAACAAAAATGTTTTCCTTGTCTATCCTCGTTTCTTTTATTTTTATAAATTAAACTTGTTTCAAATGGAAATATCAACGCAGAATTTTCATATAGTAAATCCATGACCTATTACACTTTTGCGACAAACGAATCCCATGCATGACCTATTACACTTTTGCAACAAAGAATCCCATGTGGTTCAGTGGTTAGGATACCTGCTTTCGCCCAGGTTGCCCGGGTTCGATCGCCGACATGGGAAGGGTGGTTCCATGGTTTAATGTTTAGCACTCTGAATCCAGCGATCCGAGTTCAAATCTCGGTGGAACGTTTTCTTTGTGAAATTGTGACCGATATATTTTATTAGTCATTAAAAACGTCCATTGCAAAAGGAAAAACAAAAAAGATTATCTGCTCTGTATCCTCTTTTTATTTTTATAAATTGAACTTGTTTCAAATGGAGATATGTAAAGCGAAATTTACTTATAGTAAATCCATGACCTATTACACTTTTGCAACAAACGAATCCCATGTGTTCCAGTGGTTAGGATACCTGGCTTTCACCCAGGTTTCCCGGGTTCGATCGCCGGCATGGGAAGGGCGGTTCCATGGTGTAATGGTTAGCACTCTGGACTCTGAATCCAGCGATCCGAGTTCAAATCTCGGTGGAACCTTTTCTTTGTGAAATTGCGACAGATATATTTTATTAGTCATTAAAAACGTCCATTGCAAAAGGAAAAACAAAAAAGATTATCTTCTCTGTATCCTCTTTTTATTTTTATAAATTGAACTTGTTTCAAATGGAAATATGTAAAGCGAAATTTACTTATAGTAAATCCATGACCTATTACACTTTTGCAACAAACGAATCCCATGTGTTCCAGTGGTTAGGATACCTGGGTTTCACCGAGGTGGTCCGGGTTCGATCGCCGGCCTGGGAAGGGAGGGTCCATGGTGTAATGGTTAGCACTCTGGGCTCTTAATCCTACGATCCGAGTTCAAATCTCGGTGGAACTTTTTCTTTGTGAAATTGTGACAGATACATTCTATTAGTCATAAAAAACGTCCATTATAATAGAATAAAGAAAAAAGATTATCTGCTCTGTATCCTCTTTTTCTTATATTTTCATAAATTGAACTTGTTTTAAATGGAAATATTTAAAGCGAAATTTACTTATAGTAAATCCATGACCTATTACACTTTTGCAACAAACGAATCCTATGTGGTTCAGTGGTTAGGATACCTGGCTTTCGCCCAGGTGGCCCGTGTTCGATCCCCGGCATGGGAAGGGCGGTTCCATGGTGTAATGGTTAGCACTCTGGACTCTGAATCCAGCGATCCGAGTTCAAATCTCGGTGGAAACTTTTCTTTGTGAAATTGTGACAGATATATTTTATTAGTCATTAAAAACGTCCATTACAAAATAAAAACAAATAAGGTTATCTGCTCTGTATCCTCTTTTTCTTATATTTTTATAAATTAAGCTTGTTTCAAATGGAAATATGTAAAGCGAAAATTACTTATAGTAAATCCATGACCTATTACACTTTTGCTACAAACGAATCCCATGTGGTTCAGTGGTTAGGATACCTGGCTTTCACCCAGGTTTCCCGGGTTCGATCGCCGGCATGGGAAGGGCGGTTCCATGGTGTAATGGTTAGCACTCTGAATCCAGCGATCCGAGTTCAAAACTCGGTGGAACCTTTTCTTTGTGAAATTGTGACAGATATATTTTATTAGTCATTAAAAACGTCCATTACAAAATAAAAAACAAAAAAGGTTATCTGCTCTGTATCCTCTTTTTCTCATATTTTTATAAATTAATCTTGTTTCAAATGGAAATATGTAAAGCGAAATTTACTTATAATAAATCCATGACCTATTACACTTTTGCGACAAACGAATCCCATGTGGTCCAGTGGTTAGGATACCTGGCTTTCACCCAGGTGGCCCGGGTTCAATCCCCGGCATGGGAAGGGCGGTTCCATGGTGTAATGGTTAACCCTCTGAATCCAGCGATCCGAGTTCAAATCTCGGTGGAACCTTTTCTTTGTGAAATTGTGACAGATATATTTCATTAGTCAATAAAAACGTCCATTGCAAAAGGAAAAACAAAAATGTTTATCTGCTCTCTATCCTCTTTTTCTTATATATTCATAAATTGAACTTGTTTTAAATGGAAATATGTAAAGCGAAATTTACTTATAGTAAATCCATGACCTTTTACACTTTTGCAACAAACGAATCCCTTGTGGACCAGTGGTTAGGATACCTGGCTTTCACCCAGGTGGCCCGGGTTCGATCCCCGGCATGGAAAGGGCTGTTCTATGGTGTAATGGTTAACACTCTGAATCCAGCGATCACAGTTCAAATCTCGGTGGAACCTTTTCTTTGTGAAATTGTGACAGATATATTTTATTAGTCATTAAAAACGTCCATTGAAAAAGGAAAAACAAAAATGTTTTTCTGCTCTATCCTCGTTTCTTTTATTTTTATAAATTAAACTTGTTTCAAATCGAAATATCAAAGCAGAATTTGCATATCGTAAATCCATGACTCATTACACTTTTGCGACAAACGAATCCCATGTGGTCCAGTGGTTAGGATGCCTGGCTCTCACCCAGGTGGCCCGGCTTCGATTCCCGGCATGGGAAGGGCGGTTCCATGGGGTAATGTTTAGCGCTCTGAATCCTGCGATACGAGTTCAAATCTCGGTGGATCTTTTCTTTGTGAAATTGTGACAGATATATTTTATTACTCATTAAAAACGTCCATTGCAAAAGGAAAATCAAAAAATATTATCTGCTCTCTATCCTCTTTTTCTTATATATTCATAAATTGAACTTGTTTTAAATGGAAATATGTAAAGCGAAATTTACTTATAGTAAATCCATGACCTTTTACACTTTTGCAACAAACGAATCCCTTGTGGACCATTGGTTAGGATACCTGGCTTTCACCCAGGTGGCCCGGGTTCGATCCCCGGCATGGAAAGGGCTGTGCTATGGTGTAATGGTTAACACTCTGAATCCAGCGATCACAGTTCAAATCTCGGTGGAACCTTTTCTTTGTGAAATTGTGACAGATATATTTTATTAGTCATTAAAAACGTCCATTGAAAAAGGAAAAACAAAAATGTTTTTCTGCTCTATCCTCGTTTCTTTTATTTTTATAAATTAAACTTGTTTCAAATGGAAATATTAAAGCAGAATTTGCATATAGTAAATCCATGACCTATTACACTTTTGCGACAAACGAATCCCATGTGGTCCAGTGGTTAGGATACCTGGCTTTCACCCATGAGGCCCGGGTTCGATCGCCGGCCTGGGAAGGGCGGTTCCATGGTGTAATGGTTAGCACTCTGAATCCAGAGATCCGAGTTCAAAACTCGGTGGAACCTTTTCTTTGTGAAATTGTGACAGATATATTTTATTAGTCATTAAAAACGTCCATTGCAAAAGGAAAAACAAAAAAGATTATCTGCTCTGTATGCTCTTTTTATTTTTATAAATTGAACTTGTTTGAAATGGAAATATGTAAAGCGAAATTTACTTACAGTAAATCCATGACCTATTACTCTTTTGCAACAAACGAATCCCATGTGTTCCAGTGGTTAGGATACCTGGCTTTCACCCATGAGGCCCGGGTTCGATCGCCGGCCTGGGAAGGGCGGTTCCATGGTGTAATGGTTAGCACTCTGGGCTCTGAATCCTGCGATCCGAGTTCAACTCTCGGTGGAACCTTTTCTTTGTGAAATTGTGACAGATATATTTTATTACTCATTGAAAACGTCCATTGCAAAAGGAAAAACAAAAAAGATTATCTGCTCTGTATCCTCCTTTTCTTATATTTTTATAAATTGAACTTGTTTCAAATGGAAATATGTAAAGCGAAATTTACTTATAGTAAATCCATGACCTATTACACTTCTCCGACAAACTCATCCCATGTGGTCCAGTGGTTAGGATACCTGGCTTTCACCCAGGTGGCCCAGGTTGGATCCCCGGCATGGGTAGGGCGGTTCCATGGTGTAATGGTTAGCACTCTCAATCCAGCGATCCGAGTTCAAATCTCGGTGGAACCTTTTCTTTGTGAAATTGTGATAGATATATTTTATTAGTCATTAGAAACGTCCATTGAAAAAGGAAAAACAAAAATGTTTTTCTGCTCTATCCTCGTTTCTTTTATTTTTATAAATTAAACTTGTTTCAAATGGAAATATCAAAGCAGAATTTGCATATAGTAAATCCACGACCTATTACACTTTTGCGACAAACGAATCCCATGCATGTCCTATTACACTTTTGCAACAAAGAGTCCCATGTGGTTCAGTGGTTAGGATACCTGCTTTCGCCCAGGTGGCCCGGATTCGATCGCCGGCATGGGAAGGGCGGTTCCATGGTGTAATGTTTAGCACTCTGGCCTCTGAATCCAGCGAACCGAGTTCAAATCTCGGTGGAACGTTTTCTTTGTGAAATTGTGACAGACACATTCTATTAGTCATAAAAAACGTCCATTGTAACAGAATAAACAAAAAAGATTATCTGCTCTGTATCCTCCTTTTCTTATATTTTTATAAATTGAACTTGTTTCAAATGGAAATATGTAAATCGAAATTTACTTATAGTAAATCCATGACCTATTACACTTCTCCGACAAACTCATCCCATGTGGTCCAGTGGTTAGGATGCCTGGATTTCACCCAGGTGGCCCGGGTTGGATCCCCGGCATGGGAAGGGCGGTTCCATGGTGTAATGTTTAGAACTCTGAATCCAGAGATCCGAGTTCAAATCTTGGTGGAACATTTTCTTTGTGAAATTGTGACAGATATATTTTATTAGTCATTAAAAACGTCCATTGCAAAAGGAAAAACAAAAAGGATTATCTGCTCTGTATCCTCTTTTTCTTATATTTTTATATAAATTGAACTTGTTTCAAATGGAAATATGTAAAGGGAAATTTACTGATAGTAAATCCATGACCTATTACACTTCAGCGTCAAACGAATCCCATTTGGTCCAGTGGTTAGGATACCTGGCTTTCACCTCAGTGATCCGGTTTCGATCCCCGGCTTGGGAAGGGCGGTTCCATGGTGTAATGGTTAGCACTCTGAATCCAGCGATCAGAGTTCAAATCTCGGTGGAACCTTTTCCTTATGAAATTGTGACAGATACATTTTATTAGTCATAAAAACCGTCCATTTTAATAGAATATACAAAAAAGAATATCTGCTCTGTATCCTCTTTTTCTCATATTTTTATAAGTTGAACTTGTTTGAAATGGAAATATGTAAAGCGAAATTTACTTATAGTAAATCCATGACCTATTACACTTCTCCGAAAAACTCATCCCTTGTGGTTCAGTGGTTAGGATACCTGGCTTTCACCCAGGTGGCAAGGGTTGGATTCCTGGCATGGGAAGGGCGGTTCCTTGGTGTAATGGTTAGGACACTGAATCAAGCGATCCGAGTTCAAATCTCGGTGGAACCTTTTCTTTGTGAAATTGTGACAGATATATTTTATTAGTCATTAAAAACGTCCATTGCAAAAGGAAAAACAAAAAAGTTTATTTGCTCTGTATCCCCTTTTTCTTATATTTTCATAAATTGAACTTGTTTCAAATGGATATATGTAAAGCGAAATTTACTTATAGTAAATCCATGACCTATTACACTTTTGCGACAAACGAATCCCATGTGGTCCAGTGTTTAGGATACGTGGCTTTCACACAGGTGGCCCGGGTTCGATCCCCGGCATGGGAAGGGCGGTTCCATGGTGTAATGGTTAGCACTCTGAACACTGAATCCAGAGATCCGAGTTCAAATCTCGGTGGAACCTTTTCTTTGTGAAATTGTGACAGATATATTTTATTAGTCATTAAAAGGTCCATTGCAAAAGGAAAAACAAAAAAGATTATCTGCTCTGTATCCTCTTTTTCTGATCTTTTTATAAATTGAACTTGTTTCAAATGGAAATATGTAAAGCGAAATATACTTATATTAAATCCATGACCTATTACACTTTTGGGACAAACGAATCCCATGTGGTCCAGTGGTTAGGATACCTGGCTTTCACACAGGTGGCCCGGGTTCGATCCCCGGCATGGGAAGGGCGGTTCCATGGTGTAATGGTTAGGACTCTGAATCCAGCGATCCGAGTTCAAAACTCGGTGGGACCTTTTCTTTGTGAAATTGTGACAGATATATTTTATTAGTCAGTAATAATGTCCATTGCAAAAGGAAAAACAAAAAAGATTATCTGCTCTGTATTCTCTTTTTATTTTTATAAATTGAACTTGTTTCAAATGGAAATATGTAAAGCGAAATTTACTTATAGTAAATCCATGACCTATTACACTTTTGCGACAAACGAATCCTATGTGGTCCAAAGGTTAGGATACCTGGCTTTCACCTAGGTGACCCGGTTTTGATCCCCGGCATGGGAAGGGCGGTTCCATGGTGTAATGGTTAGCACTCCGAATCCAGCGATCCGAGTTCAATTCTCGGTGGAACCTTTTCTTTGTGAAATTGTGACAGATATATTTTATTAGTCATTAAAAACGTCCATTGCAATAGGAAAAACAAAAAAGGTTATCTGCTCTGTATCCTCTTTTTCTTATATTTTTATAAATTAAACTTGTTTCAAATGGAAATATGTAAAGCGAAATATACTTATATTAAATCCATGACCTATTACAATTTTGCAACAAACGAATCCCATGTGTCCCAGTGGTTAGGATACCTGGCTTTCACCCAGGTGGTCCGGGTTCGATCGCCGGCATGAGAAGGGCGGTTCCATGGTGTAATGGTTAGCACTCTGGACTCTGAATCCAGCGATTCGAGTTCAAATCTCGGTGGAAACTTTTCTTTGTGAAATTGTGACAGATATATTTTATTAGTCATTAATAATGTCCATTGCAAAAGGAAAAACAAAAAAGATTATCTGCTCTGTATCCTCTTTTTATTTTTATAAATTGAACTTGTTTCAAATGGAAATATGTAAAGCGAAATTTACTTATAGTAAATCCATGACCTATTACACTTTTGCAACAAACGAATCCCATGTGTTCCAGTGGTTAGGATACCTGGCATTCACCCAGGTGGTCCGGGTTCGATCGCCGGCATGAGAAGGGCGGTTCCATGGTGTAATGGTTAGCACTCTGGACTCTGAATCCAGCGATTCGAGTTCAAATCTCGGTGGAAACTTTTCTTTGTGAAATTGTGACAGATATATTTTATTAGTCATTAAAAATGTCCATTGCAAAAGGAAAAACAAAAATGTTTATCTGCTCTATCCTCGTTTCTTTTATTTTTATAAATTAAACTTGTTTCAAATGGAAATATGTAAAGCGAAATTTACTTATAATAAATCCATGACCTATTACACTTTTGCGACAAACGAATCCCATGTGGTCCAGTGGTTAGGATACCTGGCTTTCACCCAGGTGGCCCGGGTTCAATCCCCGGCATGGGAAGGGCGGTTCCATGGTGTAATGGTTAACACTCTGAGTACAGCGATCCAAGTTCAAATCTCGGTGGAACCTTTTCTTTGTGAAATTGTGACAGACATATTTTATTAGTCATTAAAAACGTCCATTGCAAAAGGAAAAACAAAAAAGATTATCTGCTCTATCCTCGTTTCTTTTATTTTTATATATTAAACTTGTTTCAAATGGAAATATCAAAGCAGAATTTGCATATCGTAAATCCATGACCTATTACACTTTTGCGACAAACGAATCCCATATGGTCCAGTGGTTAGGATGCCTGGCTCTCACCCAGGTGGCCCGGGTTCGATTCCCGGCATGGGAAGGGCGGTTCCATGGTGTAATGGTTAGCACTCTGGACTCTCAATCCAGCGATCCGAGTTCAAATCTCGTTGGAACCTTTTCTTTGTGAAATTGTGACAGATATATTTTATTAGTCATTAAAAACGTCCATTGCAAAAGGAAAAACAAAAATGTTTATCTGCTCTATCCTCGTTTCTTTTATTTTTATAAATTAAACTTGTTTCAAATGGAAATATTAAAGCGAAATGTGCATATTGTTTATCCCTGACCTATTACACGATTGCTATAAACGAATCCCACGTGGTCCATTGGTTAGGATACCTGGCTTTCACCCAGGTGGCCCGGGTTCGATCCCCGGCATGGGAAGGGCAGTTCCATGGTGTAATGGTTAGCATTCTGGACTCTGAATCCAGCGATCCGAGTTCAAATCTCGGTGGAACCTTTTCTTTGTGAAATTGTGACAGACATATTTTATTAGTCATTAAAAACGTCCATTGCAAAAGGAAAAACAAAAATGTTTTTCTGCTCTATCCTCGTTTCTTTTATTTTTATAAATTAAACTTGTTTCAAATCGAAATATCAAAGCAGAATTTGCATATCGTAAATCCATGACTCATTACACTTTTGCGACAAACGAATCCCATGTGGTCCAGTGGTTAGGATGCCTGGCTCTCACCCAGGTGGCCCGGCTTCGATTCCCGGCATGGGAAGGGCGGTTCCATGGGGTAATGTTTAGCGCTCTGAATCCTGCGATACGAGTTCAAATCTCGGTGGATCTTTTCTTTGTGAAATTGTGACAGATATATTTTATTACTCATTAAAAACGTCCATTGCAAAAGGAAAATCAAAAAATATTATCTGCTCTCTATCCTCTTTTTCTTATATATTCATAAATTGAACTTGTTTTAAATGGAAATATGTAAAGCGAAATTTACTTATAGTAAATCCATGACCTTTTACACTTTTGCAACAAACGAATCCCTTGTGGACCATTGGTTAGGATACCTGGCTTTCACCCAGGTGGCCCGGGTTCGATCCCCGGCATGGAAAGGGCTGTGCTATGGTGTAATGGTTAACACTCTGAATCCAGCGATCACAGTTCAAATCTCGGTGGAACCTTTTCTTTGTGAAATTGTGACAGATATATTTTATTAGTCATTAAAAACGTCCATTGAAAAAGGAAAAACAAAAATGTTTTTCTGCTCTATCCTCGTTTCTTTTATTTTTATAAATTAAACTTGTTTCAAATGGAAATATTAAAGCAGAATTTGCATATAGTAAATCCATGACCTATTACACTTTTGCGACAAACGAATCCCATGTGGTCCAGTGGTTAGGATACCTGGCTTTCACCCATGAGGCCCGGGTTCGATCGCCGGCCTGGGAAGGGCGGTTCCATGGTGTAATGGTTAGCACTCTGAATCCAGAGATCCGAGTTCAAAACTCGGTGGAACCTTTTCTTTGTGAAATTGTGACAGATATATTTTATTAGTCATTAAAAACGTCCATTGCAAAAGGAAAAACAAAAAAGATTATCTGCTCTGTATGCTCTTTTTATTTTTATAAATTGAACTTGTTTGAAATGGAAATATGTAAAGCGAAATTTACTTACAGTAAATCCATGACCTATTACTCTTTTGCAACAAACGAATCCCATGTGTTCCAGTGGTTAGGATACCTGGCTTTCACCCATGAGGCCCGGGTTCGATCGCCGGCCTGGGAAGGGCGGTTCCATGGTGTAATGGTTAGCACTCTGGGCTCTGAATCCTGCGATCCGAGTTCAACTCTCGGTGGAACCTTTTCTTTGTGAAATTGTGACAGATATATTTTATTACTCATTGAAAACGTCCATTGCAAAAGGAAAAACAAAAAAGATTATCTGCTCTGTATCCTCCTTTTCTTATATTTTTATAAATTGAACTTGTTTCAAATGGAAATATGTAAAGCGAAATTTACTTATAGTAAATCCATGACCTATTACACTTCTCCGACAAACTCATCCCATGTGGTCCAGTGGTTAGGATACCTGGCTTTCACCCAGGTGGCCCAGGTTGGATCCCCGGCATGGGTAGGGCGGTTCCATGGTGTAATGGTTAGCACTCTCAATCCAGCGATCCGAGTTCAAATCTCGGTGGAACCTTTTCTTTGTGAAATTGTGATAGATATATTTTATTAGTCATTAGAAACGTCCATTGAAAAAGGAAAAACAAAAATGTTTTTCTGCTCTATCCTCGTTTCTTTTATTTTTATAAATTAAACTTGTTTCAAATGGAAATATCAAAGCAGAATTTGCATATAGTAAATCCACGACCTATTACACTTTTGCGACAAACGAATCCCATGCATGTCCTATTACACTTTTGCAACAAAGAGTCCCATGTGGTTCAGTGGTTAGGATACCTGCTTTCGCCCAGGTGGCCCGGATTCGATCGCCGGCATGGGAAGGGCGGTTCCATGGTGTAATGTTTAGCACTCTGGCCTCTGAATCCAGCGAACCGAGTTCAAATCTCGGTGGAACGTTTTCTTTGTGAAATTGTGACAGACACATTCTATTAGTCATAAAAAACGTCCATTGTAACAGAATAAACAAAAAAGATTATCTGCTCTGTATCCTCCTTTTCTTATATTTTTATAAATTGAACTTGTTTCAAATGGAAATATGTAAATCGAAATTTACTTATAGTAAATCCATGACCTATTACACTTCTCCGACAAACTCATCCCATGTGGTCCAGTGGTTAGGATGCCTGGATTTCACCCAGGTGGCCCGGGTTGGATCCCCGGCATGGGAAGGGCGGTTCCATGGTGTAATGTTTAGAACTCTGAATCCAGAGATCCGAGTTCAAATCTTGGTGGAACATTTTCTTTGTGAAATTGTGACAGATATATTTTATTAGTCATTAAAAACGTCCATTGCAAAAGGAAAAACAAAAAGGATTATCTGCTCTGTATCCTCTTTTTCTTATATTTTTATATAAATTGAACTTGTTTCAAATGGAAATATGTAAAGGGAAATTTACTGATAGTAAATCCATGACCTATTACACTTCAGCGTCAAACGAATCCCATTTGGTCCAGTGGTTAGGATACCTGGCTTTCACCTCAGTGATCCGGTTTCGATCCCCGGCTTGGGAAGGGCGGTTCCATGGTGTAATGGTTAGCACTCTGAATCCAGCGATCAGAGTTCAAATCTCGGTGGAACCTTTTCCTTATGAAATTGTGACAGATACATTTTATTAGTCATAAAAACCGTCCATTTTAATAGAATATACAAAAAAGAATATCTGCTCTGTATCCTCTTTTTCTCATATTTTTATAAGTTGAACTTGTTTGAAATGGAAATATGTAAAGCGAAATTTACTTATAGTAAATCCATGACCTATTACACTTCTCCGAAAAACTCATCCCTTGTGGTTCAGTGGTTAGGATACCTGGCTTTCACCCAGGTGGCAAGGGTTGGATTCCTGGCATGGGAAGGGCGGTTCCTTGGTGTAATGGTTAGGACACTGAATCAAGCGATCCGAGTTCAAATCTCGGTGGAACCTTTTCTTTGTGAAATTGTGACAGATATATTTTATTAGTCATTAAAAACGTCCATTGCAAAAGGAAAAACAAAAAAGTTTATTTGCTCTGTATCCCCTTTTTCTTATATTTTCATAAATTGAACTTGTTTCAAATGGATATATGTAAAGCGAAATTTACTTATAGTAAATCCATGACCTATTACACTTTTGCGACAAACGAATCCCATGTGGTCCAGTGTTTAGGATACGTGGCTTTCACACAGGTGGCCCGGGTTCGATCCCCGGCATGGGAAGGGCGGTTCCATGGTGTAATGGTTAGCACTCTGAACACTGAATCCAGAGATCCGAGTTCAAATCTCGGTGGAACCTTTTCTTTGTGAAATTGTGACAGATATATTTTATTAGTCATTAAAAGGTCCATTGCAAAAGGAAAAACAAAAAAGATTATCTGCTCTGTATCCTCTTTTTCTGATCTTTTTATAAATTGAACTTGTTTCAAATGGAAATATGTAAAGCGAAATATACTTATATTAAATCCATGACCTATTACACTTTTGGGACAAACGAATCCCATGTGGTCCAGTGGTTAGGATACCTGGCTTTCACACAGGTGGCCCGGGTTCGATCCCCGGCATGGGAAGGGCGGTTCCATGGTGTAATGGTTAGGACTCTGAATCCAGCGATCCGAGTTCAAAACTCGGTGGGACCTTTTCTTTGTGAAATTGTGACAGATATATTTTATTAGTCAGTAATAATGTCCATTGCAAAAGGAAAAACAAAAAAGATTATCTGCTCTGTATTCTCTTTTTATTTTTATAAATTGAACTTGTTTCAAATGGAAATATGTAAAGCGAAATTTACTTATAGTAAATCCATGACCTATTACACTTTTGCGACAAACGAATCCTATGTGGTCCAAAGGTTAGGATACCTGGCTTTCACCTAGGTGACCCGGTTTTGATCCCCGGCATGGGAAGGGCGGTTCCATGGTGTAATGGTTAGCACTCCGAATCCAGCGATCCGAGTTCAATTCTCGGTGGAACCTTTTCTTTGTGAAATTGTGACAGATATATTTTATTAGTCATTAAAAACGTCCATTGCAATAGGAAAAACAAAAAAGGTTATCTGCTCTGTATCCTCTTTTTCTTATATTTTTATAAATTAAACTTGTTTCAAATGGAAATATGTAAAGCGAAATATACTTATATTAAATCCATGACCTATTACAATTTTGCAACAAACGAATCCCATGTGTCCCAGTGGTTAGGATACCTGGCTTTCACCCAGGTGGTCCGGGTTCGATCGCCGGCATGAGAAGGGCGGTTCCATGGTGTAATGGTTAGCACTCTGGACTCTGAATCCAGCGATTCGAGTTCAAATCTCGGTGGAAACTTTTCTTTGTGAAATTGTGACAGATATATTTTATTAGTCATTAATAATGTCCATTGCAAAAGGAAAAACAAAAAAGATTATCTGCTCTGTATCCTCTTTTTATTTTTATAAATTGAACTTGTTTCAAATGGAAATATGTAAAGCGAAATTTACTTATAGTAAATCCATGACCTATTACACTTTTGCAACAAACGAATCCCATGTGTTCCAGTGGTTAGGATACCTGGCATTCACCCAGGTGGTCCGGGTTCGATCGCCGGCATGAGAAGGGCGGTTCCATGGTGTAATGGTTAGCACTCTGGACTCTGAATCCAGCGATTCGAGTTCAAATCTCGGTGGAAACTTTTCTTTGTGAAATTGTGACAGATATATTTTATTAGTCATTAAAAATGTCCATTGCAAAAGGAAAAACAAAAATGTTTATCTGCTCTATCCTCGTTTCTTTTATTTTTATAAATTAAACTTGTTTCAAATGGAAATATGTAAAGCGAAATTTACTTATAATAAATCCATGACCTATTACACTTTTGCGACAAACGAATCCCATGTGGTCCAGTGGTTAGGATACCTGGCTTTCACCCAGGTGGCCCGGGTTCAATCCCCGGCATGGGAAGGGCGGTTCCATGGTGTAATGGTTAACACTCTGAGTACAGCGATCCAAGTTCAAATCTCGGTGGAACCTTTTCTTTGTGAAATTGTGACAGACATATTTTATTAGTCATTAAAAACGTCCATTGCAAAAGGAAAAACAAAAAAGATTATCTGCTCTATCCTCGTTTCTTTTATTTTTATATATTAAACTTGTTTCAAATGGAAATATCAAAGCAGAATTTGCATATCGTAAATCCATGACCTATTACACTTTTGCGACAAACGAATCCCATATGGTCCAGTGGTTAGGATGCCTGGCTCTCACCCAGGTGGCCCGGGTTCGATTCCCGGCATGGGAAGGGCGGTTCCATGGTGTAATGGTTAGCACTCTGGACTCTCAATCCAGCGATCCGAGTTCAAATCTCGTTGGAACCTTTTCTTTGTGAAATTGTGACAGATATATTTTATTAGTCATTAAAAACGTCCATTGCAAAAGGAAAAACAAAAATGTTTATCTGCTCTATCCTCGTTTCTTTTATTTTTATAAATTAAACTTGTTTCAAATGGAAATATTAAAGCGAAATGTGCATATTGTTTATCCCTGACCTATTACACGATTGCTATAAACGAATCCCACGTGGTCCATTGGTTAGGATACCTGGCTTTCACCCAGGTGGCCCGGGTTCGATCCCCGGCATGGGAAGGGCAGTTCCATGGTGTAATGGTTAGCATTCTGGACTCTGAATCCAGCGATCCGAGTTCAAATCTCGGTGGAACCTTTTCTTTGTGAAATTGTGACAGACATATTTTATTAGTCATTAAAAACGTCCATTGCAAAAGGAAAAACAAAAAAGATTATCTGCTCTGTATCCTATTTTTATTTTTATAAATTGAACTTGATTGAAATGGAAATATGTAAAGCGAAATTTACTTATAGTAAATCCATGACCTATTACTCTTTTGCAACAAACGAATCCCATGTGTTCCAGTGGTTAGGATACCTGGCTTTCACCCATGAGGCCCGGGTTCGATCGTCGGCATGGAAAGGGCGGTTCCATGGTGTAATGGTTAGCACTCTGAACTCTGAATCCAGAGATCCGAGTTGAAAACTCGGTGGAACCTTTTCTTTGTGAAATTGTGACAGATATATTTTATTAGTCATTAAAAACGTCCATTGCAAAAGGAAAAACAAAAATGTTTATCTGCTCTATCCTCATTTCTTTTATTTTTATAAATTAAACTTGTTTCAAATGGAAATATTAAAGCGAAATGTGCATATTGTTTATCCCTGACCTATTACACGATTGCTATAAACGAATCCCATGTGGTCCATTGGTTAGGATACCTGGCTTTCACCCAGGTGGCCCGGGTTCGATCCCCGACGTGGAAAGGGCGGTTCCATGGTGTAATGGTTAGCAATCTGGGCTCTGAATCCTGCGATCCGAGTTCAAATCTTGGTGGAACCTTTTCTTTGTGAAATTGTGACAGATACATTCTATTAGTCATAAAAAACGTCCATTGTAATAGAATAAACAAAAAAGATTATCTGCTCTGTATCCTCTTTTTCTTATATTTTTATAAATTAAGCTTGTTTCAAATGGAAATATGTAAAGCGAAATTTACTTATAGTAAATCCATGACCTATTACACTTTTGCGACAAACGAATCCTATGTGGTCCAGTGGTTAAGATACCTGGCTTTCACCCAGGTGGCCCGGGTTGGATTCCTGGCATGGGAAGGGCGGTTCCTTGGTGTAATGGTTAGGACTCTGAATCCAGCGATCCGAGTTCAAATCTCGGTGGAACCTTTTCTTTGGAAAGATATATTTTATTAGTCATTAAAAACGTCCATTGCAAAAGGAAAACAAAAAAAGGTTATCAGCTCTGTATCCTCTTTTTCTTATATTTTTATAAATTAAAATTGTTTCAAATGGAAATATGTAAAGCGAAATTTACATAAAGTAAATCCATGACCTATTACACTTTTGCGACAAACGAATCCCATGTGGTCCAGTGGTTAGGATACCTGGCTTTCACCCAGGTGGCCCGGGTTTGATCCCGGCATGTGAAGGGCGGTTCCATGGTGTAATGATTAGCACACTGTACTTTGAATCCATCGATCCGAGTTCAAATCTCGGTGGAACCTTTTCTTTGTGAAATTGTGACAGATATATTTTATTAGTCATTAAGAACGTCCATTGCAAAAGGAAAAACAAAAAAGATTATCTGCTCTTTATCCTATTTTTCTTATATTTTTATAAATTAAACTTGTTTCATATGGAAATATGTAAAGCGAAATTTACTTATAGTAATTCCATGACCTATTACACTTTTGCGATAAACGAATCCCATGTGGTCCAGTGGTTAGGATACCTGGCTTTCACCCAGGTGGCCCGGGTTCGATTCCCGGCATGGGAAGGGCGGTTATTTGGTGTAATGGTTAGCACACTGTACTTTGAATCCATCGATCCGAGTTCAAATCTCGGTGGAACCTTTTCTTTGTGAAATTGTGACAGATATATTTTATTAGTCATTATAAAAGGTCCATTGCAAAAAGAAAAACAAAAAAGATTAACTGCTCTGTATCCTCTTTTTCTTATCTTTTTATAAATTGAACTTGTTTCAAATGGAAATATGTAAAGCGAAATTTACTTAAAGTAAATCCATGACCTATTTCACTTTTGCGACAAACGAATCCCATGTGGTCCAGTGGATAGGATACCTGGCTTTCGCCCAGGTGGCCCTGGTTCGATCGCCGGCATGGGTAGGGCGGTACCATGGTGTAATGGTTAGCACTCTGAACTCTGAATCCAGAGATCCGTGTTCAAATCTCGGTGGAACCTTTTCTTTGTGAAATTGTGACACATATATTTTATTAGTCATTAAAAACGTCCATTGCAAAAGGAAAAACAAAAAAGATTATCTGCTCTATCCTCGTTTCTTTTATTTTTATATATTAAACTTGTTTCAAATGGAAATATCAAAGCAGAATTTGCATATCGTAAATCCATGACCTATTACACTTTTGCGACAAACGAATCCCATATGGTCCAGTGGTTAGGATGCCTGGCTCTCACCCAGGTGGCCCGGGTTCGATTCCCGGCATGGGAAGGGCGGTTCCATGGTGTAATGGTTAGCACTCTGGACTCTCAATCCAGCAATCCGAGTTCAAATCTCGTTGGAACCTTTTCTTTGTGAAATTGTGACAGATATATTTTATTAGTCATTAAAAACGTCCATTGCAAAAGGAAAAACAAAAATGTTTATCTGCTCTATCCTCGTTTCTTTTATTTTTATAAATTAAACTTGTTTCAAATGGAAATATTAAAGCGAAATGTGCATATTGTTTATCCCTGACCTATTACACGATTGCTATAAACGAATCCCACGTGGTCCATTGGTTAGGATACCTGGCTTTCACCCAGGTGGCCCGGGTTCGATCCCCGGCATGGGAAGGGCAGTTCCATGGTGTAATGGTTAGCATTCTGGACTCTGAATCCAGCGATCCTAGTTCAAATCTCGGTGGAACCTTTTCTTTGTGAAATTGTGACAGACATATTTTATTAGTCATTAAAAACGTCCATTGCAAAAGGAAAAACAAAAAAGATTATCTGCTCTGTATCCTATTTTTATTTTTATAAATTGAACTTGATTGAAATGGAAATATGTAAAGCGAAATTTACTTATAGTAAATCCATGACCTATTACTCTTTTGCAACAAACGAATCCCATGTGTTCCAGTGGTTAGGATACCTGGCTTTCACCCATGAGGCCCGGGTTCGATCGTCGGCCTGGAAAGGGCGGTTCCATGGTGTAATGGTTAGCACTCTGAACTCTGAATCCAGAGATCCGAGTTGAAAACTCGGTGGAACCTTTTCTTTGTGAAATTGTGACAGATATATTTTATTAGTCATTAAAAACGTCCATTGCAAAAGGAAAAACAAAAATGTTTATCTGCTCTATCCTCATTTCTTTTATTTTTATAAATTAAACTTGTTTCAAATGGAAATATTAAAGCGAAATGTGCATATTGTTTATCCCTGACCTATTACACGATTGCTATAAACGAATCCCATGTGGTCCATTGGTTAGGATACCTGGCTTTCACCCAGGTGGCCCGGGTTCGATCCCCGACGTGGAAAGGGCGGTTCCATGGTGTAATGGTTAGCAATCTGGGCTCTGAATCCTGCGATCCAAGTTCAAATCTTGGTGGAACCTTTTCTTTGTGAAATTGTGACAGATACATTCTATTAGTCATAAAAAACGTCCATTGTAATAGAATAAACAAAAAAGATTATCTGCTCTGTATCCTCTTTTTCTTATATTTTTATAAATTAAGCTTGTTTCAAATGGAAATATGTAAAGCGAAATTTACTTATAGTAAATCCATGACCTATTACACTTTTGCGACAAACGAATCCTATGTGGTCCAGTGGTTAAGATACCTGGCTTTCACCCAGGTGGCCCGGGTTGGATTCCTGGCATGGGAAGGGCGGTTCCTTGGTGTAATGGTTAGGACTTTGAATCCAGCGATCCGAGTTCAAATCTCGGTGGAACCTTTTCTTTGGAAAGATATATTTTATTAGTCATTAAAAACGTCCATTGCAAAAGGAAAACAAAAAAAGGTTATCAGCTCTGTATCCTCTTTTTCTTATATTTTTATAAATTAAACTTGTTTCAAATGGAAATATGTAAAGCGAAATTTACATAAAGTAAATCCATGACCTATTACACTTTTGCGACAAACGAATCCCATGTGGTCCAGTGGTTAGGATACCTGGCTTTCACCCAGGTGGCCCGGGTTTGATCCCGGCATGTGAAGGGCGGTTCCATGGTGTAATGATTAGCACACTGTACTTTGAATCCATCGATCCGAGTTCAAATCTCGGTGGAACCTTTTCTTTGTGAAATTGTGACAGATATATTTTATTAGTCATTAAAAACGTCCATTGCAAAAGGAAAAACAAAAAAGATTATCTGCTCTTTATCCTATTTTTCTTATATTTTTATAAATTAAACTTGTTTCATATGGAAATATGTAAAGCGAAATTTACTTATAGTAATTCCATGACCTATTACACTTTTGCGATAAACGAATCCCATGTGGTCCAGTGGTTAGGATACCTGGCTTTCACCCAGGTGGCCCGGGTTCGATTCCCGGCATGGGAAGGGCGGTTATTTGGTGTAATGGTTAGCACACTGTACTTTGAATCCATCGATCCGAGTTCAAATCTCGGTGGAACCTTTTCTTTGTGAAATTGTGACAGATATATTTTATTAGTCATTATAAAAGGTCCATTGCAAAAAGAAAAACAAAAAAGATTAACTGCTCTGTATCCTCTTTTTCTTATCTTTTTATAAATTGAACTTGTTTCAAATGGAAATATGTAAAGCGAAATTTACTTAAAGTAAATCCATGACCTATTTCACTTTTGCGACAAACGAATCCCATGTGGTCCAGTGGATAGGATACCTGGCTTTCACCTAGGTGACCCTGTTTCGATCCCCGGCATGGGAAGGGCGGTTCCATGGTGTAATGGTTAGCACTCTGAATCCAGCGATACGAGTTCAAATCTCAGTGGAACCTTTTCTTTGTGAAATTGTGACAGATACATTCTATTAGTCATAAAAAACGTCCATTGTAATAGAATAAACAAAAAAGATTATCTGCTCTGTATCCTCTTTTTCTTATATTTTTATAAATTGAACTTGTTTCAAATGGAAATATGTAAAGCGAAATTTACTTATAGTAAATCCATGACCTATTACACTTCTCCGACAAACTCATCCCATGTGGTCCAGTGGTTAGGATACCTGGCTTTCGCCCAGCTGGCCCGGGTTGGATTCTTGGCATGGAAAGGACGGTTCCATGGTGTAATGGTTAGAACTCTGAATCCAGAGATCCGAGTTCAAATCTCGGTGGAAACTTTTCTTTGTGAAATTGTGACAGATATATTGTATTAGTCATTAAAAACGTCCATTGCAAAAGGAAAAACAAAAATGTTTATCTGCTCTATCCTCGTTTCTTTTATTTTTATAAATTAAACTTGTTTCAAATGAAAATATTAAAGCGAAATTTGCATATTGTTTATCCGTGACCTATTACACTTTTGCGACAAACGAATCCCATGTGGTCCAGTTGTTAGGATACCTGGTTTTCACCCAGGTTTCCCGGTTTCGATCCCCGGCATGGGAAGGGCGGTTCCATGGTGTAATGATTAGCACTCTGAATCCAGCGATCCGTGTTCAAATCTCGGTGGAACCTTTCCTTTGTGAAATTGTGACAGATATATTTTATTAGTCAATAAAACCTCCATTGCAAAAGGAAAAACAAAAAAGGTTATCTGCTCTGTATCCTCTTTTTCTTATATTTTTATAAATTAAACTTGTTTCAAATGGAAATATGTAAAGCGAAATTTACTTATAGTAAATCCATGACCTATTACACCTTTGCGACAAACGAATCCCATGTGGTCCAGTGGTTAGGATGCATGGCTTTCGCCAAGGTGACCCGGGTTCGATCCCCGGCATGGGAAGGGCGGTTCCATGGTGTAATGGTTAGCATTCTGAATCCTGTGATCCGAGTTCAAATCTCAGTGGAAACTTTTCTTTGTGAAATTGTGACAGATATATTTTATTAGTCATTAAAAACGTCCATTGCAAAAGGAAAAACAAAAAAAGGTTATCTGCTCTGTATCCTCTTTTTCTTATATTTTCATAAATTGAACTTGTTTCAAATGGATATATGTAAAGCGAAATTTACTTATAGTAAATCCATGACCTATTACACTTTTGCAACAAACGATTCCCATGTGGTTCAGTGGTTAGGATACCTGGCTTTCACCCAGGTGGCCCGGGATCGATCCCCGGCATGGGAAGGGCGGTTCCATGTTGTAATGGTTAGCACTCTGAACTCTGAATCCAGAGATCCGAGTTCAAATCTCGGTGGAAACTTTTCTTTGTGAAATTGCGACAGATATATTTTATTAGTCATTAAAAACGTCCATTGCAAAAGGAAAAACAAAAAAGATTATCTGCTCTGTATCCTCTTTTTCTTATATTTTTATAAATTGAACCTGTTTCAAATGGAAATATGTAAAGCGAAATTTACTTATGGTAAATCCATGACCTATTACACTTTTGCGACAATCGAATCCCATGGGGTCCAGTGGTTAGGATACCTGGCTTTCACCCAGGTGGCCCGGGTTCGATCCCCGGCATGGGAAGGGCGGTTCCACGGTGTAATGGTTAACACTCTCAATCCAGCGATCCGAGTTCAAATCTCGGTGGAACCTTTTCTTTGTGAAATTGTGACAGATACATTCTATTAGTCATAAAAAACGTCCATTGTAATAGAATAAACAAAAAAGATTATCTGCTCTGTATGCTCTTTTTCTTATATTTTTATAAATTTAACTTGTTTCAAATGGAAATATGTAAAGCGAAATTTACTTATAGTAAATCCATGACCTATTACACTTTTGCAACAAACGAATCCCATGTGGTTCAGTGGTTAGGATAATTGGCTTTCACCCAGGTGGCCCGGGTTCGATCCCCGGCATGGGAAGGGCGGTTCCATGGTGTAATGGTTAGCACACTGAATCCAGAGATCCGAGTTCAAATCTCGGTGGAACCTTTTCTTTGTGAAATTGTGACAGATATATTTTATTAGTCATTAAAAGGTCCATTGCAAAAGGAAAAACAAAAAAGATTATCTGCTCTGTATCCTCTTTTTCTGATCTTTTTATAAATTGAACTTGTTTCAAATGGAAATATGTAAAGCGAAATATACTTATATTAAATCCATGACCTATTACACTTTTGGGACAAACGAATCCCATGTGGTCCAGTGGTTAGGATACCTGGCGTTCACACAGGTGGCCCGGGTTCGATCCCCGGCATGGGAAGGGCGGTTCCATGGTGTAATGGTTAGGACTCTGAATCCAGCGATCCGAGTTCAAAACTCGGTGGAACCTTTTCTTTGTGAAATTGTGACAGATATATTTTATTAGTCAGTAATAATGTCCATTGCAAAAGGAAAAACAAAAAAGATTATCTGCTCTGTATTCTCTTTTTATTTTTATAAATTGAACTTGTTTCAAATGGAAATATGTAAAGCGAAATTTACTTATAGTAAATCCATGACCTATTACACTTTTGCGACAAACGAATCCTATGTGGTCCAAAGGTTAGGATACCTGGCTTTCACCTAGGTGACCCGGTTTTGATCCCCGGCATGGGAAGGGCGGTTCCATGGTGTAATGGTTAGCACTCTGAACACTGAATCCAGAGATCCGAGTTCAAATCTCGGTGGAACCTTTTCTTTGTGAAATTGTGACAGATATATTTTATTAGTCATTAAAAACGTCCATTGCAATAGGAAAAACAAAAAAGATTATCTGCTCTGTATCCTCTTTTTCTTATATTTTTATAAATTAAACTTGTTTCAAATGGAAATATGTAAAGCGAAATATACTTATATTAAATCCATGACCTATTACAATTTTGCAACAAATGAATCCCATGTGTCCCAGTGGTTAGGATACCTGGCTTTCACCCAGGTGGTCTGGGTTCGATCGCCGGCATGAGAAGGGCGGTTCCATGGTGTAATGGTTAGCACTCTGGACTCTGAATCCAGCGATTCGAGTTCAAATCTCGGTGGAAACTTTTCTTTGTGAAATTGTGACAGATATATTTTATTAGTCATTAATAATGTCCATTGCAAAAGGAAAAACAAAAAAGATTATCTGCTCTGTATCCTCTTTTTATTTTTATAAATTGAACTTGTTTCAAATGGAAATATGTAAAGCGAAATTTACTTATAGTAAATCCATGACCTATTACACTTTTGCAACAAACGAATCCCATGTGTTCCAGTGGTTAGGATACCTGGCTTTCACCCAGGTGGTCCGGGTTCGATCGCCGGCATGAGAAGGGCGGTTCCATGGTGTAATGGTTAGCACTCTGGACTCTGAATCCAGAGATCCGAGTTCAAATCTCGGTGGAAACTTTTCTTTGTGAAATTGCGACAGATATATTTTATTAGTCATTAAAAACGTCCATTGCAAAAGGAAAAACAAAAAAGATTATCTGCTCTGTATCCTCTTTTTCTTATATTTTTATAAATTGAACCTGTTTCAAATGGAAATATGTAAAGCGAAATTTACTTATGGTAAATCCATGACCTATTACACTTTTGCGACAATCGAATCCCATGGGGTCCAGTGGTTAGGATACCTGGCTTTCACCCAGGTGGCCCGGGTTCGATCCCCGGCATGGGAAGGGCGGTTCCACGGTGTAATGGTTAACACTCTCAATCCAGCGATCCGAGTTCAAATCTCGGTGGAACCTTTTCTTTGTGAAATTGTGACAGATACATTCTATTAGTCATAAAAAACGTCCATTGTAATAGAATAAACAAAAAAGATTATCTGCTCTGTATGCTCTTTTTCTTATATTTTTATAAATTTAACTTGTTTCAAATGGAAATATGTAAAGCGAAATTTACTTATAGTAAATCCATGACCTATTACACTTTTGCAACAAACGAATCCCATGTGGTTCAGTGGTTAGGATAATTGGCTTTCACCCAGGTGGCCCGGGTTCGATCCCCGGCATGGGAAGGGCGGTTCCATGGTGTAATGGTTAGCACACTGAATCCAGAGATCCGAGTTCAAATCTCGGTGGAACCTTTTCTTTGTGAAATTGTGACAGATATATTTTATTAGTCATTAAAAGGTCCATTGCAAAAGGAAAAACAAAAAAGATTATCTGCTCTGTATCCTCTTTTTCTGATCTTTTTATAAATTGAACTTGTTTCAAATGGAAATATGTAAAGCGAAATATACTTATATTAAATCCATGACCTATTACACTTTTGGGACAAACGAATCCCATGTGGTCCAGTGGTTAGGATACCTGGCGTTCACACAGGTGGCCCGGGTTCGATCCCCGGCATGGGAAGGGCGGTTCCATGGTGTAATGGTTAGGACTCTGAATCCAGCGATCCGAGTTCAAAACTCGGTGGAACCTTTTCTTTGTGAAATTGTGACAGATATATTTTATTAGTCAGTAATAATGTCCATTGCAAAAGGAAAAACAAAAAAGATTATCTGCTCTGTATTCTCTTTTTATTTTTATAAATTGAACTTGTTTCAAATGGAAATATGTAAAGCGAAATTTACTTATAGTAAATCCATGACCTATTACACTTTTGCGACAAACGAATCCTATGTGGTCCAAAGGTTAGGATACCTGGCTTTCACCTAGGTGACCCGGTTTTGATCCCCGGCATGGGAAGGGCGGTTCCATGGTGTAATGGTTAGCACTCTGAACACTGAATCCAGAGATCCGAGTTCAAATCTCGGTGGAACCTTTTCTTTGTGAAATTGTGACAGATATATTTTATTAGTCATTAAAAACGTCCATTGCAATAGGAAAAACAAAAAAGATTATCTGCTCTGTATCCTCTTTTTCTTATATTTTTATAAATTAAACTTGTTTCAAATGGAAATATGTAAAGCGAAATATACTTATATTAAATCCATGACCTATTACAATTTTGCAACAAATGAATCCCATGTGTCCCAGTGGTTAGGATACCTGGCTTTCACCCAGGTGGTCTGGGTTCGATCGCCGGCATGAGAAGGGCGGTTCCATGGTGTAATGGTTAGCACTCTGGACTCTGAATCCAGCGATTCGAGTTCAAATCTCGGTGGAAACTTTTCTTTGTGAAATTGTGACAGATATATTTTATTAGTCATTAATAATGTCCATTGCAAAAGGAAAAACAAAAAAGATTATCTGCTCTGTATCCTCTTTTTATTTTTATAAATTGAACTTGTTTCAAATGGAAATATGTAAAGCGAAATTTACTTATAGTAAATCCATGACCTATTACACTTTTGCAACAAACGAATCCCATGTGTTCCAGTGGTTAGGATACCTGGCTTTCACCCAGGTGGTCCGGGTTCGATCGCCGGCATGAGAAGGGCGGTTCCATGGTGTAATGGTTAGCACTCTGGACTCTGAATCCAGCGATTCGAGTTCAAATCTCGGTGGAAACTTTTCTTTGTGAAATTGTGACAGATATATTTTATTAGTCATTAAAAATGTCCATTGCAAAAGGAAAAACAAAAATGTTTATCTGCTCTATCCTCGTTTCTTTTATTTTTATAAATTAAACTTGTTTCAAATGGAAATATGTAAAGCGAAATTTACTTATAATAAATCCATGACCTATTACACTTTTGCGACAAACGAATCCCATGTGGTCCAGTGGTTAGGATACCTGGCTTTCACCCAGGTGGCCCGGGTTCAATCCCCGGCATGGGAAGGGCGGTTCCATGGTGTAATGGTTAACACTCTGAGTCCAGCGATCCAAGTTCAAATCTCGGTGGAACCTTTTCTTTGTCAAATTGTGACAGATATATTTCATTAGTCAATAAAAACATCCATTGCAAAAGGAAAAACAAAAATGTTTATCTGCTCTATCCTCGTTTCTTTTATTTTTATATATTAAACTTGTTTCAAATGGAAATATCAAAGCAGAATTTGCATATCGTAAATCCATGACCTATTACACTTTTGCGACAAACGAATCCCATATGGTCCAGTGGTTAGGATGCCTGGCTCTCACCCAGGTGGCCCGGGTTCGATTCCCGGCATGGGAAGGGCGGTTCCATGGTGTAATGGTTAGCACTCTGGACTCTCAATCCAGCGATCCGAGTTCAAATCTCGTTGGAACCTTTTCTTTGTGAAATTGTGACAGATATATTTTATTAGTCATTAAAAACGTCCATTGCAAAAGGAAAAACAAAAATGTTTATCTGCTCTATCCTCGTTTCTTTTATTTTTATAAATTAAACTTGTTTCAAATGGAAATATTAAAGCGAAATTTGCATATTGTTTATCCGTGACCTATTACACGATTGCGATAAACGAATCCCACGTGGTCCATTGGTTAGGATACCTGGCTTTCACCCAGGTGGCCCGGGTTCGATCCCCGGCATGGGAAGGGCGGTTCCATGGTGTAACGGTTAGCATTCTGGACTCTGAATCCAGCGATCCGAGTTCAGATCTCGGTGGAACCTTTTCTTTGTGAAATTGTGACAGACATATTTTATTAGTCATTAAAAACGTCCATTGCAAAAGGAAAAACAAAAAAGATTATCTGCCCTGTATCCTATTTTTATTTTTATAAATTGAACTTGATTGAAATGGAAATATGTAAAGCGAAATTTACTTATAGTAAATCCATGACCTATTACTCTTTTGCAACAAACGAATCCCATGTGTTCCAGTGGTTAGGATACCTGGCTTTCACCCATGAGGCCCGGGTTCGATCGTCGGCCTGGAAAGGGCGGTTCCATGGTGTAATGGTTAGCACTCTGAACTCTGAATCCAGAGATCCGAGTTGAAAACTCGGTGGAACCTTTTCTTTGTGAAATTGTGACAGATATATTTTATTAGTCATTAAAAACGTCCATTGCAAAAGGAAAAACAAAAATGTTTATCTGCTCTATCCTCGTTTCTTTTATTTTTATAAATTAAACTTGTTTCAAATGGAAATATTAAAGCGAAATGTGCATATTGTTTATCCCTGACCTATTACACGATTGCTATAAACGAATCCCATGTGGTCCATTGGTTAGGATACCTGGCTTTCACCCAGGTGGCCCGGGTTCGATCCCCGGCGTGGAAAGGGCGGTTCCATGGTGTAATGGTTAGCAATCTGGGCTCTGAATCCTGCGATCCGAGTTCAAATCTTGGGGAACCTTTTCTTTGTGAAATTGTGACAGATATATTTTATTACTCATTGAAAACGTCCATTGCAAAAGGAAAAACAAAAAATATTATCTGCTCTGTATCCTCCTTTTCTTATATTTTTATAAATTGAACTTGTTTCAAATGGAAATATGTAAAGCGAAATTTTCTTATAGTAAATCCATGACCTATTACACTTCTCCGACAAACTCATCCCATGTGGTCCAGTGGTTAGGATGCCTGGCTTTCACCCAGGTGGCCCGGGTTGGATCCCCGGCATGGGAAGGGCGGTTCCATGGTGTAATGTTTAGCACTCTCAATCCAGCGATCCGAGTTCAAATCTCGGTGGAATCTTTTCTTTGTGAAATTGTGACAGATACATTCTATTAGTCATAAAAAACGTCCATTGTAATAGAATAAACAAAAAAGATTATCTGCTCTGTATCCTCTTTTTCTAATATTTTTATAAATTGAACTTGTTTCAAATGGAAATATGTAAAGCGAAATTTTCTTATAGTAAATCCATGACCTATTACACTTCTCCGACAAACTCATCCCATGTGGTCCAGTGGACAGGATACCTGGCTTTCGCCCAGCTGGCCCGGGTTGGATTCCTGGCATCGGAAGGGCGGTTCCTTGGTGTAATGGTTAGGACTCTGAATCAAGCAATCCGAGTTCAAATCTCGGTGGAACCTTTTCTTTGGAAAGATATATTTTATTAGTCATTAAAAACGTCCATTGCAAAAGGAAAACAAAAAAAGGTTATCTGCTCTGTATCCCCTTTTTCTTATATTTTTATAAATTAAACTTGTTTCAAATGGAAATATGTAAAGCGAAATTTACATAAAGTAAATCCATGACCTATTACACTTTTGCGACAAACGAATCCCATGTGGTCCAGTGGTTAGGATACCTGGCTTTCACCCAGGTGGCCCGGGTTTGATCCCGGCATGTGAAGGGCGGTTCCATGGTGTAATGATTAGCACACTGTACTTTGAATCCATCGATCCGAGTTCAAATCTCGGTGGAACCTTTTCTTTGTGAAATTGTGACAGATATATTTTATTAGTCATTAAAAACGTCCATTGCAAAAGGAAAAACAAAAAAGATTATCTGCTCTTTATCCTATTTTTCTTATATTTTTATAAATTAAACTTGTTTCATATGGAAATATGTAAAGCGAAATTTACTTATAGTAATTCCATGACCTATTACACTTTTGCGATAAACGAATCCCATGTGGTCCAGTGGTTAGGATACCTGGCTTTCACCCAGGTGGCCCGGGTTCGATTTCCGGCATGGGAAGGGCGGTTATTTGGTGTAATGGTTAGCACACTGTACTTTAAATCCATCGATCCGAGTTCAAATCTCGGTGGAACCTTTTCTTTGTGAAATTGTGACAGATATATTTTATTAGTCATTAAAAACGTCCATTGCAAAAGGAAAAACAAAAAAGATTATCTGCTCTGTATCCTCTTTTTCTCATATTTTTATAAATTGAACCTGTTTCAAATGGAAATATGTAAAGCGAAATTTACTTATGGTAAATCCATGACCTATTACACTTTTGCGACAATCGAATCCCATGGGGTCCAGTGGTTAGGATACCTGGCTTTCACCCAGGTGGCCCGGGTTCGATCCCCGGCATGGGAAGGGCGGTTCCACGGTGTAATGGTTAACACTCTCAATCCAGCGATCCGAGTTCAAATCTCGGTGGAACCTTTTCTTTGTGAAATTGTGACAGATACATTCTATTAGTCATAAAAAACGTCCATTGTAATAGAATAAACAAAAAAGATTATCTGCTCTGTATGCTCTTTTTCTTATATTTTTATAAATTTAACTTGTTTCAAATGGAAATATGTAAAGCGAAATTTACTTATAGTAAATCCATGACCTATTACACTTTTGCGACAAACGAATCCTATGTGGTCCAGTGGTTAAGATACCTGGCTTTCACCCAGGTGGCCCGGGTTTGGTCCCCGGCATGGGAAGGGCGGTACCATGGTGTAATGGTTAGCACTCTGAACTCTGAATCCAGAGATCCGAGTTCAAATCTCGGTGGAAACTTTTCTTTGTGAAATTGCGACAGATATATTTTATTAGTCATTAAAAACGTCCATTGCAAAAGGAAAAACAAAAAAGATTATCTGCTCTGTATCCTCTTTTTCTTAT
This sequence comes from Meta bourneti, assembly GCA_933210815.1. Classification (NCBI taxonomy): domain Eukaryota; kingdom Metazoa; phylum Arthropoda; class Arachnida; order Araneae; family Tetragnathidae; genus Meta; species Meta bourneti. The sequence goes on along the minus strand of OW119933.1, from coordinate 77,126,121 downwards.
ATTTTTATATAAATTGAACTTATTTCAAATGGAAATATGTAAATGGAAATTTACTTATAGTAAATCCATGACCTATTACACTTTTGCGACAAACGAATCCCATTTGGTCCAGTGGTTACGATACCTGGCTTTCACCTAGGTGATCCGGTTTCGATCCCCGGCTTGGGAAGGGCGGTTCCATAGTGTAATGGTTAGCTCTCTGAATCCAGCGATCCGAGTTCAAATCTCGGTTGAACCTTTTCCTTATGAAATTGTGACAGATGCATTTTATTTGTCATAAAAAACGTCCATTTTAATAGAATAAACAAAAAAGATTATCTGCTCTGTATCCTCTTTTTCTTATATTTTTATCAGTTGAACTTGTTTCAAATGGAAATATGTAAAGCGAAATTTACTTGTAGTAAATCCATGACCTATTACACTTCTCCGAAAACTCATCCCTTGTGGTCCAGTGGTTAGGATACCTGGCTTTCACCCAGGTGGCAAGGGTTGGATTCCTGGTATGGGAAGGGCGGTTCCTTGGTGTAATGGTTACTACTCTGAATCAAGCGATCCGAGTTCAAATCTCGGTCGAACCTTTTCTTTGTGAAATTGTGACAGATATATTTTATTAGTCATTAAAAACGTCCATTGCAAAAGGAAAAAGAAAAAAGATTATCTGCTCTGTATACTCTTTTTCTTATATTTTTATAAATTGAACCTGTTTCAAATGGAAATATGTAAAGCGAAATTTACTTATGGGAAATCCATGACCTATTACACTTTTGCGACAATCGAATCCCATGGGGTCCAGTGGTTAGGATACCTGGCTTTCACCCAGGTGGCCCGGGTTCGATCCCCGGCATGGGAAGGGCGGTTCCACGGTGTAATGGTTAACACTCTCAATCCAGCGATCCGAGTTCAAATCTCGGTGGAACCTTTTCTTTGTGAAATTGTGACAGATACATTCTATTAGTCATAAAAAACGTCCATTGTAATAGAATAAACAAAAAAGATTATCTGCTCTGTATGCTCTTTTTCTTATATTTTTATAAATTTAACTTGTTTCAAATGGAAATATGTAAAGCGAAATTTACTTATAGTAAATCCATGACCTATTACACTTTTGCGACAAACGAATCCTATGTGGTCCAGTGGTTAAGATACCTGGCTTTCACCCAGCTGGCCCGGGTTTGGTCCCCGGCATGGGAAGGGCGGTACCATTGTGTAATGGTTAGCACTCTGAACTCTGAATCCAGAGATCCGAGTTCAAATCTCGGTGGAAACTTTTCTTTGTGAAATTGCGACAGATATATTTTATTAGTCATTAAAAACGTCCATTGCAAAAGGAAAAACAAAAAAGATTATCTGCTCTGTATCCTCTTTTTCCTATATTTTTATATAAATTGAACTTGTTTCAAATGGAAATATGTAAAAAAAATTTACTTATAGTAAATCCATGACCTATTACACTTTTGCGACAAACGAATCCCATTTGGTCCAGTGGTTAGGATACCTGGCTTTCACCTAGGTGATCCGGTTTCGATCCCCGGCTTGGGAAGGGCGGTTCCATGGTGTAATGGTTAGCACTCTGAATCCAGCGATCCGAGTTCAAATCTCGGTTGAACCTTTTCCTTATGAAATTGTGACAGATACATTTTATTTGTCATAAAAAACGTCCATTTTAATAGAATAAACAAAAAAGATTATCTGCTCTGTATCCTCTTTTTCTTATATTTTTATCAGTTGAACTTGTTTCAAATGGAAATATGTAAAGCGAAATTTTCTGATAGTAAATCCATGACCTATTACACTTTTGCGACAAACGAATCCCATGTGGTCCAGTGGTTAGGATACCTGGTTTTCACCCAGGTGTCCCGGTTTCGATCCCCGGCATGGGAAGGGCGGTTCCATGGTGTAATGGTTAGCACTCTGAATCCAGCGATCCGTGTTCAAATCTCGGTGGAACCTTTTCTTTGTGAAATTGTGACAGATATATTTTATTAGTCAATAAAACGTCCATTGCAAAAGGAAAAACAAAAAAGGTTATCTGCTCTGTATCCTCTTTTTCTTATATTTTTATAAATTAAACTTGTTTCAAATGGAAATATGAAAAGCGAAATTTACTTATAGTAAATCCATGACCTATTACACTTTTGCGACAAACGAATCCAATGTGGTCCAGTGGTTAGGATGCATGGCTTTCACCAAGGTGACCCGGGTTCGATCCCCGGCATGGGAAGGGCGGTTCCATGGTGTAATAGTTAGCATTCTGAATCCTGTGATCCGAGTTCAAATCTCGGTGGAAACTTTAATTTGTGAAATTGTGACAGATATATTTTATTAGTCATTAAAAACGTCCATTGCAAAAGGAAAAACAAAAAAAGGTTATCTGCTCTGTATCCTCTTTTTCTTATATTTTCATAAATTGAACTTGTTTCAAATGGATATATGTAAAGCGAAATTTATTTATAGTAAATCCATGACCTATTACACTTTTGCAACAAACGAATCCCATGTGGTTCAGTGGTTAGGATACCTGGCTTTCGCCCAGGTGGCCCTGGTTCGATCGCCGGCATGGGTAGGGCGGTACCATGGTGTAATGGTTAGCACTCTGAACTCTGAATCCAGAGATCCGAGTTCAAATCTCGGTGGAACCTTTTCTTTGTGAAATTGTGACACATATATTTTATTAGTCATTAAAAACGTCCATTGCAAAAGGAAAAACAAAAATGTTTACCTGCTCTATCCTCGTTTCTTTTATTTTTATGAATTAAACTTGTTTCAAATGGAAATATTAAAGCGAAATTTGCATATTGTATATCCGCGACCTATTGCACGAGTGCGATAAACGAATCCAATGTGGTCCAGTTGCTAGGATGCATGGCTTTCGCCCACGTGGCCCTGGTTCGATCGCCGGCATGGGTAGGGCGGTAACATGGTGTAATGGTTAGCACTCTGAACTCTGAATCCAGAGATCCGAGTTCAAATCTCGGTGGAACCTTTTCTTTGTGAAATTGTGACAGATATATTTTATTAGTCAATAAAACATCCATTGCAAAAGGAAAAACAAAAAAGGTTATCTGCTCTGTATCCTCTTTTTCTTATATTTTTATAAATTAAACTTGTTTCAAATGGAAATATGTAAAGCGAAATTTACTTATAGTAAATCCATGACCTATTACACTTTAGCGACAAACGAATCCCATGTGGTCCAGTGGTTAGGATGCATGGCTTTCACCAAGGTGACCCGGGTTCGATCCCCGGCATGGGAAGGGCGGTTCCATGGTGTAATGGTTAGCATTCTGAATCCTGTGATCCGAGTTCAAATCTCGGTGGAAACTTTTCTTTGTGAAATTGTGACAGATATATTTTATTAGTCATTAAAAACGTCCATTGCAAAAGGAAAAACAAAAATGTTTATCTGCTCTATCCTCGTTTCTTTTATTTTTATAAATTAAACTTGTTTCAATTGAAAATATTAAAGCGAAATTTGCATATTGTTTATCCGTGTCCTATTACACTTTTGCGACAAACGAATCCCATGTGGTCCAGTGGTTAGGATACCTGGTTTTCACCCAGGTTTCCCGGTTTCGATCCCCGGCATGGGAAGGGCGGTTCCATGGTGTAATGGTTAGCACTCTGAACTCTGAATCCAGAGATCCGAGTTCAAATCTCGGTGGAACCTTTTCTTTGTGAAATTGTGACACATATATTTTATTAGTCATTAAAAACGTCCATTGCAAAAGGAAAAACAAAAATGTTTACCTGCTCTATCCTCGTTTCTTTTATTTTTATGAATTAAACTTGTTTCAAATGGAAATATTAAAGCGAAATTTGCATATTGTATATCCGCGACCTATTGCACGAGTGCGATAAACGAATCCAATGTGGTCCAGTGGTTAGGATGCATGCCTCTCACCCAGGTGGCCCGGGTTCTATTCCCGGCATGGGAAGGGCGGTTCCATGGTGTAATGGTTAGCACTCTGGACTCTGAATCCAGCGATCCGAGTTCAAATCTCGGTGGAACCTTTTCTTTGTGAAATTGTGACAGATATATTTTATTAGTCATTAAAAACGTCCATTGCAAAAGGAAAAACAAAAAAAGGTTATCTGCTCTGTATCCTCTTTTTCTTATATTTTCATAAATTGAACTGGTTTCAAATGCATATATGTAAAGCGAAATTTACTTATAGTAAATCCATGACCTATTACACTTTTGCAACAAACGAATCCCATGTGGTTCAGTGGTTAGGATACCTGGCTTTCGGCCAGGTGGCCCTGGTTCGATCGCCGGCATGGGTAGGGCGGTACCATGGTGTAATGGTTAGCACTCTGAACTCTGAATCCAGAGATCCGAGTTCAAATCTCGGTGGAACCTTTTCTTTGTGAAATTGTGACACATATATTTTATTAGTCATTAAAAACGTCCATTGCAAAAGGAAAAACAAAAATGTTTACCTGCTCTATCCTCGTTTCTTTTATTTTTATGAATTAAACTTGTTTCAAATGGAAATATTAAAGCGAAATTTGCATATTGTATATCCGCGACCTATTGCACGAGTGCGATAAACGAATCCAATGTGGTCCAGTGGTTAGGATGCATGGCTTTCGCCCACGTGGCCCTGGTTCGATCGCCGGCATTGGTAGGGCGGTACCATGGTGTAATGGTTAGCACTCTGAACTCTGAATCCAGAGATCCGAGTTCAAATCTCGGTGGAACCTTTTCTTTGTGAAATTGTGACAGATATATTTTATTAGTCAATAAAACATCCATTGCAAAAGGAAAAACAAAAAAGGTTATCTGCTCTGTATCCTCTTTTTCTTATATTTTTATAAATTAAACTTGTTTCAAATGGAAATATGTAAAGCGAAATTTACTTATAGTAAATCCATGACCTATTACACTTTTGCGACAAACGAATCCCATGTGGTCCAGTGGTTAGGATGCATGGCTTTCACCAAGGTGACCCGGGTTCGATCCCCGGCATGGGAAGGGCGGTTCCATGGTGTAATGGTTAGCATTCTGAATCCTGTGATCCGAGTTCAAATCTCGGTGGAAACTTTTCTTTGTGAAATTGTGACAGATATATTTTATTAGTCATTAAAAACGTCCATTGCAAAAGGAAAAACAAAAATGTTTATCTGCTCTATCCTCGTTTCTTTTATTTTTATAAATTAAACTTGTTTCAAATGAAAATATTAAAGCGAAATTTGCATATTGTTTATCCGTGTCCTATTACACTTTTGCGACAAACGAATCCCATGTGGTCCAGTGGTAAGGATACCTGGTTTTCACCCAGGTTTCCCGGTTTCGATCCCCGGCATGGGAAGGGCGGTTCCATGGTGTAATGGTTAGCACTCTGAACTCTGAATCCAGAGATCCGAGTTCAAATCTCGGTGGAACCTTTTCTTTGTGAAATTGTGACACATATATTTTATTAGTCATTAAAAACGTCCATTGCAAAAGGAAAAACAAAAATGTTTACCTGCTCTATCCTCGTTTCTTTTATTTTTATGAATTAAACTTGTTTCAAATGGAAATATTAAAGCGAAATTTGCATATTGTATATCCGCGACCTATTGCACGAGTGCGATAAACGAATCCAATGTGGTCCAGTGGTTAGGATGCATGCCTCTCACCCAGGTGGCCCGGGTTCTATTCCCGGCATGGGAAGGGCGGTTCCATGGTGTAATGGTTAGCACTCTGGACTCTGAATCCAGCCATCCGAGTTCAAATCTCGGTGGAACCTTTTCTTTGTGAAATTGTGACAGATATATTTTATTAGTCATTAAAAACGTCCATTGCAAAAGGAAAAACAAAAAAATGTTATCTGCTCTGTATCCTCTTTTTCTTATATTTTCATAAATTGAACTGGTTTCAAATGGATATATGTAAAGCGAAATTTACTTATAGTAAATCCATGACCTATTACACTTTTGCAACAAACGAATCCCATGTGGTTCAGTGGTTAGGATACCTGGCTTTCGCCCAGGTGGCCCTGGTTCGATCGACGGCATGGGTAGGGCGGTACCATGTTGTAATGGTTAGCACTCTGAACTCTGAATCCAGAGATCCGAGTTCAAATCTCGGTGGAACCTTTTCTTTGTGAAATTGTGACAGATATATTTTATTAGTCAATAAAACGTCCATTGCAAAAGGAAAAACAAAAAAGGTTATCTGCTCTGTATCCTGTTTTTCTTATATTTTTATAAATTAAACTTGTTTCAAATGTAAATATGTAAAGCGAAATTTACTTATAGTAAATCCATGACCTATTACACTTTTGCGACAAAAGAATCCCATGTGGTCCAGTGGTTAGGATGCATGGCTTTCACCAAGGTGACACGGGTTCGATCCCCGGCATGTGAAGGGCGGTTCCATGGTGTAATGGTTAGCATTCTGAATCCTGTGATCCGAGTTCAAATCTCGGTGGAAACTTTTCTTTGTGAAATTGTGACAGATATATTTTATTAGTCATTAAAAACGTCCATTGCAAAAGGAAAAACAAAAAAAGGTTATCTGCTCTGTATCCTCTTTTTCTTATATTTTCATAAATTGAACTTGTTTCAAATGGATATATGTAAAGCGAAATTTACTTATAGTAAATCCATGACCTATTACACTTTTGCAACAAACTAATCCCATGTGGTTCAGTGGTTAGGATACCTGGCTTTCGCCCAGGTGGCCCTGGTTCGATCGCCGGCATGGGTAGAACGGTACCATGGTGTAATGGCTAGCACTCTGAACTCTGAATCCAGAGATCCGAGTTCAAATCTCGGTGGAACCTTTTCTTTGTGAAATTGTGACACATATATTTTATTAGTCATTAAAAACGTCCATTGCAAAAGGAAAAACAAAAATGTTTACCTGCTCTATCCTCGTTTCTTTTATTTTTATGAATTAAACTTGTTTCAAATGGAAATATTAAAGCGAAATTAGCATATTGTATATCCGCGACCTATTGCACGAGTGCGATAAACGAATCCAATGTGGTCCAGTGGTTAGGATGCATGGCTCTCACCCAGGTGGCCCGGGTTCTATTCCCGGCATGGGAAGGGTGGTTTAATGGTTAGCACTCTGGACTCTGAATCCAGCGATCCGAGTTCAAATCTCGGTGGAACCTTTTCTTTGTGAAATTGTGACAGATATATTTTATTAGTCATTAAAAACGTCCATTGCAAAAGGAAAAACAAAAAAAGGTTATCTGCTCTGTATCCTCTTTTTCTTATATTTTCATAAATTGAACTTGTTTCAAATGGATATATGTAAAGCGAAATTTACTTATAGTAAATCCATGACCTATTACACTTTTGCAACAAACGAATCCTATGTGGTTCAGTGGATAGGATACCTGGCTTTCGCCCAGGTGGCCCTGGTTCGATCACCGGCATGGGTAGGGCGGTACCATGGTGTAATGGTTAGCACTCTGAACTCTGAATCCAGAGATCCGTGTTCAAATCTCGGTGGAACCTTTTCTTTGTGAAATTGTGACACATATATTTTATTAGTCATTAAAAACGTCCATTGCAAAAGGAAAAACAAAAATATTTACCTGCTCTATCCTCGTTTCTTTTATTTTTATGAATTAAACTTGTTTCAAATGGAAATATTAAAGCGAAATTTGCATATTGTATATCCGCGACCTATTGCACGAGTGCGATAAACGAATCCAATGTGGTCCAGTGGTTAGGATGCATGGCTCTCACCCAGGTGGCCCGGGTTCTATTCACGGCGTGGGAAGGGCGGTTCCATGGTGTAATGGTTAGCACTCTGGACTCTGAATCCAGCGATCCGAGTTCAAATCTCGGTGGAACCTTTTCTTTGTGAAATCGTCACAGATATATTTTATTAGTCATTAAAAACGTCCATTGCAAAAGGAAAAACAAAAATGTTTATCTGCTCTATCCTCGTTTCTTTTATTTTTATGAATTAAACTTGTTTCAAATGGAAATATTAAAGCGAAATTTGCATATTGTTTATCCGTGACCTATTACACTTTTGCGACAAACGAATCCCATGTGGTCCAGTGGTTAGGATACCTGGCTTTCACCCAGGTGTCCCGGTTTCGATCCCCGGTATGGGAAGGGTGGTTCCATAGTGTAATGGTTAGCACTCTGAATCCAGCGATCCGTGTTGAAATCTCGGCTGAACCTTTTCTTTGTGAAATTGTGACAGATATATTTTATTAGTCAATAAAACGTCCATTGCAAAAGGAAAAACAAAAAAGGTTATCTGCTCTGTATCCTCTTTTTCTTATATTTTTATAAATTAAACTTGTTTCAAATGGAAATATATAAAGCGAAATTTACTTATAGTAAATCCATGACCTATTACACTTTTGCGACAAACGAATCCCATGTGGTCCAGTGGTTAGGATACCTGGTTTTCACCCAGGTGTCCCGGTTTTGATCCACGGCATGGGAAGGGCGGTTCCATGGTGTAATGGTTAGCACTCTGAATCCAGCGATCCGTGTTCAAATCTCGGTGGAACCTTTTCTTTGTGAAATCGTCACAGATATATTTTATTAGTCATTAAAAACGTCCATTGCAAAAGGAAAAACAAAAATGTTTATCTGCTCTATCCTCGTTTCTTTTATTTTTATAAATTAAACTTGTTTCAAATGGAAATATTAAAGCGAAATTTGCATATTGTTTATCCGTGACCTATTACACTTTTGCGACAAACGAATCCCATGTGGTCCAGTGGTTAGGATACCTGGCTTTCACTCAGGTGTCCAGGGTTCGATCCCCGGCATGGGAAGGGCGGTTCCATGGTGTAATGGTTAGCACTCTGGACTCTGAATATAGCGATCCGAGTTCAAATCTCGGTGGAACCTTTTCTTTGTGAAATTGTGACAGATATATTTTATTAGTCATTAAAAACGTCCATTGCAAAAGGAAAAACAAAAAAAGGTTATCTGCTCTGTATCCTCTTTTTCTTATATTTTCATAAATTGAACTTGTTTCAAATGGATATATGTAAAGCGAAATTTACTTATAGTAAATCCATGACCTATTACACTTTTGCAACAAACGAATTCCATGTGGTTCAGTGGTTAGGATACCTGGCTTTCGCCCAGATGGCCCTGGTTCGATCGCCGGCATGGGTAGGGCGGTTGCATGGTGTAATGGTTAGCACTCTGGACTCTGAATCCAGCGATCCGGGTTCAAATCTCGGTGGAACCTTTTCTTTGTGAAATCGTCACAGATATATTTTATTAGTCATTAAAAACGTCCATTGCAAAAGGAAAAACAAAAATGTTTATCTGCTCTATCCTCGTTTCTTTTATTTTTATAAATTAAACTTGTTTCAAATGGAAATATTAAAGCGAAATTTGCATATTGTTTATCCGTGACCTATTACACTTTTGCGACAAACGAATCCCATGTGGTCCAGTGGTTAGGATACCTGGCTTTCACCCAGGTGTCCCGGTTTCGATCCCCGGCATGGGAAGGGCGGTTCCATGGTGTAATGGTTAGCACTCTGAATCCAGCGATCCGTGTTGAAATCTCGGTTGAACCTTTTCTTTGTGAAATTGTGACAGATATATTTTATTAGTCAATAAAACGTCCATTGCAAAAGGAAAAACAAAAAAGGTTATCTGCTCTGTATCCTCTTTGTCTTATATTTTTATAAATTAAACTTGTTTCAAATGGAAATATTAAAGCGAAATTTGCATATTGTATATCCGCGACCTATTGCACGAGTACGATAAACGAATCCAATGTGGTCCAGTGGTTAGGATGCATGGCTCTCACCTAGGTGGCCCGGGTTCTATTCCCGGGCATGGGAAGGGCGGTTCCATGGTGTAATGGTTAGCACTCTGGACTCTGAATCCAGCGATCCGAGTTCAAATCTCGGTGGAACCTTTTCTTTGTGAAAGTGTGACAGATATATTTTATTAGTCATTAAAAACGTCCATTGCAAAAGGAAAAACAAAAAAGGTTATGTGCTCTGTATCCTCTTTTTCTTATATTTTCATAAATTGAACTTGTTTCAAATGGATATATGTAAAGCGAAATTTACTTATAGTAAATCCATGACCTATTACACTTTTGCAACAAACGAATCCCATGTGGTTCAGTGGTTAGGATACCTGGCTTTCGCCCAGGTGGCCCTGGTTCGATCGCCGGCATGGGTAGGGCGGTACCATGGTGTAATGGTTAGCACTCTGAACTCTGAATCCAGCGATCCGAGTTCAAATCTCGGTGGAACCTTTTCTTTGTGAAATCGTCACAGATATATTTTATTAGTCATTAAAAACGTCCATTGCAAAAGGAAAAACAAAAATGTTTATCTGCTCTATCCTCGTTTCTTTTATTTTTATGAATTAAACTTGTTTCAAATGGAAATATTAAAGCGAAATTTGCATATTGTTTATCCGTGACCTATTACACTTTTGCGACAAACGAATCCCATGTGGTCCAGTGGTTAGGATACCTGGCTTTCACCCAGGTGTCCCGGTTTCGATCCCCGGTATGGGAAGGGTGGTTCCATAGTGTAATGGTTAGCACTCTGAATCCAGCGATCCGTGTTGAAATCTCGGTTGAACCTTTTCTTTGTGAAATTGTGACAGATATATTTTATTAGTCAATAAAACGTCCATTGCAAAAGGAAAAACAAAAAAGGTTATCTGCTCTGTATCCTCTTTTTCTTATATTTTTATAAATTAAACTTGTTTCAAATGGAAATATATAAAGCGAAATTTACTTATAGTAAATCCATGACCTATTACACTTTTGCGACAAACGAATCCCATGTGGTCCAGTGGTTAGGATACCTGGCTTTCACTCAGGTGTCCAGGGTTCGATCCCCGGCATGGGAAGGGCGGTTCCATGGTGTAATGGTTAGCACTCTGGACTCTGAATCCAGCGATCCGAGTTCAAATCTCGGTGGAACCTTTTCTTTGTGAAATTGTGACAGATATACTTTATTAGTCATTAAAAACGTCCATTGCAAAAGGAAAAACAAAAAAAGGTTATCTGCTCTGTATCCTCTTTTTCTTATATTTTCATAAATTGAACTTGTTTCAAATGGATATATGTAAAGCGAAATTTACTTATAGTATATCCATGACCTATTACACTTTTGCGACAAACGAATCCCATGTGGTCCAGTGGTTAGGATGCATGGCTTTCACCAAGGTGACCCGGGTTCGATCCCCGGCATGGGAAGGGCGGTTCCATGGTGTAATGGTTAGCATTCTGAATCCTGTGATCCGAGTTCAAATCTCGGTGGAAAATTTTCTTTGTAAAATTGTGACAGATATATATATATATATATTTTATTAGTCATTAAAAACGTCCATTGCAAAAGGAAAAACATAAAAGGTTATCTGCTCTGTATCCTCTTTTTCTTATATTTTTATAAATTAAACTTGTTTCAAATGGAAATATTAAAGCGAAATTTGCACATTGTATATCCGCGACCTATTGCACGAGTGCGATAAACGAATCCAATGTGGTCCAGTGGTTAGGATGCATGGCTCTCACCCAGGTGGCCCGGGTTCTATTCCCGGCATGGGAAGGGCGGTTCCATGGTGTAATGGTTAGCACTCTGGACTCTGAATCCTGCGATCCGAGTTCAAATCTCGGTGGAACCTTTTCTTTGTGAAATTGTGACAGATATATTTTATTAGTCATTAAAAACGTCCATTGCAAAAGGAAAACCAAAAATGTTTATCTGCTCTATCCTCGTTTCTTTATTTTTATAAATTAAACTTGTTTCAAATGGAAATATTAAAGCGAAATTTGCATATTGTTTATCCGTGACCTATTACACTTTTGCGACAAACGAATCCCATGTGGTCCAGTGGTTAGGATACCTGGTTTTCACGCAGGTGTCCCGGTTTTGATCCACGGCATGGGAAGGGCGGTTCCATGGTGTAATGGTTAGCACTCTGAATCCAGCGATCCGTGTTCAAATCTCGGTGGAACCTTTTCTTTGTGAAATCGTCACAGATATATTTTATTAGTCATTAAAAACGTCCATTGCAAAAGGAAAAACAAAAATGTTTATCTGCTCTATCCTCGTTTCTTTTATTTTTATAAATTAAACTTGTTTCAAATGGAAATATTAAAGCGAAATTTGCATATTGTTTATCCGTGACCTATTACACTTTTGCGACAAACGAATCCCATGTGGTCCAGTGGTTAGGATACCTGGCTTTCACCCAGGTGTCCCGGTTTCGATCCCCGGCATGGGAAGGGCGGTTCCATGGTGTAATGGTTAGCACTCTGAATCCAGCGATCCGTGTTGAAATCTCGGTTGAACCTTTTCTTTGTGAAATTGTGACAGATATATTTTATTAGTCAATAAAACGTCCATTGCAAAAGGAAAAACAAAAAAGGTTATCTGCTCTGTATCCTCTTTGTCTTATATTTTTATAAATTAAACTTGTTTCAAATGGAAATATTAAAGCGAAATTTGCATATTGTATATCCGCGACCTATTGCACGAGTACGATAAACGAATCCAATGTGGTCCAGTGGTTAGGATGCATGGCTCTCACCTAGGTGGCCCGGGTTCTATTCCCGGGCATGGGAAGGGCGGTTCCATGGTGTAATGGTTAGCACTCTGGACTCTGAATCCAGCGATCCGAGTTCAAATCTCGGTGGAACCTTTTCTTTGTGAAAGTGTGACAGATATATTTTATTAGTCATTAAAAACGTCCATTGCAAAAGGAAAAACAAAAAAGGTTATGTGCTCTGTATCCTCTTTTTCTTATATTTTCATAAATTGAACTTGTTTCAAATGGATATATGTAAAGCGAAATTTACTTATAGTAAATCCATGACCTATTACACTTTTGCAACAAACGAATCCCATGTGGTTCAGTGGTTAGGATACCTGGCTTTCGCCCAGGTGGCCCTGGTTCGATCGCCGGCATGGGTAGGGCGGTACCATGGTGTAATGGTTAGCACTCTGAACTCTGAATCCAGCGATCCGAGTTCAAATCTCGGTGGAACCTTTTCTTTGTGAAATCGTCACAGATATATTTTATTAGTCATTAAAAACGTCCATTGCAAAAGGAAAAACAAAAATGTTTATCTGCTCTATCCTCGTTTCTTTTATTTTTATGAATTAAACTTGTTTCAAATGGAAATATTAAAGCGAAATTTGCATATTGTTTATCCGTGACCTATTACACTTTTGCGACAAACGAATCCCATGTGGTCCAGTGGTTAGGATACCTGGCTTTCACCCAGGTGTCCCGGTTTCGATCCCCGGTATGGGAAGGGTGGTTCCATAGTGTAATGGTTAGCACTCTGAATCCAGCGATCCGTGTTGAAATCTCGGTTGAACCTTTTCTTTGTGAAATTGTGACAGATATATTTTATTAGTCAATAAAACGTCCATTGCAAAAGGAAAAACAAAAAAGGTTATCTGCTCTGTATCCTCTTTTTCTTATATTTTTATAAATTAAACTTGTTTCAAATGGAAATATATAAAGCGAAATTTACTTATAGTAAATCCATGACCTATTACACTTTTGCGACAAACGAATCCCATGTGGTCCAGTGGTTAGGATACCTGGCTTTCACTCAGGTGTCCAGGGTTCGATCCCCGGCATGGGAAGGGCGGTTCCATGGTGTAATGGTTAGCACTCTGGACTCTGAATCCAGCGATCCGAGTTCAAATCTCGGTGGAACCTTTTCTTTGTGAAATTGTGACAGATATACTTTATTAGTCATTAAAAACGTCCATTGCAAAAGGAAAAACAAAAAAAGGTTATCTGCTCTGTATCCTCTTTTTCTTATATTTTCATAAATTGAACTTGTTTCAAATGGATATATGTAAAGCGAAATTTACTTATAGTATATCCATGACCTATTACACTTTTGCGACAAACGAATCCCATGTGGTCCAGTGGTTAGGATGCATGGCTTTCACCAAGGTGACCCGGGTTCGATCCCCGGCATGGGAAGGGCGGTTCCATGGTGTAATGGTTAGCATTCTGAATCCTGTGATCCGAGTTCAAATCTCGGTGGAAAATTTTCTTTGTAAAATTGTGACAGATATATATATATATATATTTTATTAGTCATTAAAAACGTCCATTGCAAAAGGAAAAACATAAAAGGTTATCTGCTCTGTATCCTCTTTTTCTTATATTTTTATAAATTAAACTTGTTTCAAATGGAAATATTAAAGCGAAATTTGCACATTGTATATCCGCGACCTATTGCACGAGTGCGATAAACGAATCCAATGTGGTCCAGTGGTTAGGATGCATGGCTCTCACCCAGGTGGCCCGGGTTCTATTCCCGGCATGGGAAGGGCGGTTCCATGGTGTAATGGTTAGCACTCTGGACTCTGAATCCTGCGATCCGAGTTCAAATCTCGGTGGAACCTTTTCTTTGTGAAATTGTGACAGATATATTTTATTAGTCATTAAAAACGTCCATTGCAAAAGGAAAACCAAAAATGTTTATCTGCTCTATCCTCGTTTCTTTATTTTTATAAATTAAACTTGTTTCAAATGGAAATATTAAAGCGAAATTTGCATATTGTTTATCCGTGACCTATTACACTTTTGCGACAAACGAATCCCATGTGGTCCAGTGGTTAGGATACCTGGTTTTCACGCAGGTGTCCCGGTTTTGATCCACGGCATGGGAAGGGCGGTTCCATGGTGTAATGGTTAGCACTCTGAATCCAGCGATCCGTGTTCAAATCTCGGTGGAACCTTTTCTTTGTGAAATCGTCACAGATATATTTTATTAGTCATTAAAAACGTCCATTGCAAAAGGAAAAACAAAAATGTTTATCTGCTCTATCCTCGTTTCTTTTATTTTTATAAATTAAACTTGTTTCAAATGGAAATATTAAAGCGAAATTTGCATATTGTTTATCCGTGACCTATTACACTTTTGCGACAAACGAATCCCATGTGGTCCAGTGGTTAGGATAACTGGCTTTCACTCAGGTGTCCAGGGTTCGATCCCCGGCATGGGAAGGGCGGTTCCATGGTGTAATGGTTAGCACTCTGGACTCTGAATATAGCGATCCGAGTTCAAATCTCGGTGGAACCTTTTCTTTGTGAAATTGTGACAGATATATTTTATTAGTCATTAAAAACGTCCATTGCAAAAGGAAAAACAAAAAAAGGTTATCTGCTCTGTATCCTCTTTTTCTTATATTTTCATAAATTGAACTTGTTTCAAATGGATATATGTAAAGCGAAATTTACTTATAGTAAATCCATGACCTATTACACTTTTGCAACAAACGAATTCCATGTGGTTCAGTGGTTAGGATACCTGGCTTTCGCCCAGATGGCCCTGGTTCGATCGCCGGCATGGGTAGGGCGGTTGCATGGTGTAATGGTTAGCACTCTGGACTCTGAATCCAGCGATCCGGGTTCAAATCTCGATGGAACCTTTTCTTTGTGAAATCGTCACAGATATATTTTATTAGTCATTAAAAACGTCCATTGCAAAAGGAAAAACAAAAATGTTTATCTGCTCTATCCTCGTTTCTTTTATTTTTATAAATTAAACTTGTTTCAAATGGAAATATTAAAGCGAAATTTGCATATTGTTTATCCGTGACCTATTACACTTTTGCGACAAACGAATCCCATGTGGTCCAGTGGTTAGGATACCTGGCTTTCACCCAGGTGTCCCGGTTTCGATCCCCGGCATGGGAAGGGCGGTTCCATGGTGTAATGGTTAGCACTCTGAATCCAGCGATCCGTGTTGAAATCTCGGTTGAACCTTTTCTTTGTGAAATTGTGACAGATATATTTTATTAGTCAATAAAACGTCCATTGCAAAAGGAAAAACAAAAAAGGTTATCTGCTCTGTATCCTCTTTGTCTTATATTTTTATAAATTAAACTTGTTTCAAATGGAAATATTAAAGCGAAATTTGCATATTGTATATCCGCGACCTATTGCACGAGTACGATAAACGAATCCAATGTGGTCCAGTGGTTAGGATGCATGGCTCTCACCTATGTGGCCCGGGTTCTATTCCCGGGCATGGGAAGGGCGGTTCCATGGTGTAATGGTTAGCACTCTGGACTCTGAATCCAGCGATCCGAGTTCAAATCTCGGTGGAACCTTTTCTTTGTGAAAGTGTGACAGATATATTTTATTAGTCATTAAAAACGTCCATTGCAAAAGGAAAAACAAAAAAGGTTATGTGCTCTGTATCCTCTTTTTCTTATATTTTCATAAATTGAACTTGTTTCAAATGGATATATGTAAAGCGAAATTTACTTATAGTAAATCCATGACCTATTACACTTTTGCAACAAACGAATCCCATGTGGTTCAGTGGTTAGGATACCTGGCTTTCGCCCAGGTGGCCCTGGTTCGATCGCCGGCATGGGTGGGGCGGTACCATGGTGTAATGGTTAGCACTCTGAACTCTGAATCCAGAGATCCGAGTTCAAATCTCGGTGGAACCTTTTCTTTGTGAAATTGTGACACATATATTTTATTAGTCATTAAAAACGTCCATTGCAAAAGGAAAAACAAAAATGTTTACCTGCTCTATCCTCGTTTCTTTTATTTTTATGAATTAAACTTGTTTCAAATGGAAATATTAAAGCGAAATTAGCATATTGTATATCCGCGACCTATTGCACGAGTGCGATAAACGAATCCAATGTGGTCCAGTGGTTAGGATGCATGGCTCTCACCCAGGTGGCCCGGGTTCTATTCCCGGCATGGGAAGGGCAGTTCCATGGTTTAATGGTTAGCACTCTGGACTCTGAATCCAGCGATCCGAGTTCAAATCTCGGTGGAACCTTTTCTTTGTGAAATTGTGACAGATATATTTTATTAGTCATTAAAAACGTCCATTGCAAAAGGAAAAACAAAAAAAGGTTATCTGCTCTGTATCCTCTTTTTCTTATATTTTCATAAATTGAACTTGTTTCAAATGGATATATGTAAAGCGAAATTTACTTATAGTAAATCCATGACCTATTACACTTTTGCAACAAACGAATCCCATGTGGTTCAGTGGATAGGATACCTGGCTTTCGCCCAGGTGGCCCTGGTTCGATCGCCGGCATGGGTAGGGCGGTACCATGGTGTAATGGTTAGCACTCTGAACTCTGAATCCAGAGATCCGTGTTCAAATCTCGGTGGAACCTTTTCTTTGTGAAATTGTGACACATATATTTTATTAGTCATTAAAAACGTCCATTGCAAAAGGAAAAACAAAAATATTTACCTGCTCTATCCTCGTTTCTTTTATTTTTATGAATTAAACTTGTTTCAAATGGAAATATTAAAGCGAAATTTGCATATTGTATATCCGCGACCTATTGCACGAGTGCGATAAACGAATCCAATGTGGTCCAGTGGTTAGGATGCATGGCTCTCACCCAGGTGGCCCGGGTTCTATTCACGGCGTGGGAAGGGCGGTTCCATGGTGTAATGGTTAGCACTCTGGACTCTGAATCCAGCGATCCGAGTTCAAATCTCGGTGGAACCTTTTCTTTGTGAAATCGTCACAGATATATTTTATTAGTCATTAAAAACGTCCATTGCAAAAGGAAAAACAAAAATGTTTATCTGCTCTATCCTCGTTTCTTTTATTTTTATGAATTAAACTTGTTTCAAATGGAAATATTAAAGCGAAATTTGCATATTGTTTATCCGTGACCTATTACACTTTTGCGACAAACGAATCCCATGTGGTCCAGTGGTTAGGATACCTGGCTTTCACCCAGGTGTCCCGGTTTCGATCCCCGGTATGGGAAGGGTGGTTCCATAGTGTAATGGTTAGCACTCTGAATCCAGCGATCCGTGTTGAAATCTCGGTTGAACCTTTTCTTTGTGAAATTGTGACAGATATATTATATTAGTCAATAAAACGTCCATTGCAAAAGGAAAAACAAAAAAGGTTATCTGCTCTGTATCCTCTTTTTCTTATATTTTTATAAATTAAACTTGTTTCAAATGGAAATATATAAAGCGAAATTTACTTATAGTAAATCCATGACCTATTACACTTTTGCGACAAACGAATCCCATGTGGTCCAGTGGTTAGGATACCTGGCTTTCACTCAGGTGTCCAGGGTTCGATCCCCGGCATGGGAAGGGCGGTTCCATGGTGTAATGGTTAGCACTCTGGACTCTGAATCCAGCGATCCGAGTTCAAATCTCGGTGGAACCTTTTCTTTGTGAAATTGTGACAGATATATTTTATTAGTCATTAAAAACGTCCATTGCAAAAGGAAAAACAAAAAAAGGTTATCTGCTCTGTATCCTCTTTTTCTTATATTTTCATAAATTGAACTTGTTTCAAATGGATATATGTAAAGCGAAATTTACTTATAGTATATCCATGACCTATTACACTTTTGCGACAAACGAATCCCATGTGGTCCAGTGGTTAGGATGCATGGCTTTCACCAAGGTGACCCGGGTTCAATCCCCGGCATGGGAAGGGCGGTTCCATGGTGTAATGGTTAGCATTCTGAATCCTGTGATCCGAGTTCAAATCTCGGTGGAAAATTTTCTTTGTAAAATTGTGACAGATATATATTTTATTAGTCATTAAAAACGTCCATTGCAAAAGGAAAAACATAAAAGGTTATCTGCTCTGTATCCTCTTTTTCTTATATTTTTATAAATTAAACTTGTTTCAAATGGAAATATTAAAGCGAAATTTGCACATTGTATATCCGCGACCTATTGCACGAGTGCGATAAACGAATCCAATGTGGTCCAGTGGTTAGGATGCATGGCTCTCACCCAGGTGGCCCGGGTTCTATTCCCGGCATGGGAAGGGCGGTTCCATGGTGTAATGGTTAGCACTCTGGACTCTGAATCCTGCGATCCGAGTTCAAATCTCGGTGGAACCTTTTCTTTGTGAAATTGTGACAGATATATTTTATTAGTCATTAAAAACGTCCATTGCAAAAGGAAAACCAAAAATGTTTATCTGCTCTATCCTCGTTTCTTTATTTTTATAAATTAAACTTGTTTCAAATGGAAATATTAAAGCGAAATTTGCATATTGTTTATCCGTGACCTATTACACTTTTGCGACAAACGAATCCCATGTGGTCCAGTGGTTAGGATACCTGGTTTTCACCCAGGTGTCCCGGTTTTGATCCACGGCATGGGAAGGGCGGTTCCATGGTGTAATGGTTAGCACTCTGAATCCAGCGATCCGTGTTCAAATCTCGGTGGAACCTTTTCTTTGTGAAATCGTCACAGATATATTTTATTAGTCATTAAAAACGTCCATTGCAAAAGGAAAAACAAAAATGTTTATCTGCTCTATCCTCGTTTCTTTTATTTTTATAAATTAAACTTGTTTCAAATGGAAATATTAAAGCGAAATTTGCATATTGTTTATCCGTGACCTATTACACTTTTGCGACAAACGAATCCCATGTGGTCCAGTGGTTAGGATACCTGGCTTTCACTCAGGTGTCCAGGGTTCGATCCCCGGCATGGGAAGGGCGGTTCCATGGTGTAATGGTTAGCACTCTGGACTCTGAATATAGCGATCCGAGTTCAAATCTCGGTGGAACCTTTTCTTTGTGAAATTGTGACAGATATATTTTATTAGTCATTAAAAACGTCCATTGCAAAAGGAAAAACAAAAAAGGTTATCTGCTCTGTATCCTCTTTGTCTTATATTTTTATAAATTAAACTTGTTTCAAATGGAAATATTAAAGCGAAATTTGCATATTGTATATCCGCGACCTATTGCACGAGTACGATAAACGAATCCAATGTGGTCCAGTGGTTAGGATGCATGGCTCTCACCTAGGTGGCCCGGGTTCTATTCCCGGGCATGGGAAGGGCGGTTCCATGGTGTAATGGTTAGCACTCTGGACTCTGAATATAGCGATCCGAGTTCAAATCTCGGTGGAACCTTTTCTTTGTGAAATTGTGACAGATATACTTTATTAGTCATTAAAAACGTCCATTGCAAAAGGAAAAACAAAAAAAGGTTATCTGCTCTGTATCCTCTTTTTCTTATATTTTCATAAATTGAACTTGTTTCAAATGGATATATGTAAAGCGAAATTTACTTATAGTAAATCCATGACCTATTACACTTTTGCAACAAACGAATTCCATGTGGTTCAGTGGTTAGGATACCTGGCTTTCGCCCAGGTGGCCCTGGTTCGATCGCCGGCATGGGTAGGGCGGTTGCATGGTGTAATGGTTAGCACTCTGGACTCTGAATCCAGCGATCCGAGTTCAAATCTCGGTGGAACCTTTTCTTTGTGAAATCGTCACAGATATATTTTATTAGTCATTAAAAACGTCCATTGCAAAAGGAAAAACAAAAATGTTTATCTGCTCTATCCTCGTTTCTTTTATTTTTATAAATTAAACTTGTTTCAAATGGAAATATTAAAGCGAAATTTGCATATTGTTTATCTTTGACCTATTACACTTTTGCGACAAACGAATCCCATGTGGTCCAGTGGTTAGGATACCTGGCTTTCACCCAGGTGTCCCGGTTTCGATCCCCGGCATGGGAAGGGCGGTTCCATGGTGTAATGGTTAGCACTCTGAATCCAGCGATCCGTGTTGAAATCTCGGTTGAACCTTTTCTTTGTGAAATTGTGACAGATATATTTTATTAGTCAATAAAACGTCCATTGCAAAAGGAAAAACAAAAAAGGTTATCTGCTCTGTATCCTCTTTGACTTATATTTTTATAAATTAAACTTGTTTCAAATGGAAATATTAAAGCGAAATTTGCACATTGTATATCCGCGACCTATTGCACGAGTGCGATAAACGAATCCAATGTGGTCCAGAGGTTAGGATGCATGGCTCTCACCCAGGTGGCCCGGGTTCTATTCCCGGCATGGGAAGGGCGGTTCCATGGTGTAATGGTTAGCACTCTGGACTCTGAATCCAGCGATCCGAGTTCAAATCTCGGTGGAACCTTTTCTTTGTGAAATTGTGACAGATATATTTTCTTAGTCATTAAAAACGTCCATTGCAAAAGGAAAAACAAAAAAAGGTTATCTGCTCTGTATCCTCTTTTTCTTATATTTTCATAAATTGAACTTGTTTCAAATGGATATATGTAAAGCGAAATTTACTTATAGTAAATCCATGACCTATTACACTTTTGCAACAAACGAATCCCATGTGGTTCAGTGGTTAGGATACCTGGCTTTCGCCCAGGTGGCCCTGGTTCGATCGCCGGCATGGGTAGGGCGGTACCATGGTGTAATGGTTAGCACTCTGAACTCTGAATCCAGAGATCCGAGTTGAAATCTCGGTGGAACCTTTTCTTTGTGAAATTGTGACACATATATTTTATTAGTCATTAAAAACGTCCATTGCAAAAGGAAAAACAAAAATGTTTACCTGCTCTATCCTCGTTTCTTTTATTTTTATGAATTAAACTTGTTTCAAATGGAAATATTAAAGCGAAATTTGCATATTGTATATCCGCGACCTATTGCACGAGTGCGATAGACGAATCCAATGTGGTCCAGTGGTTAGGATGCATGGCTCTCACCCAGCTGGCCCGGGTTCTATTCCCGGCATGGGAAGGGCGGTTCCATGGTGTAATGGTTAGCACTCTGGACTCTGAATCCAGCGATCCGAGTTCAAATCTCGGTGGAACCTTTTCTTTGTGAAATCGTCACAGATATATTTTATTAGTCATTAAAAACGTCCATTGCAAAAGGAAAAACAAAAATGTTTATCTGCTCTATCCTCGTTTCTTTATTTTTATAAATTAAACTTGTTTCAAATGGAAATATTAAAGCGAAATTTGCATATTTTTTATCCGTGACCTATTACACTTTTGCGACAAACGAATCCCATGTGGTCCAGTGGTTAGGATACCTGGTTTTCACCCAGGTGTCCCGGTTCTGATCCCCGGCATGGGAAGGGCGGTTCCATGGTGTAATGGTTAGCACTCTGAATCTAGCGATCCGTGTTCAAATCTCGGTGGAACCTTTTCTTTGTGAAATAGTGACAGATATATTTCATTAGTCAATAAAACGTCCATTGCAAAAGGAAAAACAAAAAAGGTTATCTGCTCTGTATCCTCTTTTTCTTATATTTTTATAAATTAAACTTGTTTCAAATGGAAATATGTAAAGCGAAATTTACTTATAGTAAATCCATGACCTATTACACTTTCGCGACAAACGAATCCCATGTGGTCCAGTGGTTAGGATGCATGGCTTTCACCAAGGTGACCCGGGTTCGATCCCCGGCATGGGAAGGGCGGTTCCATGGTGTAATGGTTAGCATTCTGAATCCTGTGATCCGAGTTCAAATCTCGGTGGAAACTTTTCTTTGTGAAATTGTGACAGATATATTTTATTAGTCATTAAAAACGTCCATTGCAAAAGGAAAAACAAAAATGTTTATCTGCTCTATCCTCGTTTCTTTTATTTTTATAAATTAAACTTGTTTCAAATGGAAATATTAAAGCGAAATTTGCATATTGTTTATCCGTGACCTATTACACGATTGTGATAAACGAATCCCATGTGATCCAGTGGTTAGGATACCTGGCTTTCACTCAGGTGTCCCGGGTTCGATCCCCGGCATGGGAAGGGCGGTTCCATGGTGTAATGGTTAGAACTCTGAATCCAGCGATCCGAGTTCAAATTTCGGTGGAACCTTTTCTTTATGAAATTGTGACAGATACATTTTATTAGTCATAAAAAACGTCCATTGTAATAGAATAAACAAAAAAGTTTATCTCTTCTATATTCTCTTTTCCTTATATTTTTATAAATTGAACTTGTTTCAAATGGAAATATGTAAAGCGAAATTTACTGATAGTAAATCCATGACCTATTACACCTCTCCAACAAACTCATCCCTTGTGGTCCAGTGGTTAGGATACCTGGCTTTTACCCAGTTGGCAAGTGTTGGATTCCTGGCATGGGAAGGGAGGTTCCTTGTTGTAATGGTTAGGACTCTGAATCCAGCGATCGGAGTTCAAATCTCGGTGTAACATTTTCTTTGTGAAATTGTGACAGATATATTTTATTAGTCATTATAAACGTCCATTGCAAAAGGAAAAACAAAAAAGGTTATCTGTTCTGTATCCTCTTTTTCTTATATTTTTATAAATTAAACTTGTTTCAAATGGAAATATGTAAAGCGAAATTTACTTATAGTAAATCCATGACCTATTACACTTTTGCGACATACGAATCCCATGTGGTCCAGTGGTTAGGATACCTGGCTTTCACTCAGGTGTCCAGGGTTCGATCCCCGGCATGGGAAGGGCGGTTCCATGGTGTAATGTTTAGCACTCTGGACTCTGAATATAGCGATCCGAGTTCAAATCTCGGTGGAACCTTTTCTTTGTGAAATCGTCACAGATATATTTTATTAGTCATTAAAAACGTCCATTGCAAAAGGAAAAACAAAAATGTTTATCTGCTCTATCCTCGTTTCTTTTATTTTTATAAATTAAACTTGTTTCAAATGGAAATATTAAAGCGAAATTTGCATATTGTTTATCCGTGACCTATTACACTTTTGCGACAAACGAATCCCATGTGGTCCAGTGGTTAGGATACCTGGCTTTCACCCAGGTGTCCCGGTTTCGATCCCCGGCATGGGAAGGGCGGTTCCATGGTGTAATGGTTAGCACTCTGAATCCAGCGATCCGTGTTGAAATCTCGGTTGAACCTTTTCTTTGTGATATTGTGACAGATATATTTTATTAGTCAATAAAACGTCCATTGCAAAAGGAAAAACAAAAAAGGTTATCTGCTCTGTATCCTCTTTGTCTTATATTTTCATAAATTGAACTTGTTTCAAATGGATATATGTAAAGCGAAATTTACTTATAGTAAATACATGACCTATTACACTTTTGCAACAAACGAATCCCATGTGGTTCAGTGGTTAGGATACCTGGCTTTCGCCCAGGTGGCCGTGGTTCGATCGCCGGCATGGGTAGGGCGGTACCATGGTGTAATGGTTAGCACTCTGAACTCTGAATCCAGAGATCCGAGTTCAAATCTCGGTGGAACCTTTTCTTTGTGAAATTGTGACACATATATTTTATTAGTCATTAAAAACGTCCATTGCAAAAGGAAAAACAAAAATGTTTACCTGCTCTATCCTCGTTTCTTTTATTTTTATGAATTAAACTTGTTTCAAATGGAAATATTAAAGCGAAATTTGCATATTGTATATCCGCGACCTATTGCACGAGTGCGATAAACGAATCCAATGTGGTCCAGTGGTTAGGATGCATGGCTTTCACCCAGGTGTCCCGGTTTCGATCCCCGGCATGGGAAGGGCGGTTCCATGGTGTAATGGTTAGCACTCTGAATCCAGCGATCCGTGTTGAAATCTCGGTTGAACCTTTTCTTTGTGAAATTGTGACAGATATATTTTATTAGTCATTAAAAACGTCCATTGCAAAAGGAAAAACATAAAAGGTTATCTGCTCTGTATCCTCTTTTTCTTATATTTTTATAAATTAAACTTGTTTCAAATGGAAATATGTAAAGCGAAATTTACTTATAGTAAATCCATGACCTATTACACTTTTGCGACAAACGAATCCCATGTGGTCCAGTGGTTAGGATACCTGGCTTTCGCCCAGGTGGCCCTGGTTCGATCGCCGGCATGGGTAGGGCGGTTGCATGGTGTAATGGTTAGCACTCTGGACTCTGAATCCAGCGATCCGAGTTCAAATCTCGGTGGAACCTTTTCTTTGTGAAATCGTCACAGATATATTTTATTAGTCATTAAAAACGTCCATTGCAAAAGGAAAAACAAAAATGTTTATCTGCTCTATCCTCGTTTCTTTTATTTTTATAAATTAAACTTGTTTCAAATGGAAATATTAAAGCGAAATTTGCACATTGTATATCCGCGACCTATTGCACGAGTGCGATAAACGAATCCAATGTGGTCCAGTGGTTAGGATGCATGGCTCTCACCCAGGTGGCCCGGGTTCTATTCCCGGCATGGGAAGGGCGGTTCCATGGTGTAATGGTTAGCACTCTGGACTCTGAATCCAGCGATCCGAGTTCAAATCTCGGTGGAACCTTTTCTTTGTGAAATTGTGACAGATATATTTTATTAGTCATTAAAAACGTCCATTGCAAAAGGAAAAACAAAAAAAGGTTATCTGCTCTGTATCCTCTTTTTCTTATATTTTCATAAATTGAACTTGTTTGAAATGGATATATGTAAAGCGAAATTTACTTATAGTAAATCCATGACCTATTACACTTTTGCAACAAACGAATCCCATGTGGTTCAGTGGTTAGGATACCTGGCTTTCGCCCAGGTGGCCCTGGTTCGATCGCCGGCATGGGTTGGGCGGTACCATGGTGTAATGGTTAGCACTCTGAACTCTGAATCCAGAGATCCGAGTTCAAATCTCGGTGGAACCTTTTCTTTGTGAAATTGTGACACATATATTTTATTAGTCATTAAAAACGTCCATTGCAAAAGGAAAAACAAAAATGTTTACCTGCTCTATCCTCGTTTCTTTTATTTTTATGAATTAAACTTGTTTCAAATGGAAATATTAAAGCGAAATTTGCATATTGTATATCCGCGACCTATTGCACGAGTGCGATAAACAAATCCAATGTGGTCCAGTGGTTAGGATGCATGGCTCTCACCCAGGTGGCCCGGGTTCTATTCCCGGCATGGGAAGGGCGGTTCCATGGTGTAATGGTTAGCACTCTGGACTCTGAATCCAGCGATCGGAGTTCAAATCACGGTGGAACCTTTTCTTTGTGAAATCGTCACAGATATATTTTATTAGTCATTAAAAACGTCCATTGCAAAAGGAAAAACAAAAATGTTTATCTGCTCTATCCTCGTTTCTTTATTTTTATAAATTAAACTTGTTTCAAATGGAAATATTAAAGCGAAATTTGCATATTGTTTATCCGTGACCTATTACACTTTTGCGACAAACGAATTCCATGTGGTCCAGTGGTTAGGATACCTGGTTTTCACCCAGGTGTCCCGGTTTTGATCCCCGGCATGGGAAGGGCGGTTCCATGGTGTAATGGTTAGCACTCTGAATCTAGCGATCCGTGTTCAAATCTCGGTGGAACCTTTTCTTTGTGAAATTGTGACAGATATATTTTATTAGTCAATAAAACGTCCATTGCAAAAGGAAAAACAAAAAAGGTTATCTGCTCTGTATCCTCTTTTTCTTATATTTTTATAAATTAAACTTGTTTCAAATGGAAATATGTAAAGCGAAATTTACTTATAGTAAATCCATGACCTATTACACTTTCGCGACAAACGAATCATATGTGGTCCAGTGGTTAGGATGCATGGCTTTCACCAAGGTGACCCGGGTTCGATCCCCGGCATGGGAAGGGCGGTTCCATGGTGTAATGGTTAGCATTCTGAATCCTGTGATCCGAGTTCAAATCTCGGTGGAAACTTTTCTTTGTGAAATTGTGACAGATATATTTTATTAGTCATTAAAAACGTACATTGCAAAAGGAAAAACAAAAATGTTTATCTGCTCTATCCTCGTTTCTTTTATTTTTATAAATTAAACTTGTTTCAAATGGAAATATTAAAGCGAAATTTGCATATTGTTTATCCGTGACCTATTACACGATTGTGATAAACGAAACCCATGTGATCCAGTGGTTAGGATACCTGGCTTTCACTCAGGTGTCCCGGGTTCGATCCCCGGCATGGGAAGGGCGGTTCCATGGTGTAATTGTTAGCACTCTGAATCCAGCGATCCGAGTTCAAATTTCGGTGGAACCTTTTCTTTATGAAATTGTGACAGTTACATTTTATTAGTCATAAAAAACGTCCATTGTAATAGAATAAACAAAAAAGTTTATCTCTTCTATATTCTCTTTTCCTTATATTTTTATAAATTGAACTTGTTTCAAATGGAAATATGTAAAGCGAAATTTACTGATAGTAAATCCATGACCTATTACACCTCTCCACAAACTCATCCCTTGTGGTCCAGTGGTTAGGATACCTGGCTTTTACCCAGTTGGCAAGGGTTGGATTCCTGGCATGGGAAGGGCGGTTCCTTGGTGTAATGGTTAGGACTCTGAATCCAGCAATCCGAGTTCAAATCACGGTGGAACCTTTTCTTTGTGAAATTGTGACAGATATATTTTATTAGTCAATAAAACGTCCATTGCAAAAGGAAAAACAAAAATGTTTATCTGCTCTATCCTCGTTTCTTTTATTTTTATAAATTAAACTTGTTTCAAATTGAAATATTAAAGCGAAATTTGCATATTGTTTATCCGTGACCTATTACACGATTGCGATAAACGAATCCCATGTGGTCCAGTCGCTAGGATGCCTGGCTCTCACCCAGGTGACCCGGTTTCGATCCCCGGCATGGGAAGGGCGGTTCCATGGTGTAATGGTTAGCACTCTGAATCCAGCGATCCGAGTTCAAATCTCGGTGGAACCTTTTCTTTGTGAAATTGTGACAGATATATTTTATTAGTCATTAAAAACGTCCATTGCAAAAGGAAAAACAAAAAGGTTTATCTGCTCTATCCTCGTTTCTTTTATTTTTATAAATTAAACTTGTTTCAAATGGAAATATTAAAGCGAAATTTGCATATTGTTTATCCGTGACCTATTACACTTTTGCGACAAACGAATCCCATTTGGTCCAGTGGTTAGGATACCTGGCTTTCACCCAGGTGTCCCGGTTTCGTTCCCCGCCATGGGAAGGGTGGTTCCATGGTGTAATGGTTAGCACTCTGAATCCAGCGATCCGAGTTCAAATCTCGGTGGAACCTTTTCTTTGTGAAATTGTGACAGATATATTTTATTAGTCATTAAAAACGTCCATTGCAAAAGGAAAAACAAAAATGTTTATCTGCTCTATCCTCGTTTCTTTTATTTTTATAAATTAAACTTGTTTCAAATGGAAATATCAAAGAAAAATTTGCATATATTGAATCCATGACCTATTACACTTTTGCGACAAACGAATCCCATGTGGTCCAGTGGTTAGGATACCTGGCTTTCAACCAGGTGATCCGGTTTCGATCCCCGGCATGGGAAGGGCAGTTCCATGGTGTAATGGTTAGCACTCTGAATCCAGCGATCCGAGATCAAATCTCGGTGGAACCTTTTCTTTGTGAAATTGTGACAGATACATTTTATTAGTCATAAAAAACATCCATTGCAATAGAATAAACAAAAAAGTTTATCTCTTCTATATTCTCTTTTTCTTATATTTTTATAAATTGAACTTGTTTCAAATGGAAATATGTAAAGCGAAATTTACTTATAGTAAATCCATGACGTATTACACTTCTCCAACAAACTCATCCCTTGTTGTCCAGCGGTTAGGATACCTGGCTATTACCCAGTTGGCAAGGGTTGGATTCCTGGCATGGGAAGGGCGGTTCCTTGGTGTAATGTTTAGGACTCTGAATCTAGCGATCCGAGTTCAAAATCTCGGTGGAATCTTTTCTTTGTGAAATTGTGACAGATATATTTTATTAGTCATTAAAAACGTCCATTGCAAAAGGAAAAACAAAAAATGTTATCTGCTCTGTATCCTCTTTTTCTCATATTTTTAAATTTAAACTTGTTTCAAATGGAAATATGCAAAGCGAAATTTACTTATAGTAAATCCATGATCTATTACACTTTTGCGACAAACGAATCCCATGTGGTCCAGTGGTTAGGATACCTGGCTTTCACCCAGGTGGCCCGGGTTCGAGCCCCGGCAAGGGAAAGCGGTTCCATGGCGTAATGGTTAGCCCTTTGAATCCAGCGATCCGAGTTCAAATCTCGGTGGAACCTTTTCTTTGTGAAATTGTGACAGATATATTTTATTAGTCATTAAAAACGTCCATTGCAAAAGGAGAAACAAAAATGTTTATTTGCTCTATCCTCGTTTCTTTTATTCTTATAAATTAAACTTGTTTCAAATAGAAATATCAAAGCAAAATTTGCATATAGTGAATCCATGACCTATTACACTTTTGCGACAAACGAATCCCATGTGGTCCAGTGGTTAGGATACCTGGCTTTCACCCAGGTGGCCCGGGTTCGATCCCCGGCATGGGAAGGGCGGTTCCATGGTGTAATGGTTAGCATTCTGAATCCTGAGATCCGATTTCAAATCTCGGTGGAACCTTTTCTTTGTGAAATTGTGACAGATATATATTATTAGTCATTAAAAACGTCCACTGCAAAAGGAAAAACAAAAATGTTTATAAGCTCTATCCTCGTTTCTTTTATTGTTATAAATTAAACTTGTTTCAAATGGAAATATTAAAGCGAAATTTGCATATTGTTTATCCGTGACCTATTACACGATTGCGTTAAACGAATCCCATGTGGCCCAGTGGTTAGGATGCCTGGCTCTCACCCAGGTGGCCCGGGTTCGATTCCCGGCATGGGAAGGGCGGTTCCATGGTGTAATGGTTAGCCCTCTGAATCCAGCGATCCGAGTTCAAATCTCGGTGGAACCTTTTCGTTGTGAAATTGTGACAGATATATTTTATTAGTCATTAAAAACGTCCATTGCAAAAGGAAAAACAAAAATGTTTATCTGCTCTATCCTCGTTTCTTTTATTTTTATAAATTAAACTTGTTTCAAATGGAAATATGTAAAGCGAAATTTACTTATAGTAAATCCATGACCTATTACACTTTTGCGACAAACGAATCCCATGTGGTCCAGTGGTTAGGATACCTGGATTTCACCCAGGTGGCCCGGGTTCGATCCCCGGCATGGGAAGGGCGGTTCCATGGTGTAATGGTTAGCACTCTGAATCCAGCGATCCGAGTTCAAATCTCGGTGGAACCTTTTCTTTGTGAAATCGTCACAGATATATTTTATTAGTCATTAAAAACGTCCATTGCAAAAGGAAAAACAAAAATGTTTATCTGCTCTATCCTCGTTTCTTTTATTTTTATAAATTAAACTTGTTTCAAATTGAAATATTAAAGCGAAATTTGCATATTGTTTATCCGTGACCTATTACACGATTGCGATAAACGAATCCCATGTGGTCCAGTCGCTAGGATGCCTGGCTCTCACCCAGGTGACCCGGTTTCGATCCCCGGCATGGGAAGGGCGGTTCCATGGTGTAATGGTTAGCACTCTGAATCCAGCGATCCGAGTTCAAATCTCGGTGGAACCTTTTCTTTGTGAAATTGTGACAGATATATTTTATTAGTCATTAAAAACGTCCATTGCAAAAGGAAAAACAAAAAGGTTTATCTGCTCTATCCTCGTTTCTTTTATTTTTATAAATTAAACTTGTTTCAAATGGAAATATTAAAGCGAAATTTGCATATTGTTTATCCGTGACCTATTACACTTTTGCGACAAACGAATCCCATTTGGTCCAGTGGTTAGGATACCTGGCTTTCACCCAGGTGTCCCGGTTTCGTTCCCCGCCATGGGAAGGGTGGTTCCATGGTGTAATGGTTAGCACTCTGAATCCAGCGATCCGAGTTCAAATCTCGGTGGAACCTTTTCTTTGTGAAATTGTGACAGATATATTTTATTAGTCATTAAAAACGTCCATTGCAAAAGGAAAAACAAAAATGTTTATCTGCTCTATCCTCGTTTCTTTTATTTTTATAAATTAAACTTGTTTCAAATGGAAATATCAAAGAAAAATTTGCATATATTGAATCCATGACCTATTACACTTTTGCGACAAACGAATCCCATGTGGTCCAGTGGTTAGGATACCTGGCTTTCAACCAGGTGATCCGGTTTCGATCCCCGGCATGGGAAGGGCAGTTCCATGGTGTAATGGTTAGCACTCTGAATCCAGCGATCCGAGATCAAATCTCGGTGGAACCTTTTCTTTGTGAAATTGTGACAGATACATTTTATTAGTCATAAAAAACATCCATTGCAATAGAATAAACAAAAAAGTTTATCTCTTCTATATTCTCTTTTTCTTATATTTTTATAAATTGAACTTGTTTCAAATGGAAATATGTAAAGCGAAATTTACTTATAGTAAATCCATGACGTATTACACTTCTCCAACAAACTCATCCCTTGTTGTCCAGCGGTTAGGATACCTGGCTATTACCCAGTTGGCAAGGGTTGGATTCCTGGCATGGGAAGGGCGGTTCCTTGGTGTAATGTTTAGGACTCTGAATCTAGCGATCCGAGTTCAAAATCTCGGTGGAATCTTTTCTTTGTGAAATTGTGACAGATATATTTTATTAGTCATTAAAAACGTCCATTGCAAAAGGAAAAACAAAAAATGTTATCTGCTCTGTATCCTCTTTTTCTCATATTTTTAAATTTAAACTTGTTTCAAATGGAAATATGCAAAGCGAAATTTACTTATAGTAAATCCATGATCTATTACACTTTTGCGACAAACGAATCCCATGTGGTCCAGTGGTTAGGATACCTGGCTTTCACCCAGGTGGCCCGGGTTCGAGCCCCGGCAAGGGAAAGCGGTTCCATGGCGTAATGGTTAGCCCTTTGAATCCAGCGATCCGAGTTCAAATCTCGGTGGAACCTTTTCTTTGTGAAATTGTGACAGATATATTTTATTAGTCATTAAAAACGTCCATTGCAAAAGGAGAAACAAAAATGTTTATTTGCTCTATCCTCGTTTCTTTTATTCTTATAAATTAAACTTGTTTCAAATAGAAATATCAAAGCAAAATTTGCATATAGTGAATCCATGACCTATTACACTTTTGCGACAAACGAATCCCATGTGGTCCAGTGGTTAGGATACCTGGCTTTCACCCAGGTGGCCCGGGTTCGATCCCCGGCATGGGAAGGGCGGTTCCATGGTGTAATGGTTAGCATTCTGAATCCTGAGATCCGATTTCAAATCTCGGTGGAACCTTTTCTTTGTGAAATTGTGACAGATATATATTATTAGTCATTAAAAACGTCCACTGCAAAAGGAAAAACAAAAATGTTTATCTGCTCTATCCTCGTTTCTTTTATTGTTATAAATTAAACTTGTTTCAAATGGAAATATTAAAGCGAAATTTGCATATTGTTTATCCGTGACCTATTACACGATTGCGTTAAACGAATCCCATGTGGCCCAGTGGTTAGGATGCCTGGCTCTCACCCAGGTGGCCCGGGTTCGATTCCCGGCATGGGAAGGGCGGTTCCATGGTGTAATGGTTAGCCCTCTGAATCCAGCGATCCGAGTTCAAATCTCGGTGGAACCTTTTCGTTGTGAAATTGTGACAGATATATTTTATTAGTCATTAAAAACGTCCATTGCAAAAGGAAAAACAAAAATGTTTATCTGCTCTATCCTCGTTTCTTTTATTTTTATAAATTAAACTTGTTTCAAATGGAAATATGTAAAGCGAAATTTACTTATAGTAAATCCATGACCTATTACACTTTTGCGACAAACGAATCCCATGTGGTCCAGTGGTTAGGATACCTGGATTTCACCCAGGTGGCCCGGGTTCGATCCCCGGCATGGGAAGGGCGGTTCCATGGTGTAATGGTTAGCACTCTGAATCCAGCAATCCGAGTTCAAATCTCGGTGGAACCTTTTCTTTGTGAAATTGTGACAGATATATATTATTAGTCATTAAAAACGTCCATTGCAAAAGGAAAAACAAAAATGTTTATCTGCTCTATCCTCGTTACTTTTATTTTTATAAATTAAACTTGTTTCAAATGGAAATATTAAAGCGCAATTTGCATATTGTATATCCGTGACCTATTACACGATTGCGATAAAAGAATCCCATGTGGTCCAGTGGTTAGGATGCCTGACCCTCACCCAGGTGGCCCGGGTTCGATCCCCGGCATGGGAAGGGCGGTTCCATGGTATAATGTTTAGCACTCTGGACTCTGAATCAAGCGATCCGAGTTCAAATTTCGGTGGAACCTTTCCTTTGTGAAATCGTCACAGATATATTTGATTACTAATTAAAACCGTCCATTTGAAAAGGAGAAACAAAAATGTTTATTTGCTCTATTTTCGTTTCTTTTATTTTCATAAATTGAACTTGTTTCAAATGGAAATATTAAAGCTAAATTTGCATATTGAAATCCATGACCTATTACACTTTTGCAACAAACGAATCCCATGTGGTCCAGTGATTAGGATACCTGGCTTTCACCCATGTGGCCCGGGTTCGATCGCCGGCATGGGAAGGGCGGTTCCATGGTGTAATGGTTAGCACTCTGAACTCTGAATCCAGAGATCCGAGTTCAAATCTCGGTGGAACCTTTTCTTTGTGAAATTGTGACAGATATATTTTATTAGTCATTAAAAACGTCCATTGCAAAAGGAAAAACAAAAATGTTTATCTGCTCTATCCTCGTTTCTTTTATTTTTATAAATTAAACTTGTTTCAAATGGAAATATTAAAGCGAAATTTGCATATTGTATATCCGTGACCTATTACAAGATTGCGATTAACGAATCCCATGTGGTCCAGTGGTTAGGATGCCTGGCCCTCACCCAGGTGGCCTGGGTTCGATTCCCGGCATGAGAAGGGCGGTTCCATGGTGTAATGTTTAGGACTCTGAATCTAGCTATCCGAGTTCAAATCTCGGTGGAACCTTTTCTTTGTGAAATTGTGACAGATACATTTTATTAGTCATAAAAAACGTCCATTGTAATAGTATAAACAAAAAAGTTTATCTCTTCTATATTCTCTTTTTCTTATATTTTTATAAATTGAACTTGTTTCAAATGGAAATATGTAAAGCGAAATTTTCTTATAGTAAATCCATGACCTATTACACTTCTAAAACAAACTCATCCCTTGTGGTCCAGTGGTTAGGATACCTGGCTTTTACCCAGGTGGCAAGTGTTGGATTCCTGGCATGGGAAGGGCGGTTCCTTGGTGTAATGGTTAGGACTCTGAATCTAGCGATCCGAGTTCGAATCTCGGTGGAACCTTTTCTTTGTGAAATTGTGACAGATACATTTTATTAGTCATAAAAAACGTCCATTGTAATAGTATAAACAAAAAAGTTTATCTCTTCTATATTCTCTTTTTCTTATATTTTTAAAAATTCAACTTGTTTCAAATGGAAATATGTAAAGCGAAATTTACTTATAGCAAATCCATGACATATTACACTTTTGCGACAAACGGATCCCATGTGGTCCAGTGGTTAGGATACCTGGCTTTCACCCAGGTGGCCCGGGTTCGATCCCCGGCTTGGGAAGGGCGGTTTCATGGTGTAATGGTTAGCACTCTGAATCCAGCGATCCGAGATCAAATCTCGGTGGAAACTTTTCTTTGTGAAATTGTGACAGATATATTTTATTAGTCATTAAAAACGTCCATTGCAAAAGGAAAAACAAAAATGTTTATCTGCTCTATAATCGTTTCTTTTATTTTTATAAATTAAACTTGTTTCAAATGGAAATATCGAAGCAAAATTTGCATATAGTGAATCCATGAACTATTAAACTTTTGTGACAAACGAATCCCATGTGGTCCAGTGGTTAGGATACCTGGCTTTCACCCAGGTGGCCCGGGTTCGATCCCCGGCATGGGAAAGGGGGTTCCATGGTGTAATGGTTAGCTTTCTGAATCCAGCGATCCGAGTTCAAATCTCGGTGGAACATTTTCTTTGTGAAATTGTGACAGATATATTTTATTAGTCATTAAAAACGTCCACATTGCAAAAGGAAAAACAAAAAGGTTATCTGCTCTGTATCCTCTTTTTCTCATATTTTTAAAAATTAAACTTGTTTCAAATGGAAATATTAAAGCTAAATTTGCTTATAGTAAATCCATGACCTATTACACTTTTGCGACAAACGAATCCCATGTGGTCCAGTGATTAGGATACCTGGCTTTCACACAGGTGGCCCGGGTTCGATCGCCGGCATGGGAAGGGCGATTCCAAGGTGTAATGGTTAGCACTCTGAATCCAGCGATCCGAGTTCAAATCTCGGTGGAACCTTTTCTTTGTGAAATTGTGACAGATATATTTTATTAGTCATTAAAAACGTCCATTACAAAAGGAAAAACAAAAATGTTTATCTGCTCTATCCTCGTTTCTTTTATTTTTGTAAATTAAACTTGTTTCAAATGGAAATATTAAAGCGAAATTTGCATATTGTATATCCGTGACCTATTACAAGATTGCGATTAACGAATCCCATGTGGTCCAGTGGTTAGGATGCCTGGCCCTCACCCAGGTGGCCTGGGTTCGATTCCCGGCATGAGAAGGGCGGTTCCATGGTGTAATGTTTAGGACTCTGAATCCAGCGATCCGTGTTGAAATCTCGGTTGAACCTTTTCTTTGTGAAATTGTGACAGATATACTTTATTAGTCAATAAAACGTCCATTGCAAAAGGAAAAACAAAAAAGGTTATCTGCTCTGTATCCTCTTTTTCTTATATTTTTATAAATTAAACTTGTTTCAAATGGAAATATTAAAGCGAAATTTGCATATTGTTTATCCGTGACCTATTACACTTTTGCGACAAACGAATCCCATGTGGTCCAGTGGTTAGGATAACTGGCTTTCACCCAGGTGTCCCGGTTTCGATCCCCGGCATGGGAAGGGCGGTTCCATGGTCTAATGGTTAGCACTCTGAATCCAGCGATCCGTGTTGAAATCTCGGTTGAACCTTTTCTTTGTGAAATTGTGACAGATATA
Source organism: Meta bourneti (assembly GCA_933210815.1). Lineage (NCBI taxonomy): Eukaryota > Metazoa > Arthropoda > Arachnida > Araneae > Tetragnathidae > Meta > Meta bourneti. The sequence goes on along the minus strand of OW119933.1, from coordinate 77,090,601 downwards.
TTTTATTAGTCAATAAAACGTCCATTGCAAAAGGAAAAACAAAAAAGGTTATCTGCTCTGTATCCTCTTTTTCTTATATTTTTATAAATTAAACTTGTTTCAAATGGAAATATGTAAAGCGAAATTTACTTATAGTATATCCATGACCTATTACACTTTTGCGACAAACGAATCCCATGTGGTCCTGTGGTTAGGATGCATGGCTTTCACCAAGGTGACCCGGGTTCGATCCCCGGCATGGGAAGGGCGGTTCCATGGTGTAATGGTTAGCATTCTGAATCCTGTGATCCGAGTTCAAATCTCGGTGGAAACTTTTCTTTGTGAAATTGTGACACATATATTTTATTAGTCATTAAAAACGTCCATTGCAAAAGGAAAAACATAAAAGGTTATCTGCTCTGTATCCTCTTTTTCTTATATTTTTATAAATTAAACTTGTTTCAAATGGAAATATGTAAAGCGAAATTTACTTATAGTAAATCCATGACCTATTACACTTTTGCGACAAACGAATCCCATGTGGTCCAGTGGTTAGGATACCTGGCTTTCTCTCAGGTGTCCATGGTTCGATCCCCGGCATGGGAAGGGCGGTTCCATGGTGTAATGGTTAGCACTCTGGACTCTGAATCCAGCGATCGGAGTTCAAATCTCTGTGGAACCTTTTTTTTGTGAAATTGTGACAGATATATTTTATTAGTCATTAAAAACGTCCATTGCAAAAGGAAAAACAAAAAAAGGTTATCTGCTCTGTATCCTCTCTTTCTTATATTTTCATAAATTGAAGTTGTTTCAAATGGATATATGTAAAGCGAAATTTACTTATAGTAAATCCATGACCTATTACACTTTTGCAACAAACGAATTCCATGTGGTTCAGTGGTTAGGATACCTGGCTTTCGCCCAGGTGGCCCTGGTTCGATCGCCGGCATGGGTAGGGCGGTTGCATGGTGTAATGTTTAGCACTCTGGACTCTGAATCCAGCGATCCGAGTTCAAATCTCGGTGGAACCTTTTCTTTGTGAAATCGTCACAGATATATTTTATTAGTCATTAAAAACGTCCATTGCAAAAGGAAAAACAAAAATGTTTATCTGCTCTATCCTCGTTTCTTTTATTTTTATAAATTAAACTTGTTTCAAATGGAAATATTAAAGCGAAATTTGCATATTGTTTATCCGTGACCTATTACACGATTGCGATAAACGAATCCCATGTGGTCCAGTGGCTAGGATGCCTGGCTCTCACCCAGGTGACCCGGTTTCGATCCCCGGCATGGGAAGGGCGGTTCCATGGTGTAATGGTTAGCACTCTGAATCCAGCGATCCGAGTTCAAATCTCGGTGGAACCTTTTCTTTGTGAAATTGTGACAGATATATTTTATTAGTCATTAAAAACGTCCATTGCAAAAGGAAAAACAAAAATGTTTATCTGCTCTATCCTCGTTTCTTTTATTTTTATAAATTAAACTTGTTTCAAATGGAAATATCAAAGCAAAATTTGCATATATTGAATCCATGACCTATTACACTTTTGGGTCAAACGAATCCCATGTGGTCCAGTGGTTAGGATACCTGGCTTTCAACCATGTGATCCGGTTTCGATCCCCGGCATGGGAAGGGCAGTTCCATGGTGTAATGGTTAGCACTCTGAATCCAGCGATCCGAGATCAAATCTCGGTGGAACCTTTTCTTTGTGAAATTGTGACAGATACATTTTATTAGTCATAAAAAACATCCATTGCAATAGAATAAACAAAAAAGTTTATCTCTTCTATATTCTCTTTTTCTTATATTTTTATAAATTGAACTTGTTTCAAATGGAAATATGTAAAGCGAAATTTACTTATAGTAAATCCATGACCTATTACACTTCTCCAACAAACTCATCCCTTGTTGTCCAGCGGTTAGGATACCTGGCTTTTACCCAGTTGGCAAGAGTTGGATTCCTGGCATGGGAAGGGCGGTTCCTTGGTGTAATGGTTAGGACTCTGAATCTAGCGATCCGAGTTCAAAATCTCGGTGGAATCTTTTCTTTGTGAAATTGTGACAGATATATTTTATTAGTCATTAAAAACGTCCATTGCAAAAGGAAAAACAAAAAATGTTATCTGCTCTGTATCCTCTTTTTCTCATATTTTTAAAAATTAAACTTGTTTCAAATGGAAATATGCAAAGCGAAATTTACTTATAGTAAATCCATGATCTATTACACTTTTGCGACAAACGAATCCCATGTGGTCCAGTGGTTAGGATACCTGGCTTTCACCCAGGTGGCCCGGGTTCGATCCCCGGCAAGGGAAAGGCGGTTCCATGGTGTAATGGTTAGCCCTTTGAATCCAGCGATCCGAGTTCAAATCTCGGTGGAACCTTTTCTTTGTGAAATAGTGACAGATATATTTTATTAGTCATTAAAAACGTCCATTGCAAAAGGAGAAACAAAAATGTTTATTTGCTCTATCCTCGTTTCTTTTATTCTTATAAATTAAACTTGTTTCAAATAGAAATATCAAAGCAAAATTTGCATATAGTGAATCCATGACCTATTACACTTTTGCGACAAACGAATCCCATGTGGTCCAAAGGTTAGGATACCTGGCTTTCACCCAGGTGGCCCGGGTTCGATCCCCGGCATGGGAAGGGCGGTTCCATGGTGTAATGGTTAGCATTCTGAATCCTGTGATCCGATTTCAAATCTCGGTGGAACCTTTTCTTTGTGAAATTGTGACAGATATATATTATTAGTCATTAAAAACGTCCACTGCAAAAGGAAAAACAAAAATGTTTATCTGCTCTATCCTCGTTTCTTTTATTTTTATAAATTAAACTTGTTTCAAATGGAAATATTAAAGCGAAATTTGCATATTGTTTATCCGTGACCTATTACACGATTGCGTTAAACGAATCCCATGTGGCCCAGTGGTTAGGATGCCTGGCTCTCACCCAGGTGGCCCGGGTTCGATTCCCGGCATGGGAAGGGCGGTTCCATGGTGTAATGGTTAGCCCTCTGAATCCAGCGATCCGAGTTCAAATCTCGGTGGAACCTTTTCGTTGTGAAATTGTGACAGATATATTTTATTAGTCATTAAAAACGTCCATTGCAAAAGGAAAAACAAAAATGTTTATCTGCTCTATCCTCGTTTCTTTTATTTTTATAAATTAAACTTGTTTCAAATGGAAATATGTAAAGCGAAATTTACTTATAGTAAATCCATGGCCTATTACACATTTGCGACAAACGAATCCCATGTGGTCCAGTGGTTAGGATACCTGGATTTCACCCAGGTGGCCCGGGTTCGATCCCCGGCATGGGAAGGGCGGTTCCATGGTGTAATGGTTAGCACTCTGAATCCAGCGATCCGAGTTCAAATCTCGGTGGAACCTTTTCTTTGTGAAATTGTGACAGATATATTTTATTAGTCATTAAAAACGTCCATTGCAAATGGAAAAACAAAAATGTTTATCTGCTCTATCCTCGTTACTTTTATTTTTATAAATTAAACTTGTTTCAAATGGAAATATTAAAGCGCAATTTGCATATTGTATATCCGTGACCTATTACACGATTGCGATAAAAGAATCCCATGTGGTCCAGTGGTTAGGATGCCTGACCCTCACCCAGGTGGCCCGGGTTCGATCCCCGGCATGGGAAGGGCGGTTCCATGGTGTAATGTTTAGCACTCTGGACTCTGAATCAAGCGATCCGAGTTCAAATTTCGGTGGAACCTTTCCTTTGTGAAATCGTCACAGATATATTTGATTACTAATTAAAAACGTCCATTTGAAAAGGAGAAACAAAAATGTTTATTTGCTCTATTTTCGTTTCTTTTATTTTCATAAATTGAACTTGTTTCAAATGGAAATATTAAAGCTAAATTTGCATATTGAAATCCATGACCTATTACACTTTTGCAACAAACGAATCCCATGTGGTCCAGTGATTAGGATACCTGGCTTTCACCCATGTGGCCCGGGTTCGATCGCCGGCATGGGAAGGGCGTTTCCATGGTGTAATGGTTAGCACTCTGAACTCTGAATCCAGAGATCCGAGTTCAAATCTCGGTGGAACCTTTTCTTTGTGAAATTGTGACAGATATATTTTATTAGTCATTAAAAACGTCCAGTGCAAAAGGAAAAACAAAAATGTTTATCTGCTCTATCCTCGTTTCTTTTATTTTTATAAATTAAAGTTGTTTCAAATGGAAATATTAAAGCGAAATTTGCATATTGTATATCCGTGACCTATTACAAGATTGCGATTAACGAATCCCATGTGGTCCAGTGGTTAGGATGCCTGGCCCTCACTCAGGTGGCCTGGGTTCCATTCCCGGCATGAGAAGGGCGGTTCCATGGTGTAATGGTTAGGACTCTGAATCTAGCGATCCGAGTTCGAATCTCGGCGGAACCTTTTCTTTGTGAAATTGTGACAGATACATTTTATTAGTCATAAAAAACGTCCATTGTAATAGTATAAACAAAAAAGTTTACCTCTTCTATATTCTCTTTTTCTTATATTTTTAAAAAATAAACTTGTTTCAAATGGAAATATGTAAAGCGAAATTTACTTATAGCAAATCCATGACATATTACACTTTTGCGACAAACGGATCCCATGTGGTCCAGTGGTTAGGATACATGGCTTTCACCCAGGTGGCCCGGGTTCGATCCCCGGCTTGGGAAGGGCGGTTTCATGGTGTAATGGTTAGCACTCTGAATCCAGCGATCCGAGTTCAAATCTCGGTGGAACCTTTTCTTTGTGAAATTGTGACAGATATATTTTATTAGTCATTAAAAACGTCCATTGCAAAAGGAAAAACAAAAATGTTTATCTGCTCTATAATCGTTTCTTTTATTTTTATAAATTAAACTTGTTTCAAATGGAAATATCGAAGCAAAATTTGCATATAGTGAATCCATGAACTATTAAACTTTTGTGACAAACGAATCCCATGTGGTCCAGTGGTTAGGATACCTGGCTTTCACCCAGGTGGCCCGGGTTCGATCCCCGGCTTGGGAAGGGCGGTTTCATGGTGTTATGGTTAGCACTCTGAATCCAGCGATCCGAGTTCAAATCTCGGTGGAACCTTTTCTTTGTGAAATTGTGACAGATATATTTTATTAGTCATTAAAAACGTCCATTGCAAAAGGAAAAACAAAAATGTTTATCTGCTCTATAATCGTTTCTTTTATTTTTATAAATTAAACTTGTTTCAAATGGAAATATCGAAGCAAAATTTGCATATAGTGAATCCATGAACTATTAAACTTTTGTGACAAACGAATCCCATGTGGTCCAGTGGTTAGGATACCTGGCTTTCACCCAGGTGGCCCGGGTTCGATCCCCGGCATGGGAAAGGGGGTTCCATGGTGTAATGGTTAGCTTTCTGAATCCAGCGATCCGAGTTCAAATCTGGGTGGAACATTTTCTTTGTGAAATTGTGACAGATATATTTTATTAGTCATTAAAAACGTCCACATTGAAAAAGGAAAAACAAAAAGGTTATCTGCTCTGTATCCTCTTTTTCTCATATTTTTAAAAATTAAACTTGTTTCAAATGGAAATATTAAAGCTAAATTTGCTTATAGTAAATCCATGACCTATTACTTTTGCGACAAATGAATCCCATGTGGTCCAGTGATTAGGATACCTGGCTTTCACACAGGTGGCCCGGGTTCGATCGCCGGCATGGGAAGGGCGATTCCATGGTGTAATGGTTAGCACTCTGAATCCAGCGATCCGAGTTCAAATCTCGGTGGAACCTTTTCTTTGTGAAATTGTGACAGATATATTTTATTAGTCATTAAAAACGTCCATTACAAAAGGAAAAACAAAAATGTTTATCTGCAATATCCTCGTTTCTTTTATTTTTGTAAATTAAACTTGTTTCAAATGGAAATATTAAAGCGAAATTTGCATATTGTATATCCGTGACCTATTACAAGATTGCGATTAACGAATCCCATGTGGTCCAGTGGTTAGGATGCCTGGCCCTCACCCAGGTGGCCTGGGTTCGATTCCCGGCATGAGAAGGGCGGTTCCATGGTGTAATGTTTAGGACTCTGAATCTAGCGATCCGAGTTCAAATCTCGGTGGAACCTTTTCTTTGTGAAATTGTGACAGATACATTTTATTAGTCATAAAAAACGTCCATTGTAATAGTATAAACAAAAAAGTTTATCTCTTCTATATTCTCTTTTTCTTATATTTTTATAAATTGAACTTGTTTCAAATGGAAATATGTAAAGCGAAATTTTCTTATAGTAAATCCATGACCTATTACACTTCAAAAACAAACTCATCCCTTGTGGTCCAGTGGTTAGGATACCTGGCTTTTACCCAGGTGGCAAGTGTTGGATTCCTGGCATGGGAAGGGCGGTTCGTTGGTGTAATGGTTAGGACTCTGAATCTAGCGATCCGAGTTCGAATCTCGGTGGAACCTTTTCTTTGTGAAATTGTGACAGATACATTTTATTAGTCATAAAAAACGTCCATTGTAATAGTATAAACAAAAAAGTTTATCTCTTCTATATTCTCTTTTTCTTATATTTTTAATAATTAAACTTGTTTCAAATGGAAATATGTAAAGCGAAATTTACTTATAGTAAATCCATGACCTATTACACTTTTGCTACAAACGAATCCCATGTGGTCCAGTGGTTAGGATACGTGGCTTTCACACAGGTGACGCGGTTTCGATCCCCGGCATGGGAAGGGCGGTTCCATGGTGTAATGCTTAGCTCTCTGAATCCAGCGATCCGAGTTCAAATCTCGGTGGAACCTTTTCTTTGTGAAATTGTGACAGATATATTTTATTAGTCATTAAAAACGTCCATTGCAAAAGGAAAAACAAAAATATTTATCTGCTCTATAATCGTTTCTTTTATTTTTATAAATTAAACTTGTTTCAAATGGAAATATCAAAGCAAAATTTGCATATAGTGAATCCATGTCCTATTACACTTTTGTGACAAACGAATCCCATGTGGTCCAGTGGTTAGGATACCTGGCTTTCACCCAGGTGGCCCGGGTTCGATCCCCGGCATGGGCAAGGGGGTTACATAGTGTAATGGTTAGCGCTCTGAATCCAGCGATCCGAGTTCAAATCTCGGTGGAACATTTTCTTTGTGAAATTGTGACAGATATATTTTATTAGTCATTAAAAACGTCCATATTGCAAAAGGAAAAACAAAAAAGGTTATCTGCTCTGTATCCTCTTTTTCTCATATTTTTAAAAATTAAACTTGTTTCAAATGGAAATATTAAAGCTAAATTTGCTTATAGTAAATCCATGACCTATTACACTTTTGCGACAAACGAATCCCATGTGGTCCAGTGATTAGAATACCTGGCTTTCACCCAGGTGGCCCGGGTTCGATCGCCGGCATGGGAAGGGCGATTCCATGGTGTAATGGTTAGCACTCTGAATCCAGCGATCCGAGTTCAAATCTCGGTGGAACCTTTTCTTTGTGAAATTGTGACAGATATATTTTATTAGTCATTAAAAACGTCCATTGCAAAAGGAGAAACAAAAATGTTTATTTGCTCTATTCTCGTTTCTTTTATTTTCATAAATTGAACTTGTTTCAAATGGAAATATTAAAGCTAAATTTGCATATTGTAAATCCATGACCTATTACACTTTTGCAACAAACGAATCCCATGTGGTCCAGTGATTAGGATACCTGGCTTTCACCCAGGTAGCCTTGTTCGATTCCCGGCATGGGAAGGGCGGTTCCATGGTGTAATGGTTAGAACTCTAAATCCAGCGATCCGAGTTCAAATCTCGGTGGAACCTTTTCTTTGTGAAATTGTGACAGATATATTTTATTAGTCATTAAAAACGTCCATTGCAAAAGTAAAAACAAAAATGTTTATCTGCTCTATCGGGCCGCGGTGGCCCGGTTGGAAGAGTAACGAACTAGCAACCGAAGGGTTGCGAGTTCGAATCCAGCCAAACACCGTCGTGTACAAAGGGGGCTGGTGCACGTTAAATCTGTCGTGGCCTCAAATGTCCTCACGTTGGCGTGGTGTGGAAGTTTGGAGAGTGGGGTGCCAGCTCAAGTGTTGCCTCGTCATCTGACCGTGGTTCAAAATTACGTGGTGTTGTCCTCGGATCTTTCCCTTTGGGATTGATCCCGGACCGTAACCAATAGCCCATTGTGTTGCTCCAGTGTGACGTTAATTGAAATACCCAAATACCCAAATATCTGCTCTATCCTCGTTTCTTTTATTTTTATAAATTAAACTTGTTTCAAATGGAAATATTAAAACGAAATTTGCATATTGTTTATCCGTGACCTATTACACGATTGCGATAAACGAATCCCATGTGGTCCAGTGGTTAGGATGCCTGGCTCTCACCCAGGTTGCCTTGTTCGATTCCCGGCATGGGAAGGGCGGTTCCATGGTGTAATGGTTAGAACTCTGAATCCAGCGATCCGAGTTCAAATCTCGGTGGAACCTTTTCTTTGTGAAATTGTGACAGATATATTTTATTAGTCATTAAAAACGTCCATTGCAAAAGGAGAAACAAAAATGTTTATTTGCTCTATTCTCGTTTCTTTTATTTTCATAAATTGAACTTGTTTCAAATGGAAATATTAAAGCTAAATTTGCATATTGTAAATCCATGACCTATTACACTTTTGCAACAAACGAATCCCATGTGGTCCAGTGATTAGGATACCTGGCTTTCACCCAGGTGGCCTTGTTCGATTCCCGGCATGGGAAGGGCGGTTCCATGGTGTAATGGTTAGAACTCTAAATCCAGCGATCCGAGTTCAAATCTCGGTGGAACCTTTTCTTTGTGAAATTGTGACAGATATATTTTATTAGTCATTAAAAACGTCCATTGCAAAAGTAAAAACAAAAATGTTTATCTGCTCTATCCTCGTTTCTTTTATTTTTATAAATTAAACTTGTTTCAAATGGAAATATTAAAACGAAATTTGCATATTGTTTATCCGAGACCTATTACAAGATTGCGATAAACGAATCCCATGTGGTCCAGTGGTTAGGATGCCTGGCTCTCACCCAGGTTGCCTTGTTCGATTCCCGGCATGGGAAGGGCGGTTCCATGGTGTAATGGTTAGAACTCTGAATCCAGCGATCCGAGTTCAAATCTCGGTGGAACCTTTTCTTTGTGAAATTGTGACAGATATATTTGATTACTAATTAAAAACGTCCATTGAAAAAGGAAAAAAAAAAGATTATCTGCTCTGTATCCTCTTTTTCTTATATTTTTATAAATTGAACTTGTTTCAAATGGAAATATGTAAAGCGAAATTTACTTATAGTAAATCCATGACCTATTACACTTTTGCTACAAACGAATCCCATGTGGTCCAGTGGTTAGGATACGTGGCTTTCACCCAGGTGACGCGGTTTCGATCCCCGGCATGGGAATGGCGGTTCCATGGTGTAATGCTTAGCTCTCTGAATCCAGCGATCCGAGTTCAAATCTCGGTGGAACCTTTTCTTTGTGAAATTGTGACAGATATATTTTATTAGTCATTAAAAACGTCCATTGCAAAAGGAAAAACAAAAATGTTTATCTGCTCTATCCTCGTTTCTTTTATTTTTATAAATTAAACTTGTTTCAAATGGAAATATCAAAGCAAAATTTGCATTTTGTTTACCGTGACCTATTACACGATTGCGATAAACGAATCCCATGTGGTCCAGTAGTTAGGATGCCTGGCTCTCACCAAGGTGGCCAGGGTTCGATTCCCGCCATGGGAAGAGCGGTTCAATGGTGTAATGGTTAGCCCTCTGAATCCAGCGATCCGAGTTCAAATCTCGGTGGAACCTTTTCGTTGTGAAATTGTGACAGATATATTTTATTAGTCATTAAAAACGTCCACATTGCAAAAGGAAAAACACAAAAGGTTATCTGCTCTGTATCCTCTTTTTCTCATATTTTTAAAAATTAAACTTGTTTCAAATGGAAATATGTAAAGCGAAATTTACTTATAGTAAATCCATGACCTATTACAATTTTGCTGCAAACGAATCCCATGTGGTCCAGTGGTTAGGATACCTGGATTTCACCCAGGTGGCCCGGGTTCGATCCCCGGCATGGGAAGGGCGGTTCCATGGTGTAATGGTTAGCACTCTGAATCCAGCGATCCGAGTTCAAATCTCGGTGGAACATTTTCTTTGTGGAATTGTGAGAGATATATTTTATTAGTCATTAAAAACGTCCATTGCAAAAGGAGAAACAAAAAGGTTTATTTGCTCTATTCTCGTTTCTTTTATTTTTATAAATTAAACTTGTTTGAAATGGAAATATTAAAGCGAAATTTGCATATTGTAAATCCATGACCTATTACACTTTTGCAACAAACGAATCCCATGTGGTCCAGTGATTAGGATACCTGGTTTTCACCCAGGTGGTCCGGGTTCGATCGCCCTCATGGGAAGGGCGGTTCCATGGTGTAATGGTTAGCACTCTGAACTCTGAATCCAGAGATCCGAGTTCAAATCTCGGTGGAACCTTTTCTTTGTGAAATTGTGACAGATATATTTTATTAGTCATTAAAAACGTCCATTGCAAAAGGAAAAACAAAAAGGTTTATCTGCTCTATCCTCGTTTCTTTTATTTTTATAAATTAAACTTGTTTCAAATGGAAATATTAAAGCGAAATTTGCATATTGTTTATCCGTCACCTATTACACGATTGCGAGAAACGAATCCCATGTGGTCCAGTGGTTAGGATGCCTGGCTCTCACCCAGGTCGCCCGGGTTCGATTCCCGGCATGGGAAGGGCGGTTCCATGGTGCAATGGTTAGCACTCTGAATCCAGCGATCCGAGTTCAAATCTCGGTGGAACCTTTTCTTTGTGAAATTGTGACAGATATATTTGATTACTAATTAAAAACGTCCATTGAAAAAGGAAAAAAAAAAGATTATCTGCTCTGTATCCTCTTTTTCTTATATTTTTATAAATTGAACTTGTTTCAAATGGAAATATGTAAAGCGAAATTTACTTATAGTAAATCCATGACCTATTACACTTTTGCTACAAACGAATCCCATGTGGTCCAGTGGTTAGGATACGTGGCTTTCACCCAGGTGACGCGGTTTCGATCCCCGGCATGGGAAGGGCGGTTCCATGGTGTAATGCTTAGCTCTCTGAATCCAGCGATCCGAGTTCAAATCTCGGTGGAACCTTTTCTTTGTGAAATTGTGACAGATATATTTTATTAGTCATTAAAAACATCCATTGCAAAAGGAAAAACAAAAATGTTTATCTGCTCTATTCTCGTTTCTTTTATTTTCATAAATTGAACTTGTTTCAAATGGAAATATCAAAGCAAAATATGCATATAGTGAATCCATGACCTATTACACTTTTGTGACAAACGAATCCCATGTGGTCCAGTGGTTAGGATACCTGGCTTTCACCCCAGGTGGCCCGGGTTCGATCCCCGGCATGGGAAAGGGGGTTCCATGGTGTAATGGTTAGCGCTCTGAATCCAGCGATCCGAGTTCAAATCTCGGTGGAACATTTTCTTTGTGAAATTGTGACAGATATATATTATTAGTCATTAAAAACGTCTATTGCCAAAGGAAAAAAAAAGATTATCTGCTCTGTATCCTCTTTTTCTTATATTTTCATAAATTGCACTTGTTTCAAATGGAAATATGTAAAGCGAAATTTACTTATAGTAAATCCATGACCTATTACACTTTTGCAACAAACGAAGCCCATGTGGTTCAGTGGTTAGGATACCTGGCTTTCGCCCATGTGGCCCGGGTTGGATCGCCGGCATGGGAAGGGAGGTTCCATGGTGTAATGGTTAGCACTCTGAATCCAGTGATCCGAGTTCAAATCTCCGTGGAGCCTTTTCTTTGTGAAATTGCGACAGATATATTTTATTAGTCATTAAAAACGTCCATTGCAAAAGGAAAAACAAAAATGTTTATCTGCTCTATCCTCGTTTCTTTTATTTTTATCAATTAAACTTGTTTCAAATGGAAATATTAAAACGAAATTTGCATATTGTTTATCCGTGACCTATTACACGATTGCGATAAACGAATCCCATGTGGTCCAGTGGTTAGGATGCCTGGCTCTCACCCAGGTTGCCTTGTTCGATTCCCGGCATGAGAAGGGCGGTTCCATGGTGTAATGGTTAGCTCTCTGGTCTCTGAATCCAGCGATCCGAGTTCAAATCTCGGTGGAACCTTTTCTTTGTGAAATTGTGACAGATATATTTGATTACTAATTAAAAACGTCCATTGAAAAAGAAAAAAAAAAGATTATCTGCTCTGTATCCTCTTTTTCTTATATTTTTATAAATTGAACTTGTTTCAAATGGAAATATGTAAAGCGAAATTTACTTATAGTCAATCCATGACCTATTACACTTTTGTGACAAACGAATCCCATGTGGTCCAGTGGTTAGGATACCTGGCTTTCACCCCAGGTGGCCCGGGTTCGATCCCCGGCATGGGAAAGGGGGTTCCATGGTGTAATGGTTAGCGCTCTGAATCCAGCGATCCGAGTTCAAATCTCGGTGGAACATTTTTCTTTGTGAAATTGTGACAGATATATTTTATTAGTCATTAAAAACGTCCATATTGCAAAAGGAAAAACAAAAATGTTTATTTGCTCTATTCTCGTTTCTTTTATTTTCATAAATTGAACTTGTTTCAAATGGAAATATTAAAGCTAAATTTGCATATTGTAAATCCATGACCTATTACACTTTTGCAACAAACGAATCCCATGTGGTCCAGTGATTAGGATACCTGGCTTTCACCCAGGTGGCCTTGTTCGATTCCCGGCATGGGAAGGGCGGTTCCATGGTGTAATGGTTAGAACTCTGAATCCAGCGATCCGAGTTCAAATCTCGGTGGAACATTTTCTTTGTGAAATTGTGACAGATATATTTTATTAGTCATTAAAAACGTCTATTGCCAAAGGAAAAAAAAAGATTATCTGCTCTGTATCCTCTTTTTCTTATATTTTCATAAATTGCACTTGTTTCAAATGGAAATATGTAAAGCGAAATTTACTTATAGTAAATCCATGACCTATTACACTTTTGCAACAAACGAAGCCCATGTGGTTCAGTGGTTAGGATACCTGGCTTTCGCCCATGTGGCCCGGGTTGGATCGCCGGCATGGGAAGGGCGGTTCCATGGTGTAATGGTTAGCACTCTGAATCCAGTGATCCGAGTTCAAATCTCCGTGGAACCTTTTCTTTGTGAAATTGCGACAGATATATTTTATTAGTCATTAAAAACGTCCATTGCAAAAGGAAAAACAAAAATGTTTATCTGCTCTATCCTCGTTTCTTTTATTTTTATCAATTAAACTTGTTTCAAATGGAAATATTAAAACGAAATTTGCATATTGTTTATCCGTGACCTATTACACGATTGCGATAAACGAATCCCATGTGGTCCAGTGGTTAGGATGCCTGGCTCTCACCCAGGTTGCCTTGTTCGATTCCCGGCATGAGAAGGGCGGTTCCATGGTGTAATGGTTAGCTCTCTGGTCTCTGAATCCAGCGATCCGAGTTCAAATCTCGGTGGAACCTTTTCTTTGTGAAATTGTGACAGATATATTTGATTACTAATTAAAAACGTCCATTGAAAAAGGAAAAAAAAAGATTATCTGCTCTGTATCCTCTTTTTCTTATATTTTTATAAATTGAACTTGTTTCAAATGGAAATATGTAAAGCGAAATTTACTTATAGTAAATCCATGACCTATTACACTTTTGCTACAAACGAATCCCATGTGGTCCAGTGGTTAGGATACGTGGCTTTCACCCAGGTGACGCGGTTTCGATCCCCGGCATGGGAAGGGCGGTTCCATGGTGTAATGCTTAGCTCTCTGAATCCAGCGATCCGAGTTCAAATCTCGGTGGAACCTTTTCTTTGTGAAATTGTGACAGATATATTTTATTAGTCATTAAAAACGTCCATTGCAAAAGGAAAAACAAAAATGTTTATCTGCTCTATCCACGTTTCTTTTATTTTTATAAATTAAACTTGTTTCAAATGGAAATATCAAAGCAAAATTTGCATTTTGTTTACCGTGACCTATTACACGATTGCGATAAACGAATCCCATGTGGTCCAGTGGTTAGGATGCCTGGCTCTCACCCAGGTGGCCAGGGTTCGATTCCCGCCATGGGAAGAGCGGTTCAATGGTGTAATGGTTAGCCCTCTGAATCCAGCGATCCGAGTTGAAATCTCGGTGGAACCTTTTCGTTGTGAAATTGTGAAAGATATATTTTATTAGTCATTAAAAACGTCCACATTGCAAAAGGAAAAACACAAAAGGTTATCTGCTCTGTATCCTCTTTTTCTCATATTTTTAAAAATTAAACTTGTTTCAAATGGAAATATGTAAAGCGAAATTTACTTATAGTAAATCCATGACCTATTACACTTTAGCGACAAACGAATCCCATGTGGTCCAGTGGTTAGGATACCTGGATTTCACCCAGGTGGCCCGGGTTCGATCCCCGGCATGGGAAGGGCGGTTCCATGGTGTAATGGTTAGCACTCTGAATCCAGCGATCCGAGTTCAAATCTCGGTGGAACATTTTCTTTGTGGAATTGTGAGAGATATATTTTATTAGTCATTAAAAACGTCCATTGCAAAAGGAGAAACAAAAAGGTTTATTTGCTCTATTCTCGTTTCTTTTATTTTTATAAATTAAACTTGTTTCAAATGGAAATATTAAAGCGAAATTTGCATATTGTAAATCCATGACCTATTACACTTTTGCAACAAACGAATCCCATGTGGTCCAGTGATTAGGATACCTGGTTTTCACCCAGGTGGTCCGGGTTCGATCGCCCTCATAGGAAGGGCGGTTCCATGGTGTAATGGTTAGCACTCTGAACTCTGAATCCAGAGATCCGAGTTCAAATCTCGGTGGAACCTTTTCTTTGTGAAATTGTGACAGATACATTTTATTAGTCATTAAAAACGTCCATTGCAAAAGGAAAAACAAAAAGGTTTATCTGCTCTATCCTCGTTTCTTTTATTTTTATAAATTAAACTTGTTTCAAATGGAAATATTAAAGCGAAATTTGCATATTGTTTATCCGTCACCTATTACACGATTGCGATAAACGAATCCCATATGGTCCAGTGGTTAGGATGCCTGGCTCTCAACCAGGTTGCCCGGGTTCGATTCCCGGCATGGGAAGGGCGGTTCCAGGGTGTAATGGTTAGCACTCTGAACTCTGAATCCAGAGATCTGAGTTCAAATCTCGGTGGAACATTTTCTTTGTGAAATTGTGACAGATATATTTTATTAGTCATTAAAAACGTCCATTGCAAAAGGAGAAACAAAAATGTTTATTTGCTCTATTCTCGTTTCTTTTATTTTTATAAATTAAACTTGTTTCAAATGGAAATATTAAAGCGAAATTTGCATATTGTATATCCGTGACCTATTACACGATTACGATTAACGAATCCCATGTGGTCCAGTGGTTAGGATGCCTGGCCCTCACTCAGGTAGCCCGGGTTCGATTCCCAGCATGGGAAGGGCGGTTCCATGGTGTAATGGTTAGAACTCTGAATCCAGCGATCCGAGTTCAAATCTCGGTGGAACCTTTTCTTTGTGAAATTGTGACAGATATATTTTATTAGTCATTAAAAACGTCCATTGCAAAAGGAGAAACAAAAATGTTTATTTGCTCTATTCTCGTTTCTTTTATTTTCATAAATTGAACTTGTTTCAAATGGTAATATTAAAGCTAAATTTGCATATTGTAAATCCATGACCTATTACACTTTTGCAACAAACGAATCCCATGTGGTCCAGTGATTAGGATACCTGGCATTCACCCAGGTGGTCCGGGTTCGATCGCCGGCATGGGAAGGGCGGTTCCATGGTGTAATGGTTAGAACTCTGAATCCAGAGATCCGAGTTCAAATCTCGGTGGAACCTTTTCTTTGTGAAATTGTGACAGATATATTTTATTAGTCATTAAAAACGTCCATTGCAAAAGTAAAAACAAAAATGTTTATCTGCTCTATCCTCGTTTCTTTTATTTTTATAAATTAAACTTGTTTCAAATGGAAATATTAAAACGAAATTTGCATATTGTTTATCCGTGACCTATTACACGATTGCGATAAAAGAATCCCATGTGGTCCAGTGGTTAGGATGCCTGGCTCTCACCCAGGTTGCCTTGTTCGATTCAATGGAAGGGCGGTTCCATGGTGTAATGGTTAGCTCTCTGGTCTCTGAATCCAGCGATCCGAGTTCAAATCTCGGTGGAACCTTTTCTTTGTGAAATTGTGACAGATATATTTTATTAGTCATTAAAAACGTCCATTGCAAAAGGAGAAACAAAAATGTTTATTTGCTCTATTCTCGTTTCTTTTATTTTCATAAATTGAACTTGTTTCAAATGGAAATATTAAAGCTAAATTTGCATATTGTAAATCCATGACCTATTACACTTTTGCAACAAACGAATCCCATGTGGTCCAGTGATTAGGATACCTGGCATTCACCCAGGTGGTCCGGGTTCGATCGCCGGCATGGGAAGGGCGGTTCCATGGTGTAATGGTTAGAACTCTGAATCCAGAGATCCGAGTTCAAATCTCGGTGGAACCTTTTCTTTGTGAAATTGTGACAGATATATTTTATTAGTCATTAAAAACGTCCATTGCAAAAGTAAAAACAAAAATGTTTATCTGCTCTATCCTCGTTTCTTTTATTTTTATAAATTAAACTTGTTTCAAATGGAAATATTAAAACGAAATTTGCATATTGTTTATCCGTGACCTATTACACGATTGCGATAAAAGAATCCCATGTGGTCCAGTGGTTAGGATGCCTGGCTCTCACCCAGGTTGCCTTGTTCGATTCAATGGAAGGGCGGTTCCATGGTGTAATGGTTAGCTCTCTGGTCTCTGAATCCAGCGATCCGAGTTCAAATCTCGGTGGAACCTTTTCTTTGTGAAATTGTGACAGATATATTTTATTAGTCATTAAAAACGACCATTGCAAAAGGAGAAACAAAAATGTTTATTTGCTCTATTCTCGTTTCTTTTATTTTCATAAATTGAACTTGTTTCAAATGGAAATATTAAAGCTAAATTTGCATATTGTAAATCCATGACCTATTACACTTTTGCAACAAACGAATCCCATGTGGTCCAGTGATTAGGATACCTGGCATTCACCCAGGTGGTCCGGGTTCGATCGCCGGCATGGGAAGGGCGGTTCCATGGTGTAATGGTTAGAACTCTGAATCCAGAGATCCGAGTTCAAATCTCGGTGGAACCTTTTCTTTGTGAAATTGTGACAGATATATTTTATTAGTCATTAAAAACGTCCATTGCAAAAGTAAAAACAAAAATGTTTATCTGCTCTATCCTCGTTTCTTTTATTTTTATAAATTAAACTTGTTTCAAATGGAAATATTAAAACGAAATTTGCATATTGTTTATCCGTGACTTATTACACGATTGCGATAAACGAATCCCATGTGGTCCAGTGGTTAGGATGCCTGGCTCTCACCCAGGTTGCCTTGTTCGATTCCCGGCATGGGAAGGGCGGTTCCATGGTGTAATGTTTAGAACTCTGAATCCAGCGATCCGAGTTCAAATCTCGGTGGAACATTTTCTTTGTGAAATTGTGACAGATATATTTTATTAGTCATTAAAAACGTCTATTGCAAAAGGAAAAAAAAAGATTATCTGCTCTATCCTCGTTTCTTTTATTTTTATAAATTAAACTTGTTTCAAATGGAAATATCAAAGCAAAATTTGCATATTGTTTACCGTGACCTATTACACGATTGCGATAAACGAATCCCATATGGTCCAGTGGTTAGGATGCCTGGCTCTCACCCAGGTGGCCCGGGTTCGATTCCCGCCATGGGAAGGGCGGTTCCATGGTGTAATGGTTAACCCTCTATTCTCTGAATCCAGCGATCCGAGTTCAAATCTCGGTGGAACCTTTTCGTTGTGAAATTGTGACAGATATATTTTATTATTCATTAAAAACGTCCACATTGCAAAAGGGAAAACAAAAAAGGTTATCTGCTCTGTATCCTCTTTTTCTCATATTTTTAAAAATTAAACTTGTTTCAAATGGAAATATGTAAAGCGAAATTTACTTATAGTAAATCCATGACCTATTACACTTTTGCGACAAACGAATCCCATGTGGTCCAGTGGTTAGTATACCTGGATTTCACCCAGGTGGCCCGGGTTCGGTCCCCGGCATAGGAAGGGCGGTTCCATGGTGTAATGGTTAGCACTCTGAATCCAGCGATTCGAGTTCAAATCTCGGTGGAACATTTTCTTTGTGAAATTGTGAGAGATATATTTTATTAGTCATTAAAAACGTCCATTGCAAAAGGAGAAACAAAAATGTTTATTTGCTCTATTCTCGTTTCTTTTATTTTCATAAATTGAACTTGTTTCAAATGGAAATATTAAAGCTAAATTTGCATATTGTAAATCCATGACCTATTACACTTTTGCAACAAACGAATCCCATGTGGTCCAGTGATTAGGATACCTAGCTTTCACCCAGGTGGTCCGGGTTCGATTCCCGGCATGGGAAGGGCGGTTCCATGGTGCAATGGTTAGCACTCTGAATCCAGCGATCCGAGTTCAAATCTCGGTGGAACCTTTTCTTTGTGAAATTGTGACAGATACATTTTATTAGTCATAAAAAACGTCCATTGTAATAGAATAAACAAAAAAGATTATCTGCTCTGTATCCTCTTTTTCTTATATTTTCATAAATTGCACTTGTTTCAAATGGAAATATGTAAAGCGAAATTTACTTATAGTAAATCCATGACCTATTACACTTTTGCAACAAACGAATCCCATGTGGTTCAGTGGTTAGGATACCTGGCTTTCGCCTAGGTTGCCCGGGTTGGATCGCCGGCATGGAAAGGGCGGTTCCATGGTGTAATGGTTAGCACTCTGAACTCTGAATCCAGAGATCCGAGTTCAAATCTCGGTGGAACCTTTTCTTTGTGAAATTGTGACAGATATATTTTAGTAGTCATTAAAAACGTCCATTGCAAAAGTAAAAACAAAAATGTTTATCTGCTCTATCCTCGTTTCTTTTATTTTTATAAATTAAACTTGTTTCAAATGGAAATATTAAAGCGAAATTTGCATATTGTTTATCCGTCACCTATTACACGATTGCGATAAACGAATCCCATATAGTCCAGTGGTTAGGATGCCTGGCTCTCAACCAGGTTGCCCGGGTTCGATTCCCGGCATGGGAAGGGCGGTTCCATGGTGTAATGGTTAGCACTCTGAACTCTGAATCCAGAGATCTGAGTTCAAATCTCGGTGGAACATTTTCTTTGTGAAATTGTGACAGATATATTTTATTTGTCATTAAAAAGTTCCACATTGCAAAAGGAAAAACAAAAAAGGTTATCTGCTCTGTATCCTCTTTTTCTCATATTTTTAAAAATTAAACTTGTTTCAAATGGAAATATGTAAAGCGAAATTTACTTATAGTAAATCCATGACCTATTACACTTTTGCGACAAACGAATCCCATGTGGTCCAGTGGTTGGATACCTGGCTTTCACCCAGGTGGCCCGGGTTCGATCCCCAGCATGGGAAGGGCGGTTCCATGGTGTAATGGTTAGCACTCTGAATCCAGCGATCCGAGTTCAAATCTCGGTTTAACCTTCTCTTTGTGAAATTGTGACAGATATATTTTATTAGTCATTAAAAACGTCCATTGCAAAAGGAGAAACAAAAATGTTTATTTGCTCTATTCTCGTTTCTTTTATTTTCATAAATTGAACTTGTTTCAAATGGAAATATTAAAGCTAAATTTGCATATTGTAAATCCATGACCTATTACACTTTTGCAACAAATGAATCCCATGTGGTCCAGTGATTAGGATACCTGGCATTCACCCAGGTGGTCCGGGTTCGATCGCCGGCATGGGAAGGGCGGTTCCATGGTGTAATGGTTAGAACTCTGAATCCAGAGATCCGAGTTAAAATCTCGGTGGAACCTTTTCTTTGTGAAATTGTGACAGATATATTTTATTAGTCATTAAAAACGTCCATTGCGAAAGTAAAAACAAAAATGTTTATCTGCTCTATCCTCGTTTCTTTTATTTTTATAAATTAAACTTGTTTCAAATGGAAATATTAAAACGAAATTTGCATATTGTTTATCCGTGACCTATTACACGATTGCGATAAACGAATCCCATGTGGTCCAGTGGTTAGGATGCCTGGCTCTCACCCAGGTTACCTTGTTCGATTCCCGGCATGGGAAGGGCGGTTCCATGGTGCAATGGTTAGCACTCTGAATCCAGCGATCCGAGTTCAAATCTCGGTGGAACCTTTTCTTTGTGAAATTGTGACAGATACATTTTATTAGTCATTAAAAACGTCCATTGCAAAAGGAAAAACAAAAAGGTTTATCTGCTCTATCCTCGTTTCTTTTATTTTTATAAATTAAACTTGTTTCAAATGGAAATATTAAAGCGAAATTTGCATATTGTTTATGCGTCACCTATTACACGATTGCGATAAACGAATCCCATATGGTCCAGTGGTTAGGATGCCTGGCTCTCAACCAGGTTGCCCTGGTTCGATTCCCGGCATGGGAAGGGCGGTTCCATGGTGTAATGGTTAGCACTCTGAACTCTGAATCCAGAGATCTGAGTTCAAATCTCGGTGGAACATTTTCTTTGTGAAATTGTGAGAGATATATTTTATTAGTCATTAAAAACGTCCATTGCAAAAGGAGAAACAAAAATGTTTATTTGCTCTATTCTCGTTTCTTTTATTTTTATAAATTAAACTTGTTTCAAATGGAAATATTAAAGCGAAATTTGCATATTGTATATCCGTGACCTATTACACGATTACGATTAACGAATCCCATGTGGTCAAGTGGTTAGGATGCCTGGCCCTCACTCAGGTGGCCCGGGTTCGATTCCCAGCATGGGAAGGGCGGTTCCATGGTGTAATGGTTAGAACTCTGAATCCAGCGATCCGAGTTCAAATCTCGGTGGAACTTTTTCTTTGTGAAATTGTGACAGATATATTTTATTAGTCATTAAAAAGTTCCACATTCCAAAAGGAAAAACAAAAAAGGTTATCTGCTCTGTATCCTCTTTTTCTCATATTTTTAAAAATTAAACTTGTTTCAAATGGAAATATATAAAGCGAAATTTACTTATAATAAATCCATGACCTATTACACTTTTGCGACAAACGAATCCCATGTGGTCCAGTGGTTGGATACCTGGCTTTCACCCAGGTGGCCCGGGTTCGATCCCCAGCATGGGAAGGGCGGTTCCATGGTATAATGGTTAGCACTCTGAATCCAGCGATCCGAGTTCAAATCTCGGTGGAACCTTATCTTTGTGAAATTGTGACAGATATATTTTATTAGTCATTAAAAACGTCCATTGCAAAAGGAGAAACAAAAATGTTTATTTGCTCTATTCTCGTTTCTTTTATTTTCATCAATTGAACTTGTTTCAAATGGAAATATTAAAGCTAAATTTGCATATTGTAAATCCATGACCTATTACACTTTTGCAACAAACGAATCCCATGTGGTCCAGTGATTAGGATACCTGGCATTCACCCAGGTGGTCCGGGTTCGATCGCCGGCATGGGAAGGGCGGTTCCATGGTGTAATGGTTAGAACTCTGAATCCAGAGATCCGAGTTCAAATCTCGGTGGAACCTTTTCTTTGTGAAATTGTGACAGATATATTTTATTAGTCATTAAAAACGTCCATTGCAAAAGTAAAAACAAAAATGTTTATCTGCTCTATCCTCGTTTCTTTTATTTTTATAAATTAAACTTGTTTCAAATGGAAATATTAAAACGAAATTTGCATATTGTTTATCCGTGACCTATTACACGATTGCGATAAAAGAATCCCATGTGGCCCAGTGGTTAGGATGCCTGGCTCTCACCCAGGTTGCCTTGTTCGATTCCCGGCATGGGAAGGGCGGTTCCATGGTGTAATGGTTAGCTCTCTGGTCTCTGAATCCAGCGATCCGAGTTCAAATCTCGGTGGAACCTTTTCTTTGTGAAATTGTGACAGATATATTTTATTAGTCATTAAAAACGTCCATTGCAAAAGGAGAAACAAAAATGTTTATTTGCTCTATTCTCGTTTCTTTTATTTTCATAAATTGAACTTGTTTCAAATGGAAATATTAAAGCTAAATTTGCATATTGTAAATCCATGACCTATTACACTTTTGCAACAAACGAATCCCATGTGGTCCAGTGATTAGGATACCTGGCATTCACCCAGGTGGTCCGGGTTCGATCGCCGGCATGGGAAGGGCGGTTCCATGGTGTAATGGTTAGAACTCTGAATCCAGAGATCCGAGTTCAAATCTCGGTGAAACCTTTTCTTTGTGAAATTGTGACAGATATATTTTATTAGTCATTAAAAACGTCCATTGCAAAAGTAAAAACAAAAATGTTTATCTGCTCTATCCTCGTTTCTTTTATTTTTATAAATTAAACTTGTTTCAAATGGAAATATTAAAACGAAATTTGCATATTGTTTATCCGTGACCTATTACACGATTGCGATAAACGAATCCCATGTGGTCCAGTGGTTAGGATGCCTGGCTCTCACCCAGGATGCCTTGTTCGATTCCCGGCATGGGAAGGGCGGTTCCATGGTGTAATGGTTAGAACTCTGAATCCAGCGATCCGAGTTCAAATCTCGGTGGAACCTTATCTTTGTGAAATTGTGACAGATATATTTTATTAGTCATTAAAAACGTCCATTGCAAAAGGAGAAACAAAAATGTTTATTTGCTCTATTCTCGTTTCTTTTATTTTTATAAATTAAACTTGTTTCAAATGGAAATATTAAAGCGAAATTTGCATATTGTATATCCGTGACCTATTACACGATTACGATTAACGAATCCCATGTGGTCAAGTGGTTAGGATGCCTGGCCCTCACTCAGGTGGCCCGGGTTCGATTCCCAGCATGGGAAGGGCGGTTCCATGGTGTAATGGTTAGAACTCTGAATCCAGCGATCCGAGTTCAAATCTCGGTGGAACTTTTTCTTTGTGAAATTGTGACAGATATATTTTATTAGTCATTAAAAAGTTCCACATTGCAAAAGGAAAAACAAAAAAGGTTATCTGCTCTGTATCCTCTTTTTCTCATATTTTTAAAAATTAAACTTGTTTCAAATGGAAATATATAAAGCGAAATTTACTTATAATAAATCCATGACCTATTACACTTTTGCGACAAACGAATCCCATGTGGTCCAGTGGTTGGATACCTGGCTTTCACCCAGGTGGCCCGGGTTCGATCCCCAGCATGGGAAGGGCGGTTCCATGGTATAATGGTTAGCACTCCGAATCCAGCGATCCGAGTTCAAATCTCGGTGGAACCTTATCTTTGTGAAATTGTGACAGATATATTTTATTAGTCATTAAAAACGTCCATTGCAAAAGGAGAAACAAAAATGTTTATTTGCTCTATTCTCGTTTCTTTTATTTTCATCAATTGAACTTGTTTCAAATGGAAATATTAAAGCTAAATTTGCATATTGTAAATCCATGACCTATTACACTTTTGCAACAAACGAATCCCATGTGGTCCAGTGATTAGGATACCTGGCATTCACCCAGGTGGTCCGGGTTCGATCGCCGGCATGGGAAGGGCGGTTCCATGGTGTAATGGTTAGAACTCTGAATCCAGAGATCCGAGTTCAAATCTCGGTGGAACCTTTTCTTTGTGAAATTGTGACAGATATATTTTATTAGTCATTAAAAACGTCCATTGCAAAAGTAAAAACAAAAATGTTTATCTGCTCTATCCTCGTTTCTTTTATTTTTATAAATTAAACTTGTTTCAAATGGAAATATTAAAACGAAATTTGCATATTGTTTATCCGTGACCTATTACACGATTGCGATAAAAGAATCCCATGTGGCCCAGTGGTTAGGATGCCTGGCTCTCACCCAGGTTGCCTTGTTCGATTCCCGGCATGGGAAGGGCGGTTCCATGGTGTAATGGTTAGCTCTCTGGTCTCTGAATCCAGCGATCCGAGTTCAAATCTCGGTGGAACCTTTTCTTTGTGAAATTGTGACAGATATATTTTATTAGTCATTAAAAACGTCCATTGCAAAAGGAGAAACAAAAATGTTTATTTGCTCTATTCTCGTTTCTTTTATTTTCATAAATTGAACTTGTTTCAAATGGAAATATTAAAGCTAAATTTGCATATTGTAAATCCATGACCTATTACACTTTTGCAACAAACGAATCCCATGTGGTCCAGTGATTAGGATACCTGGCATTCACCCAGGTGGTCCGGGTTCGATCGCCGGCATGGGAAGGGCGGTTCCATGGTGTAATGGTTAGAACTCTGAATCCAGAGATCCGAGTTCAAATCTCGGTGAAACCTTTTCTTTGTGAAATTGTGACAGATATATTTTATTAGTCATTAAAAACGTCCATTGCAAAAGTAAAAACAAAAATGTTTATCTGCTCTATCCTCGTTTCTTTTATTTTTATAAATTAAACTTGTTTCAAATGGAAATATTAAAACGAAATTTGCATATTGTTTATCCGTGACCTATTACACGATTGCGATAAACGAATCCCATGTGGTCCAGTGGTTAGGATGCCTGGCTCTCACCCAGGATGCCTTGTTCGATTCCCGGCATGGGAAGGGCGGTTCCATGGTGTAATGGTTAGAACTCTGAATCCAGCGATCCGAGTTCAAATCTCGGTGGAACCTTATCTTTGTGAAATTGTGACAGATATATTTTATTAGTCATTAAAAACGTCCATTGCAAAAGGAGAAACAAAAATGTTTATTTGCTCTATTCTCGTTTCTTTTATTTTCATCAATTGAACTTGTTTCAAATGGAAATATTAAAGCTAAATTTGCATATTGTAAATCCATGACCTATTACACTTTTGCAACAAACGAATCCCATGTGGTCCAGTGATTAGGATACCTGGCATTCACCCAGGTGGTCCGGGTTCGATCGCCGGCATGGGAAGGGCGGTTCCATGGTGTAATGGTTAGAACTCTGAATCCAGAGATCCGAGTTCAAATCTCGGTGGAACCTTTTCTTTGTGAAATTGTGACAGATATATTTTATTAGTCATTAAAAACGTCCATTGCAAAAGTAAAAACAAAAATGTTTATCTGCTCTATCCTCGTTTCTTTTATTTTTATAAATTAAACTTGTTTCAAATGGAAATATTAAAACGAAATTTGCATATTGTTTATCCGTGACCTATTACACGATTGCGATAAAAGAATCCCATGTGGCCCAGTGGTTAGGATGCCTGGCTCTCACCCAGGTTGCCTTGTTCGATTCCCGGCATGGGAAGGGCGGTTCCATGGTGTAATGGTTAGCTCTCTGGTCTCTGAATCCAGCGATCCGAGTTCAAATCTCGGTGGAACCTTTTCTTTGTGAAATTGTGACAGATATATTTTATTAGTCATTAAAAACGTCCATTGCAAAAGGAGAAACAAAAATGTTTATTTGCTCTATTCTCGTTTCTTTTATTTTCATAAATTGAACTTGTTTCAAATGGAAATATTAAAGCTAAATTTGCATATTGTAAATCCATGACCTATTACACTTTTGCAACAAACGAATCCCATGTGGTCCAGTGATTAGGATACCTGGCATTCACCCAGGTGGTCCGGGTTCGATCGCCGGCATGGGAAGGGCGGTTCCATGGTGTAATGGTTAGAACTCTGAATCCAGAGATCCGAGTTCAAATCTCGGTGAAACCTTTTCTTTGTGAAATTGTGACAGATATATTTTATTAGTCATTAAAAACGTCCATTGCAAAAGTAAAAACAAAAATGTTTATCTGCTCTATCCTCGTTTCTTTTATTTTTATAAATTAAACTTGTTTCAAATGGAAATATTAAAACGAAATTTGCATATTGTTTATCCGTGACCTATTACACGATTGCGATAAACGAATCCCATGTGGTCCAGTGGTTAGGATGCCTGGCTCTCACCCAGGATGCCTTGTTCGATTCCCGGCATGGGAAGGGCGGTTCCATGGTGTAATGGTTAGAACTCTGAATCCAGCGATGCGAGTTCAAATCTCGGTGGAACCTTATCTTTGTGAAATTGTGACAGATATATTTTATTAGTCATTAAAAACGTCCATTGCAAAAGGAGAAACAAAAATGTTTATTTGCTCTATTCTCGTTTCTTTTATTTTCATCAATTGAACTTGTTTCAAATGGAAATATTAAAGCTAAATTTGCATATTGTAAATCCATGACCTATTACACTTTTGCAACAAACGAATCCCATGTGGTCCAGTGATTAGGATACCTGGCATTCACCCAGGTGGTCCGGGTTCGATCGCCGGCATGGGAAGGGCGGTTCCATGGTGTAATGGTTAGAACTCTGAATCCAGAGATCCGAGTTCAAATCTCGGTGGAACCTTTTCTTTGTGAAATTGTGACAGATATATTTTATTAGTCATTAAAAACGTCCATTGCAAAAGTAAAAACAAAAATGTTTATCTGCTCTATCCTCGTTTCTTTTATTTTTATAAATTAAACTTGTTTCAAATGGAAATATTAAAACGAAATTTGCATATTGTTTATCCGTGACCTATTACACGATTGCGATAAATGAATCCCATGTGGCCCAGTGGTTAGGATGCCTGGCTCTCACCCAGGTTGCCTTGTTCGATTCCCGGCATGGGAAGGGCGGTTCCATGGTGTTATGGTTAGCTCTCTGGTCTCTGAATCCAGCGATCCGAGTTCAAATCTCGGTGGAACCTTTTCTTTGTGAAATTGTGACAGATATATTTTATTAGTCATTAAAAACGTCCATTGCAAAAGGAGAAACAAAAATGTTTATTTGCTCTATTCTCGTTTCTTTTATTTTCATAAATTGAACTTGTTTCAAATGGAAATATTAAAGCTAAATTTGCATATTGTAAATCCATGACCTATTACACTTTTGCAACAAACGAATCGCATGTGGTCCAGTGATTAGGATACCTGGCATTCACCCAGGTGGTCCGGGTTCGATCGCCGGCATGGGAAGGGCGGTTCCATGGTGTAATGGTTAGAACTCTGAATCCAGAGATCCGAGTTCAAATCTCGGTGAAACCTTTTCTTTGTGAAATTGTGACAGATATATTTTATTAGTCATTAAAAACGTCCATTGCAAAAGTAAAAACAAAAATGTTTATCTGCTCTATCCTCGTTTCTTTTATTTTTATAAATTAAACTTGTTTCAAATGGAAATATTAAAACGAAATTTGCATATTGTTTATCCGTGACCTATTACACGATTGCGATAAACGAATCCCATGTGGTCCAGTGATTAGGATGCCTGGCTCTCACCCAGGATGCCTTGTTCGATTCCCGGCATGGGAAGGGCGGTTCCATGGTGTAATGGTTAGAACTCTGAATCCAGCGATCCGAGTTCAAATCTCGGTGGAACATTTTCTTTGTGAAATTGTGACAGATATATTTTATTAGTCATTAAAAACGTCTATTGCAAAAGGAAAAAAAAAAGATTATCTGCTCTGTATCCTCTTTTTCTTATATTTTCATAAATTGCACTTGTTTCAAATGGACATATGTAAAGCGAAATTTACTTATAGTAAATCCATGACCTATTACACTTTTGCAACAAACGAATCCCATGTGGTCCAGTGGTTAAGATGCCTGGCTCTCACCCAGGTTGCCTTGTTCGATTCCCGGCATGGGAAGGGCGGTTCCATGGTGTAATGGTTAGCTCTCAGGTCTCTGAATCCAGCGATCCGAGTTCAAATCTCGGTGGAACCTTTTCTTTGTGAAATTGTGACAGATATATTTGATTACTAATTAAAAACGTCCATTGAAAAAGGAAAAACCAAAAAAGATTATCTGCTCTGTATCCTCTTTTTCTCATATTTTTAAAAATTAAACTTGTTTCAAATGGAAATATGTAAAGCGAAATTTACTTATAGTAAATCCATGACCTATTACACTTTTGCGACAAACGAATCCCATGTGGTCCAGTGGTTAGGATACCTGGATTTCACCCAGGTGGCCCGGGTTCGGTCCCCGGCATGGGAAGGGCGGTTCCATGGTGTAATGGTTAGCACTCTGAATCCAGCGATCCGAGTTCAAATCTCGGTGGAACATTTTCTTTGTGAAATTGTGAGAGATATATTTTATTAGTCATTAAAAACGTCCATTGCAAAAGGAGAAACAAAAATGTTTATTTGCTCTATTCTCGTTTCTTTTATTTTCATAAATTGAACTTGTTTCAAATGGAAATATTAAAGCTAAATTTGCATATTGTAAATCCATGACCTATTACACTTTTGCAACAAACGAATCCCATGTGGTCCAGTGATTAGGATACCTGGCTTTCACCCAGGTGGTCCGGGTTCGATTCCCGGCATGGGAAGGGCGGTTCCATGGTGCAATGGTTAGCACTCTGAATCCAGCGATCCGAGTTCAAATCTCGGTGGAACCTTTTCTTTGTGAAATTGTGACAGATACATTTTATTAGTCATAAAAAACGTCCATTGTAATAGAATAAACAAAAAAGATTATCTGCTCTGTATCCTCTTTTTCTTATATTTTCATAAATTGCACTTGTTTCAAATGGAAATATGTAAAGCGAAATTTACTTATAGTAAATCCATGACCTATTACACTTTTGCAACAAACGAATCCCATGTGGTTCAGTGGTTAGTATACCTGGCTTTCGCCCAGGTTGCCCGGGTTGGATCGCCGGCATGGAAAGGGCGGTTCCATGGTGTAATGGTTAGCACTCTGGACACTGAATCCAGTGATCCGAGTTCAAATCTCGGTGGAACATTTTCTTTGTGAAATTGTGAGAGATATATTTTATTAGTCATTAAAAACGTCCATTGCAAAAGGAAAAACAAAAAGGTTTATCTGCTCTATCCTCGTTTCTTTTATTTTTATAAATTAAACTTGTTTCAAATGGAAATATTAAAGCGAAATTTGCATATTGTTTATCCGTCACCTATTACACGATTTCGAGAAACGAATCCCATGTGGTCCAGTGGTTAGGATGCCTGGCTCTCACCCAGGTCGCCCGGGTTCGATTCCCGGCATGGGAAGGGCGGTTCCATGGTGCAATGGTTAGCAATCTGAATCCAGCGATACGAGTTCAAATCTCGGTGGAAACTTTTCTGTGTGAAATTGTGACAGATACATTTTATTAGTCATTAAAAACGTCCTTTGCAAAAGGAAAAACAAAAATGTTTATCTGCTCTATTCTAGTTTCTTTTATTTTTATAAATTAAACTTGTTTCAAATGGAAATATTAAAGCGAAATTTGCATATTGTTTATCCGTCACCTATTACACGATTGCGATAAACGAATCCCATGTGGTCCAGTGGTTAGGATGCCTGGCTCTCACCCAGGTTGCCCGGGTTCGATTCCCGGCATGGGAAGGTCGGTTCCATGGTGTAATGGTTAGCACTCTGAATCCAGAGATCTGAGTTCAAATCTCGGTGGAACCTTTTCTTTGTGGAATTGTGGCAGATATATATTATTAGTCATTAAAAACGTCCATTGCAAAAGGAAAAACAAAAATGTTTATCTGCTCTATTCTAGTTTCTTTTATTTCTATAAATTAAACTTGTTTCAAATGGAAATATTAAAGCGAAATTTGCATATTGTTTATCCGTCACCTATTACACGATTGCGATAAACGAATCCCATGTGGTCCAGTGGTTAGGATGCCTGGCTCTCACCCAGGTCGCCCGGGTTCGATTCCCGGCATGGGAAGGGCGGTTCCATGGTGCAATGGTTAGCACTCTGAATCCAGCGATCCGAGTTCAAATCTCGGTGGAACCTTTTCTTTGTGAAATTGTGACAGATACATTTTATTAGTCATTAAAAACGTCCATTGCAAAAGGAAAAACAAAACGGTTTATCTGCTCTATCCTCGTTTCTTTTATTTTTATAAATTAAACTTGTTTCAAATGGAAATATTAAAACGAAATTTGCATATTGTTTATCCGTGACCTATTACACGATTGCGATAAACGAATCCCATGTGGTCCAGTGGTTAGGATGCCTGGCTCTCACCCAGGTTGCCCGGGTTCGATTCCCGGCATGGGAAGGGTGGTTCCGTGGTGTAATGGTTAGCACTCTGAATCCAGAGATCTGAGTTCAAATCTCGGTGGAACCTTTTCTTTGTGAAATTGTGGCAGATATATATTATTAGTCATTAAAAACGTCCATTGCAAAAGGAAAAACAAAAATGTTTATCTGCTCTATTCTCGTTTCTCTTATTTTCATAAATTGAACTTGTTTCAAAAGAAATATGTAAAGCGAAATTTACTTATAGTAAATCCATGACCTATTACACTTTTGCAACAAACGAATCCCATGTGGTCCAGTGGTTAAGATGCCTGGCTCTCACCCAGGTTGCCTTGTTCGATTCCCGGCATGGGAAGGGCGGTTCCATGGTGTAATGGTTAGCTCTCAGGTCTCTGAATCCAGCGATCCGAGTTCAAATCTCGGTGGAACCTTTTCTTTGTGAAATTGTGACAGATATATTTGATTACTAATTAAAAACGTCCATTGAAAAAGGAAAAACCAAAAAAGATTATCTGCTCTGTATCCTCTTTTTCTCATATTTTTAAAAATTAAACTTGTTTCAAATGGAAATATGTAAAGCGAAATTTACTTATAGTAAATCCATGACCTATTACACTTTTGCGACAAACGAATCCCATGTGGTCCAGTGGTTAGGATACCTGGATTTCACCCAGGTGGCCCGGGTTCGGTCCCCGGCATGGGAAGGGCGGTTCCATGGTGTAATGGTTAGCACTCTGAATCCAGCGATCCGAGTTCAAATCTCGGTGGAACATTTTCTTTGTGAAATTGTGAGAGATATATTTTATTAGTCATTAAAAACGTCCATTGCAAAAGGAAAAACAAAAATGTTTATCTGCTCTATTCTAGTTTCTTTTATTTTTATAAATTAAACTTGTTTCAAATGGAAATATTAAAGCGAAATTTGCATATTGTTTATCCGTCACCTATTACACGATTGCGATAAACGAATCCCATGTGGTCCAGTGGTTAGGATGCCTGGCTCTCACCCAGGTCGCCCGGGTTCGATTCCCGGCATGGGAAGGGTGGTTCCGTGGTGTAATGGTTAGCACTCTGAATCCAGAGATCTGAGTTCAAATCTCGGTGGAACCTTTTCTTTGTGAAATTGTGGCAGATATATATTATTAGTCATTAAAAACGTCCATTGCAAAAGGAAAAACAAAAATGTTTATCTGCTCTATTCTCGTTTCTCTTATTTTCATAAATTGAACTTGTTTCAAAAGAAATATGTAAAGCGAAATTTACTTATAGTAAATCCATGACCTATTACACTTTTGCAACAAACGAATCCCATGTGGTCCAGTGGTTAAGATGCCTGGCTCTCACCCAGGTTGCCTTGTTCGATTCCCGGCATGGGAAGGGCGGTTCCATGGTGTAATGGTTAGCTCTCAGGTCTCTGAATCCAGCGATCCGAGTTCAAATCTCGGTGGAACCTTTTCTTTGTGAAATTGTGACAGATATATTTGATTACTAATTAAAAACGTCCATTGAAAAAGGAAAAACCAAAAAAGATTATCTGCTCTGTATCCTCTTTTTCTCATATTTTTAAAAATTAAACTTGTTTCAAATGGAAATATGTAAAGCGAAATTTACTTATAGTAAATCCATGACCTATTACACTTTTGCGACAAACGAATCCCATGTGGTCCATTGGTTAGGATACCTGGATTTCACCCAGGTGGCCCGGGTTCGGTCCCCGGCATGGGAAGGGCGGTTCCATGGTGTAATGGTTAGCACTCTGAATCCAGCGATCCGAGTTCAAATCTCGGTGGAACATTTTCTTTGTGAAATTGTGAGAGATATATTTTATTAGTCATTAAAAACGTCCATTGCAAAAGGAGAAACAAAAATGTTTATTTGCTCTATTCTCGTTTCTTTTATTTTCATAAATTGAACTTGTTTCAAATGGAAATATTAAAGCTAAATTTGCATATTGTAAATCCATGACCTATTACACTTTTGCAACAAACGAATCCCATGTGGTCCAGTGATTAGGATACCTGGCTTTCACCCAGGTGGTCCGGGTTCGATTCCCGGCATGGGAAGGGCGGTTCCATGGTGCAATGGTTAGCACTCTGAATCCAGCGATCCGAGTTCAAATCTCGGTGGAACCTTTTCTTTGTGAAATTGTGACAGATACATTTTATTAGTCATAAAAAACGTCCATTGTAATAGAATAAACAAAAAAGATTATCTGCTCTGTATCCTCTTTTTCTTATATTTTCATAAATTGCACTTGTTTCAAATGGAAATATGTAAAGCGAAATTTACTTATAGTAAATCCATGACCTATTACACTTTTGCAACAAACGAATCCCATGTGGTTCAGTGGTTAGTATACCTGGCTTTCGCCCAGGTTGCCCGGGTTGGATCGCCGGCATGGAAAGGGCGGTTCCATGGTGTAATGGTTAGCACTCTGGACACTGAATCCAGTGATCCGAGTTCAAATCTCGGTGGAACATTTTCTTTGTGAAATTGTGAGAGATATATTTTATTAGTCATTAAAAACGTCCATTGCAAAAGGAAAAACAAAAAGGTTTATCTGCTCTATCCTCGTTTCTTTTATTTTTATAAATTAAACTTGTTTCAAATGGAAATATTAAAGCGAAATTTGCATATTGTTTATCCGTCACCTATTACACGATTTCGAGAAACGAATCCCATGTGGTCCAGTGGTTAGGATGCCTGGCTCTCACCCAGGTCGCCCGGGTTCGATTCCCGGCATGGGAAGGGCGGTTCCATGGTGCAATGGTTAGCAATCTGAATCCAGCGATACGAGTTCAAATCTCGGTGGAAACTTTTCTGTGTGAAATTGTGACAGATACATTTTATTAGTCATTAAAAACGTCCTTTGCAAAAGGAAAAACAAAAATGTTTATCTGCTCTATTCTAGTTTCTTTTATTTTTATAAATTAAACTTGTTTCAAATGGAAATATTAAAGCGAAATTTGCATATTGTTTATCCGTCACCTATTACACGATTGCGATAAACGAATCCCATGTGGTCCAGTGGTTAGGATGCCTGGCTCTCACCCAGGTTGCCCGGGTTCGATTCCCGGCATGGGAAGGTCGGTTCCATGGTGTAATGGTTAGCACTCTGAATCCAGAGATCTGAGTTCAAATCTCGGTGGAACCTTTTCTTTGTGGAATTGTGGCAGATATATATTATTAGTCATTAAAAACGTCCATTGCAAAAGGAAAAACAAAAATGTTTATCTGCTCTATTCTAGTTTCTTTTATTTTTATAAATTAAACTTGTTTCAAATGGAAATATTAAAGCGAAATTTGCATATTGTTTATCCGTCACCTATTACACGATTGCGATAAACGAATCCCATGTGGTCCAGTGGTTAGGATGCCTGGCTCTCACCCAGGTCGCCCGGGTTCGATTCCCGGCATGGGAAGGGCGGTTCCATGGTGCAATGGTTAGCACTCTGAATCCAGCGATCCGAGTTCAAATCTCGGTGGAACCTTTTCTTTGTGAAATTGTGACAGATACATTTTATTAGTCATTAAAAACGTCCATTGCAAAAGGAAAAACAAAACGGTTTATCTGCTCTATCCTCGTTTCTTTTATTTTTATAAATTAAACTTGTTTCAAATGGAAATATTAAAACGAAATTTGCATATTGTTTATCCGTGACCTATTACACGATTGCGATAAACGAATCCCATGTGGTCCAGTGGTTAGGATGCCTGGCTCTCACCCAGGTTGCCCGGGTTCGATTCCCGGCATGGGAAGGGTGGTTCCGTGGTGTAATGGTTAGCACTCTGAATCCAGAGATCTGAGTTCAAATCTCGGTGGAACCTTTTCTTTGTGAAATTGTGGCAGATATATATTATTAGTCATTAAAAACGTCCATTGCAAAAGGAAAAACAAAAATGTTTATCTGCTCTATTCTCGTTTCTCTTATTTTCATAAATTGAACTTGTTTCAAAAGAAATATGTAAAGCGAAATATACTTATAGTAAATCCATGACCTATTACACTTTTGCAACAAACGAATCCCATGTGGTTCAGTGGTTAGGATACCTGGCTTTCTCCCAGGTTGCCCGGGTTGGATCGCCGGCATGGAAAGGGCGGTTCCATGGTGTAATGGTTAGCACTCTGGACAGTGATCCGAGTTCAAATCTCGGTGGAACCTTTTCTTTGTGAAATTGTGACAGATATATTTTATTAGTCATTAAAAACGTCCATTGCAAAAGGAAAAACAAAAAGGTTTATCTGCTCTATCCTCGTTTCTTTTATTTTTATAAATTAAACTTGTTTCAAATGGAAATATTAAAGCGAAATTTGCATATTGTTTATCCGTCACCTATTACACGATTTCGAGAAACGAATCCCATGTGGTCCAGTGGTTAGGATGCCTGGCTCTCACCCAGGTCGCCCGGGTTCGATTCCCGGCATGGGAAGGGCGGTTCCATGGTGCAATGGTTAGCAATCTGAATCCAGCGATCCGAGTTCAAATCTCGGTGGAAACTTTTCTTTGTGAAATTGTGACAGATACATTTTATTAGTCATTAAAAACGTCCTTTGCAAAAGGAAAAACAAAAAGGTTTATCTGCTCTATCCTCGTTTCTTTTATTTTTATAAATTAAACTTGTTTCAAATGGAAATATTAAAGCGAAATTTGCATATTGTTTATCCGTCACCTATTACACGATTGCGATAAACGAATCCCATATGGTCCAGCGGTTAGGATGCCTGGCTCTCACCCAGGTTGCCCGGGTTCGATTCCCGGCATGGGAAGGGCGGTTCCGTGGTGTAATGGTTAGCACTCTGAATCCAGAGATCTGAGTTCAAATCTCGGTGGAACCTTTTCTTTGTGAAATTGTGGCAGATATATATTATTAGTCATTAAAAACGTCCATTGCAAAAGGAAAAACAAAAATGTTTATCTGCTCTATTCTCGTTTCTTTTATTTTCATAAATTGAACTTGTTTCAAAAGAAATATGTAAAGCGAAATATACTTATAGTAAATCCATGACCTATTGCACTTCTCCAACAAACTCATCCCTTCTGGTCCAGTGGTTAGGATACCTGGCTTTTACCCAGGTGGCCCGGGTTCGATCCCAGGCATGGAAAGGGCGGTTCCATGGTGTAATGGTTAACTCTCTGAATCCAGCGATCCGAGTTCAAATCTCGGTGGAACCTTTTCTTTGTGAAATTGTGACAGATATATTTTATTAGTCATTGAAAACGTCCATTGCAAAAGGAAAAACAAAAAAGGTTATCTGCTCTGTATCCTCTTTTTCTCATATTTTTAAAAATTAAACTTGTTTCAAATGGAAATATGTAAAGCGAAATTTACTTATAGTAATTCCATGACCTATTACACTTTTGCGACAAACGAATCCCATGTGGTCCAGTGGTTAGGATACCTGGCTTTCACCCAGGTGGCCCGGGTTCGATCCCCGGAATGGGAAGGGCGGTTCCATGGTGTAATGGTTAGAAATCTGAATCCAGCGATCCGAGTTCAAATCTCGGTGGAACCTTTTCTTTGTGAAATTGTGACAGATATATTTTATTAGTCATTAAAAACGTCCATTGCAAAAGTAAAAACAAAAATGTTTATCTGCTCTATCCTCGTTTCTTTTATTTTTATAAATTAAACTTGTTTAAAATGGAAATAGTAAAACGAAATTTGCATATTGTTTATACGTGACCTATTACACGATTGCGATAAAAGAATCCCATGTGGTCCAGTGATTAGGATACCTGGCATTCACCCAGGTGGTCCGGGTTCGATCGCCGGCATGGGAAGGGCGGTTCCATGGTGTAATGGTTAGCACTCTGAATCCAGCGAACGAGTTCAAATCCCGGTGGAAAGTTTCCTTTGTGAACGATATATTTTATTAGTCCTAAAAAATATATATTGTAATAGAATAAACGAAAAATTTATCTCCTCTGTATCCTCTTTTTCTCATATTTTTATAAATTGAACTTGTTTCAAATGCAAATATGTAAAGCGAAATTTACTTATAGTAAATCCATGACCTATTACACTATTCCGACAAAAGAATTTCATGTGGTCCAGTGGTTAGGATACCTGGCTCTCACCCAGATCGCACGGTTTCGATCCCCGGCATGGGAATGCCGGTTCCATGGTGTATTTGTTAGCACTCTGATTCCAGCGCTCCGAGTTCAAATCTCGGTGGAACCTTTTCTTTGTGAAATTGTGACAGATATATTTGATTACTAATTAAAAACGTCCATTGAAAAAGGAAAAACAAAAAAGATTATCTGCTCTGTATCCTCTTTTTCTTATATTTTTATAAATTGAACTTGTTTCAAATGGAAATATGTAAAGTGAAATTTACTTATAGTAAATCCATGACCTATTACACTTTTGCGACAAACGAATCCCATGTGGTCCAGTGGTTAGGATACCTGGCTTTCACCCAGGTGGCCCGGGTTCGATCCCCGGCATGGGAAGGGCGGTTCCATGGTGTAATGGTTAGCACTCTGAATCCAGCGATCCGAGTTCAAATCTCGGTGGAACCTTTTCTTTGTGAAATTGTGACAGATATATTTTATTAGTCATTAAAATCGTCCATTGCAAAAGGAAAAACAAAAATGTTTATCTGCTCTATCCTCGTTTCTTTTATTTTTATAAGTTAAATTTGTTTTAAATGGAAATATGTAAAGCGAAATTTACTTATATTAAATCCATGACCTATTACACTTTTGGGACAAACGAATCCCATGTGGTCCAGTGGTTAGGATACCTGGCGTTCACACAGGTGGCCCGGGTTCGATCCCCGGCATGGGAAGGGCGGTTCCATGGTGTAATGGTTAGGACTCTGAATCCAGCGATCCGAGTTCAAAACTCGGTGGAACCTTTTCTTTGTGAAATTGTGACAGATATATTTTATTAGTCAGTAATAATGTCCATTGCAAAAGGAAAAACAAAAAAGATTATCTGCTCTGTATTCTCTTTTTATTTTTATAAATTGAACTTGTTTCAAATGGAAATATGTAAAGCGAAATTTACTTATAGTAAATCCATCTGCACTGTATATAGTAAATTATCTGCACTGTATACTCTTTTTCTTATATTTTTACAAATTTAACTTGTTTCAAATGGAAATATTAAAGCGAAATTTACATATTGAAATCCGTGACGTATTACACTATTGCGAAAAATGAATCCCATGTGGTCTTGTGGTTAGCACACCTGGTTCTCACCCAGATCGCACGGTTTTGATCCCCGGCATGTGAAGGCCGGTTCCATGGTTTAATGGTTAGCACTCTGAATCCAGCGATCCGAGTTCTAATCTCGGTGGAACCTTTTCTTTGTGAAATTGTGACAGATACATTTTATTAGTCATTAAAAACGTCCATTGCAAAAGGAAAAACAAAAATTTTATCTGCTCTATCATCGTTTGTTTTATTTTTATAAATTGAACTTGTTTCAAATGGAAATATCAAAGCGAAATTTTCATATTGTATATCCGTGACCTATTACACTATTGCGACAAATGAATCCCATGTGGTCCAGTGGTTATGTTTCCTGGTTTTTACCCATGTGGCCCGGGTTCGATCCCCGCCATGGGAAAAGCGGTTCCATGGTGTAATGGTTAGCACTCTGGACTCTGAATCCAGCGATCCGAGTTCAATTCTCCGTGGAACCTTTTCTTAGTGAAATTGTGACGGATATATTTTATTAGTCGCTAAAAACGTCCATTGCAAAAGGAAAAACAAAAATTTTATCTGCTCTATCCTCGTTTCTTTTATTTTTATAAATTAAACTTGTTTCAAATGGAAATATTAAAGCGAAATTTGCATATTGTATATTCGTGACTTATTATACTCTTGCGATAAATGTATCCCATGTGATCCAGTGGTTAGGATAACTTTCTCTCACCAAGGTGGCCTTGATCGATCCCCGGCGTGGGAACGCCGGTTCCATGGTTTAATGGTTAGTACTCTGAATCCAGCGATCCCAGTTCAAATCTCGGTGGAACCTGTGAAATTGTGATAGATATATTTTATTAGTCATAAAAAACGTCCATTGTAATAGAATAAACAAAAAAATTTATCTGCTCTGTATCCTCTTTTTCTTATAATTTATAAATTGAACTAATTTCAAATGGAAATATCTAAAGCGAAATTTACATATTGTAAATCCGTGACTTATTACACTATTGCGAAAAATGAATCCCATGTGGTCCAGTGGTTAGGATACCTGGCTTTCACCCAGGTGGCCCGGGTTCGAATCCCGGCTTGGGTAGGGTGGTTCCATGGTATAATTGTTAGCACTCTGAATCCAAAGATCGGAGTTCAAATCCCGGTGGAAAGTTTTCTTTGTGAACGATATATTTTATTAGTCCTAAATAATATATATTGTTATAGAATAAACGAAAAAGTTTATCCCCTCTGTATCCTCTTTTTCTCATATTTTTATAAATTAAACTTGTTTCAAATGGAAGTATTTAAAGCGAAATTTACATATTGTAAATCCATGACCAATTATACAATTGAGGAAAATGAATCCCTTGTGGTCCAGTGGTTAGGATACTTGGCTTTCCCTTTGGTGCCCCGGATCGATTCCCGGCAGGGGAAGGGCGGTTCCATGGAGTAATGGTTAGCAATCTGATTCCAGCGATCCTAGTTCAAATCTCGGTGGAACCTTTTCTTTGTGAAATTGTGACAGCTACATTTTATTAGTCATAAAACACGTCCATCGTAACAGAATAAACAAAAAAGATTATCTGCTCTGTATCCTCTTTTTTTCATATTTTTATAAATTGAACTTGTTTTAAATGGAAATATGTAAAGCGAAATTTACTTATAGTAAATCCATGACCTATTACACTATTGCGACAAAAGAATTTCATGTGCGCCAGTGGTTAAGATATCTGGCTCTCACCCAGATCGCACGGTTTCGATCCCCGGCATGCGAATGCCGGTTCCCTGGTGTAATTGTTAGCACTCTGATTCCAGCGCTCCGAGTTCAAATCTCGGTGGAACCTTTTCTTTGAGAAATTGTGACAGGTACATTTTATTAGTCATAAAAAACGTCCATTGTAACAGAATAAACAAAAAAGATTATCTGTGGAAATATGTAAAGCGAAATTTAATTATAGTAAATCCATGACCTATTACACTATATCGACAAGTGAATCCCATGTGGTCCAGTGGTTAGGATACCTGGCTTTCACCTAGGTGGCCCGGGATCGATTCCCGGCTTGGGAAAGGCGGTTCCATGGTTTAATGGTTGGCTATCTGGGCTCTCTGAATCCAGCGATCCGAGTTCAAATCTCGGTGGAACCATTTCTTTGTGAAATTGTGACAGATATATTTTATTAGTCATTGAAAAAGGAAAAACAAAAATGTTTATCTCTTTTTCTCATATTTTTGTAAATTGAACTTGTTTCAAATGGAAATCTGTAAATGGAAATTTACTTATCGTAAATCCATGACCTATTACACTATTGCGACAAAAGAATCCCATGTGGTCCAGTGGTTATTATAACTGACTCTTACCCAGGTGTCCTTGTTCGATCCCCATCGGAAGGCCGGTTCCCTGGTTTAATGGTTAGCACTCTGAATCCAGCGATCCGAGTTCAAATCTCGGTGGAACCTTTTCTTTGTGAAATTGTGTCAGATATATTTTATTAGTCGTTAGAAACGTCCTTTGCAAAAGGAAAAACAAAAAGGTTTATCTGCTCTATCCTCGTTTCTTTTATTTTTATAAATTAAACTTGTTTCAAATGGAAATATTAAAGCGAAATTTGCATATTGTTTATCCGTCACCTATTACACGATTTCGAGAAACGAATCCCATGTGGTCCAGTGGTTAGGATGCCTGGCTCTCACCCAGGTCGCCCTGGTTCGATTCCCGGCATGGGAAGGGCGGTTCCATGGTTTAATGGTTAGCAATCTGAATCCAGCGATCCGAGTTCAAATCTCGGTGGAAACTTTTCTTTGTGAAATTGTGACAGATACATTTTATTAGTCATTAAAAACGTCCTTTGCAAAAGGAAAAACAAAAAGGTTTATCTGCTCTATCCTCGTTTCTTTTATTTTTATAAATTAAACTTGTTTCAAATGGAAATATTAAAGCGAAATTTGCATATTGTTTATCCGTCACCTATTACACGATTGCGATAAACGAATCCCATGTGTTCCAGTGGTTAGGATGCCTGGCTCTCACCCAGGTTGCCCGGGTTCGATTCCCGGCATGGGAAGGGCGGATCCGTGGTGTAATGGTTAGCACTCTGAATCCAGAGATCTGAGTTCAAATCTCGGTGGAACCTTTTCTTTGTGAAATTGTGGGAGATATATATTATTAGTCATTAAAAACGTCCATTGCAAAAGGAAAAACAATAATGTTTATCTGCTCTATTCTCGTTTCTTTTATTTTCATAAATTGAACTTGTTTCAAAAGAAATATGTAAAGCGAAATATACTTATAGTAAATCCATGACCTATTGCACTTCTCCAACAAACTCATCCCTTCTGGTCCAGGGGTTAGGATACCTGGCTTTTACCCAGGTGGCCCGGGTTCGATCCCAGGCATGGGAAGGGCGGTTCCATGGTCTAATGGTTAACTCTCTGAATCCAGCGATCCGAGTTCAAATCTCGGTGGAACCTTTTCTTTGTGAAATTGTGACAGATATATTTTATTAGTCATTGAAAACGTCCATTGCAAAAGGAAAAACAAAAAAGGTTATCTGCTCTGTATCCTCTTTTTCTCATATTTTTAAAAATTAAACTTGTTTCAAATGGAAATATGTAAAGCGAAATTTACTTATAGTAATTCCATGACCTATTACACTTTTGCGACAAACGAATTCCATGTGGTCCAGTGGTTAGGATACCTGGCTTTCACCCAGGTGGCCCGGGTTCGATCCCCGGAATGGGAAGGGCGGTTCCATGGTGTAATGGTTAGAAATCTGAATCCAGCGATCCGAGTTCAAATCTCGGTGGAACCTTTTCTTTGTGAAATTGTGACAGATATATTTTATTAGTCATTAAAAACGTCCATTGCAAAAGTAAAAACAAAAATGTTTATCTGCTCTATCCTCGTTTCTTTTATTTTTATAAATTAAACTTGTTTAAAATGGAAATAGTAAAACGAAATTTGCATATTGTTTATACGTGACCTATTACACGATTGCGATAAAAGAATCCCATGTGGTCCAGTGGTTAGGATGCCTGGCTCTCACCCAGGTTGCCTTGTTCGATTCCCGGCATGGGAAGGGCGGTTCCATGGTGTAATGGTTAGCTCTCTGGTCTCTGAATCCAGCGATCCGAGTTCAAATCTCGGTGGAACCTTTTCTTTGTGACAGATATATTTTATTAGTCATTAAAAACGTCCATTGCAAAAGGAGAAACAAAAATGTTTATTTGCTCTATTCTCGTTTCTTTTATTTTCATAAATTGAACTTGTTTCAAATGGAAATTTTAAAGCTAAATTTGCATATTGTAAATCCATGACCTATTACACTTTTGCAACAAACGAATCCCATGTGGTCCAGTGATTAGGATACCTGGCATTCACCCAGGTGGTCCGGGTTCGATCGCCGGCATGGGAAGGGCGGTTCCATGGTGTAATGGTTAGAACTCTGAATCCAGAGATCCGAGTTCAAATCTCGGTGGAACCTTTTCTTTGTGAAATTGTGACAGATATATTTTATTAGTCATTAAAAACGTCCATTGCAAAAGTAAAAACAAAAATGTT
This sequence comes from Meta bourneti, assembly GCA_933210815.1. Lineage (NCBI taxonomy): Eukaryota > Metazoa > Arthropoda > Arachnida > Araneae > Tetragnathidae > Meta > Meta bourneti. The sequence goes on along the minus strand of OW119933.1, from coordinate 77,048,807 downwards.
TATCTGCTCTATCCTCGTTTCTTTTATTTTTAAAAATTAAACTTGTTTCAAATGGAAATATTAAAACGAAATTTGCTTATAGTAAATCCATGACCTATTACACTTTTGCAACAAACGAATCCCATGTGGTCCAGTGGTTAGGATGCCTGGCTCTCACCCAGGTTGCCTTGTTCGATTCCCGGCATGGGAAGGGCGGTTCCATGGTGTAATGGTTAGCTTTCTGGTCTCTGAATCCAGCGATCCGAGTTCAAATTTCGGTGGAACCTTTTCTTTGTGAAATTGTGACAGATATATTTGATTACTAATTAAAAACGTCCATTGAAAAAGGAAAAACAAAAAAGATTATCTGCTCTGTATCCTCTTTTTCTTATATTTTTATAAATTGAACTTGTTTCAAATGGAAATATGTAAAGCGAAATTTACTTATAGTAAATCCATGGCCTATTACACTTTTGCGACAAACGAATCCCATGTGGTCCAGTGGTTAGGATACCTGGCTTTCACCCAGGTGGCCCGGGTTCGATCCCCGGCATGGGAAGGGCGGTTCCATGGTGTAATGGTTAGCACTCTGAATCCAGCGATCCGAGTTCAAATCTCGGTGGAACCTTTTCTTTGTGAAATTGTGACAGATATATTTTATTAGTCATTAAAATCGTCCATTGCAAAAGGAAAAACAAAAATGTTTATCTGCTCTATCCTCGTTTCTTTTATTTTTATAAATTAAACTTGTTTTAAATGGAAATATGTAAAGCGAAATTTACTTATAGTAAATCCATGACCTATTACACTATTGCGACAAAAGAATCCCATGTGGTCCAGTGGTTAGGACATCTGGCTTTCACCCAGGTGGCACGGGTTCGATTCCCGGCATGGGAAGGGCGGTTCCATGGTGTAATGGTTAACCCTCCGAATCCTGCCATCGAGTTCAAATCCCGGTGGAAAGTTTCCTTTGTGAACGATATATTTTATTAGTCCTAAAAAATATATATTGTAATAGAATAAACGAAAAATTTATCTCCTCTGTATCCTCTTTTTCTCATATTTTTATAAATTGAACTTGTTTCAAATGGAAATATGTAAAGCGAAATTTACTTATAGTAAATCCATGACCTATTACACTATTCCGACAAAAGAATTTCATGTGGTCTTGTGGTTAGCACACATGGTTCTCACCCAGATCGCACGGTTTTGATCCCCGGCATGTGAAGGCCGGTTCCATGGTTTAATGGTTAGCACTCTGAATCCAGCGATCCGAGTTCTAATCTCGGTGGAACCTTTTCTTTGTGAAATTGTGACAGATACATTTTATTAGTCATTAAAAACGTCCATTGCAAAAGGAAAAACAAAAATTTTATCTGCTCTATCATCGTTTGTTTTATTTTTATAAATTGAACTTGTTTCAAATGGAAATATCAAAGCGAAATTTTCATATTGTATATCCGTGACCTATTACACTATTGCGACAAATGAATCCCATGTGGTCCAGTGGTTATGTTTCCTGGTTTTTACCCAGGTGGCCCGGGTTCGATCCCCGCCATGGGAAAAGCGGTTCCATGGTGTAATGGTTAGCACTCTGGACTCTGAATCCAGCGATCCGAGTTCAATTCTCCGTGGAACCTTTTCTTAGTGAAATTGTGACGGATATATTTTATTAGTCGCTAAAAACGTCCATTGCAAAAGGAAAAACAAAAATTTTATCTGCTCTATCCTCGTTTCTTTTATTTTTATAAATTAAACTTGTTTCAAATGGAAATATTAAAGCGAAATTTGCATATTGTATATTCGTGACTTATTATACTCTTGCGATAAATGTATCCCATGTGATCCAGTGGTTAGGATAACTTTCTCTCACCAAGGTGGCCTTGATCGATCCCCGGCGTGGGAACGCCGGTTCCATGGTTTAATGGTTAGTACTCTGAATCCAGCGATCCCAGTTCAAATCTCGGTGGAACCTGTGAAATTGTGATAGATATATTTTATTAGTCATAAAAAACGTCCATTGTAATAGAATAAACAAAAAAATTTATCTGCTCTGTATCCTCTTTTTCTTATAATTTATAAATTGAACTAATTTCAAATGGAAATATCTAAAGCGAAATTTACATATTGTAAATCCGTGACTTATTACACTATTGCGAAAAATGAATCCCATGTGGTCCAGTGGTTAGGATACCTGGCTTTCACCCAGGTGGCCCGGGTTCGAATCCCGGCTTGGGTAGGGTGGTTCCATGGTATAATTGTTAGCACTCTGAATCCAAAGATCGGAGTTCAAATCCCGGTGGAAAGTTTTCTTTGTGAACGATATATTTTATTAGTCCTAAATAATATATATTGTTATAGAATAAACGAAAAAGTTTATCCCCTCTGTATCCTCTTTTTCTCATATTTTTATAAATTAAACTTGTTTCAAATGGAAGTATTTAAAGCGAAATTTACATATTGTAAATCCATGACCAATTATACAATTGAGGAAAATGAATCCCTTGTGGTCCAGTGGTTAGGATACTTGGCTTTCCCTTTGGTGCCCCGGATCGATTCCCGGCAGGGGAAGGGCGGTTCCATGGAGTAATGGTTAGCAATCTGATTCCAGCGATCCTAGTTCAAATCTCGGTGGAACCTTTTCTTTGTGAAATTGTGACAGCTACATTTTATTAGTCATAAAACACGTCCATCGTAATAGAATAAACAAAAAAGATTATCTGCTCTGTATCCTCTTTTTTTCATATTTTTATAAATTGAACTTGTTTTAAATGGAAATATGTAAAGCGAAATTTACATATAGTAAATCCGTGACTTATTACACTATTGCGAAAAATGAATCCCATGTGGTCTTGTGTTTAGCACACCTGGCTCACACAGATCGCACGGTTTCGATCCCCGGCGTGGGAAGGCCGGTTCCATGGTTTAATGGTTAGCACTCTGAATCCAGCGATCCGAGTTCAAATCTCTGTGGAACCTTTTCTTTGTGAAATTGTGACATATATATTTTTAAGTAATAAAAAACGTCCATTGTAAAAGAGTAAACAAAAAAGATTATCTCCTCTGTATCCTCTTTTTCTCATACTTTGGTACATTGAACTTGTTTCAAATGGAAATATGTAAAGCGAAATTTACTTATAGTAAATCCATGACCTATTACAATATTGCGACAAATGAATCAGATGTGTTCCAGTGGTTAGGATAACTGGCTCTTACCCAGGAGGCCTTGTTCGATCCCCCATCGGAAGGCCGGTTCCCTGGTTTAATGGTTAGCACACTGAATCCAGCGATCCGAGTTCAAATCTTGGTGGAAGCTTTTCTTTGTGAAATTGTGACATATATATTTTATTAGTCATAAAAAACGTCGTATGTTATAGAATAAACAAAAAGTTTATCTCCTCTGTATCCTCTTTTTTTCATATTTTTATAAATTTAACTTTTTTCAAATGGAAATATGTAAAGCGAAATTTACTTATAGTAAATCCATGACCTATTACACTATTGCGACAAAAGAATCCCATGTGGTCCAGTGGTTAGTATAACTGACTCTTACCCAGGTGTCCTCGTTCGATCCCCATCGGAAGACCGGTTCCCTGGTTTAATGGTTAGCACTCTGAATCCAGCGATCCGAGTTCAAATCTCGGCGGAAACTTTTCTTTGTGAAATTGTGACATATATATTTTATTAGTCATAAAAAACGTCAATTGTAATAGAATAAAAAAAAGTTTATCTCCTCTGTATCCTCTTTTTTTTTCATATTTTTAAAAATTTAACTTGTTTCAAATGAAATATGTAAAGCGAAATTTACTTATAGTAAATCCATGACCTATTACACTATTGCGACAAAAGAATCCCATGTGGTCCAGTGGTTAGGATACCTGGCTTTCACCCAGGTGGCCCGGGTTCGATTCCCGGCATGGGCAGGGCAGTTCAATGGTGTAATGGTTAACACTCTGAATGGAGCTACCCGAGTTCAAATCTTGGTGGAACCTTTTCTTTGAGACAGATATATTTTATTAGTCCTAAAAAATTTTTATTGTAATAGAATGAAGAAAAAAGTTTATCTGCTCTGTATCCTCTTTTTCTTACATTTTTGTAAATTGAACTTGTTTCAAATGGAAGTATTTAAAGCGAAATTTACTTATCGTAAATCCCTGACCTATTACACTATTGCGACAAGTGAATCCCATGTGGTCCAGTGGTTAGGATACCTGGCTTTCACCTAGGTGGCCCGGTATCGATTCCCGGCTTGAGAAAGGCGGTTCCATGGTGTAATGGTTGGCTATCTGGGCTCTCTGAATCCAGCGATCCGAGTTCAAATCTCGGTGGAACCATTTCTTTGTGAAATTGTGACAGATATATTTTATTAGTCATTAAAAACGTCCATTGAAAAAGGAAAAAGAAAAATGTTTATCTCCTCTTTTTCTCATATTTTTGTAAATTGAACTTGTTTCAAATGGAAATATGTAAAGGGAAATTTACTTATAGTAAATCCATGACCTATTACACTATTGCGACAAATGAATCCCATGTGGTCCAGTGGTTAGGATACCTGGCTTTCACCGAAGTGGCCCGGGTTCAATCTCCGGCTTGGGAAGAGCGGTACCATGGTTTAATGGTTAGCACTCTGAATCCAGCGATCCGGGTTCAAATCTCTGTGGAAATTTTTCTTTGTGAAATTGTGATAGATATATTTTATTATTCGTTAAAAACGTCCATTGCAAAAGAAAAAACAAAAATGTTTATCTGCTCTATCCTCGTTTCTTATATTTTTAGAAATTGAACTTGTTTCAAATGGAAATATGTAAAGCGAAATTTACTTATAGTAAATCCATGACCTATTACACTATTGCGACAAATGAATGCCCTGTGGTCCAGTGGTTAGGATACCTGGCTTTCACCCATGTGGCCCGGGTTCGATCTCCGGCATGGGAAGACCGGTTCTATGGTTTAATGGTTAGCACTCTGAATCCAGCGATCCCAGTTCAAATCTCGGTGGAACCCTTTCTTTGTGAAATTGTGATAGATATATATTATTAGTTATATAAAACGTCCATTGTAATAGAATAAACAAAAAAGTTTATCAGCTCTGTATCCTCTTTTTCTTATATTTTTGTAAATTGAACTTGTTTCAAATGGAAGTATTTAAAGCGAAATTTACTTATAGTAAATCCATGACCTATTACAATACTGCGACAAATGAATACCATGTGGTCCAGTGGTTAGGATACCTGCCTTTCACCTAGGTGGCCCGGGTTCGATTCCCGGCACGGGAAGGGCGGTTCCATGGTGTAATGTTTGGCCCTCTGGGCTTTGAATCCAGCGATCCGAATTCAAATCTTGGTGGAACCATTTCTTTGTGAAATTGTGACAGATTTATTTTATTAGTCATTAAAAACGTCCATTGCAAAAGGAAAAACAAAAATGTTTATCTGCTCTATATTCGTTTCTTTTATTTTTATAAATTAAACTTGTTTCAAATGGAAATATTAAAGCGAAATTTACATATTGTAAATCCGTGACGTATTACACTATTGCGAAAAGTGAATCCCATGTGGTCTTGTGTTTAGCACACACCTGGCTCTCACACAGATCGCACGGTTTCGATCCCCGTCATGGGAAGGCCGGTTCCATGGTTTAATGGAACCAGCGATCCGAATCCTGCGATCCGAGTTCAAATCTCTGTGGAACCTTTTCTTTGTGAAATTGTGAAAGAAATATTTTATTAGTCGTAAGAAATATCCATTGTAATAGAATAAACAAAAAAATTTATCTGTTTTGTATCCTCTTTTCTTATATTTTTATAAATTGAACTTGTTTCAAACGGAAATATGTAAAGCGAAATTTACTTATAGTAAATCCATGACCTATTACAATAGGGCGACAAATGAATCCCATGTAGTCCAGTGGTTAGGATACCTGGATTTCACCCAGGTGGCCCGGGTTTGATTCCCTGCTTGGGAAGGGCGGTTCCAAGGTGTAATGTTTAGAACTCTGAATCCAGCGATCCGAGTTCAAATCTAGGTGGAACCTTTCCTTTGTGAAATTATGATAGATATATTTTATTAGTCCTAACAAAAATGTCCATTGTAATAGAATAAACAAAAAAATTTATCTGCTCTATATATCCTCTTTTTCTTATATTTTTATAAATTGAACTTGTTTCAAATGGAAATATGTAAAGCGAAATTTACTTATAGTAAATCCATGACCTATTACACTATTGTGTCAAATAAATCCCATGTGGTCCAGTGGTTAGGATACCTGGCTTTCACCCGGGTTCGATCACCGGCATGGGAAGAGCGGTACTATGGTGTAATTTTTAGCACTCTGAATCCAGCGATCCGTGTACAAATCTCGGTGGAACTTTTTCTTTGTGAAATTGTGACAGATATATTTTATTAGTCGTTAAAAACATCCATTGCAAAAGGAAAAACAAAAATATTTATCTGCCCTATCCTCGTTTCTTTTATTTTTATAAATTGAACTTGTTTCAAACGGAAATATTAAAGCGAAATTTGCATATTGTATATCCGTGACCTATTATACTATCGCGCTAAATGAATCCCATGTGGTCCAGTGGTTAGGATAATTGGCTCTCACCCAGGTGTCCTTGTTCGATCCCGCATCGGAAGGCCGGTTTAATATTTAGCACTCTGAATCCAGCGATCCTAGTTCAAATCTCGGTGGAAGCTTTTCTTTGTGAAATTGTGACATATATATTTTATTAGTCATAAAAAACGTCCATTGTAATAGAATAAACAAAAAAGTTTACCTCCTCTGTATATCCTCTTTAAATTTTATATTTTTATAAATTGAACTTGTTTCAAATGGAAATATGTAAAGCGAAATTTGCTTATAGTAAATCCATGACCTATTACACTATTGCGACAAATGAATCCCATGTGGTCCAGTGGTTAGGATACCTGGCTTTCACTTAGGTGGCCCGGTCCGATTCCCGGCATGGGAAGGGCCGTCCCATTATATAATGCTTAGGACTCTGAATCCGGCGATCCGAATTCAAATCTCGGTGGAACGTTTCCTTTGTGACAGATCTACTTTATTAATCCTGAAATATGTCCATTGCAATAGAATAAACAAAAATGTTTATCTCCTCTGTATCCAATTTGTTCTATATTTTTAAAAATTGAACTTGTTTGAAATGTAAATATTTAAACGAAATTATTTATTGTAAATTCGTGTTCTACATTTTGGAGCTAAATGAATCCCAAGTACACTACCTGACATTGAAAATGCAACACTAAGAAGGGGTTGGCAGAAAGTGATGAAATTTGGCAAACAGAGAGAGACAGCAACGAGCAATAAGTGATCTTTATTGCAACATTATACACCTTGCCACTGAGTAGCAAGAACGTCTGATCAGTAGGTTGTAGGACCACCGCGAGCGGCGATACAGGCAGCAACACGTCTAGGTACAGACGCAATAAGCGTGCGGATGGTGTCCTGAGTGGTGGCTGCCCATTCCCTGTCAACCATTTGCCAGAGTTCGTCTTCTGAACGTGCCGGTGGCAACGCATGCAAGCGACGTCCAATGACGTCCCATAAATGTTCGATAGGTAAGAGATCAGGGGATACAGCTGGCCAGGGAAGACCTGGGTACCTTGCAGGATATGTTGGCTGATGCGTGCCGTGTGCGGCCGGGCGTCTTCTGAACGTGAATATACCATTATACCGCGTTGTCTCGCGGTATGGCGTACCACAGATGCGGCCGGATTGGCCCTGTCACCAAGTCGGCGCCAGACTCGTACACGGCGACTGTCATTGCTAAAACAGAAGCGTGACTCGTCTGAGAACAGCACCCTGTGCCATTCCGTCGTCCACGTGGCTCTATCCCGACACCATTGCAAACGAAGTCATCTGTGCTGTTGGGTCAATGGTAGTCGTCTCAACGGGCGCCATGAGTGCAGGCCGCCAGCGATCAATCGGCGGCTAATGGTCCTGGACGATATGGAAGCATCAAGGGTGTCCTGCACATGCTGCAAAAGGGCGACAGACGTGGCTTGCGGGGCTGCCGATGCTTACCGACAGATGCTTCGGTCTACGCGTGCTGACGTCACTTTGGCTGCACCTTAACCCCTCAAACGTGCCACATTCCCTTGGTCCAACCATCTGTGCCACAACCGGTGCACCGTGGACGCGTGTAGGTGGATATCTGCTGAGATTTGACGTATGGACCAACCTGCCCTTCTGAGGCCAATCACCATACCCCACGTGAAGTCGTCTGTTTGCTGGAACTGTCTTGATTGGCGGCGTCCTGGCATTCTCCGCTACTAGACGTTTCCTCTGAGACACAAAAACAAATTGCAACTTGATTTACCTGGCAAACAGAGCGGCACGAAACTGACCACTTTTGCATGTTCCTTCCCTGGTTTTTCACTCGCCGTGCGCGGAACAGCTGCGCAGTTTGCATCATTTACATATCTCGTTGAGCTGCGTCTACCCTGTAAATTTTATCCAGTTCTGCGCACTCCTTCTGGGTGTTGCATTTTCAATGTCAGGTAGTGTATTTAGTGTTTAGGATACCTGGCTCTCACCCATGTTGCCCTGGTTCGATTCCGTGCATGGGAAGGTTTGTCCATGGTTTAATGGTTAGACCTCTGAATCCAACTATCCGAGTTCAGGTCTCGATGGTCCTGTTTTGTGAAATTTTGTTTGATCTAAAATAGTGGTCGGCAAACTCATTAGTCAAATGAGCCAAAGATCAGCAGTACAACGATTAATATTTCTTTTGAGAGGCAAATTTCTTTTTTAGAATCATGTTTTTAGGATTCGGTTTAAACTAACTACTAACATTAAATAAAACCAGATATCATAATAGTAATAATTTTATTTATTAACAAAAATATTTTTTACATTAAAATAAAAATATGACAAAACATTCATTTAATGTGAACAATGACTTTGCATTTCCTTGAAAAGTTTGGATAAGTCAGGTTTGTATGTCGTTGTTTTAATTTCAAGCAGGATTCCAGGTTCTCATCAATTAGATTTCTCAATTTACTTTTGATAAGGTTCATGCTTGAAAAAGATTGTTTGCATGAATATGTAGAGTCAAAGAGTGAAAGAGCAGCAAATGCTAGTTTTTTAACTGATCATGAGTCGGGAATACTATTCCAGGTGTTGAAAGTTATCATGTCTTCCTTCTCCAAGTCTTTCAAAGCAGACCACTTTTTCTGTGAACTAAGATCACATTTATTTTTCTCCAATTTTTCCATATCAACATTAAGGCGTTCAAATTTGGAGCTCCATAATTCTTTGTTTTTTAACTCCAGTAATTGCATTTCAAAGCGTCAATGTCAATATTAAAGGGAGAAAAATTCAATTCTGTTACGTCAGCACTGAGAGGTTTTTAACAAAGGCTAACGCTATTTCTGAATTCCTGAAACCTCCGTAGAAAAGCTTCCCTCATATTTAAAATTGTTGTTTTGAAATAGTAAATGTCAATTACCGAATTTCAGCAGGCTTGTAAAATGAATGTTTCTCTTTCAAAATCTTAAGCAAAAAGGGATAATTTGTTTTCGAATGAAATGACTTCTTTCAACATCGAAAAAATTGTGTTTCCTTTCCCTTGTAGTTTACGATTAAGATTATTTAGATAAGACGTAACGTCTACCCTGAAATAAAATTTTTGGATCCACTGATTGTCCGTTAGTTCAGGATAGTCAGCATCCTTCTCATGGAGAAATGCTTTAATTTCAAATAAGGAAGCGAAACGTTTTAAAACGTTTCCTCTTGAAAGTCAACGTACCTTATTATGCAGCAGATCTGCGTATTTACTCTCCATTTCAACTAAAAATTCCTTAAATTGGCGATGATAAAGAGCTTTAGCTACAGTTGTGTTGATAATCTTGTTCACCAATTCCATAACATTGGAAATGTCTGCGCACAAAGCGCTTCTTGATGAATGATGCAATGGTAAAGAAGTATCTCGTGATTAATTTTTTCCTTCAAAATAGAAACAAAACCTTTTCTCACTCCGGTCATACTTTTTGCCCCATCTGTTGAAATTGAAACAATTTTATCGAGTGGAATATGATGTTTCTCTATGCATTCAATGACAGCATTTGCAATATCCTCGCCACGTATTTGACCTCTCAGTGGAAATAATCCTAAAAGTTCTTTAGGACCCGTAGACGAAATAAATCGAAAAGTGAAACTTTCGCTGTCATTTATGTCACAAGATTCGTCAACAGCTATTGATAAAGCTGAAATAAATTTAAGATCTTCGATTTGCTGATTGGTTATATTCGAAGACATTTTGACTGTTCTGTCCTTTACTGTTTTAGCAGGCAGTGGTAACTCTAATTTTTTTAAAGAATTTCTGTCTTGTTCTTAAAATTCCGGAATAGCTCTTCGGATGCATTTATAAAACAACTTTTAATGTATTCACCGTCTGTGTATGGTTTGCCTCTCTTAGCAATCTCTTGATTAACAATAAAGCTTGCAATATTAAAATTTTTGGAAGATTGCACCCAATAATTAAATACAGAACTTGATTTTTCTTGACTCTTCTGAAGTTCCTCAACTGCTTTCTTCACCGGCTGGATATTTACTGCCAAATGACGCGTGTTTAGTTGTTAAGTCTCTCCAAATTTTATTTCTTGTTATACGCCAATTTTTCTTGACAAATAAGACAGGTCGGAAGGCCATTTGAGATTTGTATAAACGTTAACGATTCGGTCCATTCAACTTTAAATTCACGGTTTTCGTTTTCCGTTTTTCTCTTCTTTATAGCCATGTCAAATAGGTGGCACCTAACAACATGTTTAGTTTTATAACAATAAAAGCAGCAACACAAAGTTGTAACAACTTATTAAATTGATGTCAAAAATACCTGTGAGATCTGTAGCTAGCTGGTTGAAAGATACAAGTAGCTTAATGCACCGAGTAGATACTCTCGTCGCCAGTCACAAGCTGTGATCATCAATATTCGGTTAAATAGATAAAGTATAACTTATTGTCTGCTAACTCAGAGTTTTGTTTACTTTCAAAATGGCGCTTTTAAATAAGCAATGGATGGAAGGCTATGTTTCCTCTCTTTCCGAAGAGAATTATGCTTATTCAATTATTCAAAAACGCTGTAAAAGTCATGGGTTTTCGATATCTAAAGGTACGATAAATAACATTATTAATGAGAAAGGAAAAAAACGTAAAAGTGGAAAAATACTTCTAAAAAAGTATCCAAAAAAAGAAAAAATTTCTGAGAATATTTGTAAAGTAAGATCTTTAATTTTAAAAGAGAATCCGCCAAGTCAAAGGACTATAGCAAAGTGAACGTGAGAACTTTCTCTAAGAGATTTATGGTTGTTGCCGGTTTTGCATATAATGGAAAATTAAAAGTAAAAAGAGGGGGAAAATGTAAAAATCAACTCCCACATGTTATCAAGACCATATTTTATCGCCAATATTCAAAAAAGAAATACCATATCTTTATCCACAGTGCCAACAATCAGTAGAACTGCATCAGGATAAAGCAAGCAGCAACACATCTAAATCGACTATTAAATTCTTGGAAAAAATGGAACAAGAAACTGGTATCGAGTCAATACACTTTACTGATATTCCTGCTAAATCTCCAGATGTCTCACCCATGGACTTTTGAGCTTTTGGACTTTTAAAAAGGGCATTATCGGAACGTCGACCGAAAACCATTCAAGGATCCCCTAGCAAGAGTGGTTGTGTCCGCTTCTTCAGAAAGTGGGGTACCATCCTGATCCCGACATTCATATTCGCAATTTTCTAATACCCGTTGTCAACGAGATGAAATTCCTCGGAGTAATTTTCGACCGCAGGCTCACTTTCCTTCCGCATAACTTATCTTTGCGAAGGAAATGTGAAAAGTTCTTAAATATCCTCAAAGTGTTATCTAACACATCTTGGGGTGCGGATCGGACATCATTACTCCGAATATATTAATCTGTTATCCTCTATCGTATGCACTAAGGATGTATTGTGTATAAAACCGCGAATTCAACGAATCTACGCAGATTGGACACCTTGCACCACTCTGCTTTGAGGATATGTTCTGGTGCTTTCCGCACATCGCCGGTTCACAGCTTCTATGTGGAATGCCACCAGCTCCCACTTAACCTGAGGTGAAAGAAGTTCCTGCCAATTTTCATTTTAAAATTCAATCCATGCCATCTCGTCCTTTGAAATACGTGACTCTTACCCCAGGTTTGAGACGAATTTACGATGCCCGTCCTTCAAATATACTTCCATTTTACGAAAGGGTACAACTTACCATCAATGACTCAAACCTAAATGACATTGAAACCCAACAAACTAATATTTTGAGATACCCCTTGGAATATTCTTTCTGTCAAGTATTTAAACCCTTTTGCTTCCCACAATAAATCTGACACCGCCCCAACTGTTTTTCAACAACTTTTTGTCATGCACCGCTGTCAATACTCATCATGTATCCCAGTTTTTACGGATGGATCATGGATCGAAAGGAGCGGGATATGTTGGCTGTGGTATTTCTTTTGATACAGTCATATCCAGTTACAGCCTTCATACTTCCGGCTCAGTATATACTGCTGAAGCTTTCACCATTTATTGTGCGCTTCAGCAGATATCTTCTCATTACCACTGTAAATTCTGTGTATATAGTGACAGTATGAGTGTCTTGGAACCATTGGAACAGTTGGAGTGCTACGACAATAAATGTCAGCCATTGGTGTCAGATAAATTTGACATTTTAGATACACTCGGGAAAAGGAGCTTTGATATTTTGTTTTGCTGGGTTCGAAGTCATGTGCACATCAAAGATTGCTGACGGTGCTGCTAAAGCAGCTTCTGTTCAATTGTCGCAAGTCATTCCCTTTTCTGATATCAAGATATCCACATAGGAGTATATTGACTCCTTGTGGCAAGTCATGGAATCTGCAAGTCAGCAATAAACTACGTTCCATCAAAGCATTTATTCATTTGTGGCCATCTGCCCTCAATGCGAAGGACTGACGACAAACTGACTGGCCTTCCCATTGGGCACACACGATTCACTCATCGTCATCTTTTGTTGGGCGAGAGTCCACCTTTTTGTCATGCATGCTCATAAGATTTTACTGTCAAACATATTTTAATTGACTGTCCTATTTTTAATCATTATTTGAAATGTTTCAAAAGATCAATTTAAAATTTGCAAGATCTTATTGGGGAAAACCCTCATCTAAATCTTTTCCCTTTTTATTCAAGTACCATTGCATTTTTAAATTTCATATAGTGCTTTTATACATCGTGATATTTATATCATCCATTATTTCATACTTTTTATACTGCATGTCATGTTGTTGATCAGCATGTTTTTAATCATAGAATTCCATCATACTGTTTCGGTTAATTTCTACTTTATTTCTTTCCACTGATACTTTATTTATTTATGTTTTTAATATTATTTCAAAAATCATGAAAAAATTTTGTGTTACGTAAATTTCTTGCACAAGAATTACATCTACCTTAGAATACAATAATTTTATATTTATATTGATTTTATTTCTTTTTATTTTGAGTTTGGAGCAGCTTATATATATATATATGCTTTTGGACCTTGCGCCATAAAACCCTAATTACCTACCTACCTACCCATGTAATCTTTTGGTTAGGATAACTGGCTTTCACCCAGGTGGCCCGAGTTCGATTCCCGGCAATGGAAAGATGGTTCCATGGTGTAATGGTTAACACTCTGAATCCAGCGATCCGAGTTCAAATCTCGGTTGAACATATTTTATGAAATTATGATATTTCTATTTCATTAGTTCTATAAAATGTTTGTTGCTTCGGGATAAATAAAAATTATTTTATCTTCTCTTTTTCATCCTTTTGTATATTTTTGAAAAGTGAACTTGTTTCAATTGGAAACATTTAAGATATCTACCTGCCTTTAAAGCATGAATTTTGTTCAAATACCGAAGTTTCAATTTTGGTCTAGTATTGGTAGTCTGAACTTTTTCTTTCAAATTCTGTTAAAATTTTGTTTCTAAGTAATTTAGAACTGGAGTTTTGGCTGTTTTTATATTACTACACAGCTGTAGTTCTTCATGTACATAAAGTTATTTTTCCATTTTTCTCAAAATTCATGTTTACATGTTTTTGCATTATGCAAATTAGCATAACTCAAAAAGTTACAGTTCAAATGCTTTGAAATTTTGTAGGCATGTTGCACAAATATATATACAGGGAATAGACATGGTTAAATATTGATTATTTTCTGATTTACAGTCTTTTAATTCATGACTTGCGCAAACGTTTAGTGAAATTTTCAAAATGTTGTAATCGAGTTCCCATAACTTCAGAGATATATGTGTGATCACCATGATAATAGTCTATTCCATGAAGAAGTTCATTATAAACATTATCAAATTTATAAAACAGAGATATAATGATTACTTTTGGAGTGATATCATTCTGCGTATCGGCATATTTTACTGTAATTTTTACCTTATTTTTCTATCTAAGCAATGAACGAATTATCAGATGCTTATATTTTATATGCTGCTTCTAGTTTTATGTTGTGTTTAATCATAAAATTTAAGTTAGAAGTAAAAATTTAAGTAATTTCAAAAATGACCCCCGAAGGCAGGCAGATACCTTAAAGCGAATTTTACAGATTTTGTAAATTCGTGTTCTCTTACACTATTGGGGTTGTACAATGAATCCCATGTGGTTTAGTGCTTAGGATAGCTGGCACATACACTCATTCGGCCCGGTTTCGATTCCTGGTATGGTAAAGGTGGTTCCATGCTGTAAGGTTAGCAATCTGAATCCAGCCTTCCGAGTTCAAATATCGGTAGAACCGGTTTTTGAAAATTGGAATTTTTGCATTTAAATATTTATGTGGAAGAATTATCGCTTCATGTTTATTAAAGTTATTGTTACTGCCATACACCTCTATTTTCCCAACTTTTACTATTAGCACGTTGTGTTGCTCCAGTTCGACGTTAATGAACTATCATCCTACCCACTTACCCAAGTTTTACTCTTTCGAAAATTTATTTAATTATTATGAAGAAATTTAGAGCAAATTCAGAGAAACCGATCCCAAACGCCCGGTTTCGATTCCTCGCATGGGGAAGGTGGTTCCATGGTGTAATGGTTAGCACTCTGGGGACGCTGAATCCAGCAATTCGAGTTCAAGTCTCTGGAACCTGTTTCGTGAAATAGTGATATTTGTATTTCTATGGTTCCATAAAATGTTCATTGTTGCGGAATACATAAAAGCTATTTTATCTTCTCCTTTTCATCTTTTTTTATATTTTTGAAAAATGAACTTGTTTCATATGGATACATTTGGAGTGAATGACAGATATTGTAAATTCGTGTTCTCTTACTCTAAGGTGCACACTGAATCCCATGTGGTATAGTGGTTAGCATACCTGACTTTCATCCAGGCAACTCGTGTTCTATTTCCGTTATGGGAAAGGTGGTTCCATGGTGTAATGATTAGCCCTCTGAATCCCGACATCAGTAACTTTCTGTTGGTCATTTCCTGACAATATAATCCTTTGGAAATATTCTATAGGTCAAAACTGGATACAAGTCATGCAGAGAGGATTGCAATTTGGAATTATGTGTGTAAACCCTTAGAGGGTTAAAATTTACGCGAAGTACGGAATCGTTGACAAACCTTTTATGTGTTATTTGGAGAGATATTGTGAATTTATGTGTCATTCACATACAGTGTGTCCCAAAAGTCACTAGACCTTTAAAAACAGAATAACTCTTTTATTTATTCAAAATTCACATTTATTCTTTTATAAACAATAAATATACTTGGAAATTATTTTTAATTAGTTTTGTAGATTATGTCCTTCAAATGACCACCATTTTGATCTTGACAGTGGCGGGCTCTTTCTAAAGTGTGCTCCATCACCTCGTAATGTTTCTTGGCTTTTTCCTTCAATTTCTTCACGGATGTTGGCCTTCAATTGCTAGATGGTCCTAGGTTTCTTACGGTATACTCTCTCTTTTAGATAGATATCCCCACAAGAAAGAGTTTGGAGCCGTAAGGTCAGGTGAGCTCTTTGGGTCAGTTCAATTGACCGTTGATTTTGTAGATAAAATTGGATTAATTTTACTCGTTGCTTTGTCGTAAATTTCTCCATAGCTATTTTCCGAGGATTACATATAAATAATCTGAAAAGAATTTGAAAAAATTAATAGCAAAAAAGTTATATTTAAAAATGATCTAGTGACTTTCAGTAAAACCCTGTACTTGAATTTTTAAAGATTGATTTCAATGTGTACATCTTCGAGTTAATACAAATTAAGTATGCAGACATCGACTCTCTTGCGTTACATAGCTGTTAGTTATAAAATTAAGTTAATCTTGTAAATATTAAAATATGTTTTACAATTAAAAATTTTCATTAATATTTCGAAACGAAACATAATTCGAAATACATTTCACTTGCGTTTTACTGTAAATGTATATAAACCTAATCTAATGAGTTCATTAACATCAAATTTGTTTGATACCTCTTTCTATTTCAAAATTGATATGTTTTGAGGAGTTACTACAAAATAAGCATATATATATTTCTTTCTTAATCACACAAGAGTTCATCCGAAAAGTATAGACCTGTTTTGTAAAATATTTTAGACCACAAATGAAAGATAAAATTATTTAAATTTATTAGAAAAGGTTATTGATGACAATGTTCTTGAATGTTGCAGTTAAATATATTGTCTGTTTTGTGCTCAAAATTCATTTTATCACTTCAAATTACTCTTTTTATGAAACAAATAAAAAAGTTATATTTCAATCCTTCATACTAAAAGAGCTCTAAATAAGGGTACTATTGTTTTTAACAGTACGCTACATTTTATGTGTTCAATAGGAGCACGTCTGGCGAAGGTTGAGGCTAGGGAAGAAGTGGTATATGCCGTGATGGTATGAAGGTTTTGATATTCCTAGCAACATGTGATGGGACATTCTCCTGCTGGAATATAGGGTCATAAATGCTCTGAAGGATGGTTATGATATTTGCCATTTACAACTACCCGTTGGGGCTGTTGCTGAAATGCGTCTAACATTCAGCATTATGATTCTCTACAAGGCATGCTGGGACATTGCGATCGCCACGATAGGAATGACCATTCGGCCATCATTACGAAAAAAGTAGCACTTAAAAGTCCAATTTTGGCAACTGAGTAAGAAATCTTCAAAATTTTTAGGTACTAGAAAAATATTCAAACACAAGAATTTATTTATTACAGGGAGTTTCTGTTCTGGATTTTATGGATTAATTATTTTCAAATCTATTTTATTCAAATTATTTTTTTATATCTATTTTTTCAAATCTTATTTTCGAATTATTTCCATCATCGATTAATTATTTTCAAAATGCGTAGTTTTTCGATTCTTTGTGGTCATCAACTCAAAAATAGAGGAGCAACTCGAAAACAGCATGAAAGTCATTTTATAGTGCTGAATTCGGTAAACTAAAATGCTTAGATTGCTTCTCGACAATCTCATCTCGTATCCATATATACGCTATATCAGTGCTTAAATGAAATTCTAAAAGATGTTTTTTGCTATAAAATTATGTCAGGATTCTCAATCAGTCTACATTTAGACTTTTCAGAGATATGAATTACTGGAGAGTGTTGATCGCGATTGCGTCTATCTCATGTGGGCTTGTGAATGGTTCAAATTGCCCTCCACCGTCCCAAATCGCTCCATGTACTTGCACGAGTGAAACCAGGACTGAAATTGTAGTACATAGGAAACCAGGACTGGAAATTATAGTACAGAGGAAATGGACACAGTTTTCAAATACAACTGTCACTGGGATATTAGGACTTTGATCATCCAGAACTGCGTTATGGAGTACATCCCAAAGTTGGTCATGGACAAGGCTCACTTTATGAGACTGGAATTAGGATCCAGTGTCTTTCATTCACTGTTTGAAGCGATTCCAGAGAAAGGTAATAACGTTCGTTATATGTACTTGACTAGTGTAAAAGTCTTGCAAGAGTTAGACTGGAAAATGTTTTCAAATATGAACCTGAGAGACCTCAGAGTTATTGATATGCCGATCGAAGTTTTCGACGAGTCTTTCAAAACAATTATGCCCTCGGATTTGTATTTCCTGAGTTTTGAAAAACAAGGACCGAAAAAATCACTCAAAAAGCATTTGAAAACTTAACACTTCTTGGATCATTTTCTATCAGAAGATCGTATCTGAGAGATATCCGTTATCCAGAGATATGTTTCCCAAACCATGGCGGAGGATTTCGAGTCGGATTTCAGGTGAGAGTTTTTCGTATTGGCCTTTTAAAAGTAGATTCCTTACTGATGGTGTATGAAGACTAAACTACTATCTACTATAAACTATTACTATCTACTATAAACTATTACTATCTACTATAAACTATTACTATCTACTATAAACTATTACTATCTACTACAAACTATTACTATCTACTATAAACTATTACATCATTCCATAAAGCTATAAACGGCAGGGTTTCTATGCCTTTCTAACTTTAATATGAAATTGGCAAATGGAAGACTTTTCTCTTGTAACATACCTAAACAAAAAATGACAGAAAATGCTCAAACACTTATGCATTGAAAATTTGAGGAAATATGCTTTATTTTTAATATAAGAAGGTAATTTGATTTCTTAAAATTTTATTTGAGGTAAAATTCATGTGAAACATTCGTCTCTGACTTTTCATTTCAAAGCTTTTAATCAAGACGTTGGCCACGGTAGTCCGGTTGAAGGAACTATGGATTAGCAATAAGAAGGGATGCAACTTCGAAACTATAAAAAAGACCGTGTTCGTGGGGGATGGTGCACTTTTAATCTGTGGAGTGGGGTCCAGCTCAGGTGTTGATCTCTTTATCTGACCGAGGTTTAAAATTACGAGGTGTAGTCGGATCTATCTATTCAGGATTGATCACGGATCTTTGCCAAGAGCCCGTGTTTCTGCAGTGCGAAGTTAATTCAAACATCTGCCTAATCAAAGCAATTTTTAAGGCTAGCATACAGATGGATGACTGATTTTCATTCGAGGTAAGTTTTTAACGTGCATTTGAAATCCAAAGTGGGAAACTAAAGGCTATTTGAGGTATATTTAAAAGAAAAATGAGTAGGAATTATATTTTATAAATTATAACGCCCACTCAATTATGCATTTCAATAATCGTTTCCAAGAAATTTTACTATTAACAACACTAATACTTGCAATGAACAGGTAGGTAGTTAATTAACGTCGCACTGGATCAACACACCGGCCTATTGGTGACGGTCTTTTCAAACCACGGTCAGATGACGAGGCAACACATGAGCTGGCACCCCACTCCAAACTTCCACACAACGCCAACGTGACATTTGAGGCCAAGACGGATTTAACGTGCACCAGCCCCCGTGTACACTACGGTCTTAGGGTGGATTCGAACAACCCTCTGGTTGCTAATCCGATGCTTTTCCAACAGGGCTAATTGGGCGCTGTAATGAACAGGAAGGGTTCTCCAATGTGCTTTTGACGAGATATCTCGTCCATCTAGATCTGTCCATTACCCTACTCCTAAACGTCGCTCTATTTATACTCTTAACCCTCCAAGTGTTTTGACGAGATATCTCGTCCATCTACAATAGATCTGTCTATAGTACCCTACTCGTGTGGCCCCTAAACATCGCTCTATTTATACTCTTTACCCTCCAAGTGGTTTTGACGAGATATCTCGTCCATCTAGATCTGTCTATAGTACCCTACTCGTGTGGCCCCTAAACATCGCTCTATTTATACTCTTTACCCTCCAAGTGGTTTTGACGAGATATCTCGTCCATCTAGTTCTGTCCATAGTACCCTACTCGCGTGGCTCCTAAACATCGCTCTATTTATACTCTTAACCCTCCAAGTGTTTTGACGAGATACCTCGTCATTAGCAGATTGAACAGATTTTTATGTATGACATATGTCGTCGAAATACTCGGACCGTTAACACGGCCGTTCACAAGGGAGCCCAGTCATGGTATCTTCTCTGTATATTAATCATTTGTATTCACACCTGCTCTCTATTATCCTATAAGATTTAAATGATTACCATCATTTCTTCAGTGTTTCAATTTCCACAATCAGTAGCCAGTCTTCCCTGATGGAAGTGAAACCCCTACTTTCAAATCTACTATTTAAGTGTTTGCTGTTTTTTTCCGTAAATCTAAAACCATTTATTCTCGGAGAACAGATTCGTTGTCCCTTCTAAATAGAAAACGGAAAAACTATTTTTCCGTTATTAGCCGGGTGCCAGCTCAGGTGTTGCCTCGTCATCTGACCATGGTTCAAAATTACGTGGTGTTGTCCTCGGATCTTTCCCTTTGGGATTGATCCCGGACCGTCACCAATAGCCCATTGTGTTGCTCCAGTGTGACGTTAATTGAAATACCCCCCCCCGTTATTAGCCATACCAATAAACTTTGGCGGCAATATGGCGTATTTTTGCTTATTTCTTAGCGCTATTTGTTTCCATACCAACTTTTTGTTTGTGGCGCCATTTTAGCTTATTCCTTTGTTAGGGCAATGGATTTCGTGATATGGGAATTGCGAAGGGATGAACAAGCAATACTATTTCTTCCAGAAATATTCCTCACAAAGATTGTATTCGAATAACCACATAATAAAATTAAAATGTGACTCGAAGCCGAAATGGTTATGTAGCCTTCGTTCGAAAGATGTCCGAACAAAAACATAGTTTACTGCGTTTAACGTGTTCTCTGTTATGTAAATGCAATTTCTAACAAATAGCCAAGAAATAGGCTCCAAATTGGCACCAAAGTTTATTGATATAACTATAACGGAAAAGTACCAGACAAGTCTTTCTGTCGCAATCATTTTCAAGCACACTATGTGCGTGAGCATCAAACAAAAAATGATTAACTCATTCCTCATCACGAGCTCGTAGTTCTTATTAAAACTATTACTAGGAAAACAACTTCTGAATATTCATTTCTCATTTTCAGTTTCAATAGAATTCAGAGTTTGCCGGATGATATATTCGACGACATGGAGTACTTACAAGTTGTTCATTTGGAGAAAAATCTTTTTAGGATTATTCCAGGAAAACCATTTAGACTAGGTTTAATAAAGGACCTTGAGCAACTACCTGGAAGGTAAGTCTCATATTACTGGCAAATGGATTTTAGAGCTAGTAATAAACAAAAAATATTTAAAAAGTAAATATTTCTACTGTAGTTCAACACTGCGAGTTGGCATTGGAGTCACGTGGTTTTTAACGTGAAAACTCGTTGAATTAGGGAACAGGTTAACGTAAACAATGCGCTTTTACGTAATGAGGGTATTTCAGTGGAAACATACAAACCAAGCGAAATACGAACCTTTTACTTCCGTTCCACAGGTGTTCTCGCATGATACATATCGGGGTTACCTTAAGTTGTAGTTTATTGCCGTTCTGGCAACGTTTGGCGTTTACCATAATTGGAGTAAATCGTATTCGAAAAACAAGCCGAGTGACGTCACTTTTGATATAATTACAGGACAGATGTTCTGACACAGAACGACTACCGCATCCTACATATAGCTTGAAAGGTAGGTAGGTATTTTAATTAATGTCGCACTGGGCACAACACAACGGGCTATTGGAGACGGTCTGGGATCATTTCCGCAGGGAGAGGGCCGTGGTAGCCCGGTTGGAAGAGTAACGGATTAGCAACCGGAGGGTTGCGAGTTCGAATCCAACCAAAGACCGTCGTGTGCAAAGGGGGCTGATGCACTTCAAATCTGTCGTGGCCTCAAATGTCCTCACGTTGGCGGGGTGTGGAAGTTTGGAGAGTGGGGTGCCAGCTCAGGTGTGACCTCGTCATCTGACCGTGGTTCAAAATTACGTGGTGTTATCCTCGGATCTTTCCCTTCAGATTTGATCCCGGGCCATCATCAATAGCCCGCTGTGTTGCTCCCAGTGCGACGTTAATTTAAATACCTGCCTCTATTGATATTCTTTTGCTCTATGCAATAGAAAGGAGATAATAATAATGAATCAATGAGGTGGGATTTTCAGTGTAAACAAACAAATCAGACGGTTTTTAAAGTATTTTATTTTTGCTGTGCAAATGCTCTCGCATAATATATAGCAAGGTTACTTTAACTATCTGTACATCAAGATATTTTCGAGTAGTTTAGAATTGTTTTCTTCCTACATCCATAGAACTAAATAACCACATCTATTGCATGAATGAGTGACAGGAAAAATTCTATTGGTCAAGAAGGTCAAATATGATCACAACTCATGCAGGGAATACTACAGGTTGAGGAACAAATATATGCGTGTGAACCTCTCAGAGGGTTAAAATGTAGTTTATCGCCGTTTTGGCAACGTTGGGTGTACAATAGAATAGGTGATGCCTAATACACTGTGTATGCCAATTCGGAATTATTCTTTGAAATATTTATTGGCGAATTACTGAAATTGTATCTGAAGCAATCCGCATATAGACTGAGAAACATAGCCACCTGCATTCGGATTAACAGAAAATGCCTCCCATTGATGTTTCACAAAAATGTTGGAATGAAAAGATTGTTAATTTGTGTATGGGGATATGATTAAGTAAACCGTTAATCAACTTTCTCACGCTTTCCTGTTGTATTAATAAAGAGAATATGTGCAAGCAAAAATTTACCTATTTACAACGATTATTAATAACTACATTTCTGATAGAATAATGAAATATTCAATAATGTGAAAATTAATGTGTTTAAGAAGCTATTTGTGTACAGAGGCATTTTCTGTAAACTAAATATGGTGGCATTAGTGATTCTGGGGCGATTCATTTTTCCTGTACGCCTTTTGATTGTGAAGTTAACTGGCTTGTTTTTCTAATATGACTCCAGCACCATCAAAATTCCAACGAATAAATTCCAAATTGGTGTACGATAATTGATCGCTTAGAACCAATTATATCAAACGCCAAACATTTCCAAATTGCGTTAAACTCCATTTAAGGTAATTCCGATTTGTATCACGCTAGAGCATTTCGACAGCAGAAGTAAAAGAAGAAGAAGACAGAAGAAGACCATGTGGTTTATTCACACTGTAGATTCATGTTTAAATTAATATAAAAACCACCAATTACGAATGGAGCGTTTTTTGAAAATTTTATACCTTCCTGTATTTTGGACTAAGAGGGCCAACGCAATTATATGCTTATAGTAGAATATATATTCTATATATACATGCACTGAAGAGCCAAAAGTCATGGGAAGTTAGGCCTCCTTTAGCATGGCGAAGTGCAGTAAATCGATGTGGCATGGACTCAACTAGTTGGCGGAAGTCGCCTCTGAGAGATGTTCAGCCATGCTGTCTCGATAGCCGTCTCGATAGCCGCCAATAATTGAGTGGTTGTGTGTTGGATTTTGTGCACGAATGGCTCTTTTGATCATATCCCAGATATGCTCCACGGGGTTCATGTCTGGCAATCTAAGTCCCCAAATCATGTGCCGGAATTGTTCAGAATGCTCCTCAAACCAATCGCGAACACAATGGGCCTTGTGACACTGAGTTTATCATTCTGGAACATTCCATCGTTATTTTTAGGTGAAGTCCGTAAGGGGCTACAAATGGTCCCCAAGCTGCTGAATATAGCAACTTCCTGTCAATGACCTGTTCAATTTGACCAGAGGATCCAATTCATGCCAGGTAAACACTCCCCACACTATTATGGAATCACCATCAGCTTGCACAATGCCTGTTGACAAATTGGATCCATAGCCTCATGGGGTTTGAGCCACACCTGAATGAGACCACCAGCCCATCAAACAACCAGTTTAAAGTGGCCAAGAAGCAAATTATTGAGTTCAATTGATGCTTTGGTCTTGGACCAATGGCAAGCAGAATAAGATGTCTCTACCAAAGGGAGATACACTTATCAATTCTTTTCGAAGATTTCAACCGAACTTATTTACCAGAATTCAAAGCTGGCACAATTTTTCGTAGGCCATGGTCCATTTCCGGCGTATCTAGAACGTTTCCATCTTAAAACAAGTGTGCTGTGCATCAGCGGCTGAGAAGGTGATCCCATCCACTACCTTTTTAACTGCGATCTCACAAGTCCGTGGCATTTGGCGAAACCTTCTCTACAAAATTGCTCTCATTGGTGCCAAAGTACTGCTAAGAATAGACACTGCCACCACAAAATCCTTAAAATGATAGAATTTCTCAGCTCCACCATTGATTATATCTGTGAGAGCTGAGAAGTCGAAAGTTCTCGAAATAAGCTAGCTTTTCTTACGAAAGTGGTATTTCTGTATTTTATTGTAGTCTTTTTAGACGTTTTGATCTTAGAAATTTTTTCTTCTGAATACGTACCCTTGTTCATTGTGTATTGTTTCCGTTTATTGTATATGGATTATATTCTAGACCCACCTCCTTCCTACTCACCGCAAGATGTAGAGCAATTTATGGGAGGAGGGGATATGGATTATATTATTATTATCATTTGTTCTCTGTAAATTTAACAAATTTTGTAATCCTTTTCTTACGTCGTATTGTATTTTTGTGCTTACATGTTTCGCCCTTCACTTACCTTTTGTTTTATGTGTGTACTATCTTAAATGTTTTATATGTATAGTGGATTGCAGCGCGGTTCTCCATAACCCCGGAAACTCCTCCGTAAGGAGGACTATACAGCTGAAAGCCGCACTGGTGAAACAGTGTCCGCCTACAGCCGTCCAATTTTTTATTTCTTAACCAATTTTTAAAACTTTTAACTCCTTTACAGAGCTTACTAGAGTTAAAATATCCAGGATTTTTATCTGTAATTAATCTAAAATCTCCAAACAATCCATACCAATAATTATATTTGATTTTCTCATAACATTCGTTTTATAAAATACTTTTTACCAAAGAGAGTTGTTTTTATTATGCATTGCTTGTCGTAAGGAAATCGCCAAGAAAACAAGTACGAATCGGGAATAGCTGTAGCACAACGCGCCAGAAAGTTGAAAAATGCCCTAAAAACTACGCATGCTGAGGAGTTAATTAGCTCGTATTTTTATCATTCTTTCTTTGATAAAATGTCCTTAACAAATGACCGGAATTCCTAAGGGAGTACATGGAAGTATTTAACTAAATTAAACACAAAAATTTATATTATGATTCGTAGGAAGATGAATTTTTTATGATGTAGATGCAGATGGATATTTAAAACAAACATAAAAAAGTCCTATTAGTTTTTTCAATAAAATAAAAAGAAAGCATCGCTTGAATTTTTCGACTGATGCCAACGAATTATTTTTACAATTTTTAGATTTCATGTATTTTAAGAAATCAATTAATTATTTGTATTTTATAAATAAAGTTTGTGATTATTATGATATTCCCAACGATTTAAAAATTAAGGAAAAAGATAAATACGAAAATATTTGGAATTCTTTCAAACAAAAATTTTAATTGGCTCAATTTAGCATTTAAAAACTATTTACCAATAAATGGAGGACAAAACATGTCGTAAAATAAGTAAACCTATAAATGATTTTTATGCACAATATCTTTATGATAAAACTGAATATCATAGTAATTTTAAAATGTGTTAATCCATAATTCAATATACAAAATATGAATGTGAATGTGGTAAACAATATACCTTTACACATAAAAAAGGAATTTTAGAAGTAATTATCATGTAAAACGTTCTGAGCAATAATTGCTTTTCTGTTAATTTTTTTTTCTTTTTTGGAAATCTATTTATAAAAATCTTTTCTTAATAAATGGAGCACACGCTAATGTCAAAGACTGTGAATGAGCTCAGAAATGTTTTAAACAATTAAATATTAAATATTAAACAAAAAAGGCTGTAAGAAAGGAGATTTAATTAAATTATTAGCGAAATATATTAGAGAAACAGGTAAATATAAACCTATTTTAGCAGATATTTTAGGATTAGATATATCCGATTATTTAGAAAAAAAGAAAAAATATTTATAAAATATCCTGAAGAAATTAATTGAAAATTAAGAAAATTTTTTATTTGAAATTTAATAAAAAAACAATTTGAACCTAGAATAGAAAATAAAATATCAAAAAGATATTAGTGGCTTATTTAATCCTTATAGATTATATGTAGATAGGAAACAAAAACAGTTTATTAAATATCCTAACGAAAGAAATTCATTAAGAAATATTAGATTCGTATAACTTGAAACTTAATAAATATACGAACAAATTTGAGCCTAGAAAAGATAATAAAACAGAAACAAATATTAGACATTTTTCGAGTTTGATTATAAAATTGTACAATTCAATGTAATATATATAGAAAAATATGAAACTTATGAAAAGAGTTTTAGAATAGTAGAATTAAATAAAATGAGACCTGAACAATATGATAATATTTTGAGAGATTTATTTAGAAAAGCTATTGGAAAAGTAAAAGGTAATGTAGATATCGTTATATATAACTATAAGTTGGATAAACCATTTCATCCGCCTATGATGTCTATCAATGAAGCTTTTAGAGTATATAATAGATGTTTTAAATCATAAAATTCAATATAAAGAATTAGATATTACCTAATGCGAATTTCAATTTACAGTTATTGAATTACCAAAAGGAGCTAAACATTTCAAAATCCTTAATGAAGATATTTCAAACAAAAGAGTATTTTTCAGATTAAAAATAAGGACAATATTTGTTAAGTTAGATCGGTTGTTACAGCATTAGCTATTAAAAATTCTGATCTTTTAAGTGATAAATTAAATTACGAAAAATTAAATAAAAATCATATTACATATAAAAATGAAGAATATTACGAAAAGCTTAGCTGTAAAATTGCATGAAATCTGTAATATTCCTTTAGAAATATGTAATTTAGACCATGTAAAACAATTTGAAAAATTTTTCGAAAATCAAATAACTATCTTTTGTAGAGAATTTTAACGAAAGAATACACAATGGGAGAACAAATAAACCAATATCTAATTATATTTATAAAAACAGAAATAACTTTGATGTTATTATAACTGTTGCTGGATTTTTAGGAAAAAATAATTATTGCGATTATTGTCAAGTATGTTATAAAGATAAACGAACACAAATGTCCTTTAAAATGTACTAGATGTTTTACAAAAGATAGTAATTGTGATGGTGAAAAAATTTATTGTGATGACTGTTTTAGATCTTTTAAAGGTAAAAAATGCTTTGAAAATCACAAACCAAGCATTTGTGACGTATTATGGAAATGTTTGAATTGTAAAAGAAGTATTAATCGTAAGAAAATACAACCAAAAGATCATAAATGTGGAGAAAAGTCATACAAAAATTGTAATCAAAGGTCATTAAATGATCAGCAATGTTTTATGCAACAAAAAGATTCTAAATGAGTCGTTTGTTCAAAAAGTTATGCAGAAAAATATGTTCTTTGATCTTAAAACTAATCAAGAAACTGGTGCTCATGAAGTAAATCTAGTAATTTGCCATGTTTTTGAAGAAAACGAGACCATATTTAAGAACGAAAATGAATTTCGTAAATCGTTATTTGATAAAAAATATTGTGATTAGTCTTGGCTCATTATGAAAAAGGTTTTGAATTTCAGTTTTTCGGCTAGATATTGTTTTAAACACAAAATCAAAGTAGTATTTACTATGTTGGCTAGTGAAGTTGAGAAATCATAAAGCAATTTTTCGGTAGCATAACCAAAATTTATTACACATCGACGTCACGGAAATACAGAAAACGTTTTATTCTTGGCTGGGAAAAGCATGAGTGTCTGTCTGTGGCATGTCTACTACTTTTTATGATTTATGATCTTCCACTACTCAAATCAATCAAAACTTCGTTGAAACGATCAGCGGTTTGCTTATCAGCAGGGTTGCCAGGTAGCCACATTACTCGCTCATCAGTGAACAAGTTGACGCTAGAATCGTCTGGGTTTCTTGATAATACGTCCAGAACGTGTTGTTAATACTGAGGAATCAGCAAAAGTAACACATTTTGATGAAGGTACTGGAAGTAGAGGCATCTTTTTCAAGTGTCTTACTTGACATTTGAGATGTTTCATCATCGGTTGAGAAACACGGTTTTAACTTATCGATGGATATTGCCTTCTTGAGATCTTTGATGGTGACATCGAAGTATTTGTCAAATCGCTTGAGTACTAGGTATGGACCTTCATACGGTGGTTGAAGAGAAGATCGGATCGAGTCTGTCCGAACAAAGACATGTGTACGTGATTTCAGGTCTTGAGAAACGAAGACCTTCTTGTACGTATGACACACTTGAGGTACAGCACGCATGTTTTCAAAGGTGCTTTTTAACTGTTTTACGAATTCTGATTGAGGTTCTTGCACTCCTGTAAAAATTCTCCAGGTAAACGAATGGGCATTATTGCGATATGGTGCAGTCCACAAGTCTGGCCCTAGAGTCTAGTTTTCAAACACTAATATGGTGGAAAATTGAGAACTTGAATCATTTCACCATTTGTAAATGAAATTATGAACTATATTTTATCTCTATCATATATTTTGCCCTTTGTGTTGAAAGATTATCTGCAATGACTATCTATTGGTCTAAAGAAAGCGATGTACGAATGTGTGAATAACATAATAAAAATCAGGAAAAGAGGTTTTGAAAAATTCGTTGATCAGACGATCGACTAGTACCGGTTCAAGTAAATTCCCAGATGACGAGGTCACACCTCATTGGAGTACACACGTAAAAAATTGATTAAAAACTTTTGGAAATACAGAGGAATTTAGTTTTATAAAAGATTTATTGGCCATCTCCAGTAGAGTTATTTGTTGGCCATCACAATTCTCTGTCAATCCTCAAACAAATTGAATTATTGAACTAGTAATTGGTCATCTCCAGTAGAGTTATTCGTTGTCCATCGCACAATTCCCTTTCAATCCTCAAACAAATTGAATTATTGAACTAGTAATTGGCCATCTCCAGTAGTTATTCGTTGTCCATCACACAATTCTCTTCCAATCTTCAAACAAATTGAATTATTGAACTAGTAATTGGCTATCTCCAGTAGAGTGTTGATCTTATAGAACTGAAAACTGACATCGCTCTCTTACAAGAAGCTTAAGTAAAATCGAATAATCTTCCAGCTTGACTACAATTGCAATAAATACGAAGACTATAAAACCAATAGTCACCACAAAGGCCCTAATTTCGTTATAATTAAAACTCAATAGAATAATTCTAGCTTATACATTGGATCCGTGTACGCTCCTCCATCCCAAGATATGGTAGAAACTCTAACAGAAATTTCAGCATCAGGTGTTTTGGAGGAAGAAAATATTGTTCTCGCAGGTGACTGAAACGCTCACAGCCCAGTTTGGGGTTATCATACCTCAGACCTCAGAGAAAGGACACTCAGATTTTGCAGCAGCCAACCGTCTTTTCCATGTAACAACGAAGACTGAGAACCAACCTTCGAGGCAGACCAGGGAGTGGGCTGGCCAGACATTACCTTTACCACTGCGGAGATGTGGAACTACGTTAACAACTAGGAAGTAACCAATCGAGAATCGATCAGTGAACACAAGCTAATCACAATTGAAGTCAAAAATAGTCATGCTACGCTACACAAGACAACACCTCGATTTAAAACAAAATTTGGTGGTCATCACCAAAGAAAGAAAGAAAGAAAACCTTTTGGTTCAATTTAAAGGCAATTAAGAACGGTGAAAGGTTAGACCTATTTGCTAACGATTTTTGAGAACTATAACTTCAGCATATAAAGATGCCTATAAGATCTTAAAAACAAAAACTAGCAGAAATTCCACCCCTAAATGGTAGAACCAAGACTTATTAGTGATGAAAAAAAGTCAGAGCCCATCGAAGAAGTAGTCAAAAGGAAACTGGAGACGAAAGAGAGAAATGGAAACAGGTATATAAGAAAAAGAAAAAGCTCTATATAGAAAGCAAATAAGGGAAACTAAAGAAACCATGTGGAAAAAATTTTGCACTGAACTAACCAAACTTTTGGGAAAACATTTAAATTGGCCACCTAAAAAATATTTAAACCCGCCATACTCTACAACCCATCAACAGACCCATACAGCACCATTACAGATGATATTTTACATAACTTGAAGATATTATCCCAAATGATGATACTACCACAGATGAAACACACCATATCTCCATGAGACAAAATGCTGATTACATCAAGACGAACCTACGTATAAATCAGGATAATAGGGATGAACCTCCTTTTACTATGGAAGATAATTGCAAGAAGCCATAAAGAGAACACCCACTAACAAAGATCCTGGTATTGATGGAAAATTCAAGGCATTATCTACAAAGCTATTCTCAATATCCTCTTGGAACTCTACAATACCTGTCTTGGAAGGACATTGGAAAGATTATTGCAAACAAGAATGAATCACCACCTGAAAACAAAGAATATGATGGACGCGAATCAATACGGCTTTCAAGAAGGTAAATCAACATAGCATGCCGTAAATGATCTAATGAAAATCATTAGTGAAAATTTTAAATCTAAAAAGTATACAGCTGTCATCTCCATTGATATTGAAGGTCATTCGATAACTCATGGTGGTCTTCCCTTATTAACGAGCTTTTTAAAAAAGAATTTCCACGTAGCATCCTTCAGATCTTGTGTAGCTATCTTCAAGACAAAGAAATTGTCTTCAAGTACGGAGATATTCAAGTCATGAAGAGGCTGCAAAAAGGAAGTCCTCAAGGTTCTTGCCTGAGTCCTATTTTATGGAATATCATCGCCGACAAGGTCTTGAGTATGGATTGGGGTCCCCACATTCAGACTCAAGCATTTGCAAACGATTTTATAATTATTATAACTGGCTCTACACGCAGGGAACTAGAAACCTTTGCTAAAGATGTTCTTAATAAATTTAGCATCCAGATATCAGATGAAAAACTTAACATTTCATCAAGAAAAACTAAAGCCATAGTTTTCCTATGCCAAAACTCAATAGAAAACCTATCTTTAAATTTGAAAACACCAGTGTCCCGATAGTAAAAGAATTAAAATACATGGGAGTCATTCTTGATGAACAACTCACATGGATTCCACATGTCAAGTTTTAAGAAGTGCGATCAAACGCACTTCTTAAAACTAGGAACATGATGGGATTCGCAGCTAAAACTTGGGGTGTTCGTCCATCAATTTTGAAGATTTGGTACATAACAGTAATTGAGAAAGCTGCTTGCTATGCAGCTAGTATATGGGGTATGAATACTACTGTAGCAATGAGAAACCATATAAATAGTCTTCAAAGGAGCTTCGCTCTTTTGATCACTCGAGCTTACAGAACAACTTCAAAGGCATCTCTTCAGATACTGGCTGGTATTGTGCCCCTGCACCTTGTCGTCCAAAAGGAAGCTGTTATTTCAAAAATAATGAAACTTCAGGAAAACATTAAGCTATTTGGACAATGGTATATCTGCACAGATTATCACAGGCCGACCAAAAGATATTTTTTTAAAACTTTTTTCATAATTTAAGGTGTTTCTTATGATTTTTGGGGTGCTCATTCCAATTATTCAATCGCTTTTCTCCTATCACACACCATTTTCCTGCAAACTCCATTAATATTTGGCTTTTATGACGCTAAAATCAAGTGCAGTAAAGTGAAAGGTGTATATAAAATGAAAGTAAAAATGTACTTGCAATTCCATTTTTTTCAACATTGTAATGATGAAAATTGGGGTAGATATTGTTCTTCCTTTTAGTAATTCAAAGGTTTGTATTTTCTTAACCTTTTGTCGGTAAAAGTTCGAGTGTAGCTTTCTCTTATGCGATGTTTCCGGAGTTTCTTGATGGCGGGACCAACAGTAATCCCCCATCATATTTACATCTCAACGACCTTAATATAGTTTTTCCATTTCCTTAATTTCTTGGTGGAAAAGCTCGCCTTGTTCTTCCCTCATTAATCCAAGATTTTCAGGGAAAAAATTCAAATGTGAATGCAGAAAAGGAACCATCAGACTCATATTACACCCAAGTTCTTCGAATTTTCTAAACATAATTTGAACTATATTTTCGTAATTAGGGCCTTTCTGGTTTCCAAGGAACTTCAAAACAACTTTAAATGCAATCCAATCATCCTTTTCTTTTGAGTTCATTACTGTTTCAAAGTTATGATCTTGCATCAGTTTTCTTATGTCAGGGCCAACAAAGACACCTTCTTTCAACTTTGCTTCTGACAAATGAGAGAATTTTTTGCATAGGTACTGAAACAAGGTTCAGTTTTTGAGATTGCTTTTACAAATTGCTTCATGAGGCCCAATTTTATGTGCAGTAGTTGGAGTAATATTTTTGGGGGTCCACCAAACTCACATGTTTAATGTTTTCGATCCCGGGCTCGAGATTTACGCGTTCTGGTCGCACTTTTCTTGTCCAATGTTGATACCGAGCCCTACTGTCCCATTCACACAGAAAACAAGGGAATTTCCTGTACCCACTTTGCTGTCCTATTAACATACCTAACACCTTCAAGTCACCACAAATCATCCACTTGTGATTGGAGTATTTAATCTTTTGTCACACAAGATGCAAATTTTTGTAGCTTTCTTTGAGATAAAGGAATGTCCCACAGACAATGAAGCGTATATGTTATCATTGTGTAAGAGAATTGCCTTCAGGCAGCCTTGGAGGAGTCAGTAAAGAGTCTCCATTCATCTTTATTGTATGTGATCCCAAATTCTTCTACTAACCCAGGTATGTTACAACAGAATACTAGGCAACCTTCTTGCTCAAAATAAGGAGCAAATTTTTCTTATCTTCTGTACCAACGGTAAGATGTCCCTGGAGCCAACAGATTCCTTTCTCACAACCTGGAACCAAGAAGTTCAGCTTTCTCTTTGGTTAAACGTAAATCTCTCACTAGATCATCCAGTTCGTGTTGCTGAAACAGCTGGGGTTTGTTGCTTTCAAATTCACAGTCGGATACATCAACAATCTCTTCATACTCAGAATCGCTGCTACTTGTTAAAAAGCTTCTAATGACACAGGTGGGTGTGGAATAGGAATACCCTCGCCATAAGGAACTAGACGCAAAGCTGGTTGGTGGTTTGGGTATGAAATAACTTTTATTCTTAGAATTGTATCCACTGACATCGATACTGCAAAAATAGCAATCAGTAGTATGGTTATTTTGTACTCTCCATACCTGCGTCCTTGATCGGGATATTTGTAGCTACCTAGGTGCGAAAGGCATTGGTAACAAAGTTAAATCCTCGTAAGAATCTTTGATTTACGCAAGTTGTTTGGAACCTGGATGTTTTCTTTAAAAATTTCCAACCTATAGGTGTATAGGATAAAGGTGCTTTTTGCGAGAAAACGGTACGTCCTGTGATGATTTAATGGTCATTTTCGGGTTCAACATGTAAAAAAATGTAAGGAGAGTCCACATTACGAAAAAAGTTTTTCATGGTTGGCCTGTGTTATGAATAATAATGTTTTTTAACTCGCCCAACCCGCTCAAGTCTTCAATAAATTATAGGACCACCCTCTCCCAGCATCACAACATCAATTTATACTGACGGCTCGAAAATTCCTAGCTCATATGTACTTTTTGAGGATTCCGCAATCTGCCATAGCTGGGCCAGTATCCTACATCCTTGCAACTCTGTATACCAAGCTGAACTGCTTGCTCTTAAGGAAGCAGTCTACTATTGTGTTTCAGAGAGAATGGCAGCTAACATCTTTACAGACAGTGCATCAAGTATTATAGCTCTGGGTAATCTGTTCTCCCACAACCAAATCATCAATGAAGTAAAACAAACTGCTTGAGGCCACTGAAATACCCCAAATTAACATCTCTTGGGTAAAAGCACACGTTGGCATTTAGGTAAACAAACAAGCAGACTCACTTGCGAAGTCTGCAGCAAATGGGATTTCCCATCAAACAACCAGTTTAAAGTGGCCGAGAAGCAAATTATTGAGTTCAATTGATGCTTTGGTCTTGGACTAATGGCAAGCAGAATAAGATGTCTCTACCAAAGGGAGATACACTTATCAATTCTTTTCGAAGATTTCAACCGAACTTATTTACCAGAATTCAAAGCTGGTACAATTTTTCGCAGGCCGTGGTTCATTTCCGGCGTATCTAGAACGTTTCCATCTTAAAACAAGTGTGCTGTGAAACAGCGGCTGAGAAGGTGATCCCATCCACTACCTTTTTAACTGCGATCTCACAAGTCCGTGGCATTTGGCGAAACCTTCTCTACAAAATTACTCTCATTGGTGCCAAAGTACTGCTAAGAATAGACACTGCCACCACAAAATCCTTAAAATGATGGAATTTCTCAGCTCCGACATTGATTATATCTGTGAGAGCTGAGAAGTCGAAAATTCTCGAAATAAGCTAGCTTTTCTTAGGAAATTAGTATATCTATTTTATAGTTGTCTTTTTTAGAGGTTTCGCTCTTTGAAATTTTTTTGTTCTGAATACGTATTCTTATTTATTAAGCATTTAGCGTCTCCGAAAAAGTGTCAGATTATTAGTTTCTACTGTAAGTCGACGATATATCCTCTGTAGCAGCGCTTAAACGCCATTGCATAAACATCTTTTCATTCGCTAAAATTTATTATAGATTCATGATCAGTCTACATCTAGAGTTCTTAGGAACGTGAATTTCTGGACAGCGTTGGTCGTGGCTTCATCCATTGCATGTGGTCTTGAAATTGGCACAAAATGTCCTCTACTTTCCCAAATCACGCCATGTACTGACACGAATTATTCAGATTTCAAATTGCAGTAAGTTCGACAATCAACGGGACATGGACATAGTTTTTAACAAAATCCGTTACTGGGATATTAAGAATAGAATCGAGATAATCGAGAAATGTGCTCTGCAGTTATTAGCAAAGTTGATTATGAGCCATTAGCTTTGAGACATCCAGTGTCTTTAAAACACTGGGCCGCGGAAGCCCGGTTCGACGAGTAACGGATTAGCAACCGGAGGGTTGCAAGTTCGAATCCTACCAAAGACCATCTTGTACAAACGGGGATAGTGCGTTAAATCTGCCGTGGTCTCAAATGTCCTCACGTTGGCGTGATGTGGAAGTTTGGAGAGTGGGATACCAGAGCAGTTGTGATCTCGTCATCTGACCGTGCTTCAAAATGGCGTGGTGTTGTGCTCGGATCTTTCGGGCCTTCACCAATAACCAGTTGCGTTGTTCCAGTGCAACGCTAATTGAAATACCTACCTACCTTTGATAGGTATTAAGTAAGTATTTTAATTAACGTCGCACTGGAGCAACAGAACGGGTTATTGGAGATGATTACGGGATCAAACCCGAAGGGAAAGGTCCGAGGGCAACACCACGTACTTTTGAACTATGGTCAGATGACGAGGTCACACCTGATCTGGCACCCCACTCACCAAAGTTTCACACCTCGTCAACGTGAGGACATTTGAGGGGGGGTATTTGGGGGTATTTCAATTAACGTCACACTGGAGCAACACAACGGGCTATTGGTGACGGTCCGGGATCAATCCCAAAGGGAAATATCCGAGGACAACACCACGTAATTTTGAACCACGGTCAGATGACGAGGCAACACCTGAGCTGGCACCCCACTCTCCAAACTTCCACACCACGCCAACGTGAGGACATTTGAGGCCACGACAGATTTAACATGCACCAGCCGCCTTTGTACACGACGGTGTTTGGCTGGATTCGAACTCGCAACCCTTCGGTTGCTAGTCCGTTACTCTTCCAACCGGGCCACCGCGGCCCCCGGACATTTGAGGCCATGACAGATTTAACGTACGAACTTGTTTCAAATGGAAGCACTAAGAACGAATTTTAGATATCTTGTAAACTCTTGTAAGACTAGGTTGAACATTGAATGCCATGCCGTCTAGTGGTTAGGATACCTGGCTTTCACCCAGGTGACCCGGGTTCGATTCGCCCTAAACGTGGAAGATTGTTCCATTGTGTAATGATTAGCACTCTGAATCCAGTTGCCCATTTTAAATCTCTGCGGTAAACTGTCTTTGAAAGTCACGATATTTCTATTTAAGTATGTCAATAAATATGGTTATTAATCGTGTTGTGGGGTAAAATCAGCACTACCCTACCCGAAAATCGCGTGACGCTCAGAAACTTGAGGACTTGGGGTTCAGTTCGACGAGAATATTCCGTTTTTATTAAAATGAGTCATTTGTGAACTAGTATATTCTATATAGCTTAGTTCTCTAAAAACATCATATATAATGACGATCAATTTATGCTTTACTCCTAATTTTAGTCTTGGATATGTTATTTTATATTTCAATTTTTTTCGATTCAGTTAAACGTCTTAACCCTCCGGGGCTCAGACGCAAATATCCGTTTTGCAAAATGCAGTCTTCCTTGCATGACACCAACCAGTTTTTATTTTATTTTCTGATGTAATTTTTCCTACTATTATTTTAACCGAAAAATGCGGTTATTTAGTCATGGTGTGTTATGGGGTAAACGTAGTACTACCCTACTCGAAAATCTCGTAAAAAGTCAGACTTGAGTTCGTGGGGATTTCAGTTCAACCAGCATATTCTGTTTTTACTTAAATGAGTCATTTTAATGGGCATAATCATTATTCACGAAAAAGAGACGTTTCCCATGATAAAAATGCTAGGTAAAATCTGCACCGTGGAAACCTCGATGGTCCAGAATTGAGTCAGAAATACCTCATAAATATTCAGATTGCAGAACATTAATTGTTTTGCATGCGCATTAATCAGGCCGGCAGTTTGGCGATTGTCTCCAGTTGGCTTCCAGCTTCATTTGTGAATGTATCTTACTCCAGGGACCTCGCCCGTCGATAGCTCCCCTGTGGACTTTTCAACAATGCAAGAAGATATCATAATGATATCTCTGTCACACTTAGCTGAGTTGATGGATTTCTTACGATCGGGAATGTGGATCCTATGTATTATGGGTTGCATTCAAATATCAATAGTATCATTCGTCTTGATATTCTGCTATTTGTAAGTAATTTTTCAACTTAATTTTAGAGAATTAGCGCGTTTTGATTATCTCTTATTTTGATCTCGTTTTATCCTTATTGAAATTTAGTAGAGATATTTGATGTTGTCACGAGTTCGTATGCGTGTTTGCATGATGTTGAAATTATAAAGATTGTAAAGTGTGAAATTGAGCTTAGAACTGTTGTTTAAATTTTTTAAATTTTGCACGTTTAGTAGAGGAGTCAAATTTTTCGGTCGTGCGGATAACTATAAATGTTTGAAAGCTAGAAATTACGCTAAGTTTTTATATTTCTTAATCCGTATTTGCAAAAATTATGCTTGAAAAGTACTGAATTTGGTTAATTTAATCCCTTTTTAAAAAATTGCGAAAAGTAATTTTGAATACGGTATTTAGAGGGAAGAGTGAAATTGTTCAATTTGGAATTTAATATGAACAATTTATATTGTTAAAAAAAACGCATTTATGAGTATTTGTGCGACAACTCATGATTAAAATTGCGCTTAGCTCAATTTAAATGCGCACGTTTTTGGCGCAATCAGAAATTTTGAATCCCTACAAAAAATGTGAAGTTGGAAATTGCTTTTATATTTGCATCAATTTTCAATTTATACTTAATAAATTACCCGTGAAAATATTTATTATATTTAATTTAGTCTGTTTCTCAAAACGTATACAGAAACCGTGAGTACTAATTTTGAATATAATACTAATTCATGAATATAGATTTGAACAAGTGCGCACAATTTGTCAAACAGAACGGTGATTTTTTATTTGAGAAATGTTTTCTATAGCATTTTGAAAAAAATGTTCTATTTTCAAACAATTCTGCACCTGTTATTGTGTATTATTTAAGTGCATATGCTTGTAGTTTTAGTGTTCGTTGCTTTTCGATTCATTACCATCGCATGTTCCAAAAAGCAACGAACGTAACATTCACTGCTTGTCTTCATGTTCGTTATATTTGCTTACCGCATATTCTATATTCAACACAATGCGTAACTGGGTTGAATTTTGTAGTCATTATTTAGCAGTTTATCATTATTCCCATGGATTGATCAAATCATCAACGAATTCTGTTTCCGGCTCCTTAAATATCAAAATACTAAAAAACTACTTAACATACATAGTGAGAAATATCAAATGCACTTAATGGTCTTACTGCTGGGTCATTCCACGCAAAATGAGCAAATCGGCTGTATCTGACATATCACCGATTTTAATGAAAATCAGTTTTTTAATAGGTCACATATAGTAATGCCCAACTGCAAAATATTAGGTTTCAGAAATCTGTATTTTGTTAATTATTGATATTTAACGTTCAAGGTCACATAAATTTAGATTTTCTGGCACTAAAAATGGCCTGTTTACGATCCTATATTTCAATAAGTTATTGACACAAATTTAAAATTTTTATATCGCTGCATTCTTCAGAAAAGCGTCTCTTAGGAAACGTCAGAATATAATTTAATGGCCGTCATTGCTGAACGTGTGGGGTCGTAGAATATAGAAATTTTGCCAATTTGCTACAAATTTCAAATTGCTCTTTCAAATTGTTCTGGTATCTATAAATGGAAAGACAATATTAAAAATTATTCGTAGTGAAGAGCCTTTTCAAACAAATAGCTTGTCGTAGTTTGGTGATTGTATTTCTACTCCTTTATAAAGAAAAAACATTTAAAAGTAAATATTATGTAAAAATACGATTTTTCAAATTTTCAAAATGCATATTCCACTGTGAGGGAAAGCTCCAAGAACATCAAAACTTTTCAACATAAAAGAGCAATATGTCTATTATATGTTCTGAAATTTTCATAATTTCAATTTGATTATTTTTGTCTCAGGAAAATTTTTAATTATTCGTTAATTTTACTTTTTTATCGCAGCTGATAAGTTATAATCTCCGATAATATAAGAAATGCAATATAAGAACGAAATCTAACTATTATTATGGTGCACGCGCAAAATGTCACATGAAATTTCTTTTTAAAATCTTTTTTGCTTAATCCAAGGAGTGTTTCCATCAGTGAAATAACTAGGTGGGAAATTAATTTTGTTAGAGAAGTCTTTTCGATTTGCTTTTTCCTTTGCAAACGTAAATATTAAATACTACTACTTGTGAATATTAAAAGCGTTTTGTAAATATTAAGCATTATTAGTCAGGTAAACACGAATTTTGAGTAAAAAAAGATAAACATCGTTGTTAAACTCAATTCTCCCAAATGTACATAACTCACGAATCCTTGTTCCATATTTATCACAATCACTAGTGAAATAAGTATAGATTTCAAGAATTCGGCAGCACTAGGAAAATTTCTATTTAAGCAACTTAGAAATTGCACGAGACCTTTATCAGATTGAAAGTGAATTTGGAGACAATCAAGTAAAGGTTTTAAATGTTTAAGCTTTTTATATGATTTGATGTCCTGCTTTTTTTCCTTCAAAAATAAAAAATAATTTGGTACTTCTTTGTTGATTTGGGGTTTCACTGTTTCGATTTTATTGTCATTTGAAACGAGTAACATGTATAGAATGGGAAAAAAATGCTATGATTGGCGATAATGAACATTGCCAGTTAGTGCGATACCGATGGAATATAGTAACCCGTCGTAGAACATCCGAATAGTCGTTTGGCGACGAAACTTTCAATCGCCAATTGATTGGAAGGGCAAGAACGTGTTTTTGCGTTTACTAATTTTGTTATTGTTGCTTTGGACTCAAAATACAATCCTGAATTTCTTTTTACAATAGACATATTAAACTATATTTTTCCAAAATATAGTTTTCGTCAGAGCTGTCCTTCATTTCATTTTGCGTGCCTATTTTAAGTGGTAAATCGTCATTTTACAATTTTCCTTTGCTGTTTGGAAGATGAAGGAAATAAAAGCCGACTTCTAAACTTCAGCAGTAGTTTTATCATACCTAACACTGTATCTGGTATGAATTTCAACGATGCATTTGATTTCCTTTAGCCCATAGAAACCTTTCTAATTCTATCAAAATCGACTATTTTCCATTTTTCGCTATTATTTGTTAGCTTAAATATGATGTTTAAAATTGTTGTTTTCAAATAGATAAAAAGAAAATTCTTCATAAATTACAAAAATATGAAATATTGTTGTCTACGTTAAGTAGTTTTTGAGGAAGAGATCTTCAAACATGCTACATCAATCGATTTCACAGCTGCTCTTCAAGGTTGCAAGTCCTTAAAATGCCTGAAACTTCCAAAATATTTAATTTTGAACCAAAATATTTTGTTATTTATGCATAAACTTAACCCCTGTAGCAAATTTCATGAAAATCCGTCACCCTACTGCCACAGGTTTTTTCTGATTTTTGCTCATTTCACATGAAATGACCCTGCTCCAAATTTCACTGAAATCGGTCACAAATATGAGAACACTTTCAGTCAGATTTGAAGAAATTCATTGAAAATTTGAACGTGCAGAAATTTTCTCTTATTCTTCTCAGCAGACGAATTTGAGACACTTCGCAATCGAGCATTCAAACGAACAGCTCTTTCCTATGCTTCTTCATGTCAGAGGGAGAATATGAGGCAATCTGTTACTCATTGAAAATTCGAACGTGCAATCCTTTTCTCCTTTCATAAATCTCGCTGGAAAAATCCCATTAAGCAGGAACGCTCGTTTATTAACACTATTTGCTCGCTAATCTACATCGATCAACACTTCTTGTTTCTTTATGTTTGTTGGGATATATTATTGACGATTACATTTACTCGGTTTGAAACTAAAGTCGATTTGTAGTTATAATTTAAACGCGC
The DNA here is from genome assembly GCA_933210815.1 of Meta bourneti. NCBI lineage: Eukaryota > Metazoa > Arthropoda > Arachnida > Araneae > Tetragnathidae > Meta > Meta bourneti. The sequence continues at coordinate 77,008,083 of OW119933.1, read as the reverse complement.
AATATGTTTCTGGGTTCATATTTTTGAGTGAAAAATCCTGTTAAGTGAGGAGGCTCGTTTTTTAATGCTACTTGTCTTTTTAGTCACCACCGTTAACATTACTCGTTTCTGTGTTAATGTGTGTTAACATAGATTCCTGTCTGTAAAAATTACTCGGAAGATTTTAAAACTAAAAGTTGAGTTGTAATTACGGTTCCAACGTTCAATATTTCTCTAGGTTCATATTTTCAGTGAAAAATCCTGTTAAGCGAGGAAGATAGTTTATCACTACTACTTGTTTGTTAAACGACATTCGTTAACATTGAACATTCTTTAATGCATGATAATGTATATTAACATAGATTCTTGTGGGTTAAAAATACTCGGCATTTGGAATTTAAACTAAAAGTTGAGCTGTAGTTACGTTTCGAAAGTGAAATGTTTTTGTGGGTTCATAGTTTTCATTGAAAAACCCTATTACCTGAGGGAGATCGTTTTTCAGTAGTACTTGCTTGTTAATCCACATTCGTTGACATTGCCCGTTTCTTAATGTTAGTTAATTTAAGTTAGCATAGATTCTTGCAGGGTAACATTACTCTGCATTTGGAAACTAAAATTAAAATTGTAGCTATGATTCATATGTGCAATATTTTTCTCGGTTCATATTTTGCAGAAAAACATTTTAACCAGAACAAAACATTCTACCAGATTGATGCAAGAGTTCGTCCCGTTTTTATAACCAAAATAGAAGAAAAACTTATTTACTAAAAATTACATTTAATCAATATAGTATGTGCCGTTCTCCATCTCTCTTGTAGCTGCATAATCTCGCGCTCATAGAAGTTCTGAGGTTTCTGGCTAAAGAACTGATCCAGGTGATTTTTCAAGTCTTCAAGGAAGTAAAGTTTTTACGATCCCAGCTGTTTTGAAGCGATCTAAATAAATGGTAGTCGGAGGGCGCAAGGTTGGGATATTACGGTAGATGGAACAAAACATCCCAGTCAAGTTGTAAAAGTTTGACGGCTGGCCAAAGACACATGTGGTCTAGCATTGCCTTGATGGAACTTAATGCCCTTTCTGTTGGCTAATTCAGGCCGCTTCTGGTCGATTGCTCGCTTTAATTGACTTAGTTGTGAACAGCATTTCTCCAAATTAATGGTCTGGTTTTCAGGAAACAGATTATGATAAATGATTCCCTTCCAGTTCCACACACACACATCAAATGCATAGTATAAATTTCTTCGGATGTAAACTGCCTTTTGCGCTGGTTGAAGGGCCATCTGTGCTCGCTTAGACCATGATCTTACGCTTAACATTATTATACACAATCCATTTTCCATCACCTGTAACCCTCCGCTTTAAAAATGGATAGATTTCGTTGCGTTTCAATAGAAAATCGCAAGCAGAAATTCGGTCATCAAATTTTTCTCCGTTAACTCATGCGGCACTCATACATCGGCCTTACTAAATATTGCAAGTTGACGAAATCACCTTGACCCTGTTGTCTGGTTGATTCCAAGAATTTCTTCGATCTCTCGAGTTGTTCTATGCCGATCACTTTCAATTAGCGCCAATATTTCGTTGCCATCAGCCTCAGTCGGCCGTCCAGAACGTGGTGCATCGCTAAGATTAAAATTGTTTTCACGAAACTTTCTGAATCACTTACGGCACGTGGCCTCGTGGTCAACGTCACCCTCGCCATACGCAACACATCTTCTATTGCATCTGCGAAGTATTTTTGCCTTTTCGGAAATACAGAAAGCATAGTATGTCTAAAATGCTCCTTATTTTCTGCCATTTTTAATGCTTAACAAAATTTTAAAAATGCAACCAAATAACACAATTTTTTCCCAAGTACTCTCTCTCTCTCTCTGAAATTACTTCTTTCAAACAACATCAAAGCTTTACACGTGTGAAGTAGATAACACTTCAGTTTTACGATGCAATGGCATCTAACGCCAAAAGGGACGAACTTTTGCATCAACCCCAATATTGTAACACTTCCCATTTAACCCTCTCTAATAAGGCGGATTTTCTGATCAAAACGTCATGTTCCGTAATTGTCTAAATTGGAGATCATAAAATTCTTCGCGAGTAACCATCTGTCCATAACTTACCCGGGAAATAATCTTACAGCACTTCAACTGACATTACATCGGTTATAAAGTTCCAAGCACTCACATAAAGCGTCTTCATCTGACGTTATATTGACATTCATGATCTTATAAATGTCAAGCCTCTTGACTACACTCAAAATTCCACTTCAAGTGGATTTTTCCTTAGATGCTGCCGAAGAAACTCTGGGAAAATCAGGGAGTTGCGATCCAGACCGAGAAGCGAGTGGACTCTCGTTCCTAACCTCAGCCGAACCCTTCTGTGCCAAAATATCGGTAAATTTGTATATAATAGCTGTAGGATGTACGAATAAATGTTATAGTGGTGAATATAAGTTTCTAGTTATTTTACGCTACCATTTGTAACTTTCATCATTCCATCTCATCCGGTATAGCTTATGATTCGTGGATAGCGCTGGGATTTGATACAGTATCCCGAGACAGAAGGCGTTTCGCGCTGTTGGATTATTGCAGGGAGGAAGCAAGTCTTCTTTCTTCCCTTCAGATAGAGGGGTTGTCTCTGACCCACTTTCTGCAGGAGTGTTTAACGAGAGGTGGTTTTGGCTCGTTGGAAAGTTTCTATCATCGAGATAGTTTTTTTGTGCTAACGAAACTCGTTAGTTAAGTGTGGTCGAAAGGACCGCATGGTAAACGAACCGCCAGGTGTCGAGATCGAATCGAGCTGATTCGGGGCTGCCCAGTCAAGAGAAGGTCAAACTGACCAAGTGTGTGGTTGAACGGACTGCACGGAAAGCGACCCACCAGGCGTCGAGGAGTGAATCAACCAGATTCGAGGCTACCTAGCCAAGTGAAAGGTCAAACTGACCGATTGTGGGCTTTTAAGCCGAAGAAAATGTGTTTGTGCCATTAGGCAGTGTTGAGTTTTCAGCCAAGTGAAGGTCAAGCTGACCATTTGTGGGCTCTTCAGCCAAAGAAAAAGTGTTTTTGTGCCATCCGGGCAGTGTTGTGTGCTAAAAGCAGATAATAAATTCTGTGCGCCGTCAGGCCAGAAAGTTGAGTACTACGAAAAGGGTGAGTACTTTTATATTTCTTGAGTTGTGATTACAGTTTGGTTGGAATTTCTTAAAATTCTGTTTAACAAGTTTTGAGATACTCTAGTGTTTTTTCTTGTATGGGAACATTGTTATACATTTTTTCTAGAGCATCGTAAAATTTTGTTTGTAATTACAACTTAAGAATTATACAGGAATATTATTGCTAAAGTCTTCAGAAATGACTTTCTTAGGTAAAGGAAAAAAGCAGGATTTGCTGAATCTGGCGAATGAGTTAGGGATAGATACGACTCCAGAAATGAGATTTCCTGAAATAAAATATGCAATAACTGGTAGTGATGATTATGAAGATTTTGTAAAAACTCAGACTATTCTTGCGGCTAGAAAAACGGAAGAGGAGTTAGAGAGGGCTGAAAAATTAAGACTAGAAGAGTTAGAGAGGGCTAAAAAAATTAAGACTAGAAGAGTTAGAGAGGGCTGAAAAATTAAGACTAGAGGGATTAGAAAGGGCCGAGAAAATAAAACTAGCAGAACACGAATTACAAGAAAAGGAAATTCAGATGAAATTCGAATTAGAGAAGTTAAAATTAGAAAACGAATACCAAAAAAAAGATGAATCAATTGATTCTACAAAATCCCATTCTATATCATCCCGGTTAAATATAAAAAATAATTGCAGAATGAATTCAATCCAAACCAATCCGATATTAGTTTATATCTTGTAATTTTTGAACGCCAGGCTAAAAGAGCGTTAATAGAAAAAGAAAATTGGGTAGTGTATTTGTTGAGCCTGTAACCATTAGATATAGTGCAACTAATTGCTCGTGAGCCAGAAGAAAAAGCCGAAAATTACGATCACGTTAAGAAACTATTATTTCAAAGATTTAAATTAAGTCCAGAAATCTTCCGCCAAAAATTTGTGCAACATCAAAAGAAATCAGATGGCACATGGAAGGATTTTACTTTTGAAATTAAGAATTATTCGGAAGAATGGCTCATAGGTTTAAAGGTTGAAAATTTTGATGAGCTTAAGGATCTAATGATTGAAGATCAATTGAAAAAACGCGCAAAATTCGATATGAAAGACCATTTCCTAGATGATTGGGCTTCTGTTAAGTCACCATCAAAACTAGCAGAACTTTTCGATAATTACGAGGACGTAGGAAAAGTAAAACCGAAATTCAGTGATAGAGTTTATAAAAATGAAAAGACTACGCCAACATCCGGCCCAAAAGGAAGGGAAACTAAGTTAGGGGATGCTCCCCAGCATCAGACCGTTTCTCTCCCCCGGCGTTCTAATTCCAGCGAAAGAGCTTTTGAAAGAGGAGCGGCCCCAAGGTGTTATTACTGTAATGTGATAGGTCATATAAAACCAGCTTGCCCAAAATTAAACAAAAAGAAAGATACAGAATCGCTAAATAATGTTGAAGTAAATAATGAGCAAAATTGCTTGAATTCTTATACTAGCCAGGGCTCCGTGAACAGATGCAAAATTCATATTCTAAGAGGTACTGGAGCAACAATTGATCTAGTATGCAAAAAGTATATCAATCCTTCTTTTTCCGGTGAAAATATCTGGATAAAGCAACCACTAAGTCCAGATTTGGTTTATTTGTCCCTAGCGGTCGTGGAGGTTTCCGGAGATTTCGAGATGGTTCAAACAAAAGCGGTCGTCTGCGGAAATCATTTAAACCACCAGGACAGATACCTGTTAGGAAATAAAACAGCCGTGTTGATAACGAAAAAACTGGATACGATTTTTTCCAGTGGAAGTTGTTAACGCTGTCCAGACAAGGTCTCAAACAAGAGAGGATCAAAGGGAAAATGAAACGAGAAAAATTGGTGAGGGAGAAAATAAGGATTATGTATAATCGTTTCTTCAGAGGCAGAGGAAGAAATTTAGATCCTTGCTCTGCAGAAAGATGTCCCTGAACTAGCTCCCTTGAAAATTGATAGGGATGATTTTATAAAGGCTCAGAAAGACAGCCGTGATCTTAAAACGTTATATGACCAGGCATTGAGTCAGGCACGGACTACTTCAAGTAAAGCATATTCTCTCGTAAATGGATTACTAGTTAAAATTCGGGAAGATAAGTTGGGTAACATTGTGAAACTATTGGTAGTACCGGAGGGGTTACGTGAACGAATTAAATCTTTATGTCATGAAGGAACGTCCGCACATCTGGGTAGTATAAAATCCAAAAATAAGTTAAACCGATATTTTTACTGGCCTAACTGCTATAAAGATATGGAGGAATTTGTGAGAACTTGTGATCAATGTCAGAGGGCTGGAAAGCCAAATGATAAAAAGAAAGCTCCTTTAACCCTCTCGCTGCGTAATTTTTTTATCAAAATAGGTTCAAAAATTGCGTATTTTTTTATTACATATTTCAAATCTACATATATTTTAGAGTTAAAATATACAAAAAATTTTTGTAAAAGAGTTTTTTTTTCAATATAGAATTAGATCATATAAAAAGGTCGGAATATTGAAATTGAAGAATAATCATATAAAAGCAAAATTTTGAAAATTAATCTTGGTTAAATTATGATTTATTTTATGAAATACAAAGGTAAAAGGTATATACTAATGAAAATATGCAAAATACTTACAAAACATTTATTAAAAATGAAGAATTATTAGAAGTCACTATCCGCAGAGGAATCCGAGAAATTCTCATCAGTTTCGCTATAACTATCTTCAATATACTTAATATCAGAGTCAGAACTGCTATCAGTGTCGGAAATATTGTCAGGAATGTAGGTTCTATCACTCGCAAAACGCTTCCTGCCAGACATCTTTGAGCTTTGAAAAGAGCGCGCAAAATGCTACAAAAAATGCTTGTATATTTCGCAGAAATGTGGACATCTAAAGCCATCTGTTAACCTAGATTTGAATAAACAATTAAACATCACAGAAAAGCCAAAATGAAACCATGAATGGGAAAAGAGCGGGTTGCACAGTTAAATAGACGGCAAAAATGCATCCCCGCGGAAATCGCGGGATGCGCAAATTTTGCTACTTCTACGTTGCCCGCGGAAATCGCGGGATACGCAGCGAGAGGGTTAAAGTTAGTTCCGGTTATTCAAGAGATTTTTACCAAACTGAATATTGATGCATGAGGGCCTCTTCCAATTACACCTAACGGGAATCGTTATATTATCACCGCAATTTGCATGTGGAGTAAGTTTCCCGAAGCCTTTACCTGTGGCTGATATTAGTTCTGTGAGTGTCACAGACACACTTTTAAACAGTTTTAGTCGCATGGGATTTCCACGCGAAATAACAATGTGACCAAGGTACTTCCTTCACTAGTGCTCTTACTACAGAGTTTTTTTTAAAGATTTGGCATCAACGTCAGGCACAGTTCTGTTTATCACCCCCAGAGTAACCCTATCGAACGGTTTCATCGAACATTGAAACGTCTTTTAAGGGCTTTATGCTTAGAATCGGGTACAGAATGGGACAAGCATCTCCCATTTATACTCTTAGCACTGCGAACAGTTACTCACGAAAGTACCGGATATACACCTTCAGAGTTAGTGTATGGGAAAAACCTCCGAACTCCAGAAATGTTAATAACGGAACATTGGATGGAACCAAAGGAAGAAAATGATCTCGTAACCGAGTACATGTTTAAATTAATCAATAGACTGAAACAATGTCGAGAAGTGGCAATAGCTAAGATGGAGGAGATGCAGGTAAAACGGAAAACCTGGTACGATAGGAATACAGTAAAACGAGAATTTAAAGAAGGAGATCTTGTTCTTGTTTTAGCAACCTCTAGACCAAATAAACTGTCAGTGCAGTGGATAGGTCCTGGTACAATCCTAAGAAAAATTTCTGAAACAAATTATCTGGTAGAGATACCTGGTAAAAGAGAAAGATATCAGATTTACCACATAAATATGCTTAAAAAACTTACTACGAAAGACCGGAACATGTCGATCTGTTAATAACTAAGGAAAATCATGAATCGTTAGTAGATCATGAAGTAGAAATTCCATATTTGGAAAACAATTCCACAATTTACGATCTCGAAGAGATAATTTAAAATAGCGAGTTAAACAAAACTCTTAAGGACTCGCAAGTAAATCAATTACGCGAATTATTAAACCGGTTTTCTAAATGTTTTTCAAATGATCCCGGTTTAACTGATCTATTGGAACACGAAATTGAACTTATTAGTAATAAACCTATTAGGTCAAAACCATATCTCATGACCCATAGACAAAAGGAAATTTAGAAGACAGAAATTAAACGAATGTTAAAATTGGGGGGAATTATCGAAGTAGGAGAGTGAGATTACATATCACCTATGATTTTAGTTGAAGTACCTGGCAAGGATCCTAGACTTTGTGTCGATTATCGTAAGCTAAATGAAATCATTAGAACGGAATATTTTCCACTTCCAAACATAGAAGAACGTGTAGAAAAGGTGTCATCTGCTAAATTTATTACAATTCTCGATTTTTCGAAGGAATATTGACAAATTTGTTTAAGTAAAAATGCCCAACGTTATGCTGCATTTTGCACTTCTTTTGGAACTTACAGACCCCTTAGACTGAGTTTTGGGTTAAAGAATGCACCATACTTTTTTTAGCAAACTCATGGCTGAATTGCTAAAAGGTCTTGAAAACTTCGTGGTCCCATACTTGGATGATATCGCAATCTTTTCAAATACATGGGAATCTCATTTAAAACACATAGAATTGGTTCTTGATCGAATTATGAAAGCCAAGTTAACCATAAAATCGTCCAAATGTAAATTCGCTCAAAACCATATCAAATACTTAGGACATGTCGTGGGTCATGGCTCACGTTCCCCGCAGAAGCCTAAGTTCAGTGTGTTCTCGAATTTCCAACCCCTCGCACGAAAACCCAAATTCGAGAGTTTCTTGGATTAGCGGGATACTACAACCGGGGGTACATTGATATGTTCTCAGTGATAGCAGCACCTCTGACAGATGCGCTTAGAGGGAGAGCGAAGAAAGGAGAAATTGTTTGGACAACAGAATGCGAGATAGCATTTCAGGAGTTAAAAAAGAAATTAACTGATAAACCTGTTTTATATGCTCCAAATTTTGAACGCGAATTTATTGTACAAACAGATGCTTCCAATGTAGGCATGGGTGTAGTATTAACCCAGTTAAATGAACAAGGTGAAGAACATCCTATTCTTTACCTAAGTAAAAAATTCTCAGATGTTCAAAAGCGCTACGGCACCACTGAGAAAGAATGTGCCAGCATTGTCTTCGCGATAAAAAAAATTGCACTATTACTTAGATGGGAATGAGTTTTTAATCATGACCTATCATAATCCATTAGTTTGGTTGAGGACGACCTAAGTTCTAACCCTAAGCAAGTTCTAACCCTAAGCAAGTTCTAACCCTAAGTTAATGCGATGGGCGTTGGCACTGCAGTCATACAATTTCAGAATTATACATCTGTCGGAAAAAAGTCATAAGAACGCAGATAGTCTCAGCAGATCAGCTGTAGATGAATAGTGTATACTTTTAAACAAAAATATATATTCCAGTATTTTCTTTGTTAGTTACATTTTTTAGTATCTGTGTGTATTAAAGGTAATCAGAACATGATTGTTTTCAATTTTGGTTATAATGTATAATTGCTATAGTATTATGTAGTTCTAATTATGTGTGATTTTATTTTGATTTTACTTTTTATATTGTCAGAATCTTTGCAAGTTCCCTTACAAGAACATTCACTTGCTAACAGCAAAATAGTCTAAAACTAAGTTTGAGGTTTTGTTTGTTTAATTTACAACTCAGGAAATATTATGATACTTTATATCTATTAGTTGTATTTTCTAAATATACAAGTGTCATCAGTCTACAGATGAGTTCTTATGTCAATAATTGAGAAGATACTAACTTTTCCTTTGGAGAAAAGTTTTTCCAAGGTGGGAGGAGTTGTAACACTTCCCATTTAACCCTCTGTAATAAGGCGGCTTTCTGATCAAAACGTCATGTTCCGTAATTGTCTAAATTGGAGATCATAAAATTCTTCGCAAGTAACCATCTGTCCATAACTTACCCGGGAAATACTTTTACATCACTTCAACTGACATTATATCGGTTATAAGGTTCCAACATCGACCTTAAAAGTAACTAGGCGGACCAAGTGGGCGGAGTCACGGTCGTAAGATCTCAGAAGCTTAGGTCACGTGGGTAAGGGAATTGACACGGACAGATCAGCTATGTAAGCGCAGGATTTAGTGGTTTTAATCACATTCAATAATTGAATTTTACACGGCTTTTAATGTGTCTCAATGGAAAAAACCTTTTCATAAGAAAAAGAAAATAGTTTCTCATGGTATGGTGCTGAGCGAATAAAAACAACGATTGAAATGGTACAATTGCGAGTGATTAGGTCATGCCTGATAATTTGAAATACGTACCTTTTTATAAAGGGAAACACTAATAAAAGCGCGTTTTTTGCTAGCAAATCATCTCTTGAAGATTTCAAATTGATACACACAACACAATACTCTTTTCTTTTTATTTCATTACCAGATGAAAAATGACACTTCACTTTGATAAATCTAAAGTATTTTGTAGCTACAAAATCACATTTGTAAAGTTCCTTGGTATTTTTCAATTTATAGTATTTTTTTATTTTATTACAATCAAAAATAAATCATGTTCTAATTTTAAGTTCAAACTTTAAAAATATATTAAAACATATATGAAGCACAATTAATTTCGAATGCAATATATTTATTAGGGTAAGGTCTAGTCTTAAAAATAATTTCCTTAATCTTATAAGTTATAATTCCTTTTATAAAAATGTTGTAATAATTGAACACTTCTGGAAACATTTTTTATTTACTCGAGACAAACATTTTTATTTACATCAAAGATGTTTTTATTTACAAGACATATTTTTATTTACATGAAACAAACGTATTTTTATTTACAAGACACATTTTTATCTACACGAAACATTTTTATTTACAAGAGACAAAACATAATTTTATTCACAAGAGACAAAACATATTTTTATTTACCATTCAGCTGGTTCAGAAGATTGTAACCATTTTTTCAGTTGATAATTTCCACAAGAACTTTTTATAAAGTTTTAGTAAATTTGATTGTTTTATAAATCGAAATATTCTTTTTGAAGAAATTTTCAAAATGATCATATTTTTTGTTGTAAGCCCCATTACTTTTGTGTTTTCTAGTACACCTTTTTTTGCAAGTTTTTAATAAAACATGTTTGTTAATAGGTTTTAATCATCCCTAAATTGAAGCACAAATTTTGATTGTGAGCATTGCTTATAAGGAAAGCAATTTAATGCTCCAAATATGCTCTTAACAAATAGTTTATAGAAGTGTACACACAATTATGAATATGTAAGTCTTTTTAATGTCCCTTAAAACCAAAAGAAAAAATAAGACTAGTGGGAACCCTGCACCACACATGCTTAGCTGATATAAAATTGAGTGTAACTAAATTCAAAGTTTCATTATCATATCATCCTATAAATAATTGTCTTCCTGCATCTTCATGATCTTCAGGTTACCATAATCAGAAATTTGAAACATTCCGACGATGAAAACAATGACTGGAGGCTCTGAAACTAAATTGATTCAATGCAACTTCTGAATTTTTATGACTACTATTTTTATTTATTAGTTTAAAGAATGTGACAATGTTAATTCATTACTTCTATATTATTGGTTTTTAAACAAAATAAATTTGGTGAATTTTTTATGTATATCTTTAGCTTGTACGTTCACATTATAGCTTGATGTAGCATGATGCATTCTTATGTTGAAATATTTTGCAACAATGGCTTTCAGGGGTGCCCATCCCCCCCAAGCCCAATGGCGCAAATCCCCCCCCAAAAAAAACAATTTTTCTTTACCGCCCACCCCTCAAATCCAGTTAACCATATATAACCTTTACTGAAATCTCAAATTTCCAATTGAATCCACACAAAGCTCTACGTTTTGTAAATCAGTTAGAGATAAATACAGAGATAAATTTGGATGAGATAAATAAAACCAGAACAGCTAGGAAAATGATAAGTTTATACGTATTTATAACAGCAATTTCATGAATAAATATGATATTACTTACACTTTGCAAATGAAAATAACTATAATATAGTAAAAACAGTTGTTTTGAAAGATTATGAACGTTATATGAATATAAAACAAGTATTTTACCTTGACCTTTTGTATAAGAATAATTTTATATTCATAGAAAAACTCTAAATTTGAGTGAATGGAAGAATAGAATATAAAAAAATTAACACATCAATGAAGATCAATAATTTAATAATTAGATATTGAAAAACGTACTAAATGAGTAAAAACTAATGATATGAGTATTATCGTAATGTTTACATGAGTTGCGTAAGTATTCATAAAACCTTAAAAACTAAATTGTTTTAGAGTAGCGACAAAACAGCTATCTTATGCGGAGGGAAGAGAAAACATTCGAACACTCTAGGTTGACAAACATTTATAGTATGACCAGAAAATAAATTCTTTAAGCACAGGGATTTATGTACTATTTATAAGATTTTAACAGAAGCTTTTTTTCTCTGTGCACTTGATATGGTAAACTTTTCGATAATTTCTTCATTTGTGATGTTCTTGAGAATGTCATTCTCAGATGATAGTATCAATAAGCTTGACAACCAATCGTCCCCTAAGCTGCTTCTTAACCTGCTTTAACCTTAACCTAATCGACTCATCGTCCTTTCCGCTGAGCAACTTGTGACAGGTAACGATAAAAGGTTACGATACAGCATGGTGAGTTGAGGAAATGCTGACATATACTGCAGGCATCTGTAAGGCCTAATAAAGCCTCTTTTTACCCACTAATCAACAGACAAAAGCAACTCATCATGGTTCTGAATCTTCCTCCTCATCTCCATTCTTTACGGACTTCAACTTCATTTCCACCTTCTCCTCCTGATCAGGTGTCCTATTTTTATACTTTTCTTTCTCTAAAAGCAGGTCGGAAATGTCAATTTCTGAGTGAGTAACCTTATACAAATTTGCAAAAGTTTCTAGTTCCTCTATTATTTGGTCACTTTCAAGATCTTAAAACCCACACAAGTATTTCACTGATGAAGAATCTGGCAAGAATTTATATCCCTGCTTTTCTTTTTCTCTTGCAATTTTCAAAATTTCTTCATGTCAAAGCACTGCCATTTGTGAGATTGTAGATAGAGAACTGTCAGAATCTGTCATTGAGTTGTTTAATAAGTGAATCTAGTACTTGAAAATAAACTTTCAATTTGATCCTCTTAAGAGGATCATCTATTCTTTCATCGATAGCCATTTCATACATAAACCTCTTACATTTTCTGCTTCTACGGTGGGGTTGCGAAATATTATTCACATCAGCAAAGGCAATAATTGAATCATTCACTTTATTCCACTCCGATTCACTTCGCATTTTTACAAGTTTAGCTTTGGTTTTATCAACAATTTTTGACACACTGCTATAATTAATTATTTTTGGTTGTAGAACAATTGTGATTGGTGACACTTTGAAAATAGCTGAGGCAACATGTATTGAGCAAATGTTTTCAAAATCGGTCATTTGTTTCCACAGGCCAGTTGCCAGTGCCTTTGATTCATTAGCAGCTTTTTTGTCAATGGACAAACTATGCAACGTCTCCTTTATTGTGTCATAGCAGGTGACAACTTTTTGCAGTGCATCATTTCTGCTTGACCATCTTGTAGTTTGCACTCTTTTCAGTCTCCTTATTTTGGTTGGACCCTTGTAGTTTGTAGTAAAAAGATCATGCCTTGTATGACCTGACATGAAGACATAATTCCTTTAAAAGAGAAAATAGATTTTTCATTTGGGGCATATTCCATAGATTTTTCCGCAATTAACGCAAATCTGTGCAAAGAACACCATATATAGAGAGCTTTGGGACATTCTCTCTGGATTAGCGCTTTTACACCATTGAATTTTCCTCTCATATTACCAGCCCCATCCATACTTTGACCAACAATTCCACTTGGGTCAAGACCAAGTAAATTCAGGCATTTCATTACTTCTTTAAAAAGATTTTGGTCTGTGGTATCTCCACTATTGAAAACCTTAATGAACCGCTCTTCAGGTTTGACATTTTCCTTTGGGGCACCATGCGGGTCAGTATGTTCAATATAACGAACCACTAATGTAGAACATTCTTTTTTACTAATGTCTTGAGTTGAGTCTAGAATAAAATTAGTTTTTTTACTATCTATGATTTTTGAAGCAACGATGTCACTCATTATGTTAATTACATCGTAAATGTTTCGATAACTCAAGAAATTAGATCCCAGCTTTACTTTTTCAGTTCTAGCTTTATCAATTTTTTTAAGGTATCCCCTAGCATCAGGACTATATTTACTCAATAGCCTAGAAAGACCTATGAGTTTTTCTTTTGCTACATCCTTTTAACGAAATAGAAGCATTTCTTCACTTAAATATCGACAACAATCGATGACAACAGACAGCACTTCTCGATTGGGATGGACTGACTGATCTGATTGTTCAGCTAAACGTGAATCAATCCTCTTTTGAGAGATCCATTGGATCCTCGCAATTTGTACCAAGTGGGTTTTAGATTTTTCATGGAGCACAATATCCCGGTCCCCTTATGCTCTGTCCATCCTCTATAGCCAGTTGTTCCCCATATTGACTGTTCGTGTGGGAGGGAAAACAGTACATGACAAGCAAAATACGGCATCTTTTTCTTGGCTATATACCAGCCATTTTCTATAACTTTTACACTTTTATTTGGTAAAACTTCATTCTTCCATGAGCCGTTTTCTAACTTTTACACTTTTATATGGTAAAACTTCATTCTTCCATGATGGGTTGAATTTTCTTCCACCTGTTGAAGGAAAAGTGACAAGACAAATCTTGATTTTCCAAATATAGTGCTTTATTTATTTCCTCAGCTGACAGTTTGATGTTGGCATATGATGCTGGATCTCTTGGGATTTTCAACCTATCAGGAGAATCTTCAGTTGTTAGAGTTTCCTCTTGTTGAATGGAAACTGAAGGTCTTTCAGCAGATGGATTGCTACATGATTCTACCTCTCCGTGTCCTAATTCAGTTTCATCATCAACTTCTTCCTGACTTTCATTTTCATCAAGGTTTTCAAAATTGACGCCTTGGGTCATACTTGATGAAGAGGGTTGTATTTCTAAATCTTCAATGACGTTTTCAGGAATCGAACAGCACTGAACTAAAATTCCTTTCCTTCTCCAAGACAGACTACACAAAACGTACAAGGCTAGACGGCTACCTGCTTTCAACTGGTGACTTAACTTTATCTTGTCTATGGGACTACTAGCGATCCACATGACATAACGGTGACGGACGGAAAACCTCAAGGTGTCAGATGATTATGAATGGGCAGAGTATCAGAGCTGCCAACTAAGCGTTTCTCAATAAAAAAATATGGAATAACTTCCTATAGTGAAATTGTTGTCATAGCAGGAAACAGTAGTCTTTTAAACAAATTCAGAGATAGTCTAATTATATATATATATATATATATATATATTTATTTATTTTATTATTTTTTTTCATAACAATAAAAGAGTTTCTTATTAAATAATTTTTGCCCGAAAAATTTCCACCCTGAAAATTGCCAAAAAAAACCACCCTGAAAAAATCCCCCCCCCCCAAAAAAAATTCTGATGGCGCAACTTGCGCCATGATCCCCCTGTGGGCACCCCTGATGGCTTTAATCAAAAGAACGTAGTGATTGTTTTCCGGCTCATCATCAAATATATGGTTTTCCAATGACTTAAACAAACGAGAGGGGTCTATTTTCTTCATGACAGAAATGGACATATGATTGATAATATTTTTTATGTAACCCATATAATTTCATGGTTTTTCTGAACACTATTTCCGCGTGTTTGCATAAGCAAACTACATCCTCTGAGGGCAAAATTAATCCTCTGCTATGTTTATAATTTTTAAATGCAATTAATCTTTTTTTTTCTTTGTCTGAAAACAAAGCAATGACACATGTGTTGCAATTGACAGATTTTGACAGTTGCTTAATGACAAAGCCAGCTATATAACTTATAACGTCCTGTATATATTCTGTAAGGCCAATCACAGGTTCATTATCTTTGTCTAATTCGTCTTCAGAATCCTCAGTATCCTCCCTCATTTTTTAATTGCCTCTGACATAAACTTAAAATTTCAACGTTCTCTAGGTTAGAGCAATTTCCATGCACAGATCCTTTTACATTAATATGCATTAGAAGTCTTTTATATGCAGTTTCAAATTGACTGGCAGTGGGATTATTATTCGAACCACCTCGAGCCCTTATGGCACTGAAAAATGTTTCGAGGTAGTCCTGGGAAAATGTATACGCTAATAGATATTTTAATTTAGGGTTATTTGATTTTACTAATACATCATAAAGGCTAACAAAACTCCTAATGCATATAATGATGCCCATAAAACCTGTTTTTCTTGGGCTTGAAATCACCTTTTCCCCATTAACTTTTAAATTAATAATATACATGTCATAATAACAGATCTTATAAGCATGCAATCGTGACGAGAGTGGCAAGAGTGGTGTAAGGCAACCGGAGAGAATGATCCATAGATATTGAGTGTAATGCAGATTCCACAACAATTCTTTATTATTTCAGTAGACGAGTAGTTACATCAGGAGGTTGTTGAGGGTTTGGAGTTTGGAACGGCTCTGAAGGCTCCTTAGCCCAATAGGCTCGTGAAAGAATAAATAGTTTACAAAGATCTCGCTAGAGGGATTAAGATTAAGAAAAATATTATTGGACCAGGGGATTTAACAAGAAAGTTCATTGGTAGAAGTCGGTGGTTTTACGTAGGGGAATGTGATCTTACATATGCGATTTGAAAGCAGGAGAGTCCTTGGGAGGTCTAATTTAACGAGGCGGCTTGAGTTCAAAAGTGAAAGGCAAGGTATTGACCACTTAGATAGGGAGACAAAGACTGGGATAAAAGGAGACCTCTAAGGGGTGATCTGTAGTGAAAATTGTACTTAGGGGGTTATTTTTAGGTATCGTTTCATATCCCCCCCATTTAGAAGGGAAAGTCTTACCGTTCCAGAAAGGCTTTCACTAAATTCTCAACAATACAAAACATACAATATAACAAAGATACAAAATAACATTTCAAAACAAATATGATACATAAACACTTGATACACAAATAATATAATATTAATTTACAAATTTCAACTAGTAGATGATTAATGAAAGCAAAAACATCTAGTATAAGGACTTCAAAATTTATCCTTACACCTTCATAAAAGCTTCCATATGTCCTCTGCTTAGTGACAATTCCTAAATTTTTACTGTTCAGAAAATATTCAAACATTTTTCATGTATTGTATCAAAATTTTCTATGCATGGTGACTGAAGAAATATACAGTATTGTAAGTTTTGGGGATGAACCATATACGACATTATAATCACATCACTAAACAATTTATAAATTCATTGTTACAGTAGAAAAACTCTAATGTTCATTCGTTTTTCTTTTTATCTCTTATTCATTAATTTGACACAACAAAATCTGTGAAAAGGAAAATGAAAAAAAAACTTAGGAACTTAGATGTGCAATGGAGAAGACTTCTCTGTAGCAGTACCGACATGTCAGTGGTGTCTGTACCTACGAGAGCGTTACTGAAGTAGGCAAGAAATGAGCTCCGTATATTCTAAATGAGTAACTGCTCATTGTAGCTACTAATTCACGTCAAGCATCCTGAAACGTTGAAAATGTGTGTGCCGTGTTGTATGTAATGAAGTTTTGTTTAATCATTTGTTAACTTCAAAATCAATGTATTTTGTGATCAATATGTGTGTGAAATTTCGTTCATTCATCAGTATAAAATCATTATCAGTACAATCATTTCATTATCAATCAGCACAAAAATAAAAATAAAATCTACGCAATGAGAGACTGGAATGTTGAGGAAAAGTATTTTTCATGAGTGTCCTCGTACGATAAAAATTTAAAGAACTACCCTAAAAACTTTCTGCATAAAATTAGGCAGAAAGACTAGGACATGTTACAAGTAAGTACAAAAGAGAAATGCTTTATATATATATATATATATATATATATAGTCGGTTCATCCCATACTAACACAGCAAAATAATTCAATAAGCAATAACGGTTATTCAAATAAATCGCAATACATAATAAACATTATTCAATATGAAAATAAATTATTTACATTACTTCACATCATCATCATGAAAAAAATTATTTACATCATTCGACACATTGATAATTCTTCATTGAATACATTTCATGCATGATGAAAATATAAGGTTAACTCAAAACATTTTCTTCCACATCTAATGTTTGAATTTTAAAACCGTTTGAAACAAAAGTAAAGAATTAAAGGCAAAACATTTTCTCAGAACCTTGTCAATAACGACAAAGCACAAACAGGAAAAACAATTGGATGACGCGTTAGTATTGAATTGGAGAAGGGAAGAGATAAGGAAGACTTTCGACTGAGGTCGCAACCAGTTGGGGTGAAGAAAGAATGAAAATTCTCCCTTTTACCGTGGGGTCCTGTTGTGCAACTCCCTGCTTGTCCGAAAGGACATAAATGTCGTAAATTTCGTGCTTTAAATTCTCTTTGAACGAGAACGAGGGCTACTTGGTTTTACGCGAAGATGTGAAGCAAGGGTACTCTGACTTCCTTTAAGAACTGGTATTTTCGAAACAGACACTTTGGTGTTATTAGGAACTCGAATGAGAATTTTACTTTTTCTAACTGGAAGAGGAGAAATTTGATAATCAGATGCCGGGTAAAAATGGCGTAATCTAGTCGAATGCATTACTTCAGAATCCTTTTTGTGGAGAGGGTTAGGCCTATTTATCTCATAATTTTCGTCAGAAAGTTTCTTCAGGATAACGTATGGTCCTGTGAAAGTTGGATTTAATTTTCGACTATTGGGATAAACAAATTCTTCATAGATTACAGAGTCTCCAATGTTAAAATCACTTTTAGTAAAACGGGTATCATCTCTTTTTTGAAATCTCATGGAATTTCTTAGTGTTTTCTTCGGCAATTTTTCGGGCCTCTTCAATGGGCGGATACAAATTTGGTTCAACTATAGGTTCATAAGGAAGTTTTCCATGCATTAAATAAGTAGGTGGGAATGTAGTAATCGAATGAGGAGAGTTGTTATATTCTTCCGTGACTTGTTTAAGTAATTGGGTCCAAGGAGTACTATTTGTTTGAACATTAATTTTACATTTCAACCTAGTTATGAGGGTTTGGTTGACGCGCTCAACTTTACCATTAGTTTGGGGTCTGTGTGCAGAGGTTAGTAATTGAGTGACGTTATATTTTTGCAAGAAATTATTAAATTTGGGTGACGTGAAGGCTGCATGTCTGTCACTTAGAATTTTCTTTGGAACTTGAATTTGGAATACCTGTTTAAGACAGTTAATATACGCATCTGATGTCACACTTTTTGAAGGGAATGTCCAAATATATCTTGTTGCATGATCTATTAAAATATGTAGGTACCTTTTTGGAGAGCCATAGTAGCTTAATCCGCCAACTGTATCCACGGAAATTAATTCGAAAGGCTCATGACTTGTGGGAAGGGATTTTAACAAGCCATATTTCTTTTGTTTTTCCTTTTATTCAATTGACAAACTTCACAATGTCGGACATAATTCCTAACATAACTTACTATACCAGGCCAATAATATTGTGGCGATAATAAATTTAACATTGATGACACTCCTAGGTGCCCATACTCAATATGTGCTTTCTCTAACAATTTTGAACGAAGTGAAAATGGGACAACTTTATTCAAACCTTGTTTTCTAATCGTCCAAAGATTATCCAATTTTTTGTATTTGCGATTGCAAACATTATCATTTTCTTGAATTTCTTTGAGCTCAGAATGAGTTAATAATTGTGCAACATGGCAGCACGTGATGATTTATGGGGTTTCTAGTTAACATGCATCATGACTAGTCTACATTAGTAGATTCTTTTTGTATTTAATTGTAAAATTGTACATAGACAATTTCAATGACCATCTAAAATGCCTACCGGTTGGGTGTTTAATATTTTTGAGCCAGACCAGGGCAGCATGATCGGTATAAATAGTAAAGTGATTTCCATGAAGATAGCAGTAAAACTTTTCGACGGAATCTATTATAGCCAAACATTCGAGTTCTGTTATCGCGTAATTTTTCTCGTAAGGTCGTAATTTTCTAGAGTAAAAGGAAACTGGATGTAATGAACCATCTGGATGTTCTTGTTTTAAAATTCCTGAAATTGCTTCTCCTGAGGCATCGGTGTATAAATGGCAGGGGTAATTCGGGTTAAATAAACTTAGCACGGGTTTTAAGATTAAAATATCTTTGAGTTTCTTAAATGAGG
Source organism: Meta bourneti (assembly GCA_933210815.1). Taxonomy (NCBI): domain Eukaryota; kingdom Metazoa; phylum Arthropoda; class Arachnida; order Araneae; family Tetragnathidae; genus Meta; species Meta bourneti. The sequence continues at coordinate 76,988,554 of OW119933.1, read as the reverse complement.
CCTGACATTCTTCGGACCATTGATATTTTACATCTTTTTTAAGAAGGTTGTTCAAAGGGGCTCGAATTTTCGCATAATCTGGAATGAATTTTTTATAGACATTAATACTACCAAGAAATCTTTGCAACTCTTTGGTGTTTCTGGGTGGTTGAAGTTTTTTGATAGTTTCAACGTTAATATTACTTGGTTTGTAAGTACTGTTCTCAATTTCATATCCCAAGAAATTTATTTTCGTTTTTGCAAAGTTGCATTTTGAAAGTTTGAGTTTCACGTTCTCTTTCTCACATATCTCAAAGATGATTTTTAAATGTTTCAGATGTTCTTCATAATTTAGGGAAAATACAATTATGTCATCAAAATAATTTAGGGCAAATTTAATTTGATGCTTATTTAGAATTTGCCTTATAGCACGTTGAAATATTGCAGGGGCGTTTTTCCATCCAAAAGGTAATCTTTTCCATTCGTACAAACCAAAATTTGAGGTAAATGCATGTTTTTCTGTGTCTTGATCCTTAATTTTGATGTGCCAGTATCCAGAGGCTAAATCTAGCGTTGAGAATATTTTTTCATGGGACAATTGATTCAATACAGCATCGATACGAGGAATGGGTTCGGAATCTGTCTTAGTAATTTCATTTAATTTTCGATAATCGATACATAAACGAGTTTTGGAGTTTTCATCTCGTTTGTAAGCTAATGTTACAGGAGCAGCATAAGGGCTATAAGAAGGTTTGATAATGTCTGCCTTTAAAAGTTCGTCAATTTGTTTTTTGATTTCTTCATTATCTTTAGGCGAGGCTTTGTATGGGCGACAAGCAATTGGCAGTTCTGAGTTTAAAATAACTCGTTGAGGTTCTAAATTAATTGAGCCTACATCATATTTATTGTTGGCAAAAACCTTTTGGTATTTATTAATTAGAGCAGTTAATTTGCGACCAGAGTTAATACCATAATTGATATTATCCACATTATTTGAGTTACCACCAGGAATAGCACAGTCCTTAATGTTATTACTATCAGTACAATTCTTAATACTATCATTCTTATCATAAGTGTACATATTCTCACATTTCATGTTTTCAATTTTTGAACATTGTTCATCATAAGTATTCTTACTAGTAGTATTCTCACATGATCCAAAATTATTATGTTGAACACTATTAGAATATTGTGAATAACCTTGATTATAAAAATGATGGGATATTTGTACAGAACTTATAGGAGAATTTGAAGTTACATTATGATTAAATTGAAATATTTGTCTGCTTTTGCAATTGATCTTCAAATTAAATAGATTCACAGTTTCTAAATTTAGCAATGCATAATTTAAAGCAGAGTTGATGGCCAAAAATTCAAGTTTTTTGTAATGCAACCAATTGTAATACTGATCAAAACAATTTCACTTACCTGAATAGCACCAACTGCTTGCTGAATTTGTATCTTAGGGTTCACTGTTATTGTCTCATATTTCAAATGTCTGAGTAAATGTTCTGGAACGATATTTGCACTCGTGCCTGTGTCCAACAATCCAATGAATGTTTTGTGACCACAAAAAATAGTCACTTTTAGGTATGGTCATTCCAAATCAGGAGTTTGTCCATATTGAGTAGCTGGTTGATACGCGAGCTGAGGTAGTGGAGGAGGCGTTCGCTGAGGGAAAGTTTTCCAAGGGGGATTCCGGTCCTGTAAACGTCGATCACGGTAGTTGAAGGGCTCTGTGCACGGGAGGCATCCAAAATCTCGGCCGCATCGGAAATCTTTGTCGGGGTTGAAATTCTGGACGGGAAACTGCTGCGAAAACGGGTACTCGGTCCATTCTACTATTCCGTTGTTTATTGTTCGCTTCATCAGGTAATTGACTGCATAAATTGCGGGCAACTCTTAACCATTCCATAATGGTTGATAGTTCTTTTACGATGATGAGCTCCTTAATATTTCAAGACAAACCATTTGTTAGTCCTTGGAGTAGTATTTGGTCAGAAAGGTGTAATCGTTGACCAATGTCAAATTTCTTTTTGAAGTACGCATCGATGTCTCCAGGTTTGTCGCACGTTGTAGAGATGAAGGTATCAAAAGATACCAGAGAGGTCCTTGAAAAACAGTTGATAAGTCCTTGACGTAAATTAGCCTATTCTGTTTCGACGATACAATGATTTAAGTAATAGTTCAACGCTTCGCCTTTTAAGCATTGGGAGATTAGTTCGATTCTTGAGGTTGCATAGTTGGCTGTTTTTAACTCAAAATACTTGATCCACGCTTCAACGTCGAAATTTTCTTTGTGATCAAATGCTATTATTTTTGAAAGTATTCTTTCCGAAAACTCTTCAGAAACTGAGTAGCTGGCAGTAGAATCATCTCTATTCGACATCATTTTGGTGTAGTGATGAGAGTCCGTTCAATTTCTTAAAACTTCCAAAATGAGTCTTCTCGGTGATGTTCCGAAACCACAAGTTGCCGACTTTAAAATCTGTCATAATAACAGATCTTATAAGCCTGCAGTCGTGACGAGAGTGGCAAGAGTGGTGTAAGGCAACCAGAGAGAATGATCCATAGATATTGAGTGTAATGCAGATTCCACAACAATTCTTTATTATTTCAGTAGACGAGTAGTTACATCAGGAGGTTGTTGAGGGTTTGGAGTTTGGAACGGCTCTGAGGGCTCCTTAGCCCAAGAGGCTCGTGAAAGAATAAATAATTTACAAAGATCTCGCTAGAGGGATTAGGATTAAGAAAAATATTATTGGACCAGGGGATTTAACAAGAAAGTTCATTGGTAGAAGTCGGTGGTTTTACGAAGGGGAATGTGATCTTACATATGCGATTTGAAAGCAGGAGAGTCCTTGGGAGGTCTAATTTAACGAGGCGGTTTGAGTTCAAAGGTGAAAGGGAGTCGCAAGGTCCGTGAGAGGTCCAGTTAACGAGACGGCTTGAGTTCAAAAGTGAAAGGCAAGATATTGACCACTTAGATAGGGAGACAAATACTGGGATAAAAGGAGACTGCTAAGGGGTGATCTGTAGTGAAAATTGTACTTAGGGTGTTAATTTTAGGTATCGTTTCATACATTTCAGCTCTTTCGGCAAATTTTTTAAGTTCAAGTTCATTGCTTTCATTAAATGGGGCTTTCATTCCTTTACCCAATACATTTCTGCTATTTAAAAAATCAAATGCATCATTAATAATTTTGATAAAAGCAGATGTTGGTCCACAACCTGCAAATTCTTTTATATTCAAAGAATCTAAATAATTGAGGGCAACTGCTACACTATTACTGAGTGTTTCTGCAGCTAGTTTCACCTACATTATTTGTTCTTTGAATTTCAAATGTTGCCTCCTCAGTTTGGTGCCTGCATGGAGGCCCTTTTTTTTTGGAATGTCACCAAATCTGCAACATATGCCCAAGATATGTGCCCCCCTCCATCGCCGCATATATGGGCATACTGGCTATAGCATTTCTGACAAGCTTTAGAATGTGTGGTGGATCCAAAAACACATAAATGGGTAAATTGGATATTGGGTGGGGAAACCAGGTTTTCAATAGAGCATAGTGAGTTAAACAACAACCAAGATATTCGGCCATTGCCACATTTGATGATGTGTCATCAAAAGTCAAACTCACTATTTCAATGCCAGTTGAATGTAAATGTTCTAAACATTGTATGACTAAATTGGCCCTTTCTCGGCCGTTCAAGCCATTAATGCAAAAATACCCAACTGGCATTTTCCAATTCCCATTTACACAATTGACAAGAAAAACTAAAACATTTTTGGCTTCAGGAAGGCTGTCATCGCTGATCCCTGTTCCATAATCAATTAAACCCCTCAATTTTTTGCCAGTCCACTCAACTTTTCGTTTAATCGACATCTCGTCGACCATTAAGCAACAAATAATTTTATGCTGAGTATTTACTTTATGCTTTAGGGCATTAGTCACTTCTTTCGTAAATTCGGGGCCACCACCAACTGTTGTGTACCACTTTTTCAATGTTTGAGGGTGAGGCAAGTTATTACAGAAAGTTTCTCGTACAAAGTTATAAGCTTCTGCAGAGTAAAAATTAAGAGTTAGAGTAAAAGCTCTCAGTGATGATGGAAAAGCTTGTCGACTTTGTCCTGACGATCCATTGATAATTCTTTCAAATAAATCTTGGATGGATTCAGGAACAGAGCACCATGAAGTAAAGGAAACAACTTTATGATTATGTATTTTAGGAGTATGATTTTGCACAGGGAAGAATTCAAGTACAGTAATCCCTTGATATATTGTTCTAGGGAAACAAAAACAAAGCCTGATATAACCGAGGGTCGAGAAAATATTTTTCAGAGAAAAAGCAAGTTATAAATTACGATAAAAAGAAAAACTGTAATTTCCTGTTATGATTCACGATTTATAAAACTATGCAAATATACAATAGGCTAGAATATTTTTTGTTCACAAAACAGCCTGATTTTGTCAGCTGTTTGCTAACGAGAAATTCATCAGGGGATTTGTAAAAATGAGTGATATATTAACACTAGAAAGACGGACAGAGCTGTAACATCCATAGTAACGACACGGGGTCAGAGACCACACTGACCGCCGGTCGTAAATCTTGTCATATCTATCCGGAAGGCAGATATGACAAGACAGGTATAAGAGACAGGTATAATAAGGCAGAAACAGGCAGGTATAAGAGATCACCAGAAAAGATGAAATGCTGGGTGTGAAGATTTTGAAAAGGGAATCCACATAAAAAAAAACTAGCTGCTTGGATTGCAAAACAGCAGTACATGGGAAATACTTTGAGAACTGAGTTGTACTGATTGCTCCAATGAATATACAAGCAAAAATTAAATAAAAACCAGCCTAGGTTGATTTAAAATTTCAATTTAAATTTTAACCACACTGGCCGTCTTTCTAGAAAAAGGTAACTTCCCATCTTTCTAGTGATAATGCACGATATGAGGTATACTATAGTAATCACTGATTTTTATAGTATTCGCTGCATCTTCACTGACAAGCAACTTTTCTTTCAACACATTGTAACGGCAGCTTGGGAAAATGGACAATCTTGCCGGCTCAAGCGTCGAAAGGACCACACACCGAAGCGACCACCCGAAACATCTTTTTAACGATCTTTTAACGACAGTACCACGCTCCAGGTGGCGGAAATCATTGTGGTTTCGAAACAAAGGGCAGGCGCCTTTCTGTCGCTCTCTATGACATTTCGAG